>CM019148.1:214611621-215293993 GCA_009733165.1 Naja naja
CTAGGCATTGTGACAGGGTTCGGGATGGTTCTGTCAATGACTCTACTTCTAAGGATGGATCTTGGCATTGTGACAGGGTTCTGAGATGGTTCCTGTCGCAATGGCTCGTTACTAACAAAGGGTTGATTCCTGTTTGCTGATATTCCTCCTGTTCCTCCCTTCCCCTAGAAGAGACATCAGGTGAGGGACCTAGAGAGACACAGGGGCTTATGTTCCTGAGTGAACCGGGATCTAAGTTGGTCAATGTGCCTGCTCCAGAGGAGCCATCCTCTGTTTGAACCCTGTAAGAAAGAGGATGTGAGTTATTTCAGCAGGAATCACAAAGGTTCACCTGTAAGGTTCCTAGCATAGACAGAATCTCCACACCTGAACGAACTTTGGAAGTGGAATCCAGTGTATTGGGTGCATAAGTGGGATGAAGTCGGGTCAAGGGAAGAGCCCAGGTTTCCTGCCCATTAACTCTGCTGGGGACAAGTTAGTTGATGGGCTAGGAGTGATGTGCTGAACACTGCAGCTTTTCAAGCTTCTCAGTGATGTCCCAGGACCCAGCTGCTGAAGTTTTCTTTGGCAAAAGCGTGCACTATGCTCAGCCTCGGCCTGCGAAGGGTGCCCAGGGTGTGAGGGCATGTCTGATGCCCTGTTGAGCTAGAAAGGATTCAAAATGTTAGACGTGAATTGAGGCCATTGTCAGAGAAAGGACATCTGGTAACCATGGGTTACAAAGAGCTTTTGAGCTGCTTGATAACAGCCTCAGTAGTAGTAGAAGTCATGAGAACCTCTAGCCATTTGGAGTATGCATCTACAATTACTAGGAAACGTGTGCCCTCTTGTAGGGCCTGCAAAAATCAACAATGTGGATTCTAGACCATGGGCCCCTAGGACATTCCCATTCCTGTGTGGGGCGTGAGGTGGCAGGCCTGACTACCTGGCATTGGGACAAGAGCAACCCAGTTTTCAACCATTTTGTCAATACCTGGCCACCATACATAACTCCTGCCAAACCTTTCATCCTTACAATCCCAGGATGACCCCTATGTAACATTTCAAAACCTCCCTTTGCAGTTTGGCAGAATAACCACCCTGTTACCCCACAAAATACATCCTCTTAATACAGATAATTCAGTTTGCCTGGATTTGAAAGGTTGGGCAAAGTGAGGTAGATCTTGAAGAGGCCAACCTTTTTAATCCAGCCCATACAGGTGCCAACACAGCATCTTTGGCAGATTCTCTGGCACCCTGCAGCAGCATGGACTGGAAGCTTAGCAACTGTCTCCAGGAAAAGGTGTGAGTCTCAAGTTCACAGTCCTCCTTGGCAGGTAAGGCAAGCGACTCAGTGCATCAGACCCAATGTCCTTGCCAGGCCTGTGAATCAGTTTGTGTAGGAGTAGGCTGCAACAATTCAGTCCACCTCAGCATTCTGGTGACAGGATAATAGGTGTAGGTTTGTCTCCTGCCACGATGCCAAGCAAAGGTTTGTGATCTGTAACAATGGTGAATGACCTGCCACAGATATTCATGAAATTTCTTAACAGCTGCAACAACTGCTAAAGCCTCCTTGTCCATTGGCTGTAGTTCCTCTCTGCTTTGGACAGCGTGCTAAGAGTAGAATGCAATTGGGGCCCCGGCCATTGGGAAGCCTGTGGCTCAAACCCCTCCCACTCCAAAAGGGATGCATCACAAGTCAGAACAACAGGTAAATTCTCAGAGAATTGAATCAACACAGCATCAGGACGTGATTAGTCTCTTAATACTGTTAAATGCTGACTGTTCCTTCCGCCCCCAGATCCAAGCAGCCTTCTTATCAAGTAAACGATGTAAGGGTTCAGCAATAGATGCTTTGTGAGGTAGAAACATGTGATAAAAGTTAATAAGGCCAAGGAAGGCTTGCAGATCTGACTTGCAACGAGGTTTAGGGGCTTCCTTGATCGCTTTAACCTTGGCATCAGTGGGGTGGATGCCCTGTTTATCAATCATGTACCCCAGAATTCAACTCTGTCTGTTTTGAGAGTGCATTTATCTTCCTTGACTTTCAAACCTGCTTTTCTGAATCTGGTAAGGACTTCTCTGAGTCTCTCTTGAGCTGAGTGTCATTCTCAGCAGAGATTAACACATCATCAAAATAAGGCACTACCCCTGGCAGTCCTTGCAACATTCTTTCCATAAGACTTTGAAAATGCCAGGTGCCACGCTTACTCCAAATTGTAGTCTTTACATTTGAAGGCACCTCTATGAGTCACAATTGTTTGTGCCTCTGCAGTGGCATCATCAACTGTTAATTGTTGATATGCCTGAGCTAAGTCCAGTTTAGCAAATACTGTACCCCTGCCAAGGGAATGGAGCAGATGATGCACAACAGGTACAGGGTATGCGCTCTGCTGCAGCGCATGGTTAAGTGTCCCCTTGTAGTCACCACAGATTCTCACTGACCCATCAGCCTTGACTGGTGTGACTATGGGTGTTTCCCATCTGGAGTGGTCAGTAGGTTCCAAAACCCCTTGGGCGATGAGCTTATCTAATTGTGCATCAATTTTTTCCTTTAAAACAAATGGAACCCTCCTGGGCTTTAAACGAATTGGGGCACCTTGGGGTCTAAACTGAAAGCAATAGGGTCCCCATATACTTGCCCAGTCCTTCGCTGAAGACCTCTGGAAACTCAGACTTCAATGACTCTTCCCAGTCAGAACTGCTCACGTGATGGATGCCAGTCACCTCGATGCCAAGTGGCTTGAACCACTCAAGTCCCAGCAAACTTGGGCGATCCTTGTCCACGATGGTCAGTGGCAAACGTTTGTGTGGCCTTTAAACTGCACGTTGAATTCCCTCGCTCCAACTACTGGAATCTTGTTCCCTTGGTAGTCTTTGAGGGTCAGTGCTTGCTTCTGGAAATGTTTTTTCTGAATTCTTGAAAGAGTCTGTGTATAGTGTCCCATGACACCATAGATAAATAAGAGCCTGAGTCCACTTCCATGTGGCACGGTCTCCTTCAATAAACACCTTCACATGTACTTTTCTGCTATTTAAATGTGAAGAATGACCAATGGATATTGTTTGGTGAGTTTCACTCTTGCCATTTGCTTTTGAATTTCGCCCCATTTTTCCACTTAAATTGTTGGGCTTAAAATCTTCCTCAGGAAGTTTCTTCCTGAATGGTGGAGTTCTGGATGATTTGCAGACTCTGGCTATATGACCCGCTTCTCAACGTGAGGCAAATGGAGTCAAAAACTTGCATTCAGTGGTGGCCCCACATCCTCTGCAAACGAATCCTTGCCTGTTTTTCAGAGTCTTTTCTTTTCTTCTCCATTCTGAGCTTAAAATCCCCTTCTTCCTCACTGCTATCCGAATCAGAGTCTATTTGTTTGCAATGAGTTGTTGAGGATTTTTCCCCATCAGAATGGCTTGAGGCCTGGCTCGAGGCCTTGTTAATCTTTTCATGGCGCAGCTGAGGACTTGGTGGCTTCTGCTGAAACAGCCTCTTCAATAGCCTCTTTAAGCGTGATTTTGGTTTCATTAACAGTTTGCTTTGTAAGATCTTATCTTTAAGGCCCAAAACAAACCGACACGCATGGCCTCTTCTACGTTGGTAAAGTCACAAGCACCCCAATGTCCTTAAACTTGCCACGCGAAGTCATTAACACTCTCATATCCCCTTGATCCCGACGGTAAAATTCGTGTTCTCTTAATGAGGCACGATACTTGTGGGCGAATGGGCTCTTAAAAGTCTTTCTAATTCGGGCCATTCTATTACCTTCAATTCTGCTGCTCCCGCCAACGCTTTCGCCATTTTGAAAACTGCCGGACCGCGGTGTGTGAGAAAGACCGCCTCTCTCCGCTCTCGGGATGCCGGGAGATCGTTCCCTTCCAGGAACATGTGGAACCGGTCTGCATACGATTCCAGTCTTCCGTCGCCGGATCGAACGGTGCTGGGGGTGTTCAGCGCAGCCATCGCCAGTTGCTTGTTGCGCTGGCCGTCTTCTCTTCAGGGAGATCCCACCTTCGCCGCCAGTGTTAAGTTTGCATGAAGAGTCAGGCGAGGAATTCCAGCAAAAGACTTTATTAATGACAACAGCTCGAATGGACCCGTCCGGGTAAGGCTACGGCTGCTTCTTATAGCCGGCAGCCGTAGCTAGCTAACAATGGGAGTGCAGGGTTTCTTCCCGCACTATTTAAACCAATACCATTTGACATTTTACAAGACCAATTCAAATAAACCAATAACATTTAAACCTACATACATAACAGTAGCCCTTTATATCCTAGAATTTAACTCGAATTTCCTCTCATTCCCTTCACTCTTGACATATTAAAGGAGAGTTTTTTCTTATTTGTGCGCTCATTCATCATGGTTTCTTAGAAGAGTATCTCATTATGATCATTGGATCTTATCTTCAAGTAAGATTGCAGAAAATACGACTTCAGAAACAGAGTGATCAATGCCTGGAACTCACTACCTGACTCTGTTGTTACATCCTCAAACCCCCAAAACTTTAACCTTAAACTGTCTACCGTGGACCTCAATCCATTTCTAAGAGGTCTGTAAGGGGGCGTGCATAAGCACACCAGCGTGCCTACCGTCCCTGTCCTATTGTTCTCATTTATCCATTTATCCGTACTTGTTTATTATGTGTATACTTAAATATGTTTGTATGTTGTGTTCATACTTATACTTATTTTCTCATACATGCTTGACAAACAAAATAAATAAATAAATAAAATAAAAATAAATAAGAATGAAATAAGAATGAAATAAGATTTCTTTGTTTAAATACATGCCTTCTGTCTGATATATAACACACCTCTGCATGCCTTCTCCAATATAAAGTGGTGAGCTTAAAAGTTTTGGACAAAAAATTGGAATTGTGATGTTTTGGAACACATTGGTGAAACTGTTATTCTCTAATACACTGTTTATTATAAATGCCAGCAGTTATCCTGGAATCACAGCAAAATAGATAGATAGATAGATAGATAGATAGATAGATAGATAGATAGATAGATAGATAGATAGACAGATAGATAGATAGGCAGGAAGGCAGGCAGGCAGGCAGGCAGGCAGGCAGGCAGGCAGGCAGGCAGGCAGGCAGGCAGTTTTTCTTATCAGCTACCTGATCCTTTTTCCTGGGGAAGCCAGTGATCCTCTTCCAAATCCCAAGTTTTTATATACAGACACCGAGACGTATTTGCTGTATTTTTATACATCAGTCAACACATAAAATGGATTTTCTTTGTCACTGTTCTATGAATGGATCTTAATTTAAATCTTATCTTCCATATTTCCAAAACATGCTGTAGATAGTACATGCTAAATTTGCTGCTGAGTCATAAAATTCAGTAAAACTTTGTGTAAGCAGATTTGAGTAATGACACAGACCCTTTGCAGCCACCCACAGTTCATTGCGGGGTTTAGAACGCCCTTAAAAATCTGTTTCTAATTGTATGGAAAAACCTTTGAAATTTGGCATGGCTTATTAAAACACATTTCTAAAAAAACTGAGTCTCATATTTGGCCAGCAGCTGTAGCTGCTTTTCAAACTGCTTTGGGAGAGTTAGTGACCAACACTGAGAACAGCAAGAAGCACTAGGACTTTTTAAGACAGCAAGAAGCATGAAGGTCTGTAAAACAAAAAGAAAACTTGACTATCGGAATCTGGGCAATTTAAATTGTGTCTGGTGCTCCGCTGTGGAGAAACGCTTGATGCGTAAGCATGTTCAAGCAAGGAAAGGACAGTTGAAAGCAAACTTCAAGATTTCTGTAGCTGGCAGGACTTAACTAAAATTGTTACAGAGATGCTGTAAAACATGGGAGGAAGGAAATGAACGATGTGAATATCTGGGCTCGTTTCTATCCCACAGGTTCAGCTGAAAATCCTAGTTGGAGCGATCTCCTGTCTTTTGCTCTCCTTGTTACTTCTGTGCATTGTGTTAATTCCTGCAAAAGGTATGTTAACTTTGGAGGGGAGGGGTGGGGTGTGGAGAGAAACATTTCCTTCATTTTACATCACTAGAAGTATTGGCAGAGAATTTTCCTTTTTTTTAAAAAATGGAATTTAGGATGTGTGCATGATAACCTATTCTACCAACACCCTAATTTGGACAGCATTTGGGCACACACAACCTCATTCCCCACCCCCCACCCACCCCCTTTAAGCCACAGCTGCTGAATCTAGTGATATTTGTGCAGACGTTTGTAACTCTGCAAAATTGTAACTCTGATAAAATTTAGAAATACTGGACAGACATGTCTGCATCCAAGTAAAAGAGAAATGTTTGGAGCAATCAAATGCATAGGGTCTTTTCAAACGATACCCTTACCTGCATTCACATTGCAGTGCATGGAAGCCAAGGTCTTTTATTCAAGTTGCAAACTCTATGCTAAACAACCTTGTTTCATGCATTGCTTTCTGCTGGGCACACTAGATCTGTTAGATAGCTAGTCCTCGACTTACAACCACAATGGAGCACCAGATTTCTGTTGCTAAGTGGTTAAGTGAGTTTTGCCCTACTTTACCCCCTTCCACAGTTGTTAAATGTTAAGTTGAATCACCGCAGTTGTTAAGTTAGTAACAGGGTTCTCAAGTAAATATGGCTGCCCCTTTGACTTTGCAGAAGATTTCAAAAGGTGGCCCTGGGATAGTAAAACCATCATAAATATGAACCTGTTGCCAAGCATCTGAGTTTTGATCACATGACCATGGGGATGCTTGCAACAGTCGTTAAGCATGAAAAATGGTCATAGGTCACTTTTTTCAGTGCCGTTGTAACTTCCAATGGTCACTAAACAAAAGACTGCAAGTTGAGAACTACCTGTAATATGCAAGTTCTAGAGTGTTAATATGGCTCACCTTTCTTACCCACCATTTTACTACACATACACCTCAGGTTGCCTTCCTTGTACAGATTTGAGCCAAATGATTGGGCACCTGGGATCATCCCTCTTTTTAAACAGTTCATTTCTTCCATGAAGACTTGAGAGCTTTAAAAAATGGAAGATAAAACAAGTTACTAAGGAAGAATGCATGTACCTACCCAACCATATACAGCTGCATTTTTCATTAGCCTACTATTTAAAATTATGCTATATTGTTATAAGCAGTATACAGTCTGTAGTAGGGGGGAAATCCCTCTTCTGGTAGTTAATATGGAGACCATAAACCTCCTCAGCTATCCTGGTGTCTGCTTGAGCAAAATTAATGTTGTCTGAGGAGAAGCATTAAGATGGTCAAAGGCCTGGAGACTAAAACATAGGAAGAACGGTTGAAGGAACTGGGCTTGGCTAGCTTAGTGAAGAAAAGGACCAGGGGAGACATGATAGCAGTCTTCCAGTATTTGAGGGGCTGCCACAGAGAGGAAGGGGTCAAGCTGTTTTCCAAAACACCTGAAGGTCAGACAAGGAATAATGGATGGAAACTGATCAAGGAGAGATTCAACCTGGAAATAAGGAGACATTTTCTGACAGTGAGAACAATCAACCCATGGAACAGCTTGCCTTCAGAAGCTGTGGGAGCTTCATCCCTGGAAGCTTTCAAGAAGAGATTGGTCTGCCACCTGTCAGAAATGGTGTAGGGTCTCCTGTTTGGGCAGGGGGGTTGGACAAGATGACCTACAAGGTCCCTTCCAACTCTGTAAATCTGTAAGTGCTACTTTGAACAGTTCTAACAGACTCCGCTTAATCTTTTCTCATGGCCAAGAGGCTAAATGGGTGAAACCCTTAAGTGATGATTCTGGAATCTGGAACTTTTGGCAGGCATGCAAAGCCTATCTGCCAACTCACTACATATTTCATTGTTGAAACTGAGCTAAGAAGTATTTAAGTGTTAACAATTGTGCATGCAGTCTCTTTGTGTTCATTGCAGACAGTTGTAAAATACTAATATTTCAATCCTGTAGTAGCTAGAACCAAAAATGACTGAATCTCATCCGTGGTTTTAAGGACGTGAATCTTGTTTTAGTCTCATTGTTTCATCCTGGAACTCATGATATGAGAAGACAAAGGTAACATCTGAGCATGTTGAAAATACTTTTTGTTTTACAGCTTCCTCTTTCATTTATATGAAATGTGGAAGTAGAGCAGATGACCAAATCAAGAGGTTTTGATTTAGCTTTTTCCTGTAGTTGTGCTGGGCCAATTATTCCCACTGACATAGTGGCAGGAAATTCAGGAGTTTGTCATTTCCGTTCATCTGCAGAGCACCAATTCGGGGAAGGCTGTTCTAACTGAAGTTTACAAAAATTGTAAGCCAATATGAAGCGTTTCTTAGCCAAGCTGACAAACTGAGTGATAGTAAACAGATATAGTTTCAAGATTCAGGCCTGGTCCACAGTACTATGGTAGATACTAGAGGTTGCTGCCAAAATCATCACAATTTCTTTGCTGTGTTACAATACAGTTTATTTTCAACATAGAACATATTGTAAACATGCAATTTATGTGACACCTGTCTGACATAAGAGCTAGCTAAATGGATACCAGAAATATACCTTGGAATACTCATCTCTAATGATCTAAGTGCTAGAGCCCACTGTAACTACATAGCCAAAAAGGCATTAAGAGTTGTTAACCTAATCCTACGTAGCTTTTTCTCTGGTAATATCACACTACTAACTAGGGCATACAAAACATTTGCTAGACCAATACTCGAATACAGCTCATCAGTCTGGAACCCACATCACGTATCTGATATCCAGAAATATTTCACAAGAAGAGTTCTCCACTCCTCTACTCATTGCAGAATACCTTATGCCACCAGACTTGAAATTCTAGACCTAGAAAACCTAGAACTACGCCAGCTTCGGTCCGATCTAAGTATAGTATATAAAATCATACATTGCAATGTCCTTCAGCTTCAACCATAACAATACAAGAGCACACAATACATACAAACTCAAGGTAAACCGCACCAAACTTGATTGCAGGAAATACGACTTCAGCAACAGAGTGGTCAATGTCTGGAATACTCTACCTGACTCTGTGGTTTCTTCCCCAAACCCCCAAAACTTTAACCTTAGACTGTCTACTATTGACCTCACCCCTTTCCTAAGAGGTCTGTATATAAATAAATAATAAATAAATAAATAAATACACCATTCACCTTTTGCCTACAATGGACTTAGTTTACAGCAAAATGAAATAATTTCAAGTAATGAGCACAATCCTTATTTGAATAGATACTTCATAGAACTGCTGAAAACTGCACAGACAAGTCATGCAACCTTGATTAAAGGTTATTACAAAACATGCAATTAACAGGAGATGTTTTAGGTTTAAAGATGTTATAGGAACACATAATTAATGAGGGAATTTCTTTGTATGGAGTGTGTACAGCTAGTAAAGAACTCATAACAAATCCATAATTGTATGCAATGGAAATGACTTAAAAAAAACAACCGCAAGTGTGCTAGATAAGGTTTTAATTCTAATTTTTTGAAGTCACTGGACTTCTGATGGGGGAAGTAGCTCTTTAAAAACTTTCATCTTCTACATTTCTTGCCAGCTCATTATTTGAAAATAGAATAACAGAGTTGGAAGGAACCTTGGAGGTCTTCTAGTCGCAATCCCTGCTCAAGACCAAATGGCTGTCGAATCTTCTTAAAATCCTCCAGTGTTGGAGCACCCCAGGGGTGGGATTCAAATTTTTTTACTACCGGTTCTGTGGGTGTGGCTTGGTGGGCATGGCAGGGGAAGGATACTGTAAAATCTCCAGTCAGAGGTGGTATTTTCCGGTTCGCGAACCTACTCAAAATTTCCACTACCGCTTCTCCAGAACTGGTCAGAACCTGCTGAATACCACCTCTGGAGCACCCACAACTTCTGAAGGCAAGCCATTCCACTGATTAATTGGATATGTCTAGTCTAGTGAAAAGAAGGACTAAGTTAGGAAATTCCTCCCTAGTTCTAGGTTGCTTCTCTCCTTGATTAGTTTCCATACATTATTTCTTGTCTTGCCTTCTGGTGCTTTGGAAAATAGGTTGACTCCCTCTTCTTTGTGGCAGCCCTTCATATATTGAAACACTGCTATCATGTCTCCCCTGGTCCTTCTTTTCACTGGACTTGACATACCCAATTCCTGCAATTGTTCTTCATATATTTTAGCTCCCATAATCATCTTGGTTGCTCTTCTCTGTACTCTTTTTAGAGTCTCAACATCTTTTTTTATATTGTGGTAAACAAAACTGGATAGAGTATTCCAAGTGTGGTTTCCCCAAGGCTTTATAAAACAGTACTAATACTTCACATGATCTTGATTATGTCCCTCTATTAATGTTGGCTAAAATTGTATTGGCTTTTTTTGGCTGCTATAGCACACTGTTGGCTCATATTTAAGTGACTGTCCACTAGGACTCCAAGATCCCTTTCACAGTTACTACTGTTGGGCTATTTTAGACCTGTACATTTGGTTTTTCTTGCCTAAATGTAAAACCTTACTTTTCTCTAAATTGAATTTCATTTTGTTAGATAGGGCCCTGTTTTCAAGTCTGTTGGGATCCATTTATACTTTAAGCCTATCTTCTGGAGTGTTGGCTATTTCTGCCAGTTTAGTGTCACTTGCAAGTTTGATGAGTTCCCATTCTATTCCTTCATCTAGATCATTTAGGAAGATATTGAAGAGTATTGGACCTAAAATGGAAACTTGGGGTATCCCACTGCTTATGTCCCTCCATGTGGATTTAGTTCCATTAAGGACTACATGTTGAGTATGGTTTGTCAGCCAGTTACAAATCCATCTGGTGTTGGTGCTGTCTGTCCCACATTTTTCTGGCTTACCAAGAAGTACATTGTGTGCAGTTTGTCAAATGCTTTACTGAAATTCAAGTACGCTATGTCCACAGCATTTCACTGATCCACTAATTTAGTCACTTTGTCAAAGAATGAAATAAGATTTGTTTGGCATTATGTGTTTTTGGTTGTAACTTTGCTTGCTTCTAGGTGTTTGCAGATTTGTTGATTTATTATCTGTTACAGGATCTTTCCAGGCATTGATGCCAGTCTGATTGGTCTGTAGTTTCCTGGATCTGTTTCCCCCTCTTTTTAAAATAGGGACCACATTAGCTCTTTTCCAGTCCTCAGGTAGTTCCCTGGTGCTCCAAGAACTTTGAAAGTTATGGTTCAATGGTTCCAAAATCACATCTGCCAGATCCTTCAGAATTCTGAAATGTAATCTGTCAGGACCTCTGAATTGAATCCATCTAGAAAAGACAGGTGTTCTCTTATCTTTTTCTTACTTACTTAATTTTCATTCTTAGTTTTTCTTTTACAGTTCTGTATTTGGTAAGTTGAGCTGTGGGGTTTTTTGGGGGGTGAAGAGAGATGCAAAAAAATGAATTAAGCAGTTCTGCTTTCTCTCTAGTGCCTATTATTTCCTTGGCATCTTCTCCCATTAGCAGACTGATTGTTTCCTTGACTTTTTTCTTGCTTTTTATGTGTTGAAAGAAAGTTTTTAAAAATTATGTTTGACGTTTGTTGCAAGTCTTACTTTGTTCTTAGCTTTCCTGACTTCATTTTTGCAGGTTCGGGCTATTTGTTGGTATTCTGCCTTAGTTATGTGTTCCTCTTTCCATTTTTTGTGAGTATCTCTTTTCTTGTTCAGTTTGTCAGGGAGTTCTTTGTGTAACCATGCTGATTTCTGATTTCTTGTTTTTCTTTTCAGTGGTATTGAGCTGGACTGGGCTTTTATAATCACATTTTTCAGAGTTTCCCAAGCTTTTTGAGTTGTTTTCTCCTTTAAGATTTTCATTCATGGGAACTTTCCCAAGCTTTCTCTGAGTTTATTGAAATCAGCTCTTTTAAAGTTTAAGACACTGGTTTGATTATGTTCTATATGTCTTATATTGACAAGCCTCTATATAGTGCTTGTGTCTGCATTATACTGAATTCTAATATGACATGATCACTCTCCTCCAAAATTCCTGCAATCCCCTCTATCATTTCTTTTCTATTAATAAGAATTAGGTCCAGTATAGCTGTCCCTCTAGTTCCCTCCTCTCTACCTTTTGGATGACAAAGTTGTCAGCTAGGTTGGTCAGGAACTTGTTTGATTTCCCACTTGATGCAGAGTTTGTCTCCCAGTTGATGTCAGGGTAGTTAAAGTTCCCCATTACTACTGTGGTGTCTCTCCTGCATACATTTGTTAACTGTTTAGCAAAATTTTCATTTATTTCTCTTGCTTGATTGGGTGACCCATACTATACACCTAGGACAATCTCATTCTTTTCCCCTTTTATGTTGACCCATATTAGGAGGCTTTCATCCTTGGTTTTGTGCATCTCTGTAGAAAGAAAATGGTTGCTTACATATAATGCAACTCCACCTCCTCTTCTGTTAGATCTGTTTGTTTTGAATAGTTTGTATGTGTCTATCAATACATTCCAGTCATGGGTTTCATCCCACCAAGTTTCGGTAATGGCAACTGTATCATACCTGCCTCATGTAGTAGTACTTCAGATTCACCATGTTTGTTCCCTAAACTTTGAGTGTTAGTCTATAGGCATCTGAGTCCTTTATGGCTGACCTTAGGTATGCTTTCCTATATCTCCTACTTTGCATCTGAATTTTTCTTCCTTCCCTTCACTCCCTATCTCCTGATTTGTTTGGGTGTGTAGAGGTTTTTTTGGAATTAGGTCCTAATATTCCTAAAGATTGGTCACCTTCACCCCTCTATTTTAGTTTAAAGCCCTTCCGATAAGGTGAGCCAGCCATTTTCCAAATATATACTTCCCAGTTCTTATAAGGTGCAGCCCAACTGTTTTGATATGATAGTGTACTTATAGTCCCTTTTTGTATTTATTTGTCTTGACAGTTTTCTTCTGCATTAGTGCTGGTGACGAGCTGTGTCAACAGTGGAAGTGACATGTTTATTCTATAGTAACTAATAGTTAGTTATTTCAGGAGGAAGAATCCAAAGCATTACCATTTGCAAAACATAGATATGCTTCACACACCTGTTACAATAAAGATGTTTTCATGTTGCAAAGGGCAACAGTCATCAAACCAGAAAGGTGTGAAGGAGCTAATAGTTAAAAAGTGATTGAAGAGAGTAGAGAGGCTATAGAAGTTAAGATCTATATTAAGTGGAATTATGGATACCTTCTTCTTTTCAGCTAACCTTATGTTTTGTTTGGGAAGAAGCCCTAATTTAATTCCAAAAGAGAATAATATATATTCAGAGTAAAAAATAATAAAACAAGCACAGTAACAAATGCCCCCAGAGTGTGGGGCCACAAAGTCAAAATACTGGCTGCAGCCACACAATAGAAGCCTACCCTTTTTACAATCATCACACACATGCAATGTATGTTAAAAGGTGGGCAGCAGTGGTGGTATTCAGTAGGTTCTGACCAGTTCTGGAGAACCGGTAGTGGAAATTTTGAGTTGTTCGTAGAACCAGCAAATACCACCTCTGACTGGAGATTTTACAGTATCTTTCCCCTGCCACGCTGACCAAGCCACGCCCACAGAACCAGTAGTAAAACAATTTGAATCCCACCACTGGGGGGCAGGGTTTTGATTGTGTAATCATGGTTGCCATCTTGGCTTTTTTTTTTAAACCTTATCCCTCCTGGAATATCCTGATCTTTAATAGTTGTTGGCAGTTTCAATTGCTTCATGATATATAAAGGCAGGAAATTAATCAAGGAGCTCATGAGCTTTGCCACTCCATGTTTTAGATTTGCAGCATATGGCAGTACAAATTCAAGTGGAATTTTCCCATGATCAATACCTCTTACATTTGAATTGTACTTTTTCAGGAAGAAATGAGAGCAGAAGAAGAGAGCTCCACAAAATCTGGGGAGAGGGGAAATCACCTGTTCATTCCACTTTGCCTCTGATCTAGAGGATGTCAGGGTTCCAACCGATGCCCTAATTAAATCATGAGCCTCAGGCCAAGCTTCAAAAGAAATCCAGTTATTAGGAGCTTCATGTTGGCACGGACCAAGTGAAGCCAACTCTGACCTCACTTAATTCATGCCTTGGCTCTGACCCTGTTTCCTCCTCCCCCCAAGGTATGTCATCAGTCACATTCCTCAATGAAGCAATTTCACGGTGAAGGGTAATAAATAAAGAAATGTAGTAGAATATATTATAGCATTAAGTAGAAAGTTACTCTATAGGCATTTCTTATCTTGCTGTTGTAGAAAAGGTTTCCTTAACCTTTCACTTGTAAAAGAATTATAACACATGCCTGCAATCAGTTACATCCCTCTCCTATTAAGACACATGATTGTCCCTTCTAAATCAATCTGAATCCATCTGTTTTCCTGGATTGATATGTTTCACCCCAACATCACCCCCTGAGAAGGTAACGTACTTCTCTGGGAATGTAACTACCTACATCTGGAGGAATCCACACCTTTGAAGTATGCTGTTAATAGCCTCCTCAAGTGGTCAATTGTGATCAATTAGATGGACAATAGGAGAAGAGAACATGAAAGGAAAACATTGCCAGAGTGAAATCTGTCTGTTGCAGGAAGATGTAAATCTTAGTTAGATTACATGACTAGAGATTTACAAGGTAATTAGAGAACTAAGAACATAGACATTTCCATGTATAAGAAGGACAGGACATCTTTCTGTATTTTGTAGAATTTTCCTCCCGTGTCTCTTGCGATGTGCTAGGAACCTCTTCCCAGATCTTTAACTTTGATCAAAGAGTAAAAGTCTGCTTTATTTAATTTGCAAGCCTCTATTTAAGTCTTTGTTTTGGTTCATTTTTGGCTTAAGCGTACTGCCAGACCTTACATCTGAAGTACGTTACCTTCTCAGGGGGTGATGTTGGGGTGAAACATATCAATCCAGGAAAACAGATGGATTCAGATTAATTTAGATGGGACAATCATGTGTCTTAATAGGAGAGGGATGTAACTGATTGCAGGCAGTATTATAATTGTTTTACAAGTGAAAGGTTAAGGAAACCTTTTCTACAACAACAAGATAAGAAATGCCTATAGAGTAACTTTCTACTTAATGCTATAATATATTCTACTACATTTCTTTATTTATTACCCTTCAGCGGGTTGTAGAAGTCACTCCCTCCGGCCACTGTGGATCTCTGTGGAGATGACCTTGACATTGCTGGCTGGAATGCGCTCTGTTTTGACTGAAATGCAAGTTCCTGGATGCAGCTGTGAGACTTGATTCCCCGTCCCCCTGCCTATGGCAACTCGAGAGGAAGTCAGAAATGCTTTGTGAATTGACAGAGGGAGTGTCAGTGCACAGCCATGAGCTGACATATGCTTTCCTTGCATGGAATAATCACAAGAAGAAGCTACAGATTCTTCTTTCTTCATTGCATCTTGGGTAGACTTAAAGAACCTCCAGTTGAGGTGGGTTCCTGCCTCTAAGGCTACTTAGCATGAATGGAACTCCTTCAAGAGGTGATGGTGCTTGCTAACCCGATAGCATTGGCAATTTGTTTTCCATGTTTCTCCTAAGATGTGCCAATACACTGCATATCCTTCTTATATGGTAAGGGAGATGCAGGTAACAGTATGTTGGTGCAGTATAGTCTTTTGATCAAGAAAAGTATAAAACAGCTTGAGCATGCTTAGGATAAGTCAGTACCAATATGTTCAAAGTAACTTTGATTGTACTTCCCATTAAGCAAGGAAAGGTTTGTAGGGCAGCTTGGACTGGTAATAAAAAGTATTGTGCGAAAACTTTGAATAACAAAGTCATAATAGGCACCTGGAGGATAGAGCTGATGGACTCAACTAGTGTTGATCATGGCATATGGAGGATTGTTTTGGAATGGAAGTACACTAAATAGCATTACAGCCCTTTCTAAGCGGTTTATAGAGTCAACGTATTGTCCCCCAACCTCGGAAGGATGGAAGGCTGAATCAACCTTGAGCCTGGTGAGACTTGAACTGCCAAATTGCAGGCAGCCGGCAGTCAGCAGAAGTAGCCTGCAGTACTGCACTCTGACCACTGTGCCACTCAGAAGTTAGTTTATGCTTTGTTTCAAGAACTGAATCCTTTTCAAAAGAAACAAAATTAGCTATGCATAATAATGTGCTTCTACCACCTTTTTATATAGAAGTGAGAATCAGATTTGCTAGGAGAAACATAAAAGTAAGTTAAAGGCCGTGGAAATGGGAAATTGAAGAAGTGTGTGTGTAAAATAAGAAAAAGCATTGTCAAGAATAAATTGGTGATGTATGAATGAATATGAATAAATTCAGAAGCGCTTTGAACAAAAGGAATAAGTTGAGGTGCTTGGTCATGTATATTTTTCTTTGAATACATTTGAGGTGATTAGTCATATATATTTTTCTTTTAATACATTTTTTTAATTCACATTTATATGCCGTCCTTCTCCGCAGACTCAGGGAGGCTTACAATCTTTGGAGCACAACCCAATGTGGTCAGCAATAGCCTTCATTCTATTATATATGCCTGCTTATTACTAGGGCTTTTTGCCCCCCCCCAGCAGCATTTTTACAAAGTCAGCTTATTGCCCCCAACAATCTTGGGTCCTCAATTTACCTACCCCGAGAGGATGAAAGGCTGAGTCAACCTTGAGCCTGGTGGGATTCAAGCCTGCACTAATTTCAGGCAGCTGGAGCTAAGTGCTAGGTGTTTAACAGCCTGCACCACCAAGGCTCCTGATTATTTGAGGTGATTGGTCATATATATTTTTCTTTGAATACATTTGAGGTGATTGGTCATATTTGATTGGTTGTTGTATTTGTCTTTGTTTGAGTACATTTGTTTTATAATTTGATCATTCAGATTTGTTTTTTTTATATTAAAACAAATTTGTTTTAAGAATATAAAACAAAATTATTCATATTTTTTAAAAATTTGATCAAATTATAAAAACAAATATGTGAGGGAAGAATGAACGGATTGAGAGGAAGAGGAAAACAGGAAGTCATGGTTGAGAGGTGATGAGGTCTTAAAAAATAGAAAGGGGAGAATTTTAAAAAACAAACAACAATGTGTGAAACCTTGTATGGAGGTGAGAGAAATCACTGAGAGTTTGCAAGGATAAAAAAGAATGGAGAAGTGCAGATTATGAAATGTATTGGTGTAAATGTATTGGTGTAAACAATATTTCCCATTCTTTTTCTTATACCATGCCTTTAATTTCTTTGGCTGGCTATTTCTCCTACTGCAAGCTCTGCATAATATTGCTTACTGAAAAGGAATAGCACAATGGATGTGTCTGTGTGTATGTGTGCAGTTGCACACCATTCATATACGGTACTGTTGCATCAAATTGTACACAGTCCCTTTATGTTTTGTCTTCCAAATCACTGGTTTGTTTTGTGTGTGTGTGTGTGTGTGTGTGTGTGTGAACATGGTGAATTCCCTAAGCTATCTGAATCATCTGTCACATGAGGGGCAAGAAACAGAAATTTCCACAAATAAGCATAAAATAGGAATTTATGCAGTTCAATAAATTATTCAGAGCTTAAGGATAATAACATGTATTAGCAAGTGACCCTGTGATTATAAAAGAAAAACTGACTCACATGACTATTGAAAGAGAATGTGAGTCTAATTTATGACTGTTTTCCTTCCAGAGCTCCTAGTAAAATGGCTGATGTATCAAATTATGTGATTTATTACAGGAAATTGTAAAAATTTCAGAATCTGTTCCCTAGAATCTATTTCTTAATAGACAGTTGCTTAGTGTTCTTGGTGAATTACTGCTTTGCGTATTTAGTCTGGTTAATTTCAAGTTACAGGCATCTTTCTGAAACCAGGTTAGAGGGTCGCTGCCCAATGTTTGTCCTCCACTCCTGCCCCCAACCCTCACAAGAGCTTGCTTCTTGATGAAAATGACTCATAGTTTTTGCAAAACAGTGAAAATGAGGAACCCCAAAGCATAGCTATATGCCAGTTAAATACAACAATGTACAGCGTATGACTTTGATTGAGTACACCAAGGCCAATTATGGCAAAACTACAAGAATTGCAAGTACTGGATTTCTGGCTATTCAAGTTCCACAAAGGAAAACAACAAAAATGGAATTCCATTTGGCTTTCTAATACTCCCACATGCCAAAACAATGTCATGGTTTTCCCATAATATTTTGAACACCTGGAATCTATTGGATGCTGATGTTAACACATATGTGGGTCTCAGAGTACCTTTGTTGATACCCACAATGTGCATTCTCCACTATTTGAAATGCATGAGCCAAAGTTTCATCTTGCTAGTGGCATGCACATTGTAAAAGTTTCATACTAGTTTCATACCTTGAGACATTGCCATTCACATGCTAAAAAATGATCTTTCCCAAATGTTGGAATGCATTTTCTAACATTAAGTACTCAACTTTACTCAATTTACAGAAATAGCATTCCAAAAATAAGTTAAAGTCAGCCTGACTGCAAACATCTCTGGGTGGCTTACCTTTAAAAACAAGAAAACAATAAAATGTAAGAAACAGATCGTGGACATCCAGAACAGAAAATTATACATACTGTATCAAGAAGGGGATCAGCACCACTCTACCCCAAGGCCTGGGTGACCAGTCAACTTTCCAGAGATATTTGAAGCTAAATCCAAGTGGATATCTGGAAGAATGCTATTGCATTAGAAAGGTATAACAACAAATGATTCATGCTTCCATTCATGGTTCTGATAAATGACATTGTTTAAGTAAGGCAAGCTGGAGCACAGCACACACATTCTGTCCAATCTTACTGGCCCAAACCAACCAATGATAAGTGGCCCTCAAGTAACCAGGCTTATTTTTCAAATGAGTTGAGGATGGGACATCTTGCATCATTTCAATCTGACATGCTTTTCCTGTTTGATTTCTTTTGAACTACAACCTCCATGAACCTGAAGTTCTCACTTATTCAAAAGAAAAAAAATGAAAACTATAGCATTCTAGGTGCAATTTCTCTGTATTGTGGGAACTGTTGTTAATCTGTCATCTCTGTCTTGTTTCTGAAGATAAATATGAACAAAATAATCCCAGACCACTTACGCTGGATGAGTTTTTGGATGGAGATTTTAATTACAAAACCTTTTCTCCATACTGGGTTTCAGGTATGTGAAATTAATCTGGAATTATGGGATAATATGGGGAAGTGATGGAACATGGAATGCTTTTTTAATCTGCTAAATTTAAGGGTTATATATTTTTTATGGGATTGTTTGGGTTTCAATTGTGGTTTCTTACCCTCAGCAGTGCAAAGACAGTGCAGGGACAGGGTCAGAGGTGGTATTCAGCAGGTTCTGACCAGTTCTAGAAAACCGGTAGTGGAAATTTTGAGTAGTTCAGAGAACTGGCAAACATCACCTCTGACTGGCCACGCCCCCATCTATTCTCTGCCTTCTGAGTCCCAGCTGATCGGCTGGGTCTTCTTTTGTTGCCCTGCACAGGAGAACAGAGCTGGAAAGCAGGTTAGTAGGGTGGGGAGGGAATGGGGATTTTGCAGTATCTTTCCCCTGGAGTGAGGTAGGAATGGGGATTTTTGTGGTATCCTTACCCTGCCATGCCCACCAAGCCACACCCACCAAGCCATGCCATGCCCACCAAGCCATGCCCACAGAACTGGTATTAAAACTTTTTAGACTTCTGGTGGCATTCTGATCAACGATGGATCAGAGACCATGATTGTGTGTGGCTTTGATCCGTGCTTACCCTGTTGGAAGGGTCCTTAAAGGACCGGATCCATCTGATCCACCTTGTATTGGTGGGGAAGAGGGGGAAATCGCCAGCTGGGTTGAGGGAGCCGCATCTCCCCTCCCTGGCTTGGCAAATTCCCCTAGAAGACAGGGAGAAGCAGCAGTCTTTTAATGACTGCCCTGAAGACGGGAAGCTGCTGGGACACAAGTTTTGTGCTGGAGAGTGAAAGTGGTGAGCGGCAGATAAAAGACTTTGAGTATTCTTTTTGATAAATCTGAAAAGCGGAAAGAAAGAGCCCTCGTTTGGAAGAGTGGTAGCGGTGAATGAGAAATAAGAGGAAAATATAAGGTAAAGAAAAAACCGGAAATAAAAGAATTATATGTGATTAGAGACTAAAATTGGAATAACATACAGAATTGGACATTAATCAGGCATTGGATAAAATGCTGGACTTATTTGAAATTGGTTAAATCTAATATTAATACTATGGAAAAGTGAATTAAAAATAAAAGAATTCTAAGAAGAAAGTGATATAGAGGACCACCTAAGGGTTAAAGATTTTCTTCTTTTATGTTTCTATGGAAAATTACTGGTTGTATATAACAAGATCCCTGGAAGCTTTATTTAAAAAAAGAAGAGGGATTACAGTTAAAACGGAGACTTTTGACAAGGACTATAACAGAAAAATTTGACTTATAATAAAATAAAGAATAACTTAATAGACCAAAGAAATGGAAGAAATAAGCAAAGAATTTAAGTTGGAGCTCCAAAATGTGAGAGAGATGTTTAAAGAAAGAATGAGATTGGTAGAGTTAATGCTGAGTAAAGTAATGGTGTCACAGCTTGCGGAAGAACAAAGGAACCAGAGAGGATGAATTAAAAGAGGAAAATAACAGCCTCGATGAGCATGAAGAACAAAGGACATAAAAGGACTTAAAACAGAGACATCGACATTAGAGACAATAAATAAAAGAGATAAGACACTCAAGACTAAGAAGAAGAAGAAGAGAATACATAAGAAGAAACCCCAAAAAGAAGAACTGAAAAGGGGGGGAAACATGGCCGACAGGCAGAGGGAAATAAAAATAAAATTAGAAGGAAAAAAGAAGAAAGACTGGGGAAACTTAGAAAAAGGAAACCTTGCCAAAATTAAAAGGAATGATAAAGTTTCGAGATTTAGAGATAAGGGTTAGGGATTGTATAAGTGGGATACCACATGGAAATGTATATTGGCATTCAGTTTAAAACTTGTTGGAAATTATTTTAGGATTATATAGCTATATACATATAAAACTGTATATGAATTATGCTGTTATGAACTATTACGTTGGAGGATTAAAACAGGAGAATGGAAATGTATTAAAACATATAGATAAATTTTAGATAAATTTTAGTGATTTCAGGGGGGATATCTTAAAATATATATGTTTTAAAATATACAGTTGATTAATGTGAATATGTTTAAAGCTGGGGAATGAATTATTAAATTAGATAGATTGAGGGGATATACCATGTGGATCCTAAATATATTGGTTTTTATTTTTATTTTTTTAGATTGCTTGTTATATAATTGGCTTAGGGAAAATTAAGGATAATAATAATGTGTAATGTTAAATAAAATAGGTGGTAAGCTGAAAACGGAAATAATTGGAGATAAAGAACTGGGAATCTATATTTGGATGAAATGATATTGATACTGAATTAATGAATTGAAATATGAAATGGAAATTTATTTAAAGATGAGTGAAATGCATAATGATATGAGATAACATCATATAAGATTGGTGGAAATGAAAGTATGAATATGTACAAGTGTTATAATCTGGAACCACGTTGCCCACTCAAAGAGGTGTATAAAAATAAAAAAATAAAAAACTTTTTTGGAAAAAAAAAGAACTGGTACTAAAACTTTTTGAATCCCACCACTGGACAGGGTGCATGGTATCTCAAACAATTGACTAAATCAATAAGCCTATTTAAAACGTGCAGAGTATCGGAAGACTTGTGATCATCAGCAGTGATATTAAGAATCACTGAGGATCCAAGATCTGTAAGGTTTGCTTCCAAGGTAATTGTAGATAAAACCATTGCAGCATATGTGTATTAAACCCCAAAGTTCTTTGTGACAAACAGTTCACAGGTGATAGGAAGTTGATGGTGATGATGATGTTGCTTCCCTAGATAATCATGATTCTTGTACGAACATATACAGCTAAGAAATGTTACAAGTGCCCAGAACTGCTAAATCTGCCATTCCCTGAAGTATTTTATTTGAAAACACAGAGTTTCTAGACTTGGTCAGAACCTAAATATTTAGTCTAAAAACTAAATTTCATACCTCTGGGGCTTTTAAAGCAATAAACAACATCATTTGCATGATTTATTGTATTATTATTATTATTATTATTATTATTATTTTGGTGCAGACGAATTGGCTGATACTAAGGAATTATTTTTATGAAGCAGTTACATTATAGAAGACAAAAATAGAGATGATGTGTCAATTTATGTTCTATTTTATTTTTGTGAATGCATGAGCTTTGGTTTTAAGCATTTGGAACATATTTTGATGGACTTGCAATTTAGATGAATATTCAGTTTTTATTTTTAAAATCCCAATATAAAAGTATACACTGTTTTTATGTGTATATGTACTTTTGTGTAGAATATATGTGTGTGTGTGTGTGTGTTTTGTGTATGTGTATATGTGTATATGTGTAGAATATATGTGTATATATATTTTAAAGAAGAATTACAATGCAAAATGTTGCAGAAATAATAATAATAATAACCAAATACTTGTCCTAGTAGAAAAATGGGATATAAATCAAATTTTAATCTTTCAAGTATTGGAGCAACAATGCAAAATTTACCTTCAGTTGTGAGTTCAATCAATCTATTGCTCATGTCTACCAAGAACATTTGAGTTTTTTTAAAAAGCTCTGCATATATTTGATTTTCTCAGCTTTGATGTCATCTTTGCCTGTTCAGAATTACAAGATCAAAGCACCATTTTTAAACCTTTACCTTTCCTCCCATAGCTCTTTTATTTACTTACATGAAAATTCCTTGCCTATTATGGTTTTGAAGTAAGCAATTAAATGCATGATTGCCTGAGAAATGCAACAAGATAGCATGTCCGTGAAACTTATTGAACAATCCCATTTCTTTTTCCATTGAAGGAAATGAATATCTTCATCAGTCTAAAGATAATGTCATCCTTCACAATGTCGAATCAGGGCAGTCGACCACTATCTTGACAAATAGCACCCTTGTATGTATGGCCACTGTTTCAAAATTACGAGTTTAATTTATCTAAGTGATGGTTACGTGTTGGCTACTATTTGATGCTTTAATCTTTCAGAAAAAAGTGAATGCCACAAATTATGCAATGTCCGCAGATCAGAAATTTATATTATTGGAAAGCAACTATTCTAAGGTAATATTTTTAAAAGTTGGGACTGGTATTCTATTACTTTCAGGGCATTAACTAAAATTCATTGAAGGAATTCCCTGGGAAAGAAAGTTGAAGCAAGGCCTCAGTTTAGTCCTTCATTTTCCTTCCAATCTTCAGCCTCCATAGTAAAACAATCATTACTGCAAAGTAGGCGGTAAACAATCATTACTGCAAAATAACAATCATATTTTGCTTTGAACAAACAATCAGCCCTTCATTCCTGAGAGACTAGCTCTGGTGCACTGACTTCTAATCTTGAGATTTCCTAAGACCTGAGGGCCTCATGTAGATAACTATGTAGATTCTATCTGTTCTATCTATCTATCTATCTGTTTGGATCACCGTTCCATAATCATAATGCTGATCAATATCTAAATCACAAAGTGAGAAATTGGTTCCTTTTCTGGAAATAGTATTTACATCAGTAAAAAGCATTTTGAAAAGCTTCTTCATGACTGAAAAATATGACTGTTCCTACGGTAGTACCACTGTGGATACCCACAGAGCTTTTTATGAAAATTGCTTACCTGATTGCATTGTCTTTAATAAAACAGAGATAATGAGTGGAATGAAGACCTCAAGAGAAAGTATTATGAAGATTGGATAACCTGTTTCACATTTAGCAAAAATAATGATTTTTCTCTCTCCGTTGTAACCTTTTCAGCTTTGGAGGTATTCTTACACAGCATCCTATCACATTTATGATCTTATAGTAGGGTAAGACAGATTTATTTTCCTGTTGACTAAAACATTAGTAATGTTTAAGTTTATGCAATGCTCTTTTTGAGACCCATTAAGTCATTTAAGAAAACAGATTTCAGACAGAGCTGTTGTCCCTAGTGATATTCCCAAATATGTACTGGAGTGCTTCATTTTATTCTCTGGTAATTGTATTAAACTCCATTTAAACTGTTGATCAGTCACTTATAAACAGTCTTCATTGGGCTGGACCTAGCACTGTTGTCAGAATGCAGAACTAATGAACCAACGACTTTGTAAGGGCTTCTCACTAGCAATGATGATGTTACCTACTGGTAGTCTGAGTAATGAAATGTCTGCAAGAAAACAACCAAGCTCAAAGAAGTCCAAGATCCCCTGATATAAGTTTTCTTAAATAAATAAAATAAATAAATATATGGCTATCAATAGCAGTAAATGTCTACTGCCTACTGAAGATGTCATTGTACTTAAGTCTTGCTTGTGGGCTTCTTAGACCCCTGTAGCACCTTTTAATTTCCTTTGTGGCTTTCTACTAAGTAGGATAATAATCCCAAAGTATTTTGGATATCAAAAAGTTCAGATACGAACAGTCAGTATTAACATTGGCGAAATATCATTGTGAACAAATATGCTCACCAATAAAGAATGAACATAGTTTGGGGGAGCATTCATCAACTGTCCTAAAAGTACAGGTTCTAAATTTCATGTAAGCACTGAATAATTAATTAGAAATATGAATTAAGAAAATACTATGTCATTCCATGATTTTTTTCCCCCATTGTAGCACTTTTGTCAAAGAATATGAACTACCAGATAATATTCAGCATATCTCCTGGTCACCTGTTGGACACAAATTGGTCAGTAATTAGTTGAGTTTGATGTGCCTCTGGTGTTTTTTTAAGCATCAATTATTTCTGTTTATTATCTATGCTTAAGAATTTTAAATGTTGACAATAACACTATTTGTAAACAGGGCTAGATGATATATTAGAACTGTGGTTTAAGATAAAGTATACACCTCAGCATGGACTTTTCTTCTAGGGTGACACGTTTTTGCTTGTCTCAAGTTAGACATACCAGATACAGAAACCCAGAAGCTGGACTTCTGTTTATGTTTCTGTAAATCCTCTCCATATTCTCTCCATCTAGCAGACCTTAAGTCATGATTCTTAAATTAGTCCATCTAGACAAGGTCAAATGGGCTGCAAAAGTTGGACTATGGTATCAGCTGATTGCCCTCAATACTTAGAAACCATAGCTTAACACATTGCAAAATTAGATTAAGACTGTTCCTGTAAGAGAAATGAGAAAAAAGAAATTGAAAAAAAGTACCTTCACTCTTCTTCCTATTGAATATTATTTTATTATTATAGACACAAAAATGTGAAATCACAGCTGCCAGTTCTTTAGCTGGTGTTGGTCTTCACACACATCGAGTTCTTTATTACTTCAAATGTATTGGGCCCCCAACTCCTGTGGATGCTGTAATTGTCATCTTAATTTTTTCTCCAGCTGTTTCATCTCATTTTTAATCCTCAAATCCCACAGTCATCAATTCATTTTTTTATTCTTTTGGTAAAAGTTCATATAAGGGTTCCAGTCTTTTTTTAAATCATTTTTATTTTTTCTCTGACCAAACTGATCAGCTTCACCATTTCTGAAAGTTCAATTAATTTTATGATCCAGTCTTTCATTGTAAGCATTTCATTGCTTTTCTAATTTTTGCATACTGCACATCTGCCAGGGAATTCTAAAATAGATAAGAGCAGGAGATAATATGTGGTTATCTTCTTTTATTCATATAACAAATTTAGCTTGTAAAATATGACTTCCCTACAGCTTCAGAACTTAAGCCAGGCATTTCTTATCTAAGGGCAATCTTATGTATGCTAACACAAAATACTCTTGTGTCATAGTCAGTCTTCTCCAACCTCATGCTCTCTGGACTACAACTTCCTCATCTCTCATAAGGCTTTTGGTCATGATGGCCAAGATGATAGGAGCTGTAGTCAAACATGTTTGGAAAGCGGAAGGCTTATTAAGTAATGCATTCTTCTCTGTGGCCTGGAAAATAGAATTGGAACACTTTCCTTTTGCAAAGATAAATGTTTGTAAGGAATGATTTTGAAGTGAGTCCCTTATTTAGCTGTGCTATATAGTATTTTTGAATTGCATAAATCCTTTGTACCTTCTACAGATAAAGAAACTGATTCTTTCCCTCCTTCTAGGCTTATGTTTACCAGAATAATATCTATTTCAAACAAGATCCCAGAGAAGCTTCTATTCAAATAACCAAAAATGGTTACTGGAATGAAATATTTAATGGAATTCCTGACTGGGTTTATGAAGGTAAATTGCATTTTAAAAGCAGTGTTATGACTTAGCATGATAAGACTTGAGCAATAAAGTAATGCAGTGCCCCCAAACAAGAGTCAAAATGTGTTCCTTATAACTTACTGTTGCGTTAATCTTTTCCACAAAGCCTGCAGTTGCTCAACATCCTGTCTCTTCAATTTTTCACATTTTCCCGTCATATCATTCTTCTTCTTTAAAAACACTTTGTCTCAAAATAGATTTCATCAGATGTTGTTGTAAAATTATTTATTGTACTTAGTTTAAGAGTCTCTTGTATTTTGTATATCTGCATTATTAAGAGAAAGTTTGTTGTAGTTTTCTTTCTAAAAGACCATGCCAATCAAGGAGAATATAATAAAAAGGTGCAGTTATGAACTAAATGCAAAATTGCATAAAGAGAGATGAGAAGTGAATTCTGCAAACCTGGAGAAATAGCTCCAGTGGAATGGCTTCAGACTTGAAGTAGATAGAATAACTCTATTAATTGCTTGCTTCTACTGTGTTTCCCCGAAAATAAGACACTGTCTTATATTTTTTTTGGCTCCCAAAAACACACTAGGTTTTATTTTTGGGGTAGGTCTTATTTTTGGGGTAGGTCTTATTTTTGGGGTAGGTCTTATTTTCGGGGTAGGTCTTATTTTCGGGGAAACACGGTATTTTTGGAAGGGAGAGGAGTTGATTTCTTTTTCATGGCTCCTTGCAAAAAGTATCCTCTTTTGAGGCAAGAAGTTCCCTGGAACAATCCCATTGTAGACATGGGGGAGCATTGAAGGTATGAGTGAAACTCGCCACCATTCCTTCCTTCAAAGAGAATCCTTGCTTAACCTCACTCCTTTTGAGTCTAGGTAGGGCCATGGGTTGATCCTATTCAGTGTGTTTTAAATGTTGACATGTTAGATTATTGAACAAAGTAACTGTTTTAGGGATCTATAACTAGTGGCCTTGGACCAAGCTAATCTTGGACCAAGAGTTTCCAGGAATGGAGATTGGAGAGATTTCCCTAGACATGGGGGAAGCTTAACTTGGTTGGGGCTTTTAAAATTAAAAAAGTCTGAATGAAAATTCATACATAGTTTGTGTGTGTGTGTGTGTGTGTGCGTGCACGTGCGTGCATGTGCATGTATGTATCAAGATATTTTTGTTCCATGTTACATATTATTTTGGAAAGTGTAAATTAAGTTTTCATATATAAAACCAATGAATTTCTCCCACCCCCTCAATATCTGTGTACAAAGTGGAGGTAAGATGTGACATATTTAGTGAATTCATATAAACTCAACATGAAATTGCAGAGATGAAGAATTATGGTCTTAATGTCCTTCCCCATGATATCTGACAATAAAGACCAAAGTAAATAAATAACCCTTAGTGAAACTAGGATAAGATCTACACTTCCATCAACAAGGCACCCCATGGTGATAGCTATTCAGAATTTTGTTATTGCTCATTGAACTCATGAGAATGAATATATGCATTATCTATGGCACTTGTAACACAATCATGAGTCATAAACACTGGAAGGAAAGATATTTTCCCATTTATAGCCCTCTGGAAAGTGTGATTACAACCAAGGCACTTTTGTGCTGTTTCTTCCCCCTGTGCGTATTAACTGGATGCCAGCCTTCATTTCTGTGAAGTAATTCAGTGAAATCATTTAATTCTGGGTTATTTGCATCTTTATATTATTATTCACTTGGACTAAAAGACAGGGAAAAAAATGAAAAACTGTTCACTTCTTGCCTTCAAATCCGTCCAACCATTCTAGGACAACTCTTTAAGTTTTGGCTTTTGACCAGTTTTCCCACAAATGAGTTCTCTTGCCATGCAGCAATTTCATAGTTACTTCTCTGTGATTCTGCTTTCTCTTCCTCAGTTACCCCAAAACTGACTGGTGACCTGTCAGATTAATGATGTTACAGGCGTGGAGGTAGATCAAGATGCTGGCATGGTTTTAAAGATAGACTACATCATATAGTACATTGTACAATTTTGCAAACCAGAACAACCATGTCCTTTAACCTGGTTTCTTTTAGAAGAAATGCTTGGAACAAAATATGCTCTGTGGTGGTCACCAAATGGCAAGAACATAGCATACGTAGAGTTCAATGATACTGAAATCCCAGTTATTGAATACTCATATTATGGCGAGAATCAATATCCTAGAAAAATAACTCTTCCATATCCAAAGGTGGGTGTGCTTTGTTTATTTATTTTTTCTGTCGGCATGAAGCTCGGCTCTGTTGTATATTTGAATGTTAAACAACTATACCAAATGTAACCATTGACTTTTTAAAAACCCTGCTAAGTAGTATAATGAAAAGTTTTTAAAGGGAGTGGGTGTTTTGAAGCCTAAGAGCCTCAATCCTATTGCTTCCCCCAGCCAAGATCACATGCCTGAAGTATAACAGCCAGACAGCAAATTGCAAAATGTGAATCCTGCTGGTTTTCTGCAGAAAATGAAATAAATAGGTGCATTGCCTTCTCGCTTAGTTTTACGTACCTATAAAACATAACCCCCTACCCCTCCAAAATGAAAAGGGAATGGGAAGAGCTCCCTTGGGTGCTGTCATACTGTCATGAGCCTCTGCTTGTAGCTTTTGGTTGGGGGAAAATACGTATCTAAAATAAATACAACCTTTAGGATAGTGTTGCTTATGCCTATTCTAAATGGAAATCCAGCTTGTGTATCCTGTATTATTAAAATATAGTGGTACCTTGTTACTCATCATTAATTGGTTCTGGAAGACATGATGAGCACCAAAAACAATGAATACCAAACAGATTTTTCCCATCAGGAATAATACAGTGAGTCACAAGGCAGCCAACAGCAATATGTTCTACTTGTATATTGAATATCAAACAAACAATGAGTACTGAGACAAATGTTCACGTCAAAATGCATTGAGTATCAAATTCAATGAATTTCAAAACAGTTGATTACCAAGGTACCACTGTAACATTTTGAAAGGTGTAATCAATTCCCTCCACATAAAACTCCTATTGAAAATACTTAGTAATAGTAATGTTCAAGGTGGCAGCTGACTTAGAAGGAAGGGCATGGAATCTGAAGTAGCAGATCTTAGACATCCTCTGATACTCCTGAGGACAAAGGGTTAGAAGACTTCTCCCATGAGATTATAATCTTTATACTATTTGTTTAGTATTTACAACTGGCTTAGTTAATGATGTCAGTCTACTGTGAACTTCTCAGAATAAAGCTATGACACATTTTCAACAGGATCCAAAATTGTCTGGAAATGGAAAAGCACCCTATTTGTGCCTGAAATGAATAAAATAACTCTACAGAACTTTTCTTAGTACTTTTCTTTAAATATTGTAATTAAAGTCATTAGAATTTAGTTTAATCTTTGTTCCTACTTTTCCTTGAAGGCTGGAGCTAAAAATCCAACTGTTAGAGTGTTGATTATAGATACTACAAATCCTAGAGATTTTGGACCGAAGGAAGTACTTGCACCACCAGTCATAGCATCAAGGTAATATTTTCTTAAAATTGTCTGTTCCTGTTTCCCCCCACCCCCCTAAAAGAATAGCAATTGTTTTCAGTATATTGCCTCAGGAGGGTTTTTTTTTTCCCTAAAATTTTCTTTCTATGCTAAACTTGTAATATAGCCTCTGGATCAAGGATTGCCATAAAGGAAAACCTAAGGCATAATTCTCATTAATGATAGAAACCATTTCAGCCACTTGGTTATAGCAATACAAGAGTGCTGACGCTAAGGAGCTTGGCCCATTTGTTCAAAGAATTTGGATGCTGCTTTAATAAACCTTTACATTTTAAACTTTTCAAACTCAGGTATGGTATTAAACTGGCCTATCCCATCTATTGTCAGCATTCCGAGTAATGCGCCCATTGAAAGCAGAACTCCGAGGCAAGTAGATTCCTGAAACAACATGTTTATTGGATACGTCATATCGGCACAGCCAGTGAAAACCAAGTCTAAAAGTTCCCAAGGTTTTCACCTAGTTAAAAAAGTTCCCCCTCCCAGATGTCACTGGTTATATTGTCCAACGAAAGTAGCTGGCAGGCTGCTTGATCACTCCGCTCCTCCTTTCACAGCCACCTGTTAAGATGACCTTGATTCCCACAGGAAAACGTTTTCTTTATCTACTTCCCCCTCTCAGGGTTTGTGGCAACTATGAGGCAACAAAAGATGGCTTCAGCCAGGTTCGCTTCAGAGTTGACATCTATATTATTAATCTGGTCTACCTATCATTATTAATGTAATAATATATTAATATATTAATGTAATAATATATTTCCTTCCTGTCTTCTCTCTGTATTCACTGACTCCCTTCTTTTTCCTTTTTCCTTTAGTGATCACTATGTCACTTGGATTACCTGGGTAACAAATGACAGAATCTGTGTGCAGTGGCTGAAAAGGATCCAGAACTTCTCCCTATCAGCAATCTGTGACTACAATTACCGCTCCAGATCTTGGGATTGCCCAGAGGTAGTATTTTTCCATCAAGCTAAGGTTTAAAGCAAAAACTCTTATCAGTGAACACTTTGGTAAATGTTCCATCGTAACCGGATAGTTACTGTGCAAAAGGAAGGGGAAAAGATAGCTTCCAAATTAAAGTGGGATCCTAAATTGTCTCAGAAAGAATATTGCTAGCACCTATTAATGGTGAGAATAGGGAGCTGGTTTTTACTCATCCCTATCACAGCCTTTTCTCCTCTGTTTCATTTTGATCTTTGACCGAGGGTCTGCTGATCTTTAGTGGCCTGGTTTATAAACATATTAAGTCATACATTATTGGCTACAAACTACAAAGAGTATGGTCACATCAAACTCAAATCAACCATATTAAGTCTTATCACAATATACGAATAAGCATTAGAGTTCAAGTTGCTATATGGAAAAACTATAAGGCCAATATTTCATCTTAAGATCATCCCTCTGAAAAATTGTGATTAGACAGAGAACCAAAATGATCAGCTACTTTGTCCTGGAAGATCCAAAATGCAGTAAAAAATGCATGCCTCAGCATGTTCTTACCAAAAGAAAGATGTGGATAAAACCACTCTTATCTTCTGTTTATAAAGTGCTTTTACCGCATCACTCTGCACACCAATGGTTAGTTAACAAGAGTGCGAACAGATGGGAGAACTCCATTAAGCTGTGTTTGCTGAGAAGATCTCAGGGGAATAAATTTCCATTTCATACTTTGTTTTCCGATTAAACCGGAAGTAATAAGGCGTAAACAATGTGGACTCTCTCATATATTAGGAGATAATAAAGCTGCAGTGGGCAAATAATGATAAGAAATACTTTTCTGCAAATCCAGAGAGGATTCTAAACTTCATACTAAAAAAAACCAGAAAATCAGCAAATATACCCAATAAATAAAAATTGAATACAAGTTTAAATAGCCACCTTGCTCAAGGCTACCCTATCTGGGTTTCAAATTCTGAATGGCCACTCAATGGCAGCAAGGTTGGAGTTTTTGCTGCCATCTAATGCTCATCCAGATTCTTGCAGCCTTGATAAACTGTGCTACACTTCCACAAGTTTCTGAACAAGGTTCTGAACAATCTTACAGAATCCTACAAAAGTTTGTGTATCTATCATTTGAGTTTGAATTGAATTGAATATTTTATGTAGCCAAGAGTGATTAAACACACAAGGAATTTGTCTCTGGTACAGACGCACACAGTATACATGAAGTAACATAACAATAACAACAATATTAACAACAACATTTTAAGAAGATACTTGGTTGATGCCTAGGATGTTAGCAACAACCCATATCAACTGTCAGTGCCAGTCAGTGGTATTTGTGGTGCATTTTTGAATGTTCAGTTGACTAAGTTTCATGTTTAATGAATAAGGTATATAATAAATCACGGTTATGGATGAAACATGTAACAGTGATACCCATTGTCATTGGGGCACTTGGTACCATGTCCAAGAATTTTACAAAATACATCAAGAAATCAGCACCAGTCACTGGTATTTGTGATACATTTTTAAATGTTCAGGTGACTGAGTTTCATGTTTAATGAATAAAAGAGATAACAACAACAATAATAATAATACCAATAAAATACCTATTAAAGGGGGGAGTAAAGAAGATAATAAGGATAAATAATAATATTATTACAGCCATATCACATAGGTAAATATATTAAATATGTTAATTTAGTTTAATGGAATGCATTTTGCAAAGAAATACTTCAAAGGAAGAGGCATCCATAACTTAAAGTTTTGCTTCGAAAGCTTTGTTAAAATATTTGGAAAGTGAATTGTTCACAAGATGCCTTTAGATTATCATTGAATATCCTGGTTTTTATCAACATACGTTCAGATTGTTACAAAGGGATCCACATAGATAACTAAGGGCAAAGATTCGCTAGCCACTAGACATGGCTGTGCTGATACAATGATGACATTAGAGGATGCTACAGATTGTTATTGAGGAAGTAGCCTGTGTTTGAATGGGTCCTCATTTTCTCATGTTTCTGTCTGATTGAAACTCTATAGCATTAATATGTCAGATTTCCGTTTTGCATCCTAACCTTGTTGCTTTCTTTGATTTGACAGACTCAGCAACACGTAGAAGAGAGCCACACAGGATGGGCTGGTGGAGTATGGCTTCTATGCTCTTCCCACTTTTGGTGTTATCATAAGACTTATTTCATTCTTTATTGACTTTTAACCATGCATCTATAAGTTTCAGAGAAACCGAAACCAGGCCATCTCCGTGAAACTGGAGAGCTGTAGGAATTCACTCTTGCTTTGCCTACCCACCTTGCCTGGCAACCAGCTTCCTAGGCAAAGTGGGGAATCAAGCAGCTGCAAGTTTTATGCCGTGGCTAAACTTATGGCAAGGGGAAAGCAAAATCCAGAGTGAGTGCTGACATTGTAAAGTAGGAAACAAAGCCAGAAGTGACTGGCTTTGCGTCAGAGTTCCGTACCTCTTTGCCTGGGCAGTCCCGCTGCAGACTTGCTCAGGTAAAACCTAGAAAAATGCTCCTGTGAGTTCATAGAAGTAGCTCAACTGTGGGTCTGCCCATCTGTCAAAGCTTTCCACCAACCGGAACATGGCAGCAATGTTCTAATATCTTAAGGGCTGCCACAAAAATGAGGGAGTCAACCTATTGTCCCAAGTACCTGGAGGCAGAAAAAGAAGCAATGGATGGAAACTAATCACGGAGAGAACCAACCTAGAATTAAGGAGGAATCTCCTGACAGTGAGAACAATTAATCAATGGAATGAAGAGATTGGACATTGATTTGTCTGAAATAGTATATAGGGTCTTCACCTTGAGCAGAAATTTGGGATAGAAGACCTCCAGGTCCCTTCCTTTATTTGGTTTTTTGGATTTAATTTATTTTGGGGAGGGGGATGTCATAGGCATCCATTTATCAGTTTGAGAACCTACTGGTAAAAATATTAGGTACATTGTAAATCCTAATGAATGTGTTTTCACTACAGTATGAAAGATGTTCCACTTAATGGGATAAGGGGGAAAAGAAAGCTTTGCTATATTTTTGCTATAGTAAATATAGTCAAATATATTTAGTAAATCATACATTTTTAATAAATGCACAAAACAGTAAAATGTTATACAGTAAAAGATGTAGTATAAATATATATTTACTATACTTGGCATAATTTTCATTCACTTCACCTACCGTTTATCATTGTTGTCTCTCAGTTCTTTGTTTCAGCACCCTACTTCACTTCAGATGCCATGTCATACTACAAAATTTTTAGCGACCAGAATGGCTATAAACACATTCATTACATCAAAGACTCAGTGGTAGGTCAACCAAAGAACCAATCTGAAGTTCACCTATGTTGCAAGAGATGTGCTGCGGAATAAAGTACCTGACTTTCAATATGTTGCTTTTATAGGAAAAGGCAATCCAGATCACTAGTGGTGAGTGGGAGGCCATATATATTTATAGAGTAACAGATGATGCAATGTAAGTATCCCACTTGTGTGGTATGTCAGTTATGTTGCCTGTCAATGAAAATTATATGCAAGAATGCAAGAATGATTTTTCCGTTAGCCTTGCAGCTGAGCCCCATTTTTAAGGGTCTTTGAGAGTCATTCCATATGACTAGTTACAATGGATTTCCCTCAACAGCTGTGGCCTGGAAAGGCCTCAGAGTTAGATTTATCCCACAGAGGAAAAAAGAATTTCCCTCTCCCTCAACTTGTGCATCCAGTCATAAACATTGGACATGACTAGAAGTGTCTAATAGCATCTTAATCAAGAATATACAGGTGAAACTCGAAAAATTAAAATATCATGCAAAAGTTCATTTATTTCAGTAATGCAACTTAAAAGGTGAAACTAATATATGAGATAAACTCATTACATGCAAAGCAAGATAGTGCAAGCTGTGATTTGTCATAATTGTGATGATTATGGCTTATAGCTCATGAAAACCCCAAATCCCAGAAAATCTCAGAAAATTACATGCAATCAATAAAACAAGGATTGTATATAGAACAATATTGGACCTCTGAAAAGTATAAGCATGCATATGTACTCAGTACTTGGTTTGGTCCCCTTTTGCAGCAATTACTGCCTCAATGTGGCGTGGCATGGAAGCTATCAGCCTGTGGCACTGCTGAGGTGTTATGGAAGACCAGGATGCTTCAATAGCGGCCTTCAGCTCTTCTTCATTGTTCGGTCTCATGTCTCTCATCTTTCTCTTGGCAATGCCCCATAGATTCTCTATGGGGTTCAGGTCATGCGAGTTTGCTAGCCAATCAAGCACAGTAATCCCACGGTCATTGAACCAGGTTTTGGTGCTTTTGGCAGTGTGGGCAGATGCCAAGTCCTGCTGGAAAATGAAGTTAGCATCCCCATAAAGCTCGTCTGCGGTAGGAAGCATGAAGTGCTCCAAAATCTCCTGGTAGATGGCTGCATTGACCCTGGACTTAATGAAGCACAATGGACCAACATCAGCAGATGACCAAATCAACAGAGACTGTGGAAACTTCACACTGGACTTCAAGCATCTTGTAGTGTGTGCCTCTCCATTCTTCCTCCAGACTCTGGGTCCTTGGTTTCCAAATGAGATGCAAAAGTTGCTCTCATCAGAAAAGAGGACTTTGGACCACTGAGCAACAAACCAGGTCTGCTTTTCTTTAGCCCAGGTAAGACGCTTCTGATGACATTTGAAGCCCATGTCCAGGATCTGTCTGTGTGAGGTGGCTCTTGATGCACTGATTCCAGCCTCAGTCCACTCCTTGTGAAAGTCCCCAACACTTTTGAATGGCCTTTTCCTGACAATCCTCTCCAGGCTGTGGTCATCCCTGCTGTTTGTGCACCTTTTTCTTCCACACTTTTCCCTTCCACATAACTTTCTATTAATGTGCTTTTATACAGTACTTTGGGAACATCCAACTTCTTTTGCAATTACCTTTTGAGGCTTTCCCTCCTTATGGAGGATGTCAATGATGGTTTTCTGCACAACTGTCAAGTCAGCAGTCTTTCCCATGATTGCGATTCCTACTGAACCAGACTGAGAGACCATTGAAAGGCTCAGGAACCCTTTGCAGGTGTTATGGCTTAATTAGCTGATTAGAGTGGGACACTTTGAGCCTCGAATATTGCACCTTTTCACAATATTCTAATTTTCTGAGATTGTGGATTTGGGGTTTTCATGAGCTGTAAGGCATAATCATCACAATTATGGCAAATCACGACTTGAACTATCTTGCTTTGCATGTAATGAGTCTATCTCATATACTAGTTTCACCTTTTAAGTTGCATTACTGAAATAAATGAACTTTTGCATGATATTCTAATTTTTTGCGTTTCACCTGTAATCACTACTGTATATGTTGTATTACTATGCTCTGAATTATTTACTCATTTGGGCATAATAGCTGATTTCAATCTGTTGGGAAGCCTATATGGTTTTGTAAACAAAGCATCTATAAAGAAGCAACCATCAAATTGACCCGCTTTTTACAGAACGAAACCAGCCCCTTCTTCCTCCACTTAATATACTCATGGATTATTTCTATTTTTAATTATTATTATTATTTGCAATCAGTTTTGTAGAGAACAAGAGTTTTGGAGAAGGACTGGGAGCTCCAGGACATCAGAAGCTTAGTTAAAAAGTAAAGCAGAGGGACTTCAGTTACTTTAAAGTTTGGTCTCAGCCTTGGCTTGTAACTTAACAAGATATATAAATTCAGCCGATGTTGACTTGTTCAGAAACCTGATCAATCAAGCCATGGTCTAGTGCAATATAGAAACCTAAATTTGTCTCTGAATGAATAAGAATTCAGAATATAGATGTCTATGTATGAGTACAGTCCCAAAATAATATAGCAACATTTATTTTTGAATAAGTATATATTGGATTGTTCAATAACAAAATAACTTTACGAGCTGAAGATCCAATTATCTTTCTTAAAGAGAAACATGCATACATCTATTACATGCAAAAATAACAGAATAACGGAGTTGGAAGGGACCTTAGAAAACTTCTAGTCTAAACCCCTGCTCAAGCAGGAAACTCCATAACATTTCAGACAAATTGTTCTGCTTTACACTCTAGATGGGTATAAAACAGACAGAGCAACTCCACAAAGCATCCATACAAAGTCTTTTTTATTGGTTCATCAGGCATCCTGTCAACTCACATTTATGATGAGGTTCTTAATGTCCAATCCTTTGCATATCTGAATTGTGGTGTAGAAAGATATTAAACTCTCATCCCATAGTCATAGAGGCAGGGGGTATAGCTGCTACCATGAGGCTGTGTGTTCAGGCAAGAGAGACAAAACCTCCCCAAACCCACCAAGGGTCAATTCAGTGACCAATTAGGGTTACAGATGTGACCACATGACATGGACTACATTTCCCAGGATACCTTAACTACATTTACCATGATGCATTCCCTTAAGGGGACAGCTCTCAATTCCTAACTACCTATCCCAAATCCCATTAACTCTAAACTGGCTGGACAGCATACAAATCATTGTCCAATCTCTTCTTAGAAACCTCCAATGTTGAAGTACCCGCAACTTCTGGAGGCAAGTCGTTCCATTAATTACCATAATAAGTAATCGTTCTAACTGTCAGGAAATTTCTCCTTAGTTCTAGGTTGGTTCTTTCTTTCATCAGTTTCTATCCGTTGCTTCCTGTCTTGTCTTCAGGTGTTTTAGAGATTAGGATGCTCCCCCCTCCCTTTGTTGTGACAGCCCCTTAAATATTGGAACACTGCTATTGTGTCACTCCTACTCCTTCTTTTCATTAAACTAGACATACCCAATTCCTTCTTCATATATACTGGGGAAGAGAGAGATTTCCAAGCCCCCTTTTTCTGTTAACATTGAAAAAAAGTAGTGCATTTAGTTTCTTCCTCTGTATCAGGTTAAAAAAAAAAAGCAAGATACAGGTTTCAAAAACAGCAGGCAGTTTCTAGGGTTTCTAAGAATTCTATTGTCCAGCAGCTGAATAAAATATTTATAGCAACTTATTTTCTGAATGTGGATCCTTACATAGCCAAATGATACCTCCCACACAAAAAAGATGAAGGTAGCAGCTTCAGGGAATCCTGTGTAGAGGATTATGGAGATAGCCTCGATGAAGGCATCCAGCAGCTGTTAATTAAGCGCCAGCTTAGTCTGAAAGGAAGGAAAGAGTAAGTAAGAAACTCAAGATTCCCCTGCCTTGATTCTCTTCTATATCAGAGGCAAAAGACCAAGAATCTCTATTAGGCTTTCAAAATTCTGTTATTACATCCTAGTTCTTACAGTGTCTAGTCTACTTCAACGGGCTGGCAAATTCAAAGTTTTACAAGAAAGTAAAAGAATTGGGCAGGAAAGTAAATCAAACCTCACTTAGTAGATATAATTGGCTAATCCTTCGGGAAAAACAAGAATCTAGCAAGAAGGGGAATTTCCTGGCTGGCTGGAACTGTTCACGTTTGAGCATTTTCTTTCGAATCCTTCATAATAAGTACCATTTTATAATTTCATTCCATAGTGAATGCATAATTTATTTGCTAATGGATGTTACCTTCCAGATTTTATTCAAGCAATGAATTTGAAGGTTACCCAGGAAGAAGAAATATTTACAAGTAAGTCGCTATAAAAACTTCTGCAGTAGAAATTTTACTATTAAGTGTAAAAAAGTAAAGAGTACTTCAGATTCGTGCGGACAATTCATCAACTTCATCAGAACTGTGTAGTTTCTTTGGCTCATAGATTTCAAGGAATAATCACTACCTCATATTTCTTATGCATAAAGAGAATAAAGTTGGACCTAATATAGTACTGTAATATTAGACATAATGGAGGCCAGTACTCCAAATAAAGTAATTATATTTTGATTTAAAAAACCCAGCTTTTAACATACTAGTCCACATGAATATTTTATCCAAAATCCACACCCTCCTATAGTAAGGAAACATCAGAAAAAACTGGAAGAGATTGGGAACATCTTTCTATATATAGACTGCTTTTTTTTCTAAATCTGCCTTTTTTTACAGAATTGGAAGAAATACTGGAACAAAGCAGTGCATTACTTGTAATTTACGAAAAGAAAGATGCCAGTATTATGCAGCAAGATTCAGTGATAACGCTAACTATTATGCACTAATCTGTTATGGTATGTCAAATTTATGGGTAAATAAAATCCTAATAGCTATTTCAAGTCACAATTCACTATTTCTACTTCAGAGCACCTTAACATCAGTAAATGAATGTGTACAATGTTTGATACATTCAGGGGTGGGCTTCAAAAATTTTAGAAAGGGGTTCTCTGCCCAGTTGCTGGGTGGGCATGGCCATGGTGGGCATGGCTAGTTGGCCTCCTGCATCACTGGGGGGGGGCATTTTTGTCTTTCCCCGTCTCCGGAGGCTTTCCTTGAGTCTCCAGGAAGGCAAATACAGCCTCCCCACGCTCTGGAGGCCAGAAATGGTCCCGTTGCTGGCCTTTCTGAACTTCTGGTAGGCCTGTTTTTCACCCTCCCTGAGGCTCCACGTGTGCCCTGCACTTACCTGTACCCAAAATGGGCCTCATGGGGATTCCTGGGAGGGGAGGGGAGGGTGGGCAGGGCCAGATAAGAATGGGATTTGGGGGTTCTCCAAACTGCACAGAATCTTAGCTAGGGGTTGGGCTCACCCCTGGGTACACTTATCTGGGAGTAAGCCCCAGTGAATATCATGATGCTTACCTTATACATGTGGATACAGAAAGTACCATCCAGATGTTACAGTAGCTGGGTGTTGTGAAGGTGCAGATTGTTTACAATTGGCTTGTCGCCGATGAATGATTTTCCCCCTTCCTGATATTTATTATTATTTATTTATTTATTTATTTATTTATTGGATTTCTATGCCGCCCCATCTCCCTAAGGACTTGGGGTGGCGTACAATAAAAGCAATACACATATACAATTAAAAAGAGATTAAATCCAAATAAGAAACCCAATTAAAATCTAAAACCCTAAAAATAAGCATTAAAACTCCCACACACACCCCCTCAGTCCAGGTCAGCGAGTTGGAACAACCTTGTTTTGAGGCCACGGCAGAAAGAGCGGAGGTCAGAGGCCAGCCGAAGCTCCAGGGGCAGTTGGTTCCATAGGGGGGGTGCTCCCACAGAGAAGGCCCTACCCCTAGGAGTCGCCAGCCAACATTGTCTGGCTGACGGAACCCCGAGGAGACCCTGTCTGTGAGAGCACACAGGACGATGGGAAACAGTTGCTGGCAGCAGGGTCTCCCGTAGATATCCCAGTCCTAAGCCATGAAGGGCTTTATAGGTCAAAACCAGCACCTTGAATCTCACCCGGAGGGCAACCGGTAACCAGATAGATGGTTGATAGATGGTTTATTATTTGGAATCCTATATGTAGAGTTGGATCCCCTCTCTGGATTGGGCCTGTTGAGTAGAGTAGTAACAGTACGTACATACATACATACATACATACATACATACATACATACATACATACATTTTTTACAAAATAAAATAATGCCATTCAGTTTTCGATTATAAAGGTAATTTCAATGTATAGTCTAATCATCTGGAAAATTAGGATAGTGCATTTAAGGGTTATAAATCATCTGTATCGCTTTCTAATTCTGAAATGGCAAAGACTCTGAGAATATGACCTGGCAGCATTATTTTTCATCCTTTGAAACAAACTGTAAGACAAACCCATTGATTACGTGAATGAGTCGGTTTTGGCATGAGAGAGCTCAAAGTTGATATGAACAAGTTTTAGAATGTAGGAAACTGACTTACAGTTCACCATCAGAATATAGAATCATCAAATCGTGAGGATGAAAAAGAGAGGCAGCATCTATCCATCCATGGTTTCAGCCATGAGCTTTTTCCCACTGCTCTGGAACTTGAGCTCCTGGAAATTGAACTTAGAACCCTGTGCAAGGATTCTCCAACTGAGCTCTGAATTTATGGAATCAGGAAAGGCTCTGTCTGCTCTGGCTTAGTTTCCTAAAATAAACTTAAAGAAGTAGTTTCTTTGCTCCCATCCCATTCATGCCAGAGACACTGTTTAAGTTGCTTCAAGGTTGAAAGGATTGACATTACCGTTGCCCAGGGGACAAGTTTCTTTGCTTGTTACGGTATTTAAAATCCAATCCAAAGAAAAATAAAATAAATTATAAAATAAAATGCAGATTAGCCTTGGTGGTGCAGGCTGTTAAATGCCTAGCACTTAAGTTCCAGCTGCCTGCAATTACTGCAGGCTCGAATCCCACCAGGCTCAAGGTTGACTCAGCCTTCCATCCTCTCGGGGTAGGTAAAGTGAGGACCCAAGATTGTTGGGGGCAATAAGCTGACTTTGTAAAAATGCCGCTTAGTAATAAGCAGGCATACACAATGGAATGAAGGCTATTGCTGAGCACATTGGGTTGTATCCCAAAAATTGTAAGCTGCCCTGAGTCTTCGGAGAAGGGCGGCATATAAATTTAATTTTTTTAAAAAATCACACTTAAAGAGAGAAATCTGGGTGTGCCCATATTGGTAGGTTAGCATGGATGAATGAAACGGATGTTTGGATAGCAATGTACATTTTCCTCAGGTCATATTAGGGAGAAAATAGTTGCTTGTACAGTTTTTATCATATATTTATGCTTTGTACAAGGTGTACAAGCATTGCAAATGATGACAATATCACTAGCAAAATTGTAAACATAACTAAATAAGCACTTCCATCATTCATCTGTGCCAAAACCGTGTCACACAGGGAATGTGCTCACCTTGAGAAATGAGTTAAGACAACTTACCCAGATTCTGTTGTGCATGGTTAATTCTGAGCTCAAGTTATGTAACCATTTATCTAGGTATCTTTTCATCTGGGAGAGTGAAGAGAACTGTATAGAATGCAAAGTTCATACTCGACAGCAGTGTTGGTACACAGAGAGGGAGGGAGGGAGAGAGAATGAGATTGCTACAGATGCCCATACAAAGAGGGAGAAGTACATTTCCCAATGCTAATAAGAAAAAGGAACTGTTTGAGTTGCTGATGTGGGTGCATGTGTGACCAGGTAACCAGGTAATCACATAGAGTGGTGAAGTATAGATGCTCCAGAGAGGACAGAACTAAAAAGGCCAGTGGAAATTATTGGGCAAAGGAAGCTTGGGAAAGATTTACATCATTATGGGAAAAGAGATATGATGAGAGAGTTTGGGGTGGATGTTACAGGGGAAGAGAGAGAGATGGGCATTTTGATGCCATCCCTAACCCCTTAACTTGTAAGTCTTGATGCTAAATTGCTGGAAGCCTTGGTCTCTAGCTCCTATTAAAAATGTAAAGTGCTCTCTCTCTGTAACAAGACTTCTTTATTGAAGATAACCTTGAAGGCGAACAGGATTATGTATTTCAAGATAGGCACTAAGGATTAATTAGGGCCACTCAGAGGTGGTATTCAGCAGGTTCTGACCAGTTCTGGAGAACCGGTAGCAGACATTTTGAGTAGTTCGGAGAACCAGCAAATACCACCTCTGATTGGAGATTTTACAGTATCCTTCCCCTGCCACGCCCACCAAGCCACGCCCACAGAACCGGTAGTAAAAAAAATTTGAATCCCACCACTGGGGCCACTGCTTAACAACATTTCTTTTGAGCTACTCACAATACTGTCCAAACTGGAGGCTGAGTCTCCTGGGTGAATGCTGTTGAGGGCTTTCAATCTCTATGAATTACAGGCCAGGTCAGGAGTGGTTCAGTATTTAATGGCCTTGACCCAGGATATCTCCTGACTCATACAAACACACATATATTGGACCTTGAAGTAATTAATTTGTGAAGTGAATATGGAAGACATTTCTGTGAGATTTTTTTTGTCATAGACAGTTTACTGTGTGGTCATCCTAAAACTTGCCACCATTGCTAATCTCAGCAGGGAGAGGGGATTAATTAGGATGTCTGCCCCAGGAGTCTTGAGTCATGGATTTCCAGAAAGCTCTTGCAGAATTTCTTAGCTACTAGATAAGCAGTTCCACATGGCTTTCAAAAAGAGATTTTTTTTCCCAGTTGGCCCCTCTCTGAGCAACAATCCTTGGTGCTTCATGATTAATGGAAGAAGTTTAAGAATGAAGCAATAGTAAAGCATCAATGGCAGAAAAAAATTAATATGTATGAACATGGATATAAACCGAATGTAAGGCCTAAACCTTAGCAGTAAGAGTGGCAAAATGGCATTACTTTTCAGGTTTTACTGCATCTTACTGCCATGAAGTATTATGAGATGTTTTTGTACCTGTGGAATCCCAGAAACTGGCTAGTGTTCTCCATAACTGCCTCTGGACCTCCGTCTGGCCCCTGACCTCCGCACCTTCCACCGCGATTTGAAGACCTGGTTATTTGACCAAGTCGGGCTGTGATTACCTCACGGGGGGTATGGGATAGTTTTAACTTTTTAATTTGGTTTCATTGGACTTTATAGTGGTTTAATTCTTTTTAATTATTTATTGTATTTGTATGTTTTAACTGTGAGCCGCCCCGAGTCTTCGGAGATGGGGCGGCATATAAGTCCAATAAAATAAATAAATAAATAATAATATAGACACAGGCATTTGTGGGTTAAATCCTGCAATCCCACTATCCATTGTAAAGGTGTCAACCCCAAAGCTGACCTGGGTGGAGCCATCTTGGAGCTTCAGTGTTGCCACACTGAAGCGAGGGGTAGGGAGGGGGGATTAGAGATAGGTGGGCTTGTGTAGTCCAAATAAAATACTTTCTCAAGACCTTCTCCTGGGAACCAAGGACATTCTCTCACCTGGCCGAGAGAAGGAGTGATGTCACCAGACCAGCGGGCACTGCAGTGATTGGGCCATGTGACTGATTGTTGGGGGTTGAGGGAAAAACTTTTACTTTTAACTAGGTAACAACCAAGGGCCTTGGTAGCTCAGGCTGTTAAATGCCTGCTCTTAAGATCCAGCTGCCTACAATTATTGTAGGCTCGAATCCCACCAGGCTCAAGGTTGACTCAGCCTTCCATCCTCTCGGGGTAGGTAAATTGAGGACCCAAGATTGTTGGGGGCAATTAGCTGACCTTGTAAAAATGCCGCTTCGTAATAAGCAGGCATATACAATGGAATGAAGGCTATTGCTGAGCACATTGGGTTGTATCCCAGAAATTGTAAGCCGCCCTGAGTCTTCGGAGAAGGGCGGCATATAAATGTAATTAAAAAAAAAAGTGAGAACAATCACTACAACCATATTTTTAGTTCTCCACCATTTATGAGAATTTCTCTCTTTCATATTCTCTCTTCCTTCCTCTCTTTTTTTTTAAAAAAAAAGGGCCCCTTCAGAGTTGGTTTTCACCAGATATGTGTCAATTTGATATTTCCAATAAAGCCATTCTTTGAGGAATCTCCCTGCCTTGGAATTCTTGCTTGAAGTGGATCTATTACTTGGAACCCTGACAAAAGGAGCTTCAAATAGGGCATTTTTTAGAAACATTGAGGAAGCTCCTTTTAGTGTAAATTCAGGTCTCTATAGATCTACTGTCATTCTAACATCCAACTGGGCTTTGCAGTTTGCTCCAATTAAAATGTTAAGCTTATGAGGGAAAAAAACCTGTGAGGGATGAGCAAATGGGAATATGCAAGTAGCTAAGCAATGAAATGATTTTCAGTAGCAATAATATGTTTCAGATATTTTGTTTAATGGAGATTCTCTTTTTATTCTAATCAATACTGCAGGCCCAGGCATCCCCATTTCCACTATATATGATAACAGATATAATAAAGGTAAGAGGTGTCAAAGCCTAACCAGTTTTATACACCTTGAGGCTAATCTTAGGTGCTGTGGGCATAAAGAGAAAAGTCATACTTCAAAACTAGCACAATAAAGGCCAGCTTCAGCATGACTCATCAGGATGAGAAGAGATGAAAGCCCTGTCATGAGGGGGGAAATGCCAGAGCATGTTTGTGCTGTGAGGAAAAAATCTTTGATTCTGATGGCCAGAGTGATAAAATGTTTTTACACTTCATCTAAAGCTGACTTGTACTGCCCCAATTTATTTGTCTGCTTTGTGGGTTTAAGTAAATATACAACAAAATCATGATATAACTACTTTATCATGAATAATGTTTTTCGTTCAATTAAACAGTTAACAGAGTATATGAAATGAGCCACACATTTCATTATTTATATCCAGATTACCTTCATAAATTGAATTTACCACCCTGTAATGAGGTTTACCTTAATTCCAAGGCACTTTACTCCCCATCTTCCCCATCCCTGCATTTTTCTAGGAAAACCTCAAGTCTGTTTCAGTTACATCATGAAACTTTTGGTATTTCCATAATTATAAACTTGGGGAATTCATTTACTCATTTAAATTTAACAGACTTGATGATTTAAGCTTTTATTAGTATCCAGTTGTACAACATTTCAAGAGCAGGGAATCAATGAGAAATGCATTTCTAATTCAAAACTTTTTATACACAGAAATTAAAGTCTTAGAAGACAATGCAGATTTGGAGTCTGCTCTGCAAAAAATCAGTTTACCAACAGAGCAGATTAACAAACTTGAAGTGGATGGCATGAGTAAGTATTGTTTGTTTTTCACACCTGATTTTTCAGCGTATGCACAAGAACTAAATAGCTTCTATTTAAAAACTTACAGTGTATAATATCTGAATTTAGACCAAGAAACAGTACAGTAGAGTTTTTCCTTCACCAGTGTATTAAGAAATTAATTCCTGGAATCCTATACATTAATAATAGCCTATTCCCAGACAAAGACTGTATAGCACATAGATGTGCAACCAAAGTGGTGAGGAAATTGGAGCAATCCTTCTATGGTTCTTTGGCTTAGAATAAAATAAAGGGCATGTTATGAGTTGTATGTCTTTAAGTGTGACCTGGAGAAAGTGAATAAAAATAGTCCTTGACTTACAACCATCTATTTCAGGGGTGTTAAACTCACGGCCCATGTGCTGTTTGTGTCACGCACTGATCACCCCCACCCTCATTTTAGTGAAGGGCAAAAAAGTTGTGATACATCATGTGACGACAACATGTCATTGCACATTTGACACCCCTGATCTATTTAGTGACCATTTGAAGTTACAATGGCACTGAAAAAAACAACTTATGACCAGTTTTCACACTTAAGATTGTTGCAGCATCCTCAGGCACTTGACAACTGGCATGTATTTATGACAGTTTCACTGTCCCAGGATCACATGATCGCCATTTGTAACCTTCCCAGCTGGCTTCTGACTGATGCAATCAATGGGAGAAGCCAGATTTGCTTAATGACTATGTGATTCACTTAACAACTGCATTGATTTGCTTAATAACTATGACAAGAAAGATTGTAAAATGGGGCAAAACTCACTCAACCACTGCCTTGCTTAGCCATGGAAATTTTGGGCTCAATTGTGATCATAATTCGAGGACTATCTGGGAGAATGTTTTTTTCTTACATCTTTGCAGACAGCATCATCTGGCTGATCTTATCTGGGCTCAGGAGCTAATCAGCATCAGACCTTGTTAATGCTTAGATTGGATACTAAAAAAGGAATCGCAGATCTGTAGGCTAAATTGGCAAGTGGGAAAAAAATCCTGAAACACAGCAATGGAAGTCTAATTCTACATAGTTGCCAAGAAAATTAGGTGGGCAAATCCATGAAGTTCTCAGGACTCAATCAAACTTTATAAGGCATCACAAACCACAAGTGCATAATAGAAAATGCAAGTGTATAATGCAAAATGCAACGTGGTATGCTTGATTAAAAGAAAGGCCTGCAGTGGTTTTTAATCCACTTGGCTATCACTAATGCAAACTTTGTAGCCATAAGTATTATCAAGGGATCTTAAACTGCCACAGGAAGTTTCACATATAATTCATTTATTCTCTCCTCTCCCCCTTTTTCTTATAGCTTATGGTACAAGATGCTTCTACCTCCAAAGTTTGATAGATCCAAGAAATATCCTCTTCTTATACAGGTGTATGTAATGTTTTATTCAATTGTCCTCCCTATATGCCTTGTATATACTGTCACAGTTATCAATAGCTTTGCAAAGCTGGCCACAGCACATCAGGATTAGCAATAGCAATACCACTTAGACTTATATAGCACTTCACAGTGTTTTTATAGCCCTCTCTAAGCCAGCCTATTTCCCCCAACAATCTGGGTCCTCATTTTACCTACCTCGGAAAGATGGAAGGCTGAGTCAACCCTGAGCCTGGTGAGATTCAAACTGCCAAATTGCAGGCAGCTGGCAGTCAGCAGAAGTAGCCTGCAGTACTGCATTCTAACCACTGCGCCACCGTAGCTCAATGTATGCTGAGTATGCAGAAGTTCCCAAGTGAAATCCACTTCATCTTAGGAAAAAAACTCCATGTAAGGCTGCTCTTCTCAAGCAAGATTGCCCAAAGTGATGTAGGAAATTCCTGGTATTTGCTACTGCCACGTTTGTTTTTCTAGGAGCTCGAGCTAATGATTTTTCCCATAACAGCTCTGTGGATGGACAGGCAGGCAGGCAGGCAGGCAGGCAGGCAGGCAGGCAGACAGACAGACAGACAGACAGACAGACAGACACTATTTTGGTCATTGACAAATAAAGTTCTGTGGGATGTTTAAAAAAATAAAAGAGGGTTGTTGGTCCAAAGATACTCAGTGAGTTTCTTTGGCAGAGGATAGCCTTCTCAATATAATAATCCAAAACTTTAACCACGGAGTCATTCTGTGCCTGGAGAAGTAATTCCAAAATTCCAATGGGGAAGTCCTTCATCATTCCATTTTTCTTATGCTGTTTGTTAAATATTTTAGGATCGTAGGATGTTAACATAGAATGCTTTGAATCCCATTGATGTTTCCCGTAGGTATGGAGGGCCTTGTAGCCAAAATGTGAAGCATACCTTTAGTGTTAGCTGGATCAGCTATCTTGCAAGCAAAGAAGATATAGTGGTAGCACTGGTGGATGGCAGAGGAACTGCGTTCCAAGGTGATAAGATGTTGCATGCGGTCTATCGAAAACTTGGGGTTTATGAAGTTGAAGATCAAATCTCAGCTGTAAGGTAAGAATAAGGAGAAATATTGCACAGCATAGGTTACAATAGATTACTCCGTCTGGGAGTAATTCCATGAATAGCCTCTAAGAATAATTCAGTGCTGATCATGTTTGAAGCTAAAGAAACGTATGTTAATATATTAGTTATAACTATTTGCTATCAGTGCAGCACATATGGGAATATTCCGAACAGTCATGCTAGAACACTATTTAGATTTGGGAATTTGGCAAAATTTAAACTACACTATTTGGCAAAATGTTTCTGTAGCTGTGTAAAGACTGCCACATGAGTTTATGTGGCAGTCTTTACAAAGCTACAGAGATATTTTTATTATTTCTCCTTGCATATCCCAATATTCTTGACCTATCCCATGAATATAACAGTTTTGCTTCTGGATTTGGTGGAATTCTTGGAAGGATTTGTTTCGGAAGTCAACACTTAAGAGGTAAAGAAGATGTTAAGAAGGGTATAAATTTGATGCACCACACGTGTAGAAGTAATATTTGCATGGACCTTTTTTTAGCTGAGCAAAAATGATTAGTCTGGCTTGAGAAATTATGAACCAGCCGGTTTAAGAATAGAATCTAGAGCTTCTCACCTCTGCATCTTGCTTGCATGTTCCTGTAACTATATGGATCTCTTATCTCTTTCACCCCATTTCTCCTTTCTGATGCTTCCGTTTCCTCTTTGCTGTTTAAATGCACGGAGTGAAATAGATGGGGCAATTTACCATTTTGATTTCCATCTTGCTAGCGTTACTTTTTTTGTGCAATGCAATAGCAGAATTGTTTGTTTTATAGTAACCATAACAGTTTTAAATTGGTGTCATAAAGTAATAAACTGAAGCTACTAGGGTGACAGATGTGATCTAGGTTAGTTTTACACATACTCATTCATAAGTACATTTCATTTTTCTGTACCTATCAGGTTTATTTATCAGCAAAAACATGCATTTAGGATCTGGGATTTTGACATATTTAGTTCTGGATGGGGTGGCACTATCCCAGACAGACCCAGTTTGCAACTTGAGGGGTGGGTTCTCCTGGGCTTGGGACTCTGCTTGAAGACCAGGTAGCAGTCATGACCAGGACAGCCTTTGCACAACTTTGGTTTATGCACCAGTTGCAGAATTTCCTGGATCAGGAGTCCCTGCACTCAGTCATTCAAGAAGCTACAACTGACACAGGCAGAAGATAATGGCAAATTTCATATTTTACTCTACAGCCCCACCTGTGCTGGCAAAGGAGGCAAGCTGCAGATCCCATCAGTCAAGGAATTTCAGCTGGCGGGGTCAAGGAGAAGAACCTTCTCTGCCATGATTCCTGCCCTTTAGGTAGGTAGGTAGGTAGGTAGATGGATAGGTAGGTAGATGGATAGGTAGGTAGCTAGGTGGATGGATGGATGGATGGACAGATGGACAGGCAGGCAGGCAGGCAGGCAGATACACAGACAGACACATATGAAAAAGACAATGGCAGAACAATTCTGCGTTGGTGCAAATAACATCACATGGTGTCAGGGTTGATTAAAAAGATAATTTTTTCAGTTTAGTTTAGTTTTTACTGCAATAAATATTAATAATACACCTATCCAAAGAAATGAGGTTTTATCGTTAGCATCAACAGGAAAAATCTTCCGCCTACTTGAAACATTTTGGCATTTTCTCTTCTGCTTCTTTGTTGCTGTATTCCCTGGTGGTGATCCTCGTTAATTTGAGTTTCTAATAATGGGGTTATCATTCCATAAACCTGCTTGCTTTTTAAGGTACCATGCATGTGAAAACTAACCTTCCTGATGCCCTTTCTTCCTGTGACTGCTTTGCTGAAATATGTCCAGGTTATTATCATGACCCACTGATAAGATCCCAAATAATATTAATAAAGCACCTATTACATTTAAATGGTTGAAGCTGGGCACATCAGCAGTTCCCATAAGTTAGGCTACCAGAACAAGGTTGCAAAAATCCAGATGCCCAGAAGATGACACCACAGAAAACAGGTGTATCGAGTTCTGTGACCATCTAGTAATGGACAAGATTTTTGCAACCCTGGTCTGATAATAATAATAAATCTATATATATAAAAGCAAAAAAGCACTCACCCATCATCACAAAATCTCCAGAACCATAAAGCCTATAAACTTGAAATTTGGCACATATGTTCCTCTTGGCTTTTAAGTGCTCACTAAGAAAGGATTTTTCGAAATGACCATCAGGGTATTACTATTTCCTATATTATTATTAATATTCTCTGATGCTAAGGATTTTCATAGCGAAGCACGGGTATCCAGCTAGTATATCATAGGCAAAAGAAAATTTATTTTTTTATCCATTCTTGGAATTTATTTTACATATACACAGATATAATTAGTTATAAGTTAATTATGTCCAAAGGATTAGGGTTAATAAAAGGTTGGTGAATCACAATTTATCCTGGCTTGTTTAAACTTAGGTTGGAAAGGGTAATTTAAAATTAGAAGCAGAAGTTTTGCATTGCTTCTAAAATAGAGATTAGAAGGAGGTTAGGGTTGGGTTTGGAAAAATTGCCAAAATGTGTACATGTGACATTGTGGCTTAAGATAAAATCTAAATGACCAGCTGTCTTTGGTTTTACTAGGCTCAGACCCAGATTAAGTAGCTGATATCTATTAAAAATTATTAGAGGATTTTTAAAGTATTTTTCTGGCACATAACCCTTTTTGTGTTTTCTAGAATCCTGAAGTAATTTAAAACATTATATTTCTTTAGTTAATTGTGTGTATTTTTCTTCCAAACAGAAAATTTATAGACATGGGTTTTATTGATGAAAAACGAATAGCCATATGGGGCTGGGTATGTATACACTACTTTAAAAATTAACCAAAAAAAATATCTTGAATAATCATGTTCTGTTTAGCCTGTCACTCGCAGTTTGTTTTTCTTATCTTCTTCCTTGGCTTGGATGCCAATAAAGCAGCTTGGCAAAAAATACAATATGGCATACTTTCTCAAAAGGAAAATGTCAAAAATTGAATTCATTGGTTGATATTTGAGATCAGGTAACATTGTTGTCCTCACTTATATTAGTATAATTTTTATATTGACATAACTATATATAAAATGCTAGGACTAAATGATATAATGGATGTTTTTTCTCAGCCCACCCAACCCAAGGAGTTCATGACAGGGGAAATAAATTATATACGAGGAATGCAATGCTTATTAGTAGAGAAGCTCATAAAACAATTCCCCCCTTTCTTCATGCCTGATAGAGCCCTTTGCTGGAAAAAGCTTCCCTCTTTTTTTTCCCCCTATGTAAGCTCTCTTAAAATATTTCAGATAAACAACATGATGCTATCATTGAAACTAACTATCCTCAACCTTTATACAGTAGCAGTTGGAAGCACTTCAAACCCACAACATATTAAAGGTGTTAAGTTTGCATGAAGAGTCAGACGAAGAGCTTCCGTGAAGAGTTTATTAAGTGACTACAGCTCGAATGGACCCGACTTGGCTGGGCTACGGCTGCCTCTTATAGCCTGCAGCCGTAGTTGCCAGCCAATGGGAGTGCAGGGTTTCTTCCCGCACTATTTAAACCAATACCATTTGACATTTTACAAGAACAGTTCAAATAAACCAATAACATTCAAACCTACATACATAACACCCCTCCCCACTAGGTTCAGTCCATACCAAACCCCAACCTATCTAATGTATTCTTTTAAATAGGTGGGGCTCTTACGTGTCATTGAGACCTTCGGTTCAGAAGTTTTAACGTTCTCACCCAGTGAGAAAGGAAATGTGTCTGCTGACATTTCCCTGCTGGGACTTCCTGTGAAAGGAGACCCTGTTAGACTGTTAGAATCTGGTCTCTCCTCCCAACCCATTCCATTCCAATGTCAGCACCCAAGTCAGGTAGTGATGTGCAATCTTCCACTTCTAAGGATGGATCTTGGCATTGTGACAGGTTTTGGGATGGTTCCTGTCGTAATGGCTCGTTACACATGCGGTTGATTCTTACTTGCTGATTTTCCTCCTGTTCCTCCCCTTCCCCCTCTAGAAGTGACATCAGGTGAGGGAACTAGAGAGACAGGGCGATGTTCCTGAGGGAACCTGGATCTAAGTTAATCAATGTGCCTGCTCCAGAGGGTCATCCTCTGTTTGTACCCTGTAAGAACGAGGGCCTGTGATCTGAGTTATTTCAGCAGGAATCCACAAAGGCTCACCTATAAGGTTCTTAGCATACACAGAATCACCCACACTGAATGCGAACTTTGGAAGTGGAATCCAGTGGTGCTTGGGTGCGTAAGTGGGATGAAGGCAGTCAAGGGAAGACTAAGTTTCCTACCCATCAACAACTCTGCTGGGATAAGTTATTCGATGGGCTAGGAGTGATGTGCTGAACACTAAGAAGTTTTTCAAGCTTCTCAGTGATGTCCCCAGGACCCAGTTGCTGGAGCTTCTCTTTGGTAAAACGTACAATGCGTTCAGCCCGGCCATTAGCCGAAGGGTGCCCAGGAGCAGTAAGAGCATGTCTGATACCTTGTTGTGCTAGATAGGATTCAAAAGGGTTGGATGTAAATTGAGGGCCATTGTCAGAGACAAGAACATCAGGTAACCCGTGGGTTACAAACAGTTTTCTGAGCTGCTTGATGACAGCATCAGTTGTGGTGGATGTCATGGGAAACACTTCGAGCCATTTGGAATATGCATCTACTATAATAAGAAAAGTGTGCCTCTATAGGACCTGCGAAATCAATGTGGATCCTAGACCACGGGCCCTAGGACATTCCCATTCCTGTGGGGGTGAGGTGGGGCAGGCCTGACTAACTGGCAATTGGGACAAGATGCAACCCAGTTTTCAACCATTTTGTCAATACCTGGCCACCATACATAACTCCTGGCCAATCCCTTCACCTTACAATACCAGGATGACCCCTCATGTAACATTTCCAAAACCTCTCTTTGCAGTTTTGGGAATAACCACCCTGTTACCCCACAAAAACATCCTCTTAATACAGATAATTCAGTTTGCCTGGACTTAAAAGGTTGGGCAAGGTGAGGTAGATCGTGAAGGGCTTTTAAGCCCATTCATTTAAAGTATCGTGTCTCATTAAGAGACACAAGTTTTACCGTCGGGATCAAGGGGAAGCGAAAATGTTAATGACTTCGTGGCAAGCTTAAGGGACATCGGGGGTGCTTTTGACTTTACCAACTTAGAAGAGGCCATGCGTGATCGATTTGTCCTAGGCCTCAAAGGTAAGGTCTTACAAAGCAAACTGTTAATGAAACCTAAGATCACGTTTAAGGAGGCCATAGAAGAAGCTGTTTCAGCGTTTCACCAAGTCCTCAGCAGCGGCCATGAAAAAGATTAACAAGGCCTCAAGCCAGGCCTCAAGCCATTCTGATGTGGAAAAATCCACAACAGCCCATTGAACAAATAGACTCTGATTCAGATTGCAGTGAGGTGGAGGAAGGAATTTTTAGACTCAGAATGGAGAAGAAAAGGAAAGACCCTGGAAAAAGAGGCAAGAATTTTATTGCAGAGGCTGTGGGGGGCCACCCGCACTGAATGCAAGTTCTTAGACACCATCTGAGAAAGGGGTCACCTAGCCAGAGTCTGCAAATCATCCAGAACTCCACCTAGTAGGAAGAAATTTCCTGAAAAGGATTTTAAGCCCAACAACTTCATTGAAAAGATGGGGCAATTCAGAACAAATGGGAAGAATGAAACTCACCAAACAATCACCATTGGTCATTCTTCACCCTTGAGAAGCAGAAAAGTACATGTGAAGGTGTTCATTGAAGGAAGGCCTTGCCAAATGGAAGTGGACTCAGGCTCTTATTTATCTATGGTGTCATGGGACACTATTCACAGCTACTTCCCAACATTCAGAAGAAACATTTCCAGAAGCAAGCACTGACTCTTAAAGACTACCAAGGGAACAAGATTCCAGTAGTTGGAGCAAGAGATTTCAACGTGCAGTTTAAAGGCACACAAGCGTTTGCCCCTGACCATCGTGGACAAGGATGCCCAAGCTTGCTGGGACTTGAGTGGTTCAATCCACTAGGCATCGAGGTGACTGGCATCAATCACGTGAGCAACTCTGAATGGGAGGAGGCCTTGAAGTCTGAGTTTCCAGAGGTCTTCAGTGAAGGACTGGGCAAGTATATGGGGACCCCTATCACTTTCAACCTAGATCCCAAGGTGCCCCAATTCGTTTAAAGCCCAGGAGGGTTCCATTTGCTTTAAAGGAAAAAATTGATGCACAATTAGACAAATTAATTGCTCAAGGGGTTTTAGAGCCCACTGATCACTCCAGATGGGAAACACCCATAGTCACACCAGTCAAGGCTGATGGGTCAGTAAGAATTTGTGGAGACTATAAGGGGACATTGAACCATGCTGCAGCAGAGCGCATATCCAGTGCCAGTTGTGCATCATCTGCTACATTCACTTGGCAGGGGTACAGTCTTTGCCAAATTGGACTTGGCCCAGGCATATCAACAACTAACAGTTGATGATGATGCTGCAGAGGCCCAAACCATTGTGACTCACAGAGGTGCCTTCAAATGTAAAAGGTTACAATTTGGAGTAAGTGTGGCACCAGGCATCTTTCAAAGCCTTATGGAAAGAATGCTCCAAGGACTGCCAGGGGTAGTGCCTTACTTTGATGATGTGTTAATCTCTGCTGAAAATGACACTCAGCTTCAAGAAAGACTCAGAGAAGTCCTTACCAGATTCAGAAAAGCGGGTTAAAAGTCAAGGAAGAAAATGCACACTTAAGACAGACAGGGTTGAGTTCCTGGGCTATATGATTGACAAGCATGGCATCCACCCTACTGATGCCAAGGTTAAGCAATCAAAGAAGCCCCTAAACCTAAATGCAAAACAGATTTGCAAGCCTTCCTTGGACTCATTAACTTTTATCACATATTTCTACCTCAAAAGGCATCCATTGCTGAACCTTTGCACAGATTGCTTGATAAGAAGTCTGTTTGGATCTGGGGAGGAAGGAACAATCAGCATTTAACAGTATTAAGAGACTAATCACATCTGATGCTGTACTGATACAATTCTCTGAGAATTTGCCTGTTGTACTGACTTGTGATGCATCCCATTTTGGAGTGGGGGGTTTTTTGAGCCACAGGCTTCCCAGTGGAAGGGAAGCCCCTATTGCATTTTACTCGCACTTTGACCAAAGCAGAGAGGAATTATAGCCAACTGGACAAAGAGGCATTGGCAGTTGTTGCAGCTGTCAAGAAATTTCATGAATATCTGTATGGCAGGACATTTACCATTGTTACAGATCACAAACCTTTATTAGGCATTGTGGCAGGAGACAAACCTACACCTACTATCCTGTCACCAAGAATGCTGAGGTGGACTGAATTTCTTGCAGCTTATTCATACAAACTGATTCACAGGCCTGGCAAGGACATTGGACATGCTGATGCACTGAGTCGTTGCCCACTGCCTTGCCACAAGGAGGACTTTGAACCTGAAACACACACCTTTTTCCTAGAAACTGTTGCTAAGCTTCCAGTTCATGCTGCTGAAATTGCCAGAGAGACTGCCAAAGACACTGTGTTGGCTCCTGTTATAGGCTGGATTAAGAAAGGTTGGCCTCTTCAAGATCTACCTCACCTTGCCCAACCTTTTAAGTCCAGGCAAACTGAATTATCTGTATTAAGAGGATGTATTTTGTGGGGTAACAGGGTGGTTATTCCTGCAAAACTGCAAAGAGAGGTTTTGGAAATGTTACATGAGGGTCATCCTGGTATTGTAAGGATGAAGGATTGGCCAGGAGTTATGTATGGTGGCCAGGTATTGACAAAATGGTTGAAAACTGGGTTGCATCTTGTCCCAATTGCCAGGTAGTCAGGCCTGCCCACCTCACGCCCCACACAGGAATGGGAATGTCCTAGGGGCCCGTGGTCTAGGATCCACATTGATTTCAGGTCCTACTAGAGGGCACACTTTTCTGGTTATAGTAGATGCATATTCCAAATGGCTCGAGGTATTTCCCATGACATCCACCACAACTGATGCTGTCATCAAGCAGCTCAGAAAACTGTTTGTAACCCATGGGTTACCTGATGTTCTTGTCTCTGACAATGGCCCTCAATTTACATCTAACATTTTTGAATCCTTTCTAGCACAACAGGGTATCAGACATGCCCTTACTGCCCCTGGGCACCCTTCAGCTAATGGCGGGCTGAGCGCATGGTACGCTTTACCAAAGAGAAGCTCCAGCAACTGGGTCCTGGGGACATCACTGAGAAGCTTGAAAACTTCTTAGTGTTCAGCACATCACTCTAGCCCATCTACTAACTTATCCCCAGCAGAGTTGTTGATGGGTAGGAAACTTAGGTCTTCCCTTGACCGCCTTCATCCCACTTACACCCAGCACCACTGGATTCCACTTCCAAAGTTCGTACATTCAGTGTGGGTGATTCTGTGTATGCTAAGAACCTTATAGGTGAGCATTTGTGGATTCCTGCTGAAATAACTCAGATCACAGGCCCTCGTTCTTACAGGGTACAAACAGAGGATGGACTCCTCTGGAGCAGGCACATTGATCAACTTAGATCCAGGTTCCCTCAGGAACATTGCCCTTGTCTCTCTCTGGTTCCCTCACCTGATGTCACTTCTAGGAGGGAAGGGGAGGAACAGGAGGAAAATCAGCAAGCAAGAATCAACCCCATGTGTAACGAGCCATTACGACAGGAACCATCCCAAAACCTGTCACAATGCCAAGATCCATCCTTAGAAGTGGAAGATTGCACATCACTACCTGACTTGGGTGCTGACATTGGAATGGAGATGGGTTGGGAGGAGAGACCAGATTCTAACAGTCTAACAGGGTCTCCTTTCACAGGAAGTCCCAGCAGGGAAATGTCAGCAGACACATTTCCTCTCTCACTGGGTGAGAATGTTAAAACTTCTGAACCACGAAGGTCTCAACGCACAAGAGCCCCACCTATTTAAAAGAATACATTAGATAGGTTGGGATTTGGTATGGACTGAACCTAGTGGGGAGGGGTGTTATGTATGTAGGTTTGAATGTTATTGGTTTATTTGAACTGTTCTTGTAAAATGTTAAATGGTATTGGTTTAAATAGTGCAGGAAGAAACCCTGCACTCCCATTGGCTGGCAACTACGGCTGCAGGCTATAAGAGGCAGCCGTAGCCCAGCCAACTCGGGTCCATTTGAGCTGTAGTCACTGAATAAACTCTTTACTGAAGTTCCCCGCGTTTGACTCTTCATGCAAACAGAACAAATACCATTTGACATTTTACAAGAACAGTTCAAATAAACCAATAACATTCAAACCTACATACATAACAAAAGGTATGCTTAGAAAGTGGACGCCTTGGTGGGTGAAGGTCTCCACAAAGTATTTATTTACCAAAATTCACATTATTGGGGCTCTGTGTCTCTTCACTCACTCATGCTCCCACCTCCCCAGTTTACTTCTTTTTCCTTATGAATATGGGCACTTCTAAATGGAGCACCAGTAGTGTAGTCCGGTCTCTTATTTTTAAGGCTGAGGGGAGGGGATATCCTTGGCAAGAAGCATAATTTAGATGTTGGCCCTTTGTTTTTTCAGCATTCCAGCTTCCTACTTGTTAAATTAATCCTTAAAAAGATCAGTGCTAGGCATGATAAGCAGCACTGGCTTAGTTGAAGAAATGCTTCCTCTGAGGTTAGCCTGCAACAAATAAAATGCTCCCACCCTCAGGACAGATGCACCCACAGAGCCATGATGGGGGAGGGAAGGGGAATTGTACTTCGGCAGAGAAAGGAGCCCTGAGAGCACCTTGAAGATGACTAGGGAATTCATAGAGGAAAACCATCATCCATTTCTGCCTGCTGGTTCTAATGACAGGATAACCCAGCAGTGCAAATAAGCTGCTACTACAAATATTTGTCTACAGCTGCAGAACCGTGCAATTTTGTGGGTAACTGAGATCAAGAAGGGGTTATTTACCAAATTAGTGTTTAATGTTCTTCTGGTTGGGGTTGACCTCTTTTGTTAGTCCACTGAGAACCTGTGTTGCTAGCGTTAGGACTATCCCTATGGTGCAGATAGCCACATATATCGTGACCAAAGGAATGTATAGCTATGGTTTATTTCATCCCAGTCTATTGTTCAATGAATCAACTCCCCAGGTTTTCACAACTTTTACCATGTCATAAATCCTGCCTTAACTGTGATGGTTAGGTTCACACAACATGTTAAAGCCAAACTAAAGACATTATGATTGTGCAAAATGCCTGTAGAGATTATCAGTCATCCAGGTCATGGTTGTCCTAAAGGCTTTTGAATTGAATTGAATTGAATTCTTTATTGTCATTGTACGTATATACGCAGTATACATACAAAGAAATTCACATAACACCCAGAGACCAGACTCAACATGCATACACACATGACAATCCCCAAACACCTCCCCACCTGCCAAAATTCCCCGCCTCCTAAAAACACACAAGCATCCACACAGCAGACCAAGTAACACTGTCCAACAGCTCACCAATGGTGGTCCTTAAGTTCATTGTTAAGTGCAGTTATAGCTCTGGGATAAAAACTATTCAGAAAATGTGTGGTCCGAGTTTTAATTGTTCTGTATCTTCTGCCAGAAGGCAACAGTTCACAAAGATTGTAAGCAGGATGGGAAGAGTCTCTGAGAATGTTGTGCAACTTCCTCAAACAGTGAGATGTGAAGATGTCGTCCAGGGCTGGTAGCTGGAGCCCAATGATATTCTGGGCAGTTTTAATGATTCTCTGTGGAGCTTTTTTGTCCGCTACAGAGCTGTTCCCATACCATACAAGAATGCAGTATGTCTAGCTATATTTTAGTTGTACAATTTGGGATGAACACTCTTTGAGTGGTGTGGGAGTAGGAATGGATTTCCAGAGGAAAGAATTGTGGACTGCAGGAACCAGGAGCACTACTCAGGTGACCCTGAGGAGACAGATAAACTCCAAGTGCTTCAAAGACCCTCTAAAAGGATGCAAATGACCAGCTGTCAGCAAGGAATATAAATCCTTCTATTCCCCATTATCCTGTCAGAGCTGAAGAAGCTTCTTGGATGAGAAGCGAAATGTCTTCAAAAGAAAAAACAAAGTCTAGTTGGCTCCTGAAAAAAGCATCTTTGGGACACAATGACTTGGCATCTTCTGTGAGCAGACCCCAGGATCAAAGCCCATACCCTGTGTGCATGTTCATTGTATTTATTATTAAATGTATTGGCTACCCATCCTAACAAAGGTTAACTCTGCTCACCCACTTTTGAATAACCCAATTTTTCTGGTTTGCTTCTTTTTCCTTTGTATGTGTTCCCAACTTAAGACAGATCAGTAAAAGGCTAGCTCTCTAGCTCATCACTGTCAATAACACCGCCATGTTGTTTTAATATATCAAATCCCACAATCTCCTCTCTTTCCCTACCACAGTACTGTAATAACAAATGAAGTAATTAATAATATGCTGCCCTTTAATGGCATGCTACCTCTGTCGCTGAGGCAGTCATCTCACTCTAAATCATGGGAAAGCCCTTCCTGAATTTTTTTTTCTCCTTCAGATTGTATAGCTTCTCAGTAGAATTTTTATTTGTTGCTTACTTTGTAAGGATTGCAGTCTCTTGATAATGCTGTTATATTACATGATGTTTTCTTTATCTCCATGCAGTGTAGTTCAGATTCTTGAATGACATTATACCTTAGAACAGGGGTGTCAAACTTGCGGCCTGTGGGCCAGATGCATCATGTCCTGGCCACACGTGACGATGCAAGTTTGACATCCCTGCCTTAGAATTTCAACTTTCCTAACTAGTATATTCCTTAGTGTCCCTCATATATGTAAATGATGTATGCCAATCTGCAAAGGGGCATGAAGAATTACTGAGAAGAGCTATTTTCTCTTTTTATGAAAAAGGTGTGAAAAATTGAGAAATTTTGTCATCTCCAATGTAAATGGTTATTACTCTTCAGCTAAAAGCACAGTTGGGACACAGCAGCATTTCTCTTATCTTCTATAACTGAACCTGCAATAAACACCGCCTAGGTTCATATATCATGTTATGCCACCTTATTAAACATGGTTTGTTGAATATAATCCATAATTGGATGGGTTCCCACATAAAACTGAGTAATAAACCATGGCTCACAAACCATAATGGCTGAGTGTATATAACTTGCAAAGCCAACCCCAAATCATAATATGGCTTAATACGATGTAAGAACTTAATCACAGTTCCTTCATTCTTTCTGTCATTGCAGAAGGGAAAATGCAGGTGCAGGTTCCCACTAAATTATGGAACTCACCTGGCTGATTAGGGATCAACTACAATCTCTCCCAAGATTGTTATGAAGTTAAAATAAGATTAGATCCTCAGGTGTAACATTTTAGACTCCTAGCAGAATTAAAGAGAGGTATTTTTTAGAAGAGAAATATTTGGAAGTCCCAGTTGGTCCAGTGGCTCATAAAAAAAATTATTCAGGAGAAACTGTTGAGTAGTTTGTATTCCTGGATGCCAAAACAAATATTCTCCTTGGCTTCAGTATTTTATTGCTTGGATTCTTAGAGAGCAAATACTTGCCTTCTCGAATATTAACTTCTCTCTTGTTTCTTTCAAGTCCTACGGTGGATATATTACGTCTCTGGCACTTGGGTCTGGTACTGGCATGTTTAAGTGTGGAATAGCTGTGGCTCCTGTTTCCAGCTGGGAATATTATGGTATGGAAAACGAACTAACAATATCAGGTTTTGACAGCTAGATACAGAAAATGGATTATTTTTAAAAATAGGTCACTGCTAGGCCTTTGCTCATATGAAAAAAGGTTTGAGGCACACTTCATCAAAAAACACCTTCTTCAAAATACACTTTCTTTTAAAAACAAACACACTTCTCTGGGGCAAAGCTTGCTTTGAAATAGTTTGCAGAGTTGCTGAGTATATATTTTCAAAGCAAATGTTCTTAAAACAAACATGGCAAAATACCAGCCTTTTCAAAGACATCATTGTCCATGAAACAACTCCTGTTTTCAATATTAGGTGCCCTTTATAAGATCAACTGTAGCTTCAGAGGTTAAACTTTGGCTGGGCCTGCTCTTCATCTCAACCGGTTCTTCACGCAATCTTGTGGCTACAAAGCTGGCAGCTTGGCATCGTGCCCAGCTACTTCTTGAACACTCCTTCACCTTCATTACCCTATTTATGCCATCTCAGGCAGCCTTTTTTCACCCCTTGCAAGGTGTTGCTGCTGAAGAAACAATAGGAAATGATAATCTGCCCACAAATCAAAATGCACAGAATGCATATCACAGAGACATATAAGTTCCACATAACCATCAAGTTAAGGTACAAACAGCATTGTTTTGACAACTCCCTGCTTCTTGGCAAAAAAACAACAACCAACCATTTTCATAATGAATTAAATAAGAGGAATTATCTGGTGAAATGGTTTTGCACTTAATATACAAACTAAGAGAATGAAGGCATTCTGATCACTCTGGCTAATAGTAGGCTTGCCCCCTGTGTGGTTATGGCTGTGCTGATGTGTTTTGTAGCATGAGGCCAGCTTTAAAATTAGTTGTCCATTTTATGGAAAATTATGAGAAAACTGCCCAAACTTCCCCATGAATGCCCAGCATGAATGAATGTAAATGTAATGCTTTACAATACATTTGCTCTTGTGTGCGTGTTAATGTGTTTCTGTGCATCGTGACAACTGCATTTATTGTACATTGCAGCATCCATCTACACTGAACGATTTATGGGTCTTCCAACCAAATCTGACAATCTTGAGCATTACAAAGTAAGAACTGTGTAAACATTCCTATATTTTAATTATACTCTTACTGTTTAATTTCAAATTTCCTTTTCCTGCCTTTTGCTCCTTGGCTGAGTGTGTGGGCTGCCCTCTTCTTGTCTCTGCCGGTTCTTCCATCTGACTGTCTTAAATTGATATTTGAGTGTAATTGGGAGGCCTTGTCTATTTGGATTGGGGGGGTGGGTTGGCAGAGGGTAACACATGGTTTTATAAAGGAAACTAAAGGTCTGCTTTTAAACTGAAAAGGCCATGCCCTCATAACATAGTCTTTACCTCATCCCCAAACTATTCCCAAGATAGTTTAAAATGCCTTGAGCTGTTCCAGTATTTCAACAACAATAAGTCACAACAATAAGCCTTGTTGTGAGCTGACACACTTCACTGATTGGTGTTATAGTCAACTTATGCTCAGCAGGACATACAAGAGCCATTGTGTTGGTACTGAATTACTCCCTGTGGTCCCTAGGCATTGTCTTTGGGAAAGAAGAAAATCCAGGGAAATAAAACTTGGCTCTTTTGCTGTACCCACCAGGGATTGGCTTAGAGACTTAAGCTGGCCTTAACCTGTGGGCAGAAGGAGGAAAGGGAGAGAGAGACAGAGAAAGAGAGATGCCTCTGCTGCTTCAAAACCAACTCTCATTGGGTTTCTCCATAGTTTTTCAGTCTGCTTTTTAAAATAAAAGTTTAATGCTCTTCCATAGTAGTGTTAAAACATGTATCTGAAAGAAGCCTATCAAATGCTAGTTGGAGTCCCTTTAGATCAGGGGTGTCAAACTCAAGGCCCAGGGGCCGGATCCGGCCTGTGGGGTGCCTAGATCTGGCCTGCGGGGCTGCCCTGGAAACAGTGAAGGACTGGTCCATTGTGCCTCTGCTAGTGAAAACAGAGCTTGGGAATGCCGCATGCCGCCCTTGCAAGCTCCATTTTCGCTGGCAGAGGGTTGCAGGAGGCCATTGCAGCCAGAAACGGAGCTCGGGAGCCATTTTCTCTCACAGAACACCCAGACCCCACAGGTGCCCCGACATGAGTGATGTTGAGCTGGCCATGCCCACCCTGGCCACGCCTACCCCGGCCCCCTGAGGTCAAACACAATCCTGATGTGGCCTTCAATGAAAACGAGTTTGACACCTCTGCTTTAGATGCACTCACACAAGCCACTCGCGCAAAAACAGAGTGACATAAGATATCCTTGTCAGTCTATTAAAACTTGCCACCTCCCCCACTCAGCCTGTATTGATAGATGTTTTCCCATTGACCACTAATGTTTGAAGGTTGGGAGGGAAACAAAACTGAAGGTATCCTCCAACTTTTTTTAAAAATATGTCCTGTACACAGTGAATAAGGGTTATTGTCATTGGCTGACAAGATAGGTATTGCCAGTGAGGGCATCCAGTTCTGTGCCAGTAAGGTTTGTGGATGGCGTAAGGCAAGGGTCTTCAAACTTGGCAAGTTTAAGAGTTGTGGACTTCAACTCCCAGAATTCCTGAGCTAACATGACTGGAGGAGGAATTCTGGGAGTTGAAGTCCACAAGTCTTAAAGCTGTCAAATTTGATGACCCGTGGTGTAAGGCATTGGCAGATAGTAGTTTAACTATACTGGAAAAAATGAGATATATGACTTTACATAGCATTGTCCACATGTTCTTTTCCCTCCAATTTTAAACAAAACAGCAGGAATCTTATCCATAGTACACTGAACATTTTGGGCTACTTATGTGGACTGTTTATGATGTAGAAATAAGCCTTATTTCAGGAAAATGAGAAATTAAGTTGAAATGAGATGTTTATTGACCCAGTCATAGTTTTATTTTGCTTCTCTTTTCTGGGCTATATCTTTTCTCGGCTACCTAAGAAGGAAGTCATTTCTTTGAACTAACCCTAAGGTAACCATGATTCAAACAAATTTTCAAAATGGATTTGGCTGGTGGCTTAATTTCTTTAATTATAATTCCTGTGAGTCTTGCACTGAAATATTGATACGAGATGATGATGATAATGTTAACCATTCAGTCTGACTCTTGGCGATTCTATGGACTAGGTCTCTCCACATCTTCTGATCTTCTTTAATGAAAAGAAGGACTAGGGGAGACATGATAGCAGTGTTCCAATATCTCAGGGGCTGCCACAAAGAAGAGGGAGTCAAGCTATTCTCCAAAGCACTAAAGGACAAGAAGCCATGGGTGGAAACTAATCAAGGAGAGAAGCAACCTAGAACTAAGGAGAAATTTCCTAGCAGTTAGAACAATTAATCGGTGGAACAGCTTGTCTCCAGAAGTTGTAAATGCTCCAACACTGGAAGTTTTTAAGAAGAGAATGGACAACCATTTGTCTGAAGTGGTGTAGGGTTTCCTGCCTAGGCAGGAGGTTGAACTAGAAGACTTCCAACATCCCTTCCAACTCTGTTATTCTATTCTATCTTGCACTACAGTGAGAAACAGATAGCCCTCAACTTATGACCACAATTGACCCAAGATTTCTGTTGCTAAGTGAGACATTTGTTAAGTGAGTTTGACCCCATTTTACAACCTTTCTTGCCACAGTTGTTAAGTGAATCACTGCAGTTGTTAAGTTAGTATTATGGTTGATAAAGGAATCTGGCTTCCCCATTGACTTTGTCAGAAGGTCGCAAAAAATGATCACGTGGGTCCCCCAGGACATTGCAACCATCATAAATATGAGCTGGTTGCCAAGCACCTAAATTTTGACCATGGGGATGCTGCAACAGTCAGAAGTGTGAAAAATGGTCCTAAGTCACTTTTGTCGGTGCTGTTATAACTTCGAACAGTCACTAAATGAACTATTGTAAATTGAGATCTGTCTGTATTTGCAGGTAATTCCTTAAACAAAACCCATGAAGCCTGAGATTGAAGAATAATTAAGCAGAAAGTAGAGAAAAACTTTTCACTGACTGATAGTTTACTGTCACAAGAACGTAGGACAGTTGGTAATGAAGGCACCTATCGTTTTTACGTAATTGTTCATTATTTTCCCTTTCAGAATTCAACCGTTATGGCAAGGGCTCAGAATTTCCATAATGTGGAATACCTTCTCATCCATGGAACGGCAGATGGTGAGGTCTATGAAAAAATTGGTACCGATCCTGAGAGAGAACCACTTTGTTAAAGAAACATTAAGCATTTCTCTGTTCCTGTGAGCAGGGTCAATACATTTAGACATATTTTCATTTTCTGTCTGGCACATTGAGCACTGCTGACTCATTGTTGATCGTCCCTGCTATATCGCTTGTTAACTCATGACATGAGTCTAATGTTCTTCAATTGCGTGCTTTCTGGTATTTGTCAGACTGGTGGGATTTTTGTTTCTTAATCAGCCACGTTTGCTTTCTTAATTTCTTTCCTCCCTTGCTTGATATTTCAGATAATGTTCATTTTCAGAACTCGGCACAGATCTCCAAAGCCTTAGTCAACGCACAAGTGGATTTTCAAGCAATGGTAGATATGATCAAATCATTCAAGCATTGATTGGTCATGCTAACAAATTTGCAATAGTTGTTCAGTGTCAGACTAGAAGTGGGAATAGGAGTGGGGATAGGTTTTAATCCACCCTCAGTCACAGATGCTCACCTGCTAACTTTGAGAGAGTTATTCTCACCCAGTTCAGCCTACTTTATAGAGTTGCTCTTAGGAGGGGAAAATAGGAGGGTTGATTGATTGATTTTGATGACATGCCATCAAGTCAGTGTTGACTCTTAGTGACCACATAGATTTTTCTCCATGGCAATCTGTTCCTAACTTGTGTTTCAGGTCTTCCAATAGTAAAACAGTAGGAAGGACTGCTATATATGCTGCTTTGAACTCCTGAATGAAAGGCAGGCTATAAATCTACTGCTACTGCAACTCAGTCAATCAGAATAGAGGTGGAAAGGAACTTTGATGTCTTCTGGTCTTGCTGAAGTAGGAGACCCTATACCTTTCCAGACAAGTCTCTTCTTCCAGTCTCTTCTTAAAACCCTGCAGGGATGAAACACCTAAAACATCTGATGGCAAACTGTTTCACTGGTTAATTGTCCTCACTTTTAGGAAGTTTCTCCTTAATTCCACGTTATCTCTCTCCTTGATTAGTTTCTATCCATTGTTTCAGACCACAATAAGGTGTAACATAGCCAGATACTATATTAGAGTACATGGAAAAGAATGGGAGGACTTCTGGAGTTAAAACCAAGCCTCCAAATACTACAACTAATTAAGTAAAATATAATTAATCTTAGATATCCCTTTAATTAAAATTCTGTTTAGCAGGTATGACACTGCAGATCCAAAATGCACCCAATAAAATTACTTTTAAAATGGCCTAAATCAATTACTAAAAGGCACAGGATTTTTGCTTTCTCACCCAAAGTATTGCAAGATTTTAGATGGGAACATTGAAATGCCACAGCTTTTTTTTTTTAATTACATTTATATGCCGCCCTTCTCCGAAGACTCAGGGTGGCTTACAATTTTTGGAGCACAACCCAATGCGCTCAGCAATAGCCTTCATTCCATTGTATATGCCTGCTTATTACTAAGCGGCATTTTTACAAAGTCAGCTTATTGCCCCCAACAATCTTGGGTCCTCAATTTACCTACCCCGAGAGGATGGAAGGCTGAGTCAACCTTGAGCCTGGTGGGATTCAAGCCTACAGTAATTGTAGACAGCTGGATCTTAAGTGCAGGCATTTAACAGCCTGAGCCACCAAAGCTGATCTTTTGGGAGTTTACCTATAAACAAGGTAATTTTAGGCTGAATTGTGGGTCTAGCCAATGCTTTTCAGTGTATCATAGGCACCATGGTGCCTATAGAAAAGTACTGCTGGCCCCTTGCTTATGTGCCTCAAATCTTCCTCCAATGGACAAAGGACAAGACTGATGGCTTAAACATCTTCATCTCCTGAAATCCACTTTTCCTTTTAAACTGGAATCATAGATACAAATGCCTGCTAACTTCTTCATTCCCAATAAGAGAGGAGGGTGGAAGCTAATCAAGGAGAGAAACGACCTGGAACTAAGGAGAAATTTCCTGACAGAACAATTATCCAGTGGAATATCTTGCCTTCAGAAGTTGTGGGTGCTCCATCACTGGAAATTCTTAAGAAGAGATTGGACAACCATTTATCCAAAATGCTGTAGGGTTTCCTGCCTGAGCATGGAGTTGGACTAGAAAACCTTCAAAGTCCCTTCCAACTTTATTATTTTGTATTCTGTATAAAAGGGAGATGTGCCCTAGATGCCAAAATTGTTGTAAGCTTGGGGTAGGGGGAGGAGGTTACCTCTGATAGGAAACCAGCATGCTTATGCTACTTGTCAAAACACAAATAGAAGAAAAGTGGTTTTTTTGGGGGGGGGAGGGTGATTTTGCAATTCTGAAGATCTCATTTCAAGACAAAGCCTAATGCTGATTCCCAGCTTTTTTCATTACAATCAGTGCAGATTGGCTCCTTCGGCTTGCATGTGTTTGCCATTATAAGCCTGCTGTAGTCCCATCAGGACCTAAATGGCATTTGTTATGAATGAGAGAATCACACAAGTTTTGATCTTTTGTTCTTGGATCAGGAAATCCCACCCTCCCCATGTATACCATACTATAACAGCAAGGTCTTGCTATGCAAACTTATCCAGCAGTTTGGCAATTTCATTCTCACCAGGCTCAAGGTTGACTCAGCCTTCCATCCTTCCGAGGTGGGTAAAATGAGGACCCCAATTATTGGGGGCAATAGGCTGACTCTGTAAACTACTTAGAGAGGCCTGTAAAGCACTTTGAAGAGGTATATAAGTCTAAGTTCTATAGTGCTATTGCTTAGTGGGTGAGATGCAAAGACCCAAATCCCCTTTTCTTTCTCCCACCCCATCTTATAAAGTTGTTACTGTTTGTTTGAAGTCTGCTTAAGTACCACGGGATTAAGAGAACGTTTCCCTTCCTTTTCAGTGGTACACAGACCAAAACCATGGAATTCCAGGCCTTTCTTTGAAGCATCTCTACATTCACATGACACATTTCCTGAAACAGTGTTTTTCTCTGCCTTAAGGATTCCTCCCTTCTGTCTTGATTCCAAGACAAAGCAATATGAATTGCACAAACTATGCACATTCCAAAAGTAGGCTAAAAATGGAATTAAAGAGGTGTCAATGATTCTTACTGACCCTTGTGTACTACTTGGGGATTTTTGTTAGCCAGGAAATAAATGAATAAAAATAAAAGTGTGAAATTAAAGGCTGCATATTTTGCTTATTCTCTCCCTATATTGTCAGTCTCACATGTCAAATACAGGCATACATTTTGAATCAAGAATATAAAGAATTCTGGGGGTGCGGGAAAGCACTTTTGGAAACAGTCCTGTATCTGCTTGATTATTCAATCTAGCAAATGGATTCACTGGAAAAATTCTTCAGAAGGATCAGAGACAATTTCCCTGCAGATGAAAGCCAACAACATTGCTGCTTAACACTTGGCTGCAGCTCTTCCATATCGCCAGTGGAGAATTGCATATCAACTGAGCGAAATAATTCTTTTCAGTTAAAAGTGAAATGTGTGTTTTGATGTTGGCCAAGGCAAGTTTGGCTTTAGCATTTGGCAATCCACCTTAAGATTTGGATCTCAGGTAGAGCGCTTGTAGGCATTATTATTATTATTATTATATATGCAACAATGTGAAATCACACCCACCGATTCTTTAGCTGGGGTTGGCCTTCATATGCACTGAGTTCTTCCCAAGAACTTAGAATGTCATCATGTATTGGCATAGTATACATCTGTGGTGTCAAACTCGTGGGATGCATCATACACTGGCCACCCCACCCCCTGTTTAGTGAAGGGGAAAAAAGTTGCGATACATCACGTGATGACAATGTGACGTGAGTTTGACCCCGGTAAACATTATGCAAGTATATGGCCTTTTATAATTGACAGATGGAAATTTTGTGAGTGCATAGATTTTCTAAGTGCCATCTAAGATTTTTTTGGGTGTGGCACCGGTGTGCTGGTAACCAGTTGGACCCACCATGGTTGGTTTATGCCATAATCTTCCAACTTCAATTTTCAGATCATGGTTTTTTGTGATCGTTTCCAATTCTCTATCTGATACTATTTCCTAGTAATGCCTTATCAATTATCCACACTATTCTTTTCAACCACAATTAAATCTGGTGTGTTATGAGCCAAATCTTTATCAGTGTGTATTTGTATATTTTAACATGCTCATTTTAAACTGCTTTCTCAACTATGTGTTCCCACCAATTTGAATCATTTTTGTGACTGGGTATGTTATTGTTTATTTTTCTTTATATATATTTTATCACTTTTATAAATGACTCAAGGCAGCAGTATCTTTTTTGTTGTAATAATGTTATTAAAAGTTTTAGAAAAAAAACAAAAAACAATGCAAAAAAGGGGAGGGGGGAAAGAGTACAAGAAAGCAAAAAAGTAAAAATAACCCCCTCAAGAAAGTAAACCATTCCATAATCTCTTCACCTCCTCTTAATTAACAAATATAAAAGTCTTCATCCTATAACTCATCTTTTAACAATAGGCAAATTAAATAATAACATCTTCTCCTTATCCAATTATCAACAAAAAGTCCAAGCAGAGCACTAAAATATTAACACTAATTAGTATATATAAAACTCAACATTCCACATCTCAAGTCTTAGCTGTAAGCAAAACTTCATTTAAAAGACATAAAACAGTCCCTGATGTCCTAGAGCAGTGATGGCTAACCTTTTTGACACTAAGTGCCCTAAGCATGCGTGCACATGTGCATTCCCAAAATGCAACATTCGTGTGTCCCACACATGTCCCTCGTCCCCATGCATGTGACCTTCCTGCACCCCCACACATGCGCGTGTGACCCCTGCGTGTGTGCCACTCTCCCAATGCATGCATGTGCAACCCCCGCATGTGTGCCCCGCCTCCTGCACATGTACGGCAGAGACCCAGGAGGCGCACACGCGCATGCACGGCAGATGGCTCACGTGCCCAGAGAGAGGGCTCTGTGTGCCACCTCTGTCACACGTGCCATAGGTTCACCATCATGGTCCTAGAGCAGTGGTGACTAAACTTTTTGGGTTCCTGTGCCAAAAATTGTGCACACACGTGCATGCTCACGCTCGTGTGCCAGCACCCAGAAGGCAATCTGTGCCCCCCACGGCCCCTACACATGTGTGAGCAATTCCCACCCACCCACCCCACCACCCCCTTACCTGAACTGTGCCTCACAGCTGATTTTCAGTGGGTTTGAGGCCTTTTTCAGCCTCCCAAAGGCTTGAGGAAGGCTTCTGCAGGCTTCTGGAGGCTTTGTAGGCTGAAAACTAGCCCCGTTTTGTCACTTCCGGTATTTCCAGAAAAACAAGAAGTGATGAAACGGGGCTAATATTCATCCTGCAAAGCCTCCAGAAGCCTGCAGAAGCCTTCCTCAAGCCTTTGGGAGGCCGAAAAAGGCCTCAAACCCACCAAAAATCAACTGGGAGGCACACACATACGCAGTGAGGTAAGTTTGCCTGCAGCTCGCATGCCAGCACAAATGGCTCTGTGTGCCACCTGTGGCACGCATGCCATAGGTTCGCCATCACGGTCCTAGAGTAACCCCCTTAAAGTTTAACATGGCAAAAAGAGATAGTTTTTCTTTTAAAAAAGACAACCTCCAATATTTCCCCATTCCAAATCCCAACAAATCCAAAGAAAACCCCCCATATCCAAGAACAACTATAAAGAGAAACACCTTGGGTGATCTTGCATCTTCTCCTAGTGCAGAGAGGGTCACTGGGGCTAAAGCCATGGTCATATTACTAGAGGGAACTATGTGGTTGCAAAACTTCTTGGTAAGAATGTCAACTCATTAGATGGAAGGGTTTATCAGAAAGATTTTGATACTACAGATCCTTTAATACAAACCCTTTGTCCGCTAAAATGGAATAGAAGTGAAGTCAAATGTTTAAAAGGAATATAGATCTACTGTCACATTTGCATGTAAAAGTGATGACTCGGGAACATGCTGTCTACTGAAAAGAGCTGTTTTAAAAAATTGTTAAAAATTGAATAAAATTTGGTTAAAAAAAAAAAAAAGATGTTAGATTAGGAACATGGAGGTCCCGATTCTAGTCTTCCTTTAGGCACAGAAACCAGCTGGGTCCAGTTTGGTGCTAGCCGAAACAATGCTTTTGTGTAAATAAGAAAAAAGTACTTCTTCCTCTTGTATTATTTTAAGTTAGTTCTCTATTTCTCAGCAATAGCAACTATAATAAACCAGCACCAGCAATCAAAACCCAAATGAGCATAGATTAACACCAAGATTAATGTTAGATCAACGATCAAGAAATAAAGAAGATCCAAACAAGGAACAGCCAGACAAGCTAACAGTAAATAGCCCAACCAAAGAACCACTAAAACCATTCCCACCAACACTGACAGGGCAAGTTATTACAAAATAAAATGAGAGCAAGCCCCACTTGATGATGTTACCTAGTAGGGTGATGAAACAACCAAACTCGGAGAGACCCCTCAATTATAATAAAGTCATTTCTGTTTGCATGATACAAATCAAATGAATAAACATAAAATAGTAGAACATTCGCATTCTTAACCAATAATTATGGATACAGAGTCACTAGGATACAATATTTGACCCTGGGCCAGTCACTGCCTCTCAGTCCTAATCAGCATATGAGAAGCTGGCTGAAAAAGAAAAGCTACAGTTGTATTATGAGCGATGTTGTTATGAGAATTAGGCAGGCACAGTGTAAAACTAAGCAGACAACAAAGCAGGACAGCCCTATGAAGAGAAGATTTCTATACAAACAGAGAAAATCCTGGATTTTGTGTACTGTAATATAATTGGGCATCTCTCTTTTGCAAACCAAAGGTGGCAGCAAGCAAAAAAAAAACCCTCTTGCTCAAATTTCAGTAGGTTTCAGTAGAGAGTGGCATCCTCTCTGCATTTGGATGAGCAACTAAGGGCTTAATATACAATATGTGCATTTTTCTGCAAACCTTCCTGCTCGTAGTCGCACTAGCGACTTAAGGGAAGATCACACTTCTGTCACTATTGTTTGCATTGGTTCCACATTGGAACCCCCCCAGCAGATATGTAGCTCTTGTGAAAGGGATTGGTGGAGAACCAATGTCAGCCTTCAAGAATCCTTCTTCTGCTTGTCTTTCTAGCTGCCATAGAAACGGGGGTGGGGAGGAGAGGGAAGATTAATTGGGCTTTGTGAGAGGGGAAGAGTGCTGGAGGCTTTGAGATGGTGAATTGTAAAACTTGGGAAAACTTTCTTGACTATGCTTACTTGCTTACTGCATAGCTGTAGCTGATATTCTAATCAGGCCAAGGTCCACCGTCCTGGTGAGCCAGATGTCTGAAACACCACCTGAAGATGCTTCACATGGCATTATACACATCTCAGATTGGATGGCCAGGTTGAACTATTGTGGGTGGGAACATTACCATAACTTTGTGTATGTGATTTTCGCGCCTAATGCCTCAGATCTTGAATTCTTTGGATGCTACCACTTTGATTTCCAGTAAAAGTCCTTTTCTCTATAACAATGGAGTCTAAGGTTTTCTTTCTTGGGTTTTGAATGGAGCCTTACTTGACAACCAGGTTCCTTGTCCCAGACAGCTACGTTGAAAGCAAAGAGAGTATTACTTCCCGTCGATCACCAGTGTCCTTCATATTTTGAACTGAATGTGTGAAAGTGATGCCTGAAGCAAGCTACAGTACTCCTCTTCCCAGTGGAACTAAAGCCATCAAGTCAACTTTGTAGCACCCCAACAGAACCATGAGATAAACGATTAAATGCCGAGGTTCACACACAGACACCGTTGTTCCAACATCGACTGCAAAAACTCATCCTCAGCCAGACAAGTGGTGACTGACTTCATATATTTTCATCAACAGAAACACAAATTGCATCTGTATTACAATTGAATCTCTGTTTTTCCTCCCCAGAGCCAAACAAGTTGTAATTACAGGGTGCAGATGTTTAGTGTATTTTGCAGAATTGGTTTAATAACTTGTTAAGCTGAATGATTCCTATTGTGTGGTAATGGCATCATAAATTACTTTCAATGGGAAATGTCACAGACTGCATTTAGAAGTACTTCACAATTTTAAAAAAACCGCTCCTTTTTTTGCATGAACTGAAGGAGGATAAGCTCACTTCAGAACTGAATCTAAGTTCAGAAGTTTAAAAAAAATTGGAGGGCCTGTTTCGCAAGGGATGGGAACTAATGTTGCAGTAATGTATTAATCAGTATTCAACTAGAGGAGATAATACATGTATGACTTTTTTATGTACCTTTTTAATGCTTTGTTTTGTGTTTTGTGTTTTTTTTTCCTTTTGCCCCTTTGGAATTTTTTGTTTGTTTTGAGTTTCGTATTTTGTGTTTTAATTTTGTTTTGAACAAAATAAAAACATATAATGATAATTAAAAAAAGAACTGAATATATATATTTCACGCTGTGGTGAGCAACTGGTGTTTATACAACATCTAAGTAAGCTTTTTACCTACATCTTTTTTTTTATTGTGGCTTGTGCATGTGCCTGAGCTATAAACCCAAATGATAAAGCACATTAGTACCTTGCTAATGTTGCCTATGTCTTTTATTATTGTAGCTCTTGATTTTTTTACCTTATATACTATATTGTGTTGCACTCAGTGGGAATGGTGTGAGATATATTTGGATGGACGTTTCCAGAGCTTTGTCTTGCCAATGAAAACCTCCCCCCCACTCAATAATACCTACCAGGTTCTCTGCATGGAAATGCTAGGTGTCAGATAAGACTGCATGCCAAACGCCCTCTGCTGTCTAACGCTAGAGTCCTATCTTGGTTGACAAATGCAAAAAAAGGAAAGAAGGTCTGAAAAGATGCTGAAAAAAATACACTTGTTTCTAGTTTTGAAAGTTATCCAGTGATACTGCTGTGGCAATTAAATAATAATAATATAATAATTAATAATAATTTATTAGACTTGTATGCTGCCCTCTCTCCCTAAGGACTCAGGGCGGCTAACAATAAAACCACAGTACAAAAATTTACATTAAAAAACAATTAAACAATTACAAGCCTAATAGTAATAAAATAATAAAATTAAAATTAATTAAAATAAGTCTAAAACAAACCCTCCCCTCCCCTTGGTCAGTACAGACCGGCCTGTTGAAAGAGCCAGGTCTTCAGGTCATGGTGGAAGGAGCGGAGATCAGGGGCCAAACGAAGGCCCAATTGCCTATGAAAATTAGGGAATAAATAACTATCTTAAACTTGATCTTATTTCTGGCTGTCTGTTCCTTTTCCTCATTGTACCTAACTGTGGCCCAATATCCTTCTCCTGTGTTGTCCCTGAGACGTTGGCTTAAGTCAGGGGTGTCAAACTCAAGGCCTAGGAGCTGGAGGCTGGCCACAGGGTGCCTAGATCTGGCCTCAGTGCCTCTTCCAGCTTAGATCTGGCCTCAGCGCCTCTGCCAGCTTAGATCTGGCCTCCGTGGCCCCTCCTGAGCTCCATTTTCGCTGGCAGAGGGTTCCAGGAAGCTGTTGCAGCTGAAAATGGAGCGCAGGAGTCCATTTTCACTGGCAGAGTGCTCAGGCCTCCACAAGCACTCAGATTCGAGTGATGATGAGTTAGCCATGCCTACCCTGGTCCCCGAGGTCAAAAACAATGCTGATGCGCCCTTAGTGAAACTTGAGTTTGACACTCCTGGCTTAATTCATCCACGCCATAAGTGAGACTGATAGCATTCAGTATTCTTCCCGTTCCATTTTCTTCAGATTGACAGGTGGATAGAGACCTGCAAATTTCATGCCATTATAGCATTCTGCCATCTCAATTCAGCAGTGAGGGAAGACACATAGAATTGTATTTAATGGAAACGAACCTCTCTGTACTGGGCGATACTACAGGTAGAACTTGAAGCTCCAGAAGAGTCTGGCCACCTTATTAGGTAGACTCAGATAGGTTCCTCAAACAGTAGATTGACTTTCCTCCCATTGTTCCCATGTTGTTGATGCTCTATGAAAACACTTGCTTGTTTTTGATGGCTGTCTTCCTTAATCACTCTTTCCCTACATTGGAACAGTGTAGCTGAGAGTGCATGGATTATGGATTATGGGTATGGATTATATTCACATGATAGGTATTGATACCATCGTGGCTACAAATGAAACAAGCAGATACAGGTAATCCTCGACTTACAGCCATTTGTTTACCATTCAAAGTAACAACGGCACTGGGAACAAAATGAGATATGACTGTTTTTTCACATTTATGACCATTGCAGTATCCCATGGGTATGTGATCACAATTTGCCTGCTTGACAACTGGCATGTATTTATGACAGATGCAATATCCTGTGGTCATGTGATCACCTTTTCTGACCGTCTGACAAGCAAAGACAGTGGGAAAGCCAGATTCACTTAATAATGGTGTTACTAACTTAACAGCTACAGTGATTTACTTAACAACTGTGACAAAAAGGTCGTAACATGGGATAAAGCTGTCTAGCTTAGCAATGGAAATTTCAGCCTCAACTATGCTTGTAGGTCAAGGACTAGCTGTACTGAATAGCAATAGCACTTAGACTTATATATTGCTTCACAGTGCTTCACAGCCCTCTCTAAGGGGTTACAGAGTCAGCATATTGCCCCCAACAATCTTGGTCCTCATTTTACCCACCTCAGAAGGATGGAAGGCTGAGTCAACCTTCAGCCTGTGAGATTTGAACTGCCAAATTGTAGGCAACTGGCAGTCAGCAGAAGTAGCCTGCAGTACTGCACTCTGACCACTGTGCCATCACAGCTCAATGTCAACAGAATTGTACATGTTGCCCAATATGCCTTGCAAATCAGCCTGTATACTGAGAGCTAACCACAAGGGGCCATCCCTTTTTTATAGTTGAAATAAAATTTAATTGTTAGTTCATCAGCATCTATGCTGGGAAAAATAAGTTTCATTGAGGTAGTCCTCAACTTAGAACCACAAGTGAGCCCAGAATTTCTGTTGCTAAGTGAGAAGATGGTTAAGTGAGTTTTGCTCCACTTTACGACTTCTCTTGCCACATTTGTTAAATGAATCCCTGCAGTTGTTAAATTAATACCTGCTTTGTTAGGTGAATCTGGCTTCCCCATTGACTTTCAAAATATCACAAAAGATGATCAGATGACCCATAGACACTGCAACCTTCAGAAATATGAATCAGTTCTCAAGCACCCGAATGTAAATCACATAAGCATGAGGATACTGCAGTGGTATTAGGCATGAAAAATTGTCATGAATTGACTTTTTTCAGTGCCTTTGTAACTTTGAACAGTCACTAAATGAACTGTTGTAAGTCAAGGACTACCTGTAGTCTTATTAGTCACCTTTGAGCATGTGCTAAGCCAGGTCTGCTGCATGTGGGAAACTTCCTGCTGATTCTGCTACACAAAATCCTGCATTTATGCCCCAAAGTCTTGTATGTTCTATTATAGTCTACTATTGCATGCGTCCTCGCTGATTCTGAGATACATAAACACAATTCATTTTATGCCAGGGATACTACCACTTGCTTCCTGTGTATGTTGCCAAATTCTAAGCCCAATTCAAAATGATGTCTTTAACATGCGAACACTTCCACAATCTGCAAACTTTATTTTTAACAATTTCAGTGAGCCATGTTAAATGCATGAAAAATTGCTGTCCATTCCATTCTTGTGACAGTCAGACAGACAGACAGACAGTCTTGTTTGGGTGACAGTTCGATCTTTCTGGGCCCATGTGGGAGGTCTAGAATCCTAAGAAGATATTATAGCCAATCTCATAAAGTTGGTTACTGTCATAGGCATAAGCAGTCCTCAAATCTTCATTTACTGGAATGCAAATGGATGAAGTTTCTTCTCTGTGGATTTTCCAGGTGTCCTTTACCACTCCATCATATCCTCTTTTGGTGATGGTGGAACCTCTGGTGGGAACACTCCAAATAAAACACTGGACTGCAACTTTCTATCATGTTTATATTTTCTGAAAAAATGCCTCTGAAATATATGCAGAGATCAAAAATAGTATTTGAAATTTAAAAAAACTATGCTTGAAAGTTGAACTTCTTTTTGCAGCATGCTCTCTTGCCATTTAATTTTGTTGCAGTGTAAAATAAATAAAAACAAAGTCAAATAAAATCACTGGAATGTGGTACCTGGCAGTTTCCCAAGGAGATATTTGTGGGTCCATATTGAGGATGCTAGGTTTGGACAGCAAAATAAAAAAATGAATTTTTCATATTTCCCTCCCTACTTATGGAAATTTTTCCCAAAATAGGTATGGAGAAATTTTTAAATGTGGGAAAGGTAAGCCAAAACATTCTGACAAATAATCTCTGTGGTGGTGTTTGGCCCATAAAATAGACCAAAGTTGTCATTTCATGGATCATTGATGTCCACATAGTCTGAGGCTTCAGGAGCAAATGATGCTCTATAGTTTTACAGAATTATTAAAAGGACTATTTTTGGAAAAAGCATTGACATTACAGACAGCTAATAGACTGAGTCACATTTCCAAAAGTTGTAAATTCAAGAATCACAGTTAATAGCTTCCTTTAGGCTGCTAAACTGCAATCATTGACTTCCTGTTCTCCATGCTGATATTTGTCTTGTCCCTGGAATTAGATAAGCAGCTTCCCAATATATTGCCTATTTGATAGTAAGGAAAGAGGTGAACCTTGAAGATGGGTTATTGCAAAGAGGCCCAAAGGACAGGAAGTACGAATGGCCTATGACCTTAAGATTCAAATATGCTGCTGGTTTTGCCTTTTGGACTTATGTACCATCAGGTTTCGATGGTAACTAAAGCACAGGTGTAAAAGAGAAGATAATGTGGAGCTAGGGAAAAAGAATGCAACAATCTTCTAAATAACCATCTACCATGTGCATGTTGTAAAGCTGATACAAGATAGCGTAACGTCTTCTCCGGGGATTGCCAGATTCAGGGGAATACACAGCTGTTACATGGTAGATGCCTATGAATGTACCTGAGAGAGGAAGGAAGAGAGAATATGAAAGAGAGAAATTCTCATAAATGGTGGAGAACTAAAAATATGGTTGTAGTGATTGTTCTCACTTTTTTTTTAATTACATTTATATGCCGCCCTTCTCCGAAGACTCAGGGCGGCTTACAATTTTTGGGATACAACCCAGTGTGCTCAGCAATAGCCTTCATTCCATTGTATATGCCTGCTTATTACCAAGTGGCATTTTTACAAAGTCAGCTTATTGCCCCCAACAATCTTGGGTCCTCACTTTACCTACCCCGAGAGGATGGAAGGCTGAGTCAACCTTGAGCCTGGTGGGATTCGAGCCTACAGTAATTATAGACAGCTGGAACTTAAATGCAGGCATTTAACAGCCTGAGCCACCAAGGCCCTTTCCTGAATATTAAATACAAAATAACTGTTTTGAACCAAGTATGAATAGATTCATTTTGTTAAGGGCTACTCAGAGGTGGGCTGCTGCCAATTTGGACTGGTTCACCCATACCAGTAATTCCGACCACCAGCTGGGCCCGTCCACTAACCCTGGTGCTATCTCATCCTGTATATCTCATTCTCTGACTTGCTCGCCCCACCCATTCAGCCCAACTGATTTCTGTGACTCGCCCGCTCCACTCACCATGGCTGCCCGAGAAGGTGTGCTAGAAGCCATGGGCATAAAATCGCTGGTTCAGCATGGTTCATCTATACCAGTAGTTCCAACTACTGTCTGGGCCCATCCACTAGCCCCGGTGCTATCCCATCCTATATATCTCACTCTCTGGCTTGCTCACCCCACCCATGCAGCTGATTTTCGTGCCTTACCCACTCTACTCACCGTGGCTGCCTGAGAAGGTGTGCTGGAAGCCGCGGGCATAAAATCACTGTGTATTTGAAGCCGTGCACAAGAGCAGAAGGTGCACATGCTCACATTTTCGGTTCTGCACTAGGTGAACCGGTTGTTAAATTATGTGAAGCCCACCTCTGGGACCACTTAATAGTCTTCTGACTTCAGATATGAAGAAATTCACTCAGAATTCAGTTGAAAGTATAATATTTATCGCTAAAACCCAAATCCGTGATGTAGCCCAGATGGTTGGAAAGGGACAATTGTCACTGAAGGGAAACCCCTGGCTCCTTAATCTGGTCCTATTTCCAGGACTATCCTTACATTTTCAGGACCGCTGTACCCCCAATCTAGGCAAGGATCATTATATCAAAGTTTCACTAAGGGCATCACCAGCACTATTATACCTCTTGTTAAAAGCTGGACAGGGACAGAATTGTGCTCCAGAATTAGTGTGGTAAAATAAACAGTATACTGAAATAGATTTTATTTGGAAAGCAACCGTAATACTTCGTTTCTTGGCTACTTGACTCCCAAAATGGATCACTCTGGTGGTATCACTAGGACAGGTAATTTTTTTTGACAGTGAGCTCTCGTGGCCTTTCTTCTAAGAGTAGATCATATGTCAACACTGATGTCAAAGTAAACAGAACAAATGTGTGAAATCAGTTGTAAAAAATTGTCGAATGGCAAACAACAGGATTTGTTCATTTGATTTTTTTTTTCAAATTGAGTAAACTGTCAGCAATGATGCAGTCTCGTAAGTGCTTACTGGAGCTGAACACTATATATGAGGCTGTGAAAGAAGACTAGAAGGCAATTGTTGTAGGATTCTCCAGGGTTCTAGAAGTTGCCAAAGGAAGAGAAACCGTTCCTGCCTTTCCTGCTTCTTCATAGCCCTTCCAAGCATCCAAAGGTAAGAGGTAGATGGAGAAGGGTATCAGTTTCATGAGCGAAGAATCATTTTTAGGGGCTTAGCAGGCATCAGCAGGTTGCCTTTGAATATTGGCACATCTACGTTTGTGTTTTCAGAGACGAAATCGGGGAGCTGTTTCTTGATCATAAGCAATGATTGAGCAATGGATTGCAAAATTGTTTAAAATTCCATGTTATTTGAAAAGAACAAACAGAAAAGCTGGAGATGTTGTGGACATGTTGGGAAGTCTAGTGTATCAAACAGAATACAAAGACATATAAATTAACTATTACTGTGATAAAAAAGTCATTGTAAACCCAATGTTTTACTTGTCAAAATGTATTCATTTTCTTTGAATCCTCTATAAAACTCTCCTAATTTTTTTTAAATTACTGTTTAATTTTTAAAAATACTGTTTTTATAAGCCCCCAAAAAGCCCACAGTATTTTGGCCGAAGCTAAGTATTATTCAGTGATATTAGCTTCCAGGAAGAGTTATATATGCAAGGCGAGACCAATGTTTTTAATTTATTTCCAAACTACAGGCCGATTTACGTTAAGCATGCAAACTCGGTCTAGAAATGAACAAGGATGTTTCCTGCCACCATTATTATTATTATTAAGCTTACAGAAGGAGATCCTACCAAATACTGATCAACACCAATGATGCTTAGATTACGTGCGGTTACATAGGTGTTGAAAAGTACTTTGCTGCTTTTTATTTTTGCATTGTTTGATCTCCAGCTCCCAGCAAAGAAAGCAACTACTTTGCTTCAGGTTCACCTACAAAGTGCTTTAAATCAAGGTGGTTTACAGCATATTCTGTAAGAAAGTACTATCCCTAAAGAATTATTATTGCTTTGATTTGGCAAAGTTTCCTTGTCAGAATAATAATTTCTCCTGAAAATCGTTTGACCCAAGTTTATTTTCGGAAAAAAATTCATATGACTCTTGTATTTAAAAAGAAGTATTGGTTAGGTGTATGGTAGCTCTGCTGGAAACCATGATTATTAATGGATTTTGGATTATATGAAACATCACTTTTGCTGTGTGTTGGCTGTTTCAGTTTCAAATTCCAGTTTCAGCTGAATACATATGAGTACGGGTAGAGCCTGTCATCTGGAAAAAGATATTTAAATATAAATTCTATTGAAATCACTAGGAATGGCAAAGAATGTATTTAGGTTGAAAGTGTTAATATACTTAGAATCAAAGACTCTTGGTGAGATATTAAGAGAGGATTGGTTGATTTTGCTGTTGTAGACTAACACAGTCAACTTTCCATAAACTGTTGAAACAAGATACACTTATATGTGACATATATGCATGTATATATTAGATAGATGGATAGATTAGATAGATAGATAGATAGATAGATAGATAGATAGATAGATAGATAGATAGGTAGGTAGGTAGATAGGTAGATAGGTAGATAGGTAGATAGGTAGATAGGTAGATAGGTAAATGGGTGGATTAGATAGACAGACAGACAGACAAACAGACAGACAGACAGACAGATTGATTATGTACAGGTAGCCCACAACTTACAACAGTTCATTTAGTGACCGTTCAAAGTTACAATAGCACAGAAAAATATGACCATTTTCCACAGTTACAACCTTTGCAGCATCCTCATGATCATGTGATCAGAATTCAGATGCTTGGCAACTGGTTCATATTTATGACCATTGCTGTGTCCCAAGGTCATGTGGTTCCCTTTTGCAACCTTCTGACAAAGTCAAAGTCAATGGGGAAGCCAGATTCACTTAACAACCGTGTTACTAATGTATCCTGCAATGATTCACTTAACAAGAAAGGAAGAGGAAAGGCTGTAAAATGAGGCTAAACCCACTTAGCAAAAGTCTTACTTAACAGCAGGAATGTTGGGCTCAATTGTGGTCAACGACTACCTGTATATGCATACACACATACAAATACACATATCAGGGGTAGGGAAATTGTTGCTGTCCAGATGCAATCACAACAGTCTTTTATCCTCAGCCTTAGGAGCTGCAACTGGGATGTCCAAATTTCTGGGTGACATTGGATTGTATGTTGCTGCTGCAGTACGAAATGCAATCTATCTTTTCTAGACAAGTACAATAACTTCAGAGATCTTGGATCTTATCTGGAAACAGATATGTTTCAGATCTGAGCTGTGAATCACAATACAAAGGAATCCAAATATATAATTATTGCAACCCTGAAAATAGCATGGAGCCATTTCTTAAAAAATAAAAGGTAGAAAAGATTCTTCTAGTATTTTTAATTTGCAATTTAGCTGTAATATAGAGATGTCTGTCTTTTTAAAAATCTAACAAGTAAAACAGAATTATGTAACTCATTTCCTATTAAAAAAACAGGACGTTTCAACATTTCTTTTTCTCTGTGAAAAATTAAGCAAAGCTGTACTCCCAATTAAAAAAAAACAATCTGAAGGATATACTGATAGTAATTATGAATATAATTACAGTATATCATGAATATAATTACAATCTGAAATTCTAAATGTTGATCTTACCAACAATAAGTATCAAAAAAAAAGGTAAATCAGATTTGAAGGGTAAGTGCTAAACCGGTCTTCTCACTACACAATGCCTTGAATAAAAATTGTTGGAAATTCATAAACTCTAATCACACCAAGCTTTTTGAAGAACCAGAAATATAAATATAAATATCGGGTCATTTTTTAAAATTGCCCAGCAATTTTAAATGTGTGTAGAAATGTAGGGACAGCTTTAGAGTCAATGCAACTTGGGATGATTCGTCTGAAATTTTCTATCTCTGTTGATGAGCAGTTGTTGTGGTGCTCAGGCAGCCTTGTCTAACTTGAATGCCTGCTAAAGATGTGAATTTCAACTCCCAGAATCTCCCAATCAGCATAACCATTGGTGAGAATTCTTGGAGCTAAAGTCTACAGCTGGACTGGAGAGCACCTGAGTTAGGGAAGGCAATTTTGAGGTAGTCATAAAATCAGTCAAGGCATTGTGATTTAACTCATTAGTTAGGCAATTCTTAGATTTAACAAGATTTCTGAGATAGAGCAACAGAAACAGCTGTGGATAAGAGCAAGGGTCCAATTCCAAAAACCAGTAGATGTTTTTCTGGGACTAGGGGTTATGTTGCATCTCCAGTGTCCTGAACAAGGTCTGCTCATTTTCTTAAAATGGTTGTGTTTTCTAATATTTCTGAAACAATAAATTAACTCCAATTCTGGTGTCATCTTGTCTTTACCAGTACAACTAAAATATTTCAGGTAGCTGTTGGTACTGTATACATCTGATTTTTTTTCCCTCTTTATTTTTTTAAACAAAGATTTTATATGATGAAATTACCTAAGCTAGTCAAGCCATTCTGTTTTTGACTATCTTGTCTGAGGATGACTGAAGATGTTATATTCCTTGTGTTTTAAATGTAAAGGAACAATTAGCATATTTTTATTTATTGTATTTAAAGACTACCCATCTCCTTCATAGAATGACTCTTGTTGGTATATATCTTTCCAGTTCCACTTATACCCTTTTCTTTCTGCCATAGACTTCAAGACAAAACAAAACATGATAATTGCATTCCATTTCAACCTTTCAAAAACCTAGAGGTGTGATTACTTTAAAAGATACTGAATTTCACGATGACAGGGATAGTGCATGAGTCAGGGACAGCTCTGTACTTCCAGCTATTAGCAGTCTCCAGAAAATTCCAAATTCCTGCATGAAATGTTGATAAAATCATAGAGCAGATCTTGAGAACTGAGTTTCAATATATTTCCTCACATCACCTGTTCTGGATCAGTATGTCTGATTTCTGAATACAATTATGAAGATTGTGTTGTGGGAGCTGCTGTGATATATATAGGAAGGGTTCTAGATATTTTGGGGAACAGAGGGAAGGAGGGAGGGAGAGAGAGAGAGAGAGAAAGAAAGAAAGAAAGAAAGAAAGAAAGAAAGAAAGAAAGAAAGAAAGAAAGAAAGAGCCATTTTATACAGAAACACTGGGAGGCAGCATTGCACCGCTAAAGGACAGCAGCAAATAAAATCAGAGCCGCATTAAAACTGAAGGTGAGAAGAGAATGCGAACTTTGATAGTAGTATGTGCAATGCATAATTTAGAAGTTAGTATATAAAATAAACAAGCAAAAAGTCACAAGTAAAGTCCACTGAAATAAAAAATATAAATCAACCATGAGTGATACACTCCAGTGGTATTTCTTTTGATTTGATTTTGATGCAATCACCTCTTGTTAAATTCTGCTCCTTGTTGGCAATGATCTGTAAAAGCTAGATAAGGTATTTGACTTTCAACAGGATATGAAAGATTTGCTTAGAATTTTACTGCTTGATGGCAGAAATGGAAATCAACTAAAATTGTATCCTCTCTCCTCTCTCTCTCTCTCTCCTCTCCTCCCTCCCTCTCTCCCCCACCTCTCTCCATTCAAATAGGTAAGAAGTTTTATTTCACACCAAGGCAGGTAGTCCTGAATTCTTAAATGCAGGCAAAGTTGCCCAGTTGATTTTGGTAGTTTTGCAATAGTAACACACTGCATCCATTGTGACTGGATTTTTTTTTTCATGATATTATAATATTTAAAACCCACTGTCAAGTTAGTTGCTTTGATCCATCTGGGTTTTCCCCCTCTTTTTTTTTCTTAATTGTTAGCTATGTTGTCGGATAAACAGTCCTTGGGAATTCAAAACTAACATGTTGCGTTAAGGTAGCATTTAAAATGTTAGATAGGAACACTTTACCTTGGGCTGTAACTGCGAAGACTATAGAGCCTAGCATGGAGATAAGTCATGTGGTTGTGACTGTTGTCACCAAGGCTTAGCCAGTGAAAAGTATCAAGTCCCCAGCGTCTGCAGTTAAAAGAATTTGTAGCAAGGGGTACCGTGGTGGGATTCAAAATTTTTTACTACCGGTTCATGGGCGTGGCATGATGGGCATGGCAGGGGAAGGAAACTCTAAAATCTCCATTCCCTCCCCACCCCACTAACCTGCTTTCCAGCTCCATTTTCCTGTGCAGGGTAACAAAAGAAGACCCAGCTGATCAGCTGGGACTTGAGAGAATAGATGGGAGAGGGCCCAGTCAGAGGTAGTATTTGCCGGTTCTCCAAACTATTCAATATTTCTGCTACCGGTTCTCCAGAACTGGTCAGAACCTTCTGAATGCCATCTCTGAAGGGGTTGGAAGGAAAGTTGTTCAGAGAGTTGGTTATCTGAGTATACAATATTGAGCTAGAAGAGATCTACCACAAGATTGCTTTCTATATAGTGTGATTGGCTTCACTGCACTAACATGTTGCTTGAATTGACCTTAAATGGCTCAAAGTCAGAGTGCAGGTGGATCACCTTATATACAAAAACCCCTGCCTTTTATCTTTAATTCAGGGTAGATCCAGGGCAACTGAATGGAGCTGAGTGTTTACTGGCTGGATGCCCTTCCTGACACCACACAGAGATCACAGCAGATGTTTTTCTTTGTGTCCTAGGAGAGAAATATCTGCCGGTACTTAGAATTCAACCTTCCAAGTGGGAGGCAAGCATCTCCATCTCCAGGCCACCAGACCGCTCTCAACTTTACATACAGATGGAGTTGAAATATGTTGGGTTGACTATGTTTCCTCCTTCCTTGTCCACAGGTAGCAGAAATGAAAGGACTCTGGTGCTTCGTTGCTGGATTGCTTTTAATGATTGCTCAGAGCAGCTGGCAAAGCCCCGTTCAAGAGACAGAAGAGAAAGCCAGGTAAATGTCTTCTTCTTTTTTTTAATGCAATAAAAACCCACATGTGGACAATGGATTGTTCTTGTATTGGAGGGCAGACAGAAATGGAAATTCTTTTAAAACACTCATGCTTTTTCCCCTACATCTAAAAACTGGATAAGTCAACAACATGTCAAGTTATTAATGCTTTTCATAGTTCTTATTGTTGTCTAAACAGCATCTATTTTTCCTGTTACTCAGTAGTAATTAGGCGACTAATGACCCTTTCTAATAGCAGTTATTTTTAGAATGCATCCATATCTTTGAAGGAGGTCGATACACCATGCAGCACCTTTCAAATGTGCAATCTTCAGTGCAATTAATTTGTTACAAACCACACTTATAGATCATTCAAAGCTTCCCAGGCTGAACCATTAGATGACCCCAGACAGCTGAATGAAGTGAAACGTCACTCACAAGGTACATTCACCAGCGATTACAGCAAGTACTTGGACACCAGGCGAGCTCAAGATTTTGTACAGTGGCTAATGAACACTAAAAGAAGCGGGTAAGCAAAATGAATGCCCAACCTTACAATCAACCCTTACAATCTACCTCACTGGGAAATAATTTCACACACAAAATACTTGATCACATATAAACTCAAAGAAAGGCATGATGAAATATATGGACAGATACTCTAGCTTATTAAGTTTATGCATAAGATTGCAAGACTTAAGAGCTTTGCTGTTCGTCCATCCATCCATCCATCCATCCATCCATCCATCCATCCGCTCATCCAAAGTCTTCCATCAAGCCCTCCATCCATTCATCTTATCCATTCATTCTAACTTTGCAACCTATCCTTCTGGGGTCAGGTCAAATAGAGCCATGTTTCATATATTGGGAGTTATCTGAGGAACTGTTTCCTCATATGACAACTTGCTCATTCCCTAGCCTAAGATTTGAATATTGGGTACGTTTCAAATGTGAAAACAGATATTAATTAATGGAGGATTATGAGCATTCTCTAAAACGAATAGGGATTATGCAACAGTGGCTACTGTCCATATGTGCAACTTCCATATAAACGAAGAGGACATAAATAAGAAAATATCCTGATGGACATATCACTAGCCCTAGTAAAGGTATTCCCATTTTTGTGGGGCATAGTGTGTCTCCTTGACAACATAAAATGAAATTTAGATAGACAAGTCCTCATAGTGTACAAGGTCCATAAAGGGCAGAATTCAAGACTACACAAGTACAGGTAGTCCTCTACTTATGACCACAATTGACCCCAAAATTTCCATTGCTAAGCAAGACACTTGTTAAGTGAGCTTTGCCCCGTTTTATGACCTTTCTTGCCGTATTTGTGAAGTGAATCCTTACAATTGTTAAGTTGGCTGTTAGAAGAATTTAGCTTCCCTATTGTCTTTGCTTGTCAGAAGGCCACAAAATGTGTCACACAACCCTGGGATACTATAACCATCATAAATACATGGCAGTTGCCAAAATGTCCAGATTTTGATTACGTGACCACGGGGATGCTGCAACGGTCATAAATGTGAAAAAGGTCATAAATCACTTTTTAAAGTGACATTGTAACTTCAAACGGTCAATAAACGAATGGTTATAAGTTGAGAACTATCTGTATAGATTTCAAAAGACTCATGGGTGCAAATCATGTGATGTTAGCACAGCTGTCCCAACTTCGGTCTCCTGTATGTGTTCAACTTTATTTTCTAGTAACAGATAATCAGAGTTGGAAGGGACCTTGTAGGTCATCTAGTCCAACCCCTGCCCAAGCAGGAGACCCCTACACCATTTCTGACAAATGGCAGTCCAATCTCTTCTTGAAAGTCTCAAGTGATGGCGCTCCCACAACTTCCGAGGGCAACTTCTGTTCCATTGGTTGATTGTTCTCACTGTCAGAAAGTTTCTCCTTATTTCCAGGTTAAATCTCTCCTTGTTCAGTTTCTAGAAGTTTAGGAAAGACTTTACCTGTTTGAAGGATGGTTATACTGTAGATTCTGACATAAGCATCACTGGTTCTTAATCCAGACACTTCACTGCTGGCATGTACCAGAAGAACTTACTTCTTTAGCTTTACATACCTTAAGACCAAGTACAGCAGCTCAAATTGTTCAGCTTTTTTTAGATTTAGTGTCCATTGTTAAATTAGGGTTTAAAGTTGATGTCAAGTTAATTCCATTTCAGGTTATTTACAGATTTGTTTAAAGCCATGAAGTCCCACTCAGTTTAGTTTTGCTAGAGTCTGAAGCCAAATGTAATTGTAATCTTATAAAATATCATGTTGTAATCAGTACATCTGAAATTTTATCTGCAAAATATATACAGATAAAATCACACAGATTTGTACATTCCACAGATTTTTTTTATCCTCAAGTAACAATATACTATACCAGAAGACATTACATTGAGAGTTACATATATAAACATACACCAATACTGTACACTCAACTGCAAATTAAAAGCATTAACAATTCTCCTGGTTCAAAGGCTTAACTATTCTGCTATGTTCTTCTCCCATAAAGCCAAGTAGGTTTTAAAGAATCCTTTAACTCAGACACTGTCAGACTTCATACCAGACTTGATGCTAAATCTTTCCAAGCCCTGAATTCTTATGCTCAAGGGCTTCTTGGCAGAAATCTTATCTCTAGCAGCATGACTAGATTAGTTTCTTTACTGTAGGCAAAAATGAAGCTGTAAGTCCAGACTAAGTGGGTGTACTTGCTTTGTGTATATATACGATATGCTTCCGTATATGTAATTGCACCTATCTATAGGCCAGTCCTCCAGGGTTAAAATCCTAGACTTTTCCTGTCATTTTTCCAAGTCAGTAGATATTGTTCTCTTTACCGCTTTCAGGAGATATTGGGCTATGTTGATCTAACAATTCTTGTAAGCTTGGGGACATCTAGTTCACCTTTCTACCTAGAGTTTAGAAACAGAATGTTTATAAAATTAGAAGATATAGTATTGCCACTATGAATAGCATTCTTTGATACCATTAGCCAAATTGGCTGTGATTTTATTCAATCTGTGGTAAAAGAAAAAATCCACAGAAGAATTTCTTGGATCTGTCCTAAGTTTTATAGTCTTACATTCCATCAGATGTTTCTGCAGTTGAAATATTGAAGGTTGGTGGAGTCCATTTTCTTATATCATGTACCTAAATTCAGTTGCCATGACTTAAAAACAAACGATTTTTGCCATTTTTCTGTATTAGGGAATTGGACATTATCTTCTTGATAATTTAATCAGTCTTTTCTCCAATTTCCTCAGTGTTACTGTGACATTTTGGAATTATAGCAACAAAAACTACTGCACAATAGATTTTTTATGAAAGCAGTATAACATTGGCAGTTTTATTTTTCAGCCCATTTCCTAATGATCTCTAACACAAAATTCACATTTTTCACAGCTTTTTCACAGCTTGCTAAGACATAATTTAGCCTGTACAGTCTCTTCTATAATGGCTTTTCTTAGAGCATGAAAATTTGCCAAGTGTGCTGCGTGGGTGTATTCTGTTTAGGGAAGAACTGGTGAGTGTGAAGATAAAATTAAAACACCTTTTCCCAGCTTTGCAATATCCTTTTTGAGGTGAAATGGCTAGAACTGTACACAACATTCCAACTATGGTGGCATTGTAAATTTTTCTCTGTTTAATGTTCGCCGCCTGAGTAGGGAGTAGGGCGGCATACAATCTAATAAATAATAATAATAATAATAATAATAATAATAATAATAATCATTGTAAATGTATATCGGCACTATGATACTTAAAGTTAAAATTTTGAGATGGTCCTTAATGCAGAATTTATCATTTTACAATTTTCACATGCTGGTTAATTTCAACATCCTTTTCCTGGTCAATATCATTCCCTAATGATAATGTAGATAGATTGAGGATTTTTACTTCATGTCACAATGGGCCTGTGTACTAAAATCGTATTTGCTACTTTAATGCCTATTGTTCCAATCTGGCAGATTTTTTCAGAGTTCTGTATGTTGATTTTCTCTTATTTTACACATGCACATATATACACTTCCCAATAGTTTAAAACCACTGTCCTAAAATGTACTTTAAAATCTATCTAACAGACATATAGCAGAAAAAAAGAAGTCTTAATAAAACTATTTCTGAAAAAGTATCATTTTAAACAATTGATTGAAAAAGTTTTCCAGATGTTCTAACTCAAATGTAGGCTCAATTCGGTAACCTGTTAGAGCAGGGGTGTCAAACTCATGTCGTCAAGGTGTCATCGCGACGATCGGGACTTCTTTCCCTTTGCTAAACTGGGCGGGCGTGGCCAGTGTGTGACACATCCAGTCCAGGCTGCGAGTTTGACAGCCCTGTGATAGATTTTTACTAGAAAACAATTGAACTAACTGTTAATCATTCTCAAGCAGAGCAAGGTATGTATAAAAAATATACTGGAATATAATGACATTGTACAGCATTGTAATACAATCAGCAAAACTGAATGTTGTCATATTGTAGCATTGACTTTTCAGTCTTTAAAATAGAGCCAGTTTATATGTCTATGTCAATATATGGTCTTTCTCCCAAAAGAAAGGTCTATTAAACCAGAACACTAAACTTGCTCATCCATCCCAATATGATGCATTCAGACAAACAATGGCTGCTTAGTGTCTGTGGAAATTTCCAGTCACCCAGGTCATCGTTGTCTCAAGGGACTTTTTCAAAGGTACTTGGACTGTTTTTCCATGAGGAATAATAAGAAGATGTTTGCTTCTCATGCAAGAAGTTTCTTGGACAAGAAGCAAAATGCCTTCTTCCTCCTCAAGGAAAAACAATCCAATTGCCTTTTGAAAAGCACCTTTGAGACAATGGCTGCTTAGAATTTTGAGCAGGTCCATTTTTAATCAGCTGATAAATGACTCTTTTAACTGGAGATATCCTACACTGAATTAAGGACTGTATGTAAAGTGTTTACCACCGAACTCTGCTGAATCTTATTTCCGCTCTATACATGCAGAAAGACCTTAAAATCTAACACTATGCACAATGATTTTAGAGGAAGCTAATTTTCCTTCCACAAAGTTCTTACCCAAGAGCATCCTAGTTTTGCTTCCCATTAATCTGCTCTGCTTGTGGACAGCATACAAGGTTCTTGTGCAACACGGCTGCCCAGTATGAACTAGAATAGGTTATATAGATCCGTGATGATTGATATTATCTGGGAGTTTAGAATCAAAGCTCCTTAACAGACAGTCTGAGGAGCCCTTGTGGTGGTGTATATTACTAGAACCGAGAATAATGTGCAACTCCCAAAATTAAGTTTATGGATTTTAATTTTATTGCTCATCTCTTCCAAATGCTTGTTTCATTGCCATTTCTATTGCTGACAGTCAAAGTAATTTGGTACTTTACTGTCTCACTCACCAGTATTTGAGTCATTGTGTCCAAATACTTCATCCTCCATTGTTTTTCCATTATTGTGTATATTATTTTGCTTCTGTTATGTCTTCTCTCAGTTTCAATAACGTAATTGTTTCATCTCAATGCCTTAATTAGATGTTGGTTTAAAATGTTCTTTGAGTTTCCCTAAGTCAAATTTCTTATAGTTGTCTATTGATCACACAAACTTGTCTGTGCAATTTTAGTGGCAACAGGGAGGAAGTGATTGGGCATTATCAATTAATTAAATCAGGCTGAATTATTAAACTGTTGTCATTGTGGCCAAATTGATTATTGGGATCTCCTTGCCATTATCCTGTACCATGTTTCTGCAACCTAGTACCCTCCAGGTATGAAGAACCATGGTTTTTAACAGCATGTCCAGAGACAAATATGGACAGATTCCCAGTAAATTGTTCTGAGTTCCCAGCATGTTCTTGGTGAAAAATTGAAAGGATTCCTCCTGAATAGATCATAGTCTCAAGCATGCAGACCAGATGCATCAAACCTGTTGCCTTTCAGATGTTTTGGACTTCAATTCCTATTTGCCCCAGCCAGAACTGGGAATTGTAGTCTGAAACATCAAGAAGACAGTGAGTTGCTTTCCCTTAATTTTGATTGCTGACTTGATCCCGGGACACTTATTTCTACAGCAAGTAAGTTAAAAAAAAAACCACATGAAACTGGGGGTGCTAAGTGCCTAAGAATGGAATTGATGGGAAAAAATATAGCTGTGATTTGATGGTAAGGATTTCCTAATCCAGAAGGAGAGATAAGATTATATTGTCCCTTTTGAGTAGATCATGAAATAGGCAATTAATAGTCTTTTGCTCAACATGTTTATTTGCAGAAATCCACAACAAGATGAGTGGATGTTTTAGAACAAATATTTGGTTTTAAGGATTAATTATAGAAGAAACTATTGTACGGGGAGAAGCTTTGTTCAAACTGATTCACAGAACCAGCATATCCTGTTTGGCTATTTATTTATTTCTAGCACTCCATTTTCATTTAATATGGATCATTCCATCATTCTTATTTCCTGCAAGAAATCTTTACAATATAGAGGAAATGATTGCAAACAAACCTTCAACCTATGACCAGGACAACTAGTTCCCAAAAGGTTATTCAAGACTTGATCATTCCCACCAGGCTGGAAAAATGGTTGACAGTGAACTTGAGCAATTATATGACTTACTTCATAATAAATCAAAGTATTCACACTTATTGCAGGAGGAGCTTTTGACTGAATTGTGAAATAATGAGTAATTCAGTAATAAGTTACACATGAACAACTGAACAGATATGCAAATGGCAACAAGTGTTTCTTCAGACAGAAAGTGGTTTCATTTTTGATTCCAAATTTAGGCTATACACTTTTTGTCAATTTTGGAATTTTTCTTGGATATTTTGTGTATTGTAGAGAGTAAACTCTAGAGAAGTAATACTTTAGAGAAGGGGAATTAAAGTTCTTATATATTGTGGGGTTTTGTAGCTGTTCTAATCTAGAAAAAACTTTATAAGACTGAATAGTCACAGGATAGATTGATTGAGCAATTAAGTTTACTCCAAGCATAAATATTGTAGCTAATAAAACACAAAATATTTACAATCTGTCTGGAATTAAATACAGAAGTGATAGGCTTCATATATGGGGTTCTTGTCCAAAAATTATTCTTGTCATTTAAGTATCACAGAAATGTTTAATTAAGGATAGCGTGTATCTTTTTCTACTTGTGTAAATGCCATTTTTAATAACTGTGATGGGTCTCTGCCACAGACAACAAGGACTTGAAGACAGAGAGAAAGAAAATTTCCTGGACCAGCTCACAAGGTATTTTCAGCTAAGATACATTGTGTAATACAGGGGAGGCAGCAAAAATAGATCATAAGCTGACTTGACTGGCTCCTATTTTTTTTATAGCCTGCCTTAATTGCCAATACAGTGGCACATTCCTAAAAACATTGGCCTTATTTCAGAGATGTTTGCAGCACACTGGTGCACATGAGCACCTGCCTTTGCCAGCTCGGATGCTGGCTGTTGCATTATGTAGTGGGGGGTGGGGGGAAAAAGATTGCACTGCCTAAGTTGGTGACACCGATGATGAGAATGTATTTGCTGTATTCATTTATAATAAGCATTTTTATCCCTTTTCAAACATGCGAATCCAAATAGCTTAAAGAATACACATACACATGCACACACAGGTATACATAAATAGATCAAATAAATTCCAATGACTCATACTTCAGGCAAAACATATGATTGTTATAGCGGAAGTTACTTTATACAATCTAGCACAGCATAATCTATCCTGATCAGCAGTGGTTCCTCAGGGCAGCATCCTTCAACAAGTTGCCCTCCAGTTGAGCTGGAGTAATTCCTAGTTTCTAGCAGGTAGATATTAGGAACTGAATTCCATATCTCAGAAGTCCTAGGCAGTGGAAAACAGTTTTATGCTCTATGTTTTGCACTTAGTTCTTTAGTTAGTTAGTTAGTTAGTTAGTTAGTTAGTTAGTTAGTAGTTAGTTAATGAAGGTAGCCCTCTCAACAGCCACTGAGAATTTTGTATGAGCTAAACAACATTTTCTCCAGCAAAGTAGTAGGAAAATGCAAAAACTGGCATCTAGACTAAGCCTTTCTCTCTCACTCAATTCTTTGCTTGGTACATTTATTCTTGTAGCTCAAGAAAATGTAACAAAAGACATTCCTCGGATGAAATTCCACCCCAGCACTCTATCGAAGTCCAATGCGAGGGCTTGATGGCATTAAGATGGTGGAGAAGGAAGAAAACCAAAAAGCAGAGAATGGGGGAGGAATCATTTCCAATGAGAGAATGGTTCCTCCCAGCCCATCCACAACCCCTAAGCCCTGCAGAACTTCAGCGTTGTAACTTGTAGAACAGAAGTTTTGCCATTGGTATTTGAGGCATAGGTCAGCTGGATGTCAATCACTTCCAATGTCAAGGAAAGTGTATAATTAGGACTTTGACCTGAAAGGGATAGCTAAGCCTCATTTGGAAGTACTCTGCATCTGGACTCTCTTCCATTCAAGCATATACTCCACCCTTGAGGTAACTCCTTCCTAGCCCATATTCCAACATATTGAATATTATACTGTGGACACAAGCAAGTTAAATTGGCTTCAATAACCATCTGCACATTTGTTTTGCAAATACGTGCTTTCAAATGATCACAGCATATGGGGTATGTGGCACATGATGGAGAGGCAAAAAGCTTCTCATTCATGTGTGCATGCTGCAGGGAACAATTGCTACGTCCCCAAGATATAACTGCACAAGCATTTCTTTACATTTGCAATGATTTTGTTTGGTGAACATGTAATGTGTGAAGGAATGCTTTGTCAACATTTCACACAGTTTTATACAGGTTTACATCAAAAGATCCCAACAAAATATACATGAAGAAGAAACTAATTATACTCTACATGAGCAACGTCAAATTCATTTCACTGAGGGCCGCATCAGGGTTGTGTGCACCCTGGGGAGGCAGGGAGACATGGCCAAACTGGGCGTGGCCAGCTTGACATCACTCATGTCAGGGGTATCTGTGGTGGCCTGAGCACTCTGCCAGTGAAAACAGGCTGCTGAGCTCCGTTTTCATCTGCAACGACCTCCTGCAACTGTCTGCCAGTGAAAACGGAGCTTGGGAGGGTGCATGTGGCCCTCATAAGCTCCATTTTTGGCTGTGACACCCTCCTGCAACCCTCTGCCAGCCACAACGGAGCTCGGGAGGACTGTATGCAATCCTCCTGAGCTCCATTTTCACTGGCAGAGGCACCATGAGCCAGTCCTTCACTGTTTCCAGGGCAGCCCAGCAGGCCAGATCTGGCGCTTGGGCCTTGAGTTTGACACCCCTGCTCTATATGAATTAAATGCATAAATACTCATCTTCTCTGTCTTCCCCTCCGACCAGCTGCCATTTATACAAAAAAGAATATGTGTGTGTGTGTATGTGCAGGTCTTGGCATGTTTGGGTCTTTTCCCATGTAAGATTGAGAGTATCTTGGTGATGTTTCGATGAGGTCCCACTCGCCATCTTCAGGCTGGTACTTTTGGCTTCATGCTTGTGCGAGCAAAGTGTGATCGGAGCTGCCATCTCTCTATAAATACTGGTGGGGAGGTGTGGTGTGCTGGCCCTGTTGTAAGTGGGTTGGATAGCTGTGTTGTTACTTCTTGATTGGTTGATGGAGTTGATGTTTGCAGATTGGTTGGCTTTTTCGTAAGACCCAAACCCAAACCCATCCCATAGACAAAAGACAACCACCATCCAGAAACCAGACCATGGCGGCATCACCAGCTGCTACACCCTCCGACCCTCAAACTAAGCAAACTGACACACACCATGAACACATAGCCAGACCTCAATCTCTGAGCCAAACCAAAGCCCAGAACGTTACATCACAGCCATCCGCTCAGGATATCACATCACGGAACTCAGGAGGTTACACCACAAAACCTCAAGATGTTACAACACATCCAACGACCCAGGAGACTACAGCACAAGACCCAGGATGTCACAACAATAGAACTCAGAAAGTCATCACACAGCCCATTACCCAGGTCGTTACAACACAAAAGGCTGAGAGACACACAGCCAGCACCTCAGCCACACAGGGTCTCAGGAAAAAGCCATCCAATCTGCATACATCAACTCCATCAACCAATCAAGAAGTAACAACACAGCCAACTCTGAGTTTAAAAGGGAAAACAGCCACTATCACACACTTCTCCCAGAAGAACGAAGCTGAAGACACCAGCCTGAAAATGACGGATGAGATTTCAAACGTTGCCAAGGTATTCTCAATCTTACACGGACAAGACCAATACACCAAGACCTACATACCTTTACCTGTGAAAATCTACTATATATATATATATATATATATATATATATATATATATATATATAAAAAAGGGATCCTAACACACTGTTGGAGTGAGACTTGACATAATAATCTTCCTTTTAAAAAAAACATACAGGTTAGGCAGGAATTATTTTATTAATAAGGTAAAATTAAGGTAAAGGAGTCTCTGCGGATTTTATTCCGCTAGTCCTTGCCAACTATAACGGGCAGCGCTCATCTTCATTTCAAGTTGCTAAGCGAGATAGTTGTTAAATGAATGTTGTGCCCATTTCTTGCCACCATTGTTAAGTGAGTCCCCGCAGTGGTTAAGTTAATGACATGGTTGCTAAGTGAATCTGGCTTCCCCATTGGTTTTGCTTGTCAGAAAGTCACCAAAGGTGATCGCATGACCTTGGGACCCTGCAACCGTCATGAATATGAGTCAATTGCCAAGCATCTGGATTTTGATCATGTGACCATGGGGCTGTTGCAATGGTTGTAAGTGTGAAAACCGGTCAGAAGTTGCCTTTTCCAGCACCATTGTACTGAAAAGGATCTGTTGTAAGTCAGGGACTACCTGTATAGCTTTCTCACATGCTGTAAGATGTTCTAACCTTCATCAGGGGGAAAAAACACAGTGGTGCAATTTGTCAAAACATGTCTTATTCTGGACAACTGTATACCAAGGCCATAAATTAGCCTAAGTCAGAGTCTGCAAACAGATCCGGATGGGTACATGCATTTGAGTTATAAACAATATCTGGTGACAGACATGATTTCTTAGCAAGTTACTCATTCATTGCTTGCACGATAAGTTTGTCAAGTTAGGTATTAGAGAATACCTATATGAAGTGAGCCTACTATGACTAATGAATAATGTGCTTGGGTTTTCTATCAGAGACCTTCAGATGACCTCTTGTTCTTTAACGCATCTTCTTTTTACATGCCTGGAGAAAGTTTTGCCAGGCACCTCGAGATATTTTTGGGTAGCCGAACAAACTTAACAAAGCAAATGGAGTGTGATTTGTCAGAGAGTCGTGTGTCATTTCACTGCAAAGTACACAATCCCTTGATTATGAGTCTGTTCGGAAAAGCTAAAAATAATAAAATAAGCTAATAAAAGGAGCTTTTGGAAGGAGCAAAACCCATTTCAGGAACCTTGTCAATGAAGGCATCTAAGAACACGTTGAGAGCTGCAGGGGGCAGAATTGCTCCAATGTGGTAAATGGTACCCATTCTCTTTTCCATAGAGAATAGAAAGTACTTTTTATAGGGGTTGCAAAGAAAGAATACCCAGAAGGATTGTTTTGGGACAATGCATAAAAGAAGAAATGGTGAAATATGATGCCATCCCTCATCTTCTCTGACAGACCTACAATCCAATTTTTTCCCCAGAAAGACACCCAACCTAACATCTGATTTCTCTTTTTCTCTGATTTTTTGGTCTTTCCCTTTGATACAGTAAACCTAAACCTGTTCCTAGTTCTTTAGTGATTGCTCAGAAACACCAACAAATGTATCTTATTTCTTTCTCCTACTTCATCCTCATGCTACATTGCAAAGACATATTCATATTCGAAAGAGCCTTGGTGGTGCAGGCTGTTAAATGCCTAGCACTTAAGTTCCAGCTGCCTGCAATTAGTGCAGGCTCGAATCCCACCAGGCTCAAGGTTGACTCAGCCTTCCATCCTCTCGGGGTAGGTAAATTGAGGACCCAAGATTGTTGGGGGCAATAAGCTGACCTTGTAAAAATGCCACTTAGTAATAAGCAGGCATATACAATGGAATGAAGGCTATTGCTGAGCACATTGGGTTGCTCCAAAATTGTAAGGCCCTGAGTCTCCAGAGAAGGGCGGCATATAAATATGAATTTTAAAAAAAAACCCAATCACATGGGGATCAGTGGAGAAAAGATGTTGGGAAAGAAAAGTGGGACTGAGGTAAAAATCTAAACAAATAACTGTTCTTTTTTTTAGTAATGGACTTGCCCGGCGTCATGCTGAATACGAGAGACATGCTGATGGCTCCTATACCAGTGACATCAGCTCTTACTTGGAAGGTCAAGCAGCTAAGGAGTTCATTGCTTGGTTAGTGAATGGGCGAGGAAGAAGAGAGTAAGGAACCATCTGTTTGCTACTATTGTTTAAAAAAATGTCTTAGCTTTTGGGGACTTTTTGCCAATCAAAACTCAGTGGAGCTGCAATGTATTTTCCTTCCTTTGCTTGCTGTATTTCCTATTTCACTTTTGAAATTAAAGATGTTGTTCAGGCGTGAAATGATCTAAATGCCCATTAAAATGTAGGTTTTAGTTTTACTGTGGTGTTACATACATGAATAGGTCAAAATTTCCCATAAGGCCAAGTCATACGGAAGACCAGTGGAATTCTCTCTCTCTTTTTGGTCTGATTTTTTTCCTTATTCTTATAATTATCAGGTCTGTTACCCCAAATCTCTCACAAGGTGTTTGATTACTTTCCAATATCCTGCTTTTTTTTTCTTAATGTTTTTGTTTGTTTCCCAAAGTTTGTGCATATTGCTCCTCCCTGAACTTCTTCTTCTTTCCCTCAAGTATCCTCAAGAAGTTGCTGTGAAGCTCATTATCACACTGTCAGTCTCTTTCCACTCCTTTTAATGTTTTCTTTTTACCTTCCCACTCTCATTCTGCAATATATCGAATATTTACCCCTACCCAGCCTCAAAGCATCCCATAACTTTAGACTGCCAACACCTCTGTCAGTAACCTGTACTCCATCACTAACCACCTACATCGTGTTCTCACCATCTTCACGAAAACAACCTCCCCTTCTTTTTTTGCTCCTTGGATCATTATACCTACTGATGACTCGAATCGATCTTTCTTGGCAACTGAACATTTGGAGCAACATTTTTCTGGCTTCAATCCCTCCACCCCACCAATCCCACTCACCACAGTCCCCAACACACACACATACACACACACAGAGAGAGATACCACCTTGCTTGAAGAGCCTGACCGTTGAACATCAACTCATCTTTGTACAGCTTTACAACTTTAGACTGTGAGCTCTCTGGAGCAAGACTTCACATACCTTCTCCCTTGACCTCACTTCTCCATGTCTACAATTGTAAAAGTACCATGCATGTCACTGGCACTCTATAAAATTTTATGATTATATCCATCATCAGCATAATAAAATAAGTTCTGAGAGTCAACTGTGTCACTTGAAATTAAGGAGCAAAGCTGTGAAAAGCTATTTCTGGAACACCTGGTTAGGATAACCCAGTGGGCATCCTTTGGGAACATTTCTTAGAAGAAAATTGGAGGGGGAGGAGGAGGAGGAGGATGGAGGCTCCAAATTCATCTATTTATTTATTTTTTTAATTAAAAGTGAAGAAGCAGTTTTGTAAGCATGAGCAAAAGTTAGAGCTTTTGCTGTTTTTTTGTTACTTGAAATCTGTCCCCTTGATCTATGGTAATAAAGAGCAGCTATCTAGAACTGATAGGCAAGTACAGAACATAGCAATAGCACTTAGATTTATATACCACTACACAGTGCTTTACAGTCCTCTCTAAGCAGTTTACAGAGTCAGCACCTTGCCTTCAACCATCTGGGTCCTCATTTTACCCACCTCGGAAGGATGGAAGGCTATGTCAGCCTTGGGCTGGTCAGGATCAAATTGCTGGCAGTGAGCCTGCAATATTGCATTCTAACCACTATGCCACCAAGCCAACAACACCCTTCTTTGTACTTCTTTGTTGTTTTTATTCTCCTTAAGGACACGTCACTGAGAAAATAATTAAGTGTTCCACATAAATGATTTATAATGGACCTCTTTTGTTTAATGAACTAAGAAGGAACTAAGAAAATGCTGGGAATACAAAGCTGTCCGCACTCTGAGTCCTAGGGGCAAAAGATTAGATTACTGCTGTGTATATTATTAGCATTATTATTCTTACTGGTGTTGGTTTCTTTCACACTGTTTGTATGTATCCCATATTTTTAAATCACATCATTTTGAGATAGCTTGGCAAATCTTTGAAATTAATCTTGTTCCTTTGTGTTGGTAAAATCCAAAATCCAAATCTGATGAGAACAATCACATGTAGCTGTGTATTCCTGTTAGAAGAAACATTGTCTGTTAAAAGAAACATTCAGGTTCATAAAGAGCAAATCAGGACTTTCTCCTTATATTTATCTTGCAGATCTACAAAAGTATTTAGGAAACAATAGAGCAGCATATTACAAATTCTCAGCAAAACTATTGGCACTATTCAATGTTGTTAATAGCAAGATGTATTTACGTATTTCTGCCTTTCCCAAATATTGTTTTTAATCTGAAGTTGGAAAAGATGTTGATGAATGGCTCAAATAGAAGAACATTTAATTAGAAAATATTGGTCTCTGTATAATTACTGTTTGCAAAAATAATGCTAAAACTGTCAGACTCATGTTTCTGTTACTGACTTATAAACAAGAACTTTTGTCACAAAATATTAATTCTGGTGCAATTCCCATTATCACATTGGACTGAGAAATGTTATTGGTCAATAATAATTAAAAAGTTCAGGCTTTCTTATATTACACAGAGGTTCTTTACCGGTAAGATAAATAACCTTATCCTCTAAGGCAGATTTCAGAGAATAAAGCAACGTTTTTAAAGTATTCTGCAACAAAGTTCCCTAGTTATTAACTGATTGGCACAGAATGTCCTCTCCCCTTGATATGCACTGAGCACAGCTTACAAATCTATAAAGTATTTATTGCAAGTTAAAAGAACATTCCATGGGTTGAAATGTTCCCCAGGTCAGACAACAGGAATTAATTGTTGAAAAAAAAACATAGGATTCATAGGAATTAATAGTGTCACTGCTTTTCTTTCTAGTTAAGAATGGAAATACTAATTTCCAGAGGGAAGTTGATAACTTTAGTAGTAAACAAGTGTGTGTGTGTGTGTGTGTGTGTGTGTGTGTTGATATAAATTAACAATTCTTCTCAATCTGGGTTAGTTACAGCAAAAAAAAATCATTTGGATGAAATAACTGGACATGATCTGTAATCCATGCTGTAAAATCATATAGCACTTAGACTCATATACTGCTTAATAGTGCTTTACAATCTCCTCTAAGTGGTTTGCAATGTCAGCATATTGCCCCCAACAATCTGGGTCCTCATTTTAGTGACCTTGGAAGGATGGAAGGTTGAGTCAATCTTGAGCCAGTGAGAACTGAACTGCTGGCAGTTGGTAGAATTAGCCTGTTAAAAGAAACATTCAGGTTCATAAAGAGCAAACCAGGACTTTCTCCTTATATTTATCTTGCAGATCTACAAAAGTATTTAGGAAACAATAGAGCAGCATATTACAAATTCTCAGCAAAACTATTAGCACTATTCACTGCACCACTATAGGCTTAAAGTCCTTGAAGTGCATACAACATTTATCTTTATTAATTATACTTTCGAAAAGAAGCCAATTTTGATACATGAAATAGTAATCTAGGGATTATTTTACTGAAGGTTGGTTGTTAAGAAGTACAAAAGTCAGTCGTATATACTTCTGTTGAGGGCCTTTGACATCTATTTTTTAATCAAGTGTAAAGGTATTATTTGTCCATTTTTCCCTTTTAAGTTTCTCAGAAGGAGCCCATACAGGTGAAGATCTTGGCCGAAGACATGCAGATGGCACTTTCACCAGTGATTACAACAAACTCCTGGATGACATAGCTACCCAGGAATTCTTGAAGTGGCTGATTAACCAAAAAGTTACCCAGAGGTGCCTGAATTTTGACTAATTTTGGTTACTATATTCTTAGGTTGGCTCCTGGGGGAGAGAAAATTTTCATTTGTTTCCACTTTGCTGATAGTACGGTATTACAATACTTTCTTAGTACAGTTGATTAATATAATATATTTAGTAATTCCTTTATGTTACAGAGTCATGGTTATGAGATAGGTGGCAATATAAACCATTTAAATAAATAAACAAAATACTAATCACTCCCATGTACATTGCTTTAAAAGAAGCAGTGGCATCCACTGGGGAAATAAATAATAATCACCTCAATATAGAGGCCACAACGGCATAATATATATATATATATATATTAACTTGTCCCAACCCCGATAGGCCTGAACTGATGGCTCTTATTCTTTAGAGATGCTATTTTAAGAAAAGCACACCTATTCTCCAGAAGCTTGTCTGGATTCCATGTGTCTTCTTCTACCAGTAGCTTCAAGCTACTGTCTGGTTTCTATAAAACACCCTTTAAAAAAAAGTGTACCTGGATTCCATGTGTCTTCTTCTACCAGTAGCTTCAAGTTACTGTCTGGTTTCTGTAAAACACCCTTTAAAAAAAAGTGTACCTGGATTCCATTTGTCTTCTTCTACCAGTAGCTTCAAGCTACTGTCTGGTTTCTGTAAAACACCCTTTTAAAAAAAGTGTACAGTACATTAAAAAACAGTTTTCTTATTTTTGCATGAAAAGGCTATGGTAGGAGTTTCTGGCAGGAAAAAAAATGAAGAAGGCTTCTTGATCCTCGGGTTCTTTTTCTCTATTAAGGTGAGGGGGACCTATATCTCCCACTACCCATATTGTTTTCACAATAGTCCTGTATATAGGTTAGCCTGAAAATTTATAAGTGGTCCGAAATCACACCATTATCTTCTCATTAAATGGAAATTTGGCCTGAATGGATATTTAATGTTGGATTTCCTTTAAAAATGATAATACCATCTTATCACTAGGCAGAAAAAAATACTCTCTTTTATTCAGCCAAGATAAATATTTCCTCGTGATTCATCAGTCAGGAAGGATATATCACCAACAAGGGACCAAGAGCACATCCACCAATCTACATGGCCATAACATGCATCTCTTAGCCTCATATATACAGCAAGGGCTGGTCACTACACAAATGCATCCATGGCTATTTTCAAACCATACTTATTTTTTATTATTGTTCTCTTGCAGAACAGTGACACACTACCAGAGGCTTTTTACTATTGGTATGCTATACACCAGTGATGGCTAACCTTTTCAGCACTGAGTGCCCAATGCGCAAGCCCCCCAAATGCATTGTGCCCCCTCTGCACATGCACCCTGCCCTCCGTGCATATTCCCCACTCCCCCACATGCACGCGCGTCCCATGGCAGAGACTCGAAGACCAGCTGGCTGGCGGGAGGCGTGTGTGCATGTGTGGCACAGCTGAGCTGACATGATGTCTTGCGTGCCCACAAAGAGGGCTCTGCGTGCCACCTCTGTTCACCATCACAACTATATACCAACACTAATATACTATACTAGCTGTTAGTAAACTTATTTTCTGCAGTTTTCAAATTCTCAAATTTTAAAGGCATCACCCTGGTAACATAGCATTCTTTAATTTTTCACTTGGTATTTCCAACTTTTAGATAGATTACAGTGAAGTGGCAATTTCATAGAAAGGAAGGACCATGTCCCAAGGAAGGGGGTGAGACATGAGACAGAAAAGCCCAGAACTATACAGGAGACAGAAGAAGAGAGTGAAAATATTTTCACAGCCACTCCCTAGACTCTCCCAGGGTATATCCATTAGAGTGAAAGTTGTAAAGGTTTACTCTGGCAAGATTCTGTCGATTTGATGTGAGCAAATAAAGAACAGACTTTTGGCTGGATTGTTCTATCTCTCATTTCTGCCTGATAAAGTAAATTTGCTCAATTGTTATTTGCAATTATGAATAAAATTAATACAAGGTTAAAACCTAATACCTGCAAGTAGGACTTAACTTTGGCTACATTGTATGCATTATTTTTAAAATTCAATTTGGACAATTGTAGATATACAAAATTGAAGAAACCATTACAGTCTTATAAAAGGTATTATCAGCTACTATGTTTTAACTGAAAAACTGTTTGTATCCCTTCATGAGAATTGTATAAATGTTCTTAACACTGTGCTTGTCCTTAACTTTTTGTTTTGTTTTGATTCCAGGGACCTTCAGGGAGAGTACCAATAAGATGCAGTAAAAACATGGCATCAAGGTCTTCTCTATATCCACTCTCAGCCACTGGATTTTATTTTTGAATTTTAATATTTTTTCTCTGTATTCTAAAACCACAGATCTTGACATACAATGAAATGAATTTCACTATTTTATCCTACTATGGAGGGATTTTAAAATGAGTGTCTCGTTGTCAGCTGGAAACAACTAAAATCTCAATATTACTAGTCAAAAATGTTCAGTTTTCAGATCTTTCTGAAAGATCTTTAAGGAAGTTCTCAAAAGGAACCCAAGCAAATGTGCTGACAAGACCATTTTTGTTCCTAAAAAGATATACGTATATGAAAATGATCCACCCAACCAATATGAACCAATATCAACAGCAAGGCTGCCAGTTAAAATTGTGGGGAAATGTCCTTCTTGAAACCTTTGTTATAAAAAGGCTCCATTTTCCAGACCATCAGTGAATAGTCTTGAATAAATGAATGAATAAATAAAACAAATTATACTGCTTTTTGGGCGTCCAACTTTTTTTTAAGCTAAACTTTTGCTGTCTTTTTTAAAAGTCCTATAAGAACATTGCATGAATAATAAAAACCCTTATCAAAATCTATTCCGTTCACTATTCTTGTTTTCAGGAATGATGAATTGACCCTTCTTTTGAGAACAACTCATTATTACAGTACAACTGTAATACTGTACAACTCACTATTAATACAGTCTTTCCATGCTGCTACCCTATGGAAAAGTCCCATAATTTCCAACCAAGTACAGACTGGGAATTATAGGAGTTGAAAATCAACAACCTAAAAAAAGAGAAATCTACTCTTGAATTTGGCTGGCATTTTAGAAGATAGATATTTTCACACATGCATGCACACACAAACCCACATCTCATCTGATTGTGTTTACTTTACATTATAATGAACTTTAAAAGCTTCCCTTGTTGAAAAGCCACTAGTAGTTTTCTTCCATTTTATATTCATAGTGTGAGAGGATACTACAATTAGTAAAAAGGCCCCTTTTAATGATATGGTTTCAGACACTTAAGAGAGCAAGAATTAGTACCTAGCCATTATTATATTTCATATCCTTATCTTTATTTTTATGCCATAGAAAGTATTTTTGAAAGCAAGTTAGATTTTTAAACAATGTCTGCACACAAACCTGACTTAAACTTAAAAGTTTTTTTTAATGAAAAGTTTTTATACTAAAATGATATAGTAATCAGCCATAAAGACAGCAGTAAGCAGCACATTTTAGCTGGAAAAAAAGAAGATGAGAGGAAGAGTTTTATTTCTGATGCTGGATAGAAACATTCTTTCTACAATATTTCATTAAGTTAAACTTTTCAGGATGGTGGGTATTAAAGAAGCGTTTTCACAGGCAAAGTTAAGCACAACAGGAAACAGCCAGACATATGTGGCTCTCTGCATTTAAAATCACGAAGTTTTAAAAACATTAAACTCTGCCAGACTAGTGATCTGAATGTTTTTACAGCACTTCAGTCCTTCCATAAGATGAACTTATTGAGCAGCCTTCTCTAACCCAAGCTGTTCTGGAAACAACAGTGTTACAATCATAGATCCCTGGTACAAACTCAACATTCTTAGCCCGACATCTGGAAAAATTTGTTAGGGGTGAGTGGGAAAGAAAACTATCTGCATCATACTTCCCTTTGCAAACTATGTGAAATTCAAAAATAAATGCACTTTTTAAGAACTTGTCCCCGATCGAGTGATCATCACCCTGAGGAGAAATAAAACCACAAGAGAGGGGGGGAAAAACCAGGTTTATGCAATTCTGTCAATTTTCAGCCAAACAATAAAAGGTTAGAAAACTGACACCAGTAACTAAGAATGAAAGAAAAGTTGTGCTGCATTTGTTTAAGAAATTGTTTGGTTCAGAAAGGCACAAGCTGTCTTGTGCTGCCACTCCTCAGGAGCTGGTATTTAAGATATGCCAACAGGAACACCACAAGACTGAAACAAGAGTCCCGATGTTAGATAATATTAATTGAGTTTGGCCTGGATCTTTAAACCTATATCTATTTCACAGAGTCATTCAATAAATTGCAATGCCAAGTTGTGTCAGATCAAAACAGATTTATTTATAACAGAATAATCAATAAATATATTATTCTTAAATATATACAGAGTCTTTTCTTCTTTCATTCCTTTTAAACAGTCCTTCAAGGAACTAGAAGTTACTATGAGAGATTCACAGTTCTTCCTCTCATAACCTCTTCTTAGATATAGCTAACCTCTTTAGAAAGTCCCTTTCTCTTTAGGTTATAGATCTTCTCTCAGATCTCTTTGCTATATCTTCTCATACACAGACCTCAGTCTGTCAGATCCTAATATCTCCTCAGAGTCTTGGATCTTCTCAGTATCTCCAATCTCCCTCAGAATCTCATTTTCTTTCTCCCATTGAAAATGACAGTTGACAGCCCTTTTATACTTAGGGGCGTGTCCTACAGTATCACAGTGAGGTGCTCAATGCCACCCTGTCATTGGTAGGTTTGATCACCCCATCAAACTCTACTAATTTGTAAACTGCATAGTAACTCCAGAAAGTTCTACTTTCTGAAACCCAATGTGTACAAAATGCTTAAGAATATCTACTACCTGCTTTATTGTGCAAAGCTACACACAGCCAGGACAGCGGCACAGGTTTCCCCCAGTGGGATGTAGCTACTACCGTGTTTCCCTGAAAATAAGACACTGTCTTATATATTTTTTGGCTCCCAAAAACACACTAGGTCTTATTTTCGGGGTAGGTCTTATATATTTATGGTGCCAAATAGTGGGTGTGAGTGTGTATGGGGGTGTTTCACGGGTGCATGGTTGCTCTCTGAAAAGTCTTCCTGGAACTGGAGATTTACACTAGGTCTTATTTTCGGGGTAGGTCTTATTTTCAGGGAAACACAGTATCAACCCTGAAGCTGATCTGGCCAGAGCCATATTGGAGCTTCAGTGCTGCCACACTAGAGCTGAGGGGATAGGGAGGGATTAGAGATAGCTGGGGTTGTGTAGTCAAAATAAAATACTTTATCTTGGGAACCAATAATGTTCTTACCTGGCCAGAGGAAAGCTGCATTGATTGGGCCATGTGACTGTTTGGGATTGAGGGAAACACTTTTAATTAGATGAAGACCAAGGGGCCCCTCAGAGCTGGTTTTCACCAGATATGCCAATATGATATTTCCAATAAAACTATTCTTTTTCACCTGCCTCAGAGTTTTTGCTTTCAATGGATCTATTGCTTGGAACCCTGACAGCTACTTCTGGAACTTGCTGGAAACAAGAGACTGGTTAGCAGTTGGTGTGAAGCTGTCCCTCCAGCTGACAAACTTCAGGGGCAACATGCCACAGGATATGTTTTTGTGGCTGTAACATGGAGGAACCTTCATGCATATCGACTGTTGGTTGCCATTCCTGCAAAGCACCGTGTGCAGTGGTGCTTATTGTATCCCAAACAGCAATCTCTGTTCTCGAATATAAGCAACTGAATTGGAAGGGACCTTGGAGGTCATCTAGTCTTGCTCTCGTAAAAGACCTATACTATTTCTGATAGACGGCTCCCTGATCTCTTCCATCCATTGTTTCTTGTCCTGCCTACAGTGCATTGGTAAATAAGCTGGCCCCCTCTTCCTTGTGGCAGCCCTTCAGGTATTGGAAGCCTGCTATCATGTCACCCCTGATCCTTCTTTTCACTAGACTAGTATACCCAGTTCCTGCAATTGTTCTTCATATCTTTTAGCTTCTAAGGCCCCTAATCATCTTGTCAACTCTTCTCTGAACTCTTTCCAAAGTCTCAATATCTTTTTTTTGTATTGGTGTGGTCTTACCAACGGTTTCAGATTGTTCATCAACTCCTGAACACTTATTACATAAAATAATTTAATAAATACCTATAGTATTACAAACAATTAGGGCAGCAGCAACAATAATGGATGATCCCATCAACTCTTGGTTGGTCAATATTAACCACTTCTAGAGTCTTGAGAAAACTTTCCTCAAAGGTGTTTCCTCAAAGGTATAGCCAAACCTCTAAGGGCTATAGAGGCCAATTATTCTTAAATACAAATAATTCTAGACATGAAGTTTTGTCTTTTTTGCATCTTATTCCATCTTTTCCATTAATTGAAAATCTTCAGTGCTTTATGTTGCCTGTTTAACTGTCATAGCACTGGCATTCTTTTACCCATAACAAGAAAAAGCTAAGAGGTTGTTTTAAAATCATGGACTGGCAATTTTTGCCTTTGTGTCCAAACTCTGGGCACAAAGTTTCTGGAGATGGAACTTTCTAATGGGCTTAATTATGCAAATTTGTTACCTTTTTCAATCAATTTTCAGTCCTGGAGAGGGGACAAAACAGCATTGGTCATGAATGATCTCTGGCAGGAGTGAGATGGAGGTGGTGCATCCATCCTTGTTCTTATTGAGCTGATTGAACATGCTATCTTTTTGTGCTGAGTTAGGGAGTTGGAGGTAGTTGGCATGGTTTCGTGCTGGTTCACCTCCTTTGTCCAAAGCGGTCCCAAATGATATTGATAGGGAGCATAAGGACCAGCCCATGAACACTGCTATGTGTCCACTGCTGCAGGCTTAAGTACTCTTTTCATTCCTTTTTAACATCTACATGAAACCACTGGATGAGATCATCGGTATGTTGATGATAGACTCTGTGTGTGTGTGTGTGTGTGTGTGTGTGTGTGTGTGTATTTGTTTTCTTAAGTTTTCGTGGGTATTTGTATGGGCATAGTCCAATGATACCTCCAGCCCAGACACACCCCAGCCAGCCACCCAGATGAAACCTAGCTTCCTGATAAACGATAGCTGGCCATTCACCCGAAGCCAAGCCACGCTAAAAGCCCCCAATACACAAAAAACAATGTTGCCAGCTAATCAAGACAAAAAAATGCTACAAAACAGACAGAAGATATTAGAAAAACCAATCAAGCAGAACACAGCAAACTCCAAGACCAACAAACACAGACCAAGACTGCCAACCAATCAGGATGAAGAAAAAACCATTCTAACAAAGCACGAGGCTAGCACCAAATTGAAAACAGAAACGGCTGGGAAAGCCTGACACACAGATGAACCCAATACACAAGCCTGATGATGGCAGATGAGATTCTGCTGAAACGTCGCTAAAACTTTTAAAAGCACAACTATAATGACGTGGGAAAATAACTGAACAAAGCTGAATACCATACATACATACATACATGCATACATACATACATACATACATACATACATACATACATGAAGTGAGTATCGTTCTGCCACTCTCAGAGGCAAGGGTTAGGGTTAGAGTTGTCTAAGGACTTGGCTATGCCATCCTGCTTGGGGATCACAGAGGACCATGTAGTTGTGGGTCTGATTATGCCCTGAAGTCCCACCTACCACTTTTAATTCTCAGCTTTAACTCTCTTCACCTCTTATATAATTTTATATGCAGTTTTGTTATGTTTTATGTTTTACTTGTACATCACCCAGAGTCCCTCTGGGAGAGAGACGGGCATCTTCTAAATTTGATGAATAAAGAAATAAAACATACATGTACACAAGCACCAAAAATAATAAAATAATAAACATACCAATTATCATAAAATTACCAGCAGAACCATTAGGCAAAAGAATTTCATAAACAATTAAATAAATAATAAAACTCCAAATGCTTAAGAGTCAAATCAAGAACTACTCTGGAGAAAGTATACTGTATCCTTCTAATACAGGGGTGTCAAACTTGTAGCCTGCAGGCCAGATGTGTCACGCACTGGCCACGCCCACTCCCGGTTTAGTGAAGGGGGGGAAGTCGTGATACATCATGTGACAACAATGTGACAACGCAAGTTTGACACCCCTGCTAATGCAAACCATCCTGTACTTAAATGCTATTCACCAGCAAGGACAAAATAACTTGATGAGGAGGTATTTTACTGAAAAAACAGCTAGGGAAAGAGTTGTTATTACCAGTGGTGGTGATAATGCATTTTATTACTTTTCAGCATAATTTCAAACTGTTAAAACAGAATAGAACAAACTATGAAAAAAAACTGAAAAAGCAGCATCTCCAAAGAATAGCAGGGGATAAAAAGCAAAATATAACAAAACCCTGAAGAAGGGAGAATTTTGCAGCTGGAAAGGGTTAGAAAGCTCCTCTTGTCCTATCTTCAAATTCTATCTCTGTGGCTGCCTTTTGGTTTATTTCTGCTTTAGTTGTTTTATTTTCTTTTTAAAGAACATAACACACTCTTTAGTCTGTAGTGTTACCCACTGAGGCATTTATTGTGCCCTTCAGTAATAAGGGGAAGGAACACTGAGGTTCTTGCAGTGTTCTAGTGCCAATGTCCTCTGCAGATGGATAAAGCATTTAGAACGAGCAATCTTTTTAAAATGTTTTCCTTAAATCCATCTGTCAATCAAATCAGCAGCTTCTTGTTCTTTTTTTCATTTTTTTAAAAAAATAATTTATTTCACATTTATGCAATTAAAAACAAACAATTACACGCACATATATATACATATATACATTTTACAGCACTTATTGAGCAATGGTTACATTTGTTTTTTCTTATCATTGACGTGTTTTACCTTATTACGATAACTCCTTTGTCCTTTTAATGCTTTTAATTCTCTATACACTTTATAATTAGTCTCATGTCTCCCTTATTTTCACTACCTTGTCCAATTATCAGGTATTGCCTTTTCTTTTAACCAATCATAGCAGATGTTCCATACTTTGTAATAATCGCTGTCTTGATTATTTTTCAATAATTTGGTCAGACTATCCATCTCAGCACACTCATGTATTTTTTTTAATTACCACATCTTCTGAGGGGATGATGGGCAATTTTCAGTTTTGAACAAAGCTTATTCTGGCTACGGTTATAATATGAATAATTAAGTATTGATGTTTCTTTTCCATTTTCGGATCTATCATGGCTAATAAAAAAATTTCCAGTTCAAGTTTTAAATTTTGTTTCATTATGTCTAATATCCAATTTCTAATGGTTTGCAAGAATTTCTGTGCATATGGGCAAGTCCACCACATGTGGAAATATGTGGCTTTTTTAATGTTTTCCTTAAATCCACCTGTCAATCAAATCAGGAGCTTCTTGTTCTATGTGGGGTTCTTTTTATAAGATATTATTTCCCTCGCATGCTCCACTTCTTTGACTTTAACATTTCCAGGGAGAAAAAACTGCCAATTGCTAAGGAAACCCTGTTTTACAAACAGTTTTAAAAACATCTCTCTTAAATCATTGGAAACTTTAGTTTTCATTAAGAACCCTTCTACTTATGGTGCAGATGTCACCCAATGGTCAGGACATCAACTGAAAGCAAACAAAAAGTTCAAATCTAACTAAAGATGTTTAAAATGACAATTCTGATCCAAGCCAGCAAAATTAAACAAGGGTTAAAAATGTAGATTGGATAATTTAATATTTACTGTTAACTAATTGCATCTATTATGTAACATTGTGTTTGACACAATAAATTATTGATACAATATTGTATCAATAATTTATTGTATCAAAAACAATTTTCTATGCAGCTTTCTAGCAAGAATCTAATTTCTCTTTATATTAGATTAGCATCATCATCATCATCATCATCATCATCATCATCATCATCATTTTAGCCATTGTCTATCCACTGCAGGATGAAGGCCTCTTCCACATGTTTCCAACCCATATGGCCCTGAGCTATTTTTATAGCTGCTAAAGAATGGCATTTATGCACATGGGGTTTATATATTTATATGTGAACAATTAAAAGAAATCTATAACAAATGTTTAACTTAAATGACAGAAAATAAAGATAAGATACCTGTTGGTTAGTTATTAAAGACAAAGTCAGATAGACATTTTAACATTGATGGATTTTATTTTGACATATATTCTTTGCCTTGAAAACAAATCACATGGAATGGAGGGAAGATACCACAACATAGCTTTTACTACATTTTAACGAACGGCATTTGATTGATTGCATTAGTCAGTGTCCTATCAGATAGATAAGATTAAGGAATAGATATCATGCAGGCCTAAAGTTACTTTTATTAGGGTAGCTATTGTAACACCACCCTTCCCTTCCTCTTTATTTTATCTTCATGTGAAGCAGGGTGCAGCTTTCAGAAGTCTTTTCTGAAATCATTTTTTTTTTTGCCCTGGGCTCAGGGAAAACAATCCAGTGGTGGTATTCTACTAGTTCGGCCTGGTTCGGCCGAGCCGAACAGCAGCGATGAGTAGTGATGAGCAGTGGAGACCGAACCGATTCTCTCTCCTGCTCTGCTGTTGTGCCCACCTGCCCGCCCGGGCTCCCATACTCATCTTTATCCTCTACTTTTGAAGCCGAGCTGTTTTGCACGGCACAGCAGAGTGCCACATGGCAGCTGCTGAAGCAACCGGGAGAGTGCAGGCTTGCAGGAGGTGTGTTGGAACGCCTCTGTGCCTGCTCATACACCTCTGCGCAAAGTGCACATTTGGCGCACGCACGTACACAAAGTGCGTGCACAGACGCAAAGCGCACCCACCAAGCCACGCCCACCGAACTGGTGGTAAAACGTTTTGAATCCCACCACTGAAACAATCTCATTTATTGGATTGTTGCTTCGGCAGACGATCTTCCCTTCGTCCTTCAAAACCATCCTCTTTATTCATTACAATTAGCCAGCGCCTGTTTCACTAAAACATAAGGCTCTAATATAATTCACTATATAGCAATTTCCTGCATCAATTATTATTTTCCAAAAGCATAAAGTAGTAATTGATTAAAAAAAAGAGGAAGAAAGAGCTACCACATGGCCTCCACAATGGAAAAAAAAAACCCTGTTCATGTATTCAGAAATGATAGACGGGGCATGAGGTGACGGAAAACAAACCATCATGATCTGCACAGAGAAAGGTAGTGTATAGACAACTTTGGATGTTTGCATGTGATGTCACAGGGCAACTACAAAAATGGTGGGGATGTTTGCTTAATGTACTTACATATGGCCCAGTCTTCATGATCTATCAGAGCAGTGGTGGGATTCAATTATGTTTTTACTACCGGTTCTGTGGGTGTGGCTTGAAGGGTGTGGCAGGAGGAGGATACTGTGAAATCTCCAGTCAGAGGTGGTATTTGCCGGTTCTCTGAACTACTCAAAATTTACGCTACCGGTTCTCCAGAACTGGTCAGAACCTGCTGAAAAGCACCACTGTATCAGAAAGAGGAATACTTCATGTTTTTAGCTTGACACCTGCATTCCATTCTGACTGAAAAAAAAGAGGCTATAAATAGTAAATATTATGCTTCTTCAGCATTCTTTAAGAATATCTTTTTTTGGCCACCTTCTTACTTCTACTAATATGTAAATGCAGGTCTTTTGTTTGGAGAGACTGCTCACCACAACCTGTTATATTTCACATAATCAAATTGGGAAATAAGCCATTTGGTTGTGTTAAGGTATAAAAACCCAATTTGTAGGGGAAATTCTTTGCCAGTAAGGGTGATGTGCCACTGTGAAGAGAAGGATCCAAGTTTCACCAAAGTATTTCTGCAGACTGAATATACCTAATACAATGGTGTTTGTCTCTTAGATAGTAAAGTAATGAATATCTTGGAAAATTTGTAATCTAGCCTAAAATGTTGAGTGATACAGAACCGTCACATGAGAAATTGATTGCCTGGTACAGTCACAAAGGAAAAATAAAGGAAGCCTATTAAGGCAAATACAACACAGCATTCATTCCAGGAGCAGAATAGTTCACTAGGTTGTTTGCCTTGGCAAACAATTGTTATGATAACATGACTTCCAGATTTTTGAATTGTTTGTGACAGTTTACCAATGAGGAAGTTAATAAGAGATGCTCCATCAGTGAAATGTGGACTTCCTCCCTGCCTTCGTTTGCTTCCTACCAGCAGTTAAATGTATAACTCTTCTTTGCATGTTTGTAGAATTAAACGAACAGATTGCATTTTATTTTGTGGAAGAATCTTTGCTATTTTTTAAGAAGTTGAATGAATGAATGAATGAATGAATGAATGAATGAATGAATGAATGAAGTCTCCTTCCCACCCCTACCTTAGAATTAATGCAATCAGAAATAAGCATAATTGACTTCCTTCTTCCAGAACAGGATTTGTGCTTTTACTACTGGTGGTTTGTTTTGCATGTCTTGAGTTCTGTGATGCATTTCTTCACCAGAGTGTTTCACTATAAATAATACAACATGGGATATAAATATATATATTCAGGAGCAATAATTTTCCATTCTCTCCAGGAGCTTGGCCATGAGAACTGTTATGATGAGCTGCAACTATTGAGCGGAATAGAAAATGCCTAGAGAAATGAGGGAAAGAGAAGTATATCTACAGTATGTGATCACATGCATTTGGAGAAAGAACCAAGAAGGTGGGAGGGAGGGAGGGAGGGAGGAAGGAAGGAAATTTAGATAGACTTGTAATGAACAAAGACTGATTCTGATGGTCTCAAAATATGAATCAGAACTGAATGTAAAAACATAAGAAACAACAATTGCTAAGCATTCATAATTATTCATCATAATTATTTATCATTCATCATCACGTTTCACTCAATGTGAATGTTTAATGTGAAGCCATTGGTTTGTGGTCAGGTATCATCAACTTTCCTCAGGCTGAACAGATGCAGGAGTAGAAGGATTGAGAAGGACCTCACAGGTTGAAAGAGACTTAGATTGATTCCTAGCAGGGTGGAGTTGCTGTCCACACAGAAATCTTCTGGTTCCATGGATGCTCCATCTATTGCTCTGCATGGGGTAGTACTCTCCAAAGCAAGGGTGTCAAACTCAAGGCTCGGGGGCTGGATTGGGCCCACGGAGTGCTTAGATCTGGCCTGCAGGGCCACCCTGGAAACAGCGAAGGACCAGCCCGTGGTGCCTCTGCCAGTGAAAATGGAATTCGGGAGGGCTGTGTGTGGCCCTCCGGAGCTCTGTTTTCGGCTGTGATGGCCTCCTGCAACCCACTGCCAGCAAAAACAGAGCTTGGGAGGACTGAGCTCCATTTTTTGCTGGCAGAGTGATGTTGAGCTGGCCACGTCCACCATCGACCCCCAAGGTCAAACACAACCCTGATGCGGCCCTCAATGAAATCAAGTTGGTATGGAGTCTTGGCTTTTTCCTGGACTCACTTTTTCTGCAGAAGCAAAAACAGGTGGGGAGACTATAGCTTTTGGCCAGCTTTGCCATAATTGTGTTATATCCAAGACAAAAGTGCAAAAAGTGCTAAAAACAGTGAACCATGCCATCATCACCTTTTGGTTAGATTACTGCAATTTATTCTACTTGGGCACTTATTACCAAAAAATTGCAGTTGCCCATCCTCTGACCTAACCCAACTACTGCACTGTAGCAGAATAACACCCATCTTGAGAGAGTTCCCCCTTTTTTTGGTAGGGGGTTTCCAGGCCTAATTCAAAGGGCCTTGGTGGCTCAGGCTGTTAAATGCCTGCACTTAAGTTCCAGCTGCCTGCAATTAGTGCAGGCTCAAATCCCACCAGGCTCAAGGTTGACTCAGCCTTCCATCCTCTCGGGGTAGGTAAATTGAGGACCCAAGATTGTTGGGGGCAATAAGCTGACTTTGTAAAAATGCCGCTTAGTAATAAGCAGGCATATACAATGGAATGAAGGCTATTGCTGAGCACACTGGGTTGTGCTCCAAAAATTGTAAGGGCGGCATATAAATGTAATTTAAAAAAAAAAGAAGCTGGTGATTACCTAACAGGGGAAGGAGGCTTTTGTTACAGCCCTGACCAAAGAAAGCATTTTAATCATATTGGCTAACTAGTTCATTGCACTCTCAACATGTGATGCCAATCAGCACTGATGGCAATATGGCTCTTTTTTTAAAAAAATAGAATATTTTACAAATGATAAATCTGTAAAATGGAAGCTGCATATGTGTTTGCTTCAGATCATAAGGCTACGATATACGATAATTTTATTTGAGGGAAATTGAATACATTAATAGCGAAGCTGAGCTCCTATCTTATGTAACAAATATAAACTCTAAATGTACCTAATATTCACTTTTCTGACAAGGTTTGCTGAAGAAAGTATCTAAGATATGACCCAATTCATCTGCAGCCTTTTGTTGATTCCTAGAATTCCAGATATTTTGGTGAGTGGATACAAGTTCCCAAATTTGAAATATCGTGATGTTTTTGCCTAACACTTGGAATATATCTCTTGATTTATTTAGTATTTATTTCAATGACAAATTGTAATCATATTAAGCAATCTGTACAGTTCTTGGTGCTCGCTGACCTTAGTTGTTTGCTTGCAAACATTTCATTACCCAGCTAAGTAACATCATCAGTACAAGTCTCTGTGTTTTGCTAAAGCATCAAGTGGGAGAAGACCTTCACTTCATGGGGCAAGACAGCCAATGGGAGAGGGCTGCCCCTTGGAAGGACAATCTCTGGGCCTCTCCAACTCTGGTGGCCCATGGATAGGGACACCATCAGCCTTGTTTCTCAGATAGATGAGGTAGTGCAGCAGTATAAAGTATGAATTAATACAAAATATAAATAAATAAGCACTTGGTTAAGTGCTTTTAATAACTAAAAACATTTGGTTAACCAAATGCTTTTAGTAAGTCCAAAACCTATCCTTACATTAGCAGGTTAGCATTATCGAATATGCATGATACATTGCTCTAATTCTAACTCATTTACACACAGAGATGCACACTTACACATACATCCTGAATTGGACATTCTGTCATCAATCAAAGATCTGAGTAAAAGGAGAACTCCATCTACAATTCCAGAACTAAACAGCCATTCCATTTCTATTTCTGAAGTTTTATCTCAATTTCATCCACAAATTTTCCATATTTATCCAATTTAATATGTATCATTTGTCAACTTCTTTGCAATTTTAACGTAACACCTAACTTGGAATTAGAGAATGTTTCCAAGAAATTTCTCATTCAGATTTGGAGATGCAGGGATTGTGTATAAATCCAAATGGGTCAACAGGTGTTTGGATGTGTGTGTGTGTGTGTGCGTGTGTGTGAGTGTGAGTGTGTGTATGTATAAGATTCCTGACACATAGTCAACAGCTGGAGTTTCAAATATTGTCCCCACAGAGACTTAGCTGCCACTGATAGCATGTTACCATTTATGTGTTAAACTGATTATTCTTGACTTGCTTGAATGGCTATTTTATGGATTATCTAAATTCTTATTGTAATTTAGGCAGAATGTTAATGTCTGGGCAAAAATAACATTTAATTCCCCCGAATCAAATTAAATTAGCTTTGGTAAAGTTATACTGAATTCAGTAAAATTATGTAATCCTCTCCATGTACTTAATAATTTTCATCTCTCTCATATCAAAAAATAAATAAATTGGTGGAAACTTTTAGAAGAACTCTGAGAATTATAAAAGATAAAGGTGTCTGACTTTAGGGGGAAGTGCTCAGCTCAGTTTCTTAGCCGAGGAAACCAGCATTGTCTGAAGGCATTTTCCATGGTCATGTGGCCAGCATGACTATATGCCGAAGCACACAGGGTGCTGTTACCTTCTCACTGAAGTGGTACCTCTTTATCTATTCACATTTTCATGCTTTCGAACTGCAGAAGGTGGGATAAGTAACAGGGACTCACCCATCATGCGCTACTCAGGTCTCGAATCTGGACTGTCAGATTTATTTATTTATTTATTTGTTTGTTTGTTTGTTAAACATGTACAAGATAACAAGTATAGGCATGAACATAAACATGAACAAAGGAAGTAAATACAGATAAAATGGGGACAGTAAGACAGGGACGGTGGGCATGCTGGAGCGCCCCCTTTAAGGACCTCTTAGGAATGGGGTGAGGTCCACTGTAGACAACTTGAGGTTGAAGCTGTGAGGGTTTGAGGCTGTAACAACGGAGTCGGGTAGAGCATTCCAGGCGTTGACCACTCTGTTGCTGAAGTCATATTTTCTGCAATCGAGTTTGAAGCGATTTACCTTGAGTTTGTATCGATTGTTTGCTTGTGTATTATTGTGGCTGAAGCTGAAGAAGTGGTTGACAGGCAAGATGTTCTAGCAGACAATTTTGTGTACTATGCTTAGATCCGACCACAGGTGGCGCAGTTCCAGATTGTCCAAGCCCAAAATTCCAAGCCTGGAGGCATAGGAAATTCTATTGTGAGTAGAGGAATGGAGTATTCTTCTCAATAAATACCTCTGAACCCGCTCAGTCGTAGCTGACATGCTGAGCAACTTTAACCACTGAGCCTTCATACCTCCCTGAGAATTATAGGGCCATGTAATTAGATATTAGCATTTGCTAACTAGTTAGATTGGTTCTATCCTTTTTGACAGTGCCCTCAAGTCCTGGTTATGCTCCCAGAGAACCATAGAGTTGCTTATTTGGCCCCATCGCTGAGGCAGCCATTTTTATCCTCTCTCTGCCTTTGTATATTCATTTTTAGAATACTTATCTTTGAATATGGATTTTATATTTTTATATCTGTTGTTTAATTCAATCATTGTGTGCCTCTCAGAGTTCTTTTTTATTGTGAGATGGACTACTATACAAATTGATTAATAAATAAGAGTATCCCTGCTTGGCTGAAAGCTCTGTTGCCTTTTAGCATGTCATGGTTTTTAAAAGCTATCATCTTTTCTGCATTGCGTTCTTCTTAAATAAAGAATAGCAGAGAAATGTATTTATTTTATTCATCTATTGTTATTATTTGTAACTAGCTCAATCTCAGGACACTGGGTGGTTTTCAATACATTTTTAGCAATACATAAATAGTGTATAAATATTTTGACGTTATCTACAGTGTATCATAAATCTTTTCATTTATGCTAAATTTCACTACATTAATTTGTAAATTACTTTTTATAAAAACTGCAGTAAAAAAAAAGCTGTGGGTTTTACAAAATACATTCCAGAGATCCACTGAGAAAAAGGGGAGGCAGTGAATTATTTAGGACTTGGAGCTTTGCTATTAGTGGCAATTTCAATGGGGAGAGAATTTGTCCTTTCATACTTTGCGTTTTGCTGATGTTGTTAGTAGCATGAAACAAAGGATCCTTGTTATATTGCTGTTCTATCACCTGTTTGTTCAACTTCACTATAATCAGGTTCAGGTGTGTATTTTAAATAAGCACCTGCACATCAGGGTTTGTTTTTTTTAAAAGCTGGTGACAATTAAAAGCAGCTGACTGAAAATATTCTCTACAAAGTATGTTATTCCCATTATGCAATTATGTCTGGAGCATTCCTCCATTACTTCATATTTTTCATTCTGGGCTATCTTCAGCATGTATATTTCAACAGAAACGTCATTCCTTTTGTTTTAGGAGGGTAGTGCGGTCACAGATAGGCAGGAAATGGATCAGGTACAACAGCTTTATTGGGAACCTTAGAAAAAACAAGCCGCGAACACGCGGCAGGCTTTTATAGCGGCTGTCATCGATTCAGCCACTGACAGGACTTTATTTTTCCTGCCAGTGGCTGAGCCAACAAGTAGAGTCTTCAGCCGCCTCCACTCCTTGGCCATATATGGGCATACAGAACACCTTTCTTTTGGATAGCATTTCCTTTTGTATCCTTTTCATAGTTAAACACAACAGATGTTTATTAAGCTAGTCAATTAACAATTTTGCTATGGATTTACTGTATACAATTGACAAATAGACAAGGACCATTATAGAACCTGAAACAAGGGCATTATTTAATTTATCCATAGTATATAGTCCAAAATTGGTAATACCATCTGAAATTAAAATTTGGTATTCATACAATATATCTTTCTTTTAAAAAATGAATTTCATTATTTTTCAATCTGGGATACAAATTCCAATTATTTTCAAATTACCTAGAAGGTGAGAAATTGATGTGGAGTTAATCTCATAGATAGCTACATGTACAGCTAAGTGTTGTCCCGAGAGACTTCTATTGCTTAAATCAAAATACAATTTGAAGAATGGCAGAATTTCACTAGAGTAGTAATACCAACTGCATTTACAGTAGATATTCTTTCGCTATACGTCTAAATATAGCACAGTTAAAAATACAGAGGTTGAAAATAGAAGTTACTCCTAGCTCAAAAGTCTGCAACCTCAAAGAGTGGGATATGTGAGAAGAGGAATTGGGCAACTCTCTGAATTTTTTGTCAGATTTGAGAAATTGTTTCACTTTTATATCACACAAAAAACCAATACAATTCACTGTAGTTCTGCTTCCATAACTAGGAAGAACAATTGGTTCTGACTTTGGATTTATTTATTCTTTTTATTTTATTCTGGACAAACCACAGATCAGAATCAGCAGTGTAACATGCCAGATATCGCCTGTCTATAGTAGCTGCTCATATATTTTATATTTTATTTTATATATTTCATAGCTTTTTCTATTAAAAGCAAAATAAAAAACCTATGGAGATAACTTTGGGGATACAAAATTAGGCAAGTGTCAGGATTACTCAACCCACATACCCATGCGTAATGCCATCTTTCTTAAGGATTACATTCTCATTTTGCAAAAATGCTTTTGGTATCTGTTTATTTACTATTGAACAAATATGCCTTTGAATGCATGGGTGCTTACTCTGCGGCCTGGAAATTGTTGGTTTTGTTTATCAACAGGACTTTATAAAAGAATACTCATGCTATTTAGGGACCCAATCTCAGCTTTAGATATCTATTAGCCAAATGAATTAATTAGTTTTTTTGTGGATAAAAGAGTCCAGCATCCGCCTCCATACATGCTTCAAAAGTGATGACTGTTAAATGGAAGAAGCGTAACCTTCACTGTAAAGTGCTTATCTATGGACCCCATGCAAAGCATTGTCAAGGTAACATCCACTGCACAGTTGGACCTCTGGTCATTTCTTGTTTCTTCCTTGCACTTTTCAAAACTACTCATTGCTTATCAGCCTAGATTGGAGAGAAAACACAGCCAAATGAGCTAATTCTACTTCATTGTATGATAACATTTACATAATTTTGCAAATCTTCTTCCTCTTCCCCCTCCTTCCTAAGCCCCCCTCTCTCTCATTCCCATTTACAATCCAAGAAACTAGGGATGGTCTCTTCTGAGTCTCTTGCTCACCACATTCCTTCTGTGAGCTCAGCTGACTTTTATCTGACTGCTCCCTTGATTGTGTCTCTTTGCCCTGTCTCCCAAGGTTATTCTCACATACCTTTACACTGCTTCAACTTTTGTTTGGTCTGAGAGAATAATTAGTTTTTGAGTACCCAGATTATAAAAAATGTTCATGCATAAGGTTGAACCCACGTTTATTAGTACACTAGCTCAATACCTGTGTTTCGCTACAAAACTATGTGGTTGGACTTAGTTTTTGGGGAGGAAAATAAGGGGAAAAATTTGTGCCTCTGCCTACCAGCATCCATTGGTATTCATCTGGCTAGCGTCCTGTCAGTGTGTAAGAGAGTTGAGAAACTGAAACCGTATTTGCTGTGTGAGCAAGGAGGAGACAGCAAGGAGCCTGGGGGTGGCTTAGCTCAGCTGTACTGTACTAAAGCTGCTTGGTGCTGTGAAACTAAAACCAAAAAAGAAACATTTCACCATATTGCTAAAGGAATGTTCTTTGTCCTCCGTCCAGTATGACTGAAACTCTGACATAGTTCTCGTCTCCCTCAGAGCACACAATCCCCACAACCATCTCAAGATAGTGCTTAACTGGAAGATTGCTCTTGTTAATATGGTTCATCACAAAGTCAGCCAGATGTTTAGACTGGATTTGGCCTTTTTATCCATCTATTAAGTTTTCCCAAAGACCTGAGATAGGCAGATGTAATTGAAAATATTAAAGCACTTAAGATCCAGCTGCCTACAACTGCTGTAGGCTCGAATCCCACCAGGCTCAAGATTGACTCAGCCTTCCATCCTCTCGGGGTAGGTAAATTGAGGACCCAAGATTGTTGGGGGCAATAAGCTGACTTTGTAAAAATGCTGCTTAGTAATAAGCAGGCATATACAATGGAATGAAGGCTATTGCTGAGCGCATTGGGTTGCGCTCCAAAAATTGTAAGCCGCCCCCGCCCTGAGTCTTCGGAAAAGGGCGGCATATAAATGTAATTTTTTAAAGAGTATCTTGGAAGGATGTAAGCTGCCCCAAGAAAAGCTGCCTTTTACAATTAACTGATGGTGATTTTGTCAATGCCGATGATATTTAGTGGTGGCATGGATCATTTGGGATTGCACCAGAGACACCTATCATTATTGATACGTTTTTTTAAAATTTCTTTTGCCACATTTGTTCTATTTGCAGGGTTCATCAAACAGCCAGCTACATATTTAGACTGGCTTGGCATTATTATTTTACTGTGTTTATTATTATTAGTTATTACTCTTTTTATCCTGTTTACTATGGTAAATAGTTTAACTTGCAAAAATGCCCAAACTTTACATCTTACCTGTTAAAACAGATACCTCTATACCAGAGGTGCTATTTAGCAGGTTCTGACCATTTCTGGAGAACGGGTAGCGGAAATTTTGAGTAGTTTGGAGAACTGGCAAATACCACCTCTGACTGGAGATTTTACAGTGTCCTTCCCCTGCCACACCCATAGAACAGGTAGTAAAAAAAATTCAATCCCACCACTGTTCTATACACCATTTCTTCTGAAAGAACATTTTTTGTATGCTTTTTCTGCAGCTACAAACTGCACTGAAACATTTGGAGAAGTAGTAACTCAGGAAACAAGGTACATTTTGACTGACTAGTCTGAACATGCTTTAGAGTGATACGGAACAAGATTCTTCAACAGCCAAATGAATCTGGGAGTCTCCAGGCAACACTTGACACGTTCCTGCTGGTTGTCCCCATTATCTGGCCTTTGGATCCAAGGAAGCTTGTCTAGATATATCCCATCAACAGTTCCCATCAACCCAGTCATGTTGGCTATGCATATGTGGCACTGGATTGGGAAAGCTGTCTCCAACTGCATCACAGAGCAGCTGTTCTGCATTAAATACAAACATTCTGTGTAAACAGTTGGGCTGAGGACTTAAAAAACAAATCAGTAAGAAACCATCAACCACAAAGAAGTTCTACTTCCCATTCAAAGGCATTCGCTTCTGGAAAAAAAAAATCTAATTTTATTTAGCACACTTTCGCAACATTATCCCCAAAGACCAAACCAAGGAGGCCTTTTTTCTGGCGACAGGAAGGCTCAGAGTCACTCGGCCAGACGTCCAAGCCCTGGTTCGCCCTTCTTCTTCTTCTTTTTTTTTGTAGTCCAGAAGTTGCTTGGACTTGTCCTCCGTGTGCACAGCAGCCGGGTCTGTTCACTTCACACGCGCGCCAAAACCTCTGCCTCGTCCCCACACCCAGTTCCACCGGTTGCGCGGTGTCCGCGCTCTCTCCAAACCGCGGGGAATTTCCTGCCTTTATGGCAGGGGCGGGCGTTTTGCTTTCGTTCTTTTGGGGTTGCCTTTCCCCACGCCTTGGCACCTCACCCCATATTGTCTTCCCCGCCTTCGGTTCCCCCTCCACCTCTTCCTGACCCTCTTGCCCAACCTGACTCCTCCCTTCTCTTCCTCCCTCCCTCTCTCTCTCTCCCCGGTTGCTTTTCGGCGGCCGCGGTGCGCCACAGCTGGGCCCCATTCTGACAGAGAGTGACAGCCAAGAGAAGATTTTTGCCCTCCGTCTCCGAACTTCTCTAATGTTTAACTTGGCGCTGCTGACGGCCCAGCGTATCCGGGACAGGAGGGCAGGGAGGGAGGGACGGAGAGAGGGAGGGAGGGAGCCCGAGGAAAAGTCGCCCGCCGTTGTTGTTTTCTCCCTTTTACACACTGATTTCCCTGGAAGCCAAAGAACCGGCAGGAGCTTCCCGCAATGAAGGTCAGTAAGTGGGTTTCGCCTCTCACGTCTAGCTCAGCAGCGGCTGTGCACGCGCGGAAAACTGAGGCGAAACTCCTCGAGGTGTTTCGTTGCGCGAAGGCAAGGAAGGCGACTCGGTGACGCTCGCCTCTCAGCTCGAGGCTTTTTGGCTTCACCGTTTTCTGTGCTGTTGCCGGTGAACGTGCGCGATTTAAGGCGCCCCACGATTCAAACGTTTGGCCTCCTTAGCCGGCCCCGCGCTCCTGCACACGTGGCGGTATCATTTCCAGAGGGCGGTTTTGCTGTGAGCATGTGAATGGAACATTGCACCTCGGCACTGCTGAACAACACTAAGTGGATGACGTTGTCCATTCAAAAGAGCCTCTCAGCTGTATCTTTAAAAAGGCAACAAAACGTCAATCAGTAGCAGAGTTTCTTAATCTGGGGCGAAACTCTTGAGGCTCAGATCGATTTTGACAAACATTAGAAATGCAGGAGTGCTTTTCTCTTGCTTTGAGACTAAACAAAGTTCGGAGTTCAATTTTGTGCTCGCCCTTGGATAGTTGCAAGCCACATATTCCAATCCCCTTTGGCAGGAGACAAGGACCACAGAAATACTCCTGCCCTGTGTTGTTTGTTCACAGCATTCAGAAGTATATTTCTTTTTGAAACAAGAGACGGAACATAGTGCAAAAAAGAGGGTTGATTTGCATGCCTAGAGTATAAAGGTGAAACCTGTATGACTATAGTAGTTCTCATAGTAGAGAAATTGGCACCTAACCTTATGAAATCAACACAGGTCCAGGCAAGGATCTGCAGTATTGAATGAGAGTTACCAGGTAAAAGGATTATATGTAAAATCCAATATAATCCTTGTGGACAAGTTGCTAGAATAAATGTATAACTCTTGAGATTCTACCACCCCTTAGAGAAATAAATTTCATATTATAATCTTACTATTTATCTCTTGATAAGAGTGTTACATGGCAGGTTGTTTGTATTAAATGAGTAATGAAAGGGGAAACAAATCAAATAGCTAGAATCTGTTGGTGATAAAGTAAATACGGTCAATTTGGGGCAGTAGTTAAGCAATTCTCAGGAACTAGGAGTTCTAAACCTGCCTTGGGTGTGAAGCTAGCTGAATGACCATTGACCAATCTTAGTCCCCTGAAGAACACAGTGACAAACCACTGCTGAAAATCTTGCCCCAAAAACAATAAAGACTTGTGCACGTACACTGAAGAAGAACCTGATTCAAAGGAAGTAATAGTAATAACAATAAATATAACTGGAGAACAATCCTAATGATTGGTGGGGGTGTTTTTTAAAATCTGCCAAGGCCTGTTGATAATCTAGTTGTATTTAGCTTTATTCTCCATGAAAAACGATCTCCCCCACCCCAATCCTTTGAATATTGCAGCTTCAAGGCTAATTTTATCAAAAATGATTGGTAGGATGATTGAAGGAAGTTTTTGTTCACGGATGCTTTTAAAATGCATAAAACCTAATTAGTACTGTGAATTCAAATAATATGTTAACATAAAATTAAAATAAACCACTCAACTGAGAGAAAAAGAAACCTGTTCTATTTGTATGTGCAGATGAGAGTTACTACTTTATAATGTCATGGCTGTGAATTAGAGAAATGAAATTCCTAGAATTTTTGAAACTTATTAGGAAAACTACTGGGTTTTTTGGGGGGAGGGGTGTTTAATTTTGGAGGGAAATTGAATTTAGCTTAAGCACCCTTTATGAATACAGTTATTTGGTTACCTATGAAATGCATGACAGATACTTTGGTTTGTTCATAAAAGTATGTTTGATGTACAGTATAAAATTGAAAAATATGGTTTATTCATTCAATAAATGTAAATTTATATTTTGAATATACTTTAAAAAGTTTTTAACATGTTACAACTGGTATTACAAAGTGGTATATTCTAAGAAATCTAGTACTATATCTCTTTTATGCCTTTATAGGAAAAGGAGGCAAGTTCAGAGTAACGAAAATACAGGAAACCACCAATGTTGCAGAAAAAGAGAAGTGTGCATTCTATCAAAAGTATTAATTTTTGGAAAATGAGAAGGAGAGAGGCACAGACCAAAAATCCTCATTTTGTCACATGAAATATTTTCTAACCACCTTCCTTTTTCTGAACATGAGGTGGTATACTTACCAACAGTTCCTAGTTTTTCCAATCCTTTATTTTTAATTTTACAGTAGACTTCTAAAAGCTGTCTTGTCTTGATGCAGGTTCTTCTGTTCTTTCATATGTTAAGTTAGTTAAACCCAGAAATAGTGCATCTTCAAAAGATCTTCACATTATAATCATTGCATAAAAATGTAAAGAAAAATATTTGAAAATGTTTCATAATTTATTTTATTTTTTTCATTTTGTGATGAGGAAGTTGTTGGGAGAAAATTTATATAATTTTTTCCCCTATGTCTCACACATTTACTTCATTTTAATAATATGGGGGATTTCGCTAACTTTCATAACATTACAATCCTGGGTTTTCCAGTAAAAATAAATGGAGATTTGGGGTAGTTTAAAGGACAATGTTCCTCCTACAAGCACACAATTAAATTACAGAATTCACCTTAAATGTGGATAGCTTTTGAAGGGAATTACTAAAACTCAAGGAAGATAAAAGTTACCAATGGTTGCTATCCATGCCAACATAGTAGGTATGCTTTTCTGGATCATCACTGTAGCAGCATTCCATATGATATCAACATTTCTGCTAATGTAGTTCCCTGAAGAATCATTGTTGGAAACTGAATGTTGTAGTAAATAAGTCTTAGCTTCAAGAAGATCTTTTCCAGTTTCTAACATACATTTAACTTCTTCTTTGTTTCTTTCCAGACAGTACTGAAATGCTTATTAGGGCTTCTTGCACTTGGAGTTATCATTACAGCCATAGTTGTTCCAATAGTTTTGCTAACAAGGGATGGTAAGTTTAATCATCACTTCCTATTTTAGTATTGTAAAAAAAAAAATTGAAACTCTGCCTTCTAAAGCCTTCTGCCAGAGCCTCTTTACCTAAAACAGAGCCAAAAATGTATCTGGTATTATATAAATCAGGGTTGTAAAAACTTTGAAAATAAAATATTCTTGAAAATAATTCAGATAATTCAGTGTGTTTGTTATAGCTTGAACACAGCATCTGCCTGCTACTTATTAAAGCAGCCTACTTTTTAGTTTCTATGTAAATCTGACAAAGGGCAGCTGTTCCAACAAATCATTGGATGTGATGCTACACCTTTAAAATTATATAGTTTTCTTTGTAATATATTTTCAAATAATATGAGAAATAGGTTGTAGAAATAAGAAAACCAGATATAAATAGAGAAATGCAGGTGGATGAGCAACAAATCTGACACATAAAATTAAGACATTCTGAACGTAATAAGAAACTTACAGTATTATCAGATATTTCATGTCCATTTTCTGGTCAAAATTCATGTATACCTGTTAAACTTTATAGTTGAATCAAATTATTTTTATAACCATAATGCCAGGTGCAAAATTTAAACTAAAATTATTGGTTAACTATATTAATCATTGAAAGAAAATGATAAATAGTGGATAATTCATTTTACCAATATTATAAATTATATATTAAAATATGAGCTCTGAACCCCAAATATCCCATGTGGTACAATTCTTTGTATAAGATTGCAGTTCAAGAATAGATTCCAATTAAAATTAAATTCTCATTGGATCTGCTTTTTCAATACAAAATTATTCTGGACATTGAAGGCACAGCACCACAATTTAATTAATCATTTTTCCGAAAAGCTTTTTTCAATAAAAGGCATATAAAATCTAAGCAGCCGTGCTGATATTAATAGTTTAGATTTAAACAAACTCTTTTTGTGTCCTTGAGTCGATTCAAATTTTTTTATTAAAGACTATAATTGCAATAGTAAAATCAATTTAAATTTAAAAAGAAAGAAAGAATAAAAATGCAAAGGAAAAAAGACATAGAAGATAGAAAGAAAGTAAATAAAGTAAATATAAATTATAAATATAAAAATATGATAAAGAATTTCAACTGGAGCAATCTATGAGAACAGACTTTTCTGCTGTGGCTGCCATCCTTTGGAACACCTTTGCCAGAGGTGAGATATACCTCCATCCTTCTGGCCTTTCAGAAGGGCCTTAAAACTTGGTTCTGCTTTTAATTAAAATCTTTAGTTCCCTCTAGAATCCAATTTTTAAAATTGCTTATCTCTATTATGTCTTAGAAAAAATTCAAATCCACTTTCCCACAGGAAAAAATTATGATTAATTCCCAAATTTGATTCCAATTTAATCCATTTATAACTTTCTAAAATCCAAATTTTAATTAGCTTTTTACTGGGTTGTTGTTTTTGTTACAGAAAAATCATTTCTAAAACTTGTAGTTAAGTTTTTTTTTCTTTAAGGATACAAGGCAGAGTCACCCAGTATTTTCAGATTTCTCTATTCTCTATATCAAGAGCCTTGGTGATGCAGGCTGTTAAATGCCTAGCAGTTAAGTTCCAGCTGCCTGCAGTTAGTGCAGGCTCGAATCCCACCAGGCTCAAGGTTGACTCAGCCTTCCATCCTCTTGGGGTATGTAAATTGAGAACCCAAAATTGTTGGGGGCAATAAGCAGACTTTGTAAAAATGCCGCTTAGTAATAAGCAGGCATATACAATGGAATGAAGACTATTGCTGAGCACATTGGGTTGTATCCCAAAAATTGTAAGCCGCCCTGAGTTATCGGAGAAGGGCAGCATATAAATGTAATTAAATAAATAAATAAATAAATAAATAAATAAAGATCTCTAATAGCTGAAAAATAGTTTATACCAAATTTCCAAAAGTGATTAGAAAAATGAGTAGATTAGAAAAGAATTTAGTGTGTTTTTAAAGGCATTGATCATAATCTGAGCAAGATAGTTATTCCCTCAACTCCCAGAAACTCTTAGGTCCACCAGAGACCACTGTTTTACAGTCTCCTGGTGAGAAGCAACTGTCTGGAGCGCTTGTAGGCAATCTCACATCCTCTTTTTGTCTAGAGAGATTCAAAGAATCGATCTATTTACTGGCTATTTTTTCTTTGCTACATTTTTCACCTTCATTTCAGTCTTCCATTTCCTTCTCCAGGAGTCCCACATTGGAATCAATTTTTGGCTCCTAGCAACTGCCTCAACTAGTCTCTGCAGTTTTCTTGGCAGGGTTTTCTTTTTGGTAGCTGTTTGCCATTATCTGCTTCTTTCTAGGGCTGAGAGAAAGTGAGTAGCCAAAGTCACCCAACTGGCTTTGTATCTAAGGCAGAACTATAACTCGGTCTCCTGGGTTCTAGCTTTAACCACAACCTCAAGCTGGCATTCGGATAATTGCATTACATTTAGAATATTTATACATTAAGATGCTCACCAGAGCATACCAGAGTCTGGGAGCTGGATCGGGCCTGTAGGGTGCTTAGATCTGGCCTGTGAGGCCACCCTGGAAACATTGAAGGACTGGCCCGCGGTGACTCTGCCAGCAAAAACAGAGCTTGGGCCTTCCCAAGCTCTGTTTGCTCTGACAGAGGGTTGCAGGAGGCCATCGCAGGCAAAAACAGAGTTCGGGAGCCCATTTTCGCTGGCAGAGTGTTCGGGCCACCATAGGCGTCCCCGACACGAGTGACATTGAGCTAGCCATGCCCACCCTGGTTCCCCAAGGTTAAACACAACCCTGATGCACTCCTCAATGAAATCGAGTTTGACACTCCTAATCTATACTAAAACTGGAAAGAGGCCGAAATTCAGGCTCTGTTATTCAGAAATGTTGCTCTGAGCATATAGGGTGTGGAGTTTGGTCTAATGGTTAAGTCACTGGGCTAGAAACCAGGAGACTGTCAATTCTAATCCCACCTGAGGCATGAAAACCAGATGGGTGACCTAGTGACAGACATTTCTCTCAGCCCAACTCACCTCAAAGTTTATTGTTGTGGGGAAAATAGGTATTCAATATTTTTACAGATTTTAATTATTTGTAAAAATAATAAAGGTGGGATACAATTGAATAAAATACCATGCTAAAAATGAATCCATAAAAATGAATCCACTGGTAGCATAAATTTGATCTCATTTTTGTTATATCAGATGAAAGTGGTTACTCATTACTGTATACTTAAATCAGTTCAGTAGCTATTTAGTAGAATTTGTATAACTTTACACTTATTAAACGTCAAATTTTGAATGAATTCATGGTCAATGAACACTCACAGTTCCTGTGTGTTTTAGAATTTATTATCCTTATGAATTTTAGAATTTATCGTTCATGAGAATGTGTGGATCTGCAAAGGAATATTTGAAACAGCTTCTTACAGAGTGGAACTTTCTTTTTGTGTTTTACATATGAAACTGTAACAGAAACTTGGCATATAGAAAAAAAGGGAAGTTTTCTCTTTATAGAATATAGATCTTATCTTGTTTACCATATATACCGTGTCTCAGTAAAAATCTAATAAAATCTCTTATCTGAAAAGCTAGAAACATTTGACAGCTGATGTGATTTTATTAGACTTTTACTGAGATACTAAAGTTGAACTTTGATCTTTTATTATGCCTGTTTTTTTTAATGATTGATGACTCCTGGTGCTTCTGAATGCATCTATGATCTGAATGATTTCTGATTAGAAGGAAAGGAAGTAAAGATTTGGATGGTAGTACATGCTACTGACAGACTGCTAGTGACAAAATAATCTGAGCTGGATGGTAATTGATTGGAATATGTCAAGGACAGGGCACTGAGAGTTCAGTCTCATTCTTCCTTCCATCTTTCCCAGCATTCAGGTAGTCCTTGTCTTATGACTGTTTAATGACAGTTCAAAATTACAGTGCCCTAAAAAAAATGACTGATGACCCACCCCTGAAGTTATTACATATTGTATCACTTCTGCTGTCATGTGATTGCAATTTGGGTATCCCATTTACAACGGCTGCAGCATTGTGCTGTCATGTGATCATGGCTTGTGACCTTCCAGCTGGATTCTGACAAGCAAAGTCAATTGGAGAAGCCAGATTCACTTAATGACCATGGTAAAATAATAATAAAACCAGGTCCAATTTGCTTAACAACTTAGCATCACTTAGTGACTGAAATTCTAGCCCCAATTGTGGTCCTCAGCTAAGGACTACTTTTAGAGCCTTCTTCAGAGAAAATATAGAGTTACAATTAATTATGCCAATAAGCCATGGACTTCATTGTCTATACATGATGCTTTGAATTTATAGGCAACTTTGTTTCTCAGAGCTCATGTCTACAGCTTTTTTTTCTGCAATACCTGTTTATTTTGTTGTATTCTTTCTTGCCCTTTTAATAGAATTGGATTTTACAGTTTTTTAAAAAAACTATTAGCTGAGAGATAAAATTATAGAAGAAAGGCAGAATATAATAGTGTAGTTTTTATTTTATGTATGCATAAATAACATGGTACAATAAAAGCTATTATTAGATCCATATAATTGATGAAGTTGCTAATTTTTAGCAAAGCCTCTCCTGGGAAATAGAGTGAAAAGCCACCTTCAGATCGATGAAGCAGCATATAGAAATTACTTAGCAATTTTTTTTATTTTTCATTATTTTATTACTTTATTATTTCAGAAACGTCAAACAGAAGAAAGATAATTCAGAATTGCTGTGGGACAAGAGTTACAATAATAATCAAATAAATTATGGAGTAGAATCATTAAAGGATGCAAATGGATGGACAGAATTAAATGTGAATGACAAAAATTAAAATAATTTTCCATTATTTTAATAATTTTTATATTTTAATAAAAAATTAAATTGAATTGTTAAATTGTCCCATGGAGAGTTTTTTCGTAGCGAGTTGGCTGTGATGAGTTGTCTTGTGGCGAATTGGCCATGGTGAGTTGGCCATGGTAAGTTGGCTGTGGTAAGTTGGCGAATTGGCCATGGTGAGTTGACCGTAGTGAGTTGGCTGCTGTGAGTTGTCCTATTCCATTACAATAGGGTGATAGCATCCTTCAAGGTGAACCTTAGTTTTTTTCCTTTTCTTTTATTAACAGATACCGATACCCGCAGAAAATTTACTTTGGAGGATTATCTGAGTAATGATTTTCAGTACAAATCATATAATGTGCGGTGGATGTCAGGTAATCAGCGTAAGCTTTTGGTATGCCTTAGAGCGGTTTCATTTTTTTTTACAAATATATGTTGGACAATGAATGAAAGTTGTGTCCAAATCACAGAATCTTTGGGAGCATTATTCATCACAGTCTCACAAGATTTGTTTACATAATCAAAAGTGTACATTCTTTCTCAAAGCTTTATGTCAGTGATCAGCTAACCAATCACTTATTATTATTATTATTATTATTATTATTATTATTATTATTATTAATTTGACTTGTATGCCACCCCCTCTCCAAAACGACTCGGGGCGGCTCACAACTAAAAACCCAACAATAAATAATTACTTAAAACCATATTAAACAAAACAAGCCAAATATACAAGTTTAAAACCCCAGAAACTAAAACACCCATCAGCCCCCCTCCAGGAGGTCAGCACAACCCGGACTGCGTAAATAGCCAGGTCTTTAGATCGTGGCAGAAGGAGCGAAGATCGGGGGCCAGCCGGAGCTCCGGTGGAAGCTGATTCCACAAAGTGGGAGCCGTCACAGAGTAGGCCTTCCCCTGGGTCACCGCCAAATGACATTGAGTCGCCGACGGCACCCTGAGGAGCCCCCGTCTGCGCTTGCACAGGGCAGTTGGTATTTGATGCTGGCAGAAGTCGTTCTCGTAAATATCCTGGACCCATGCCTTGTAGGACTTTGAATGTTATCACAAGGACCTTGAATCTCACCTGGAAAACAACCGGCAACCAATGCAGGTCGCGCAGGAGGGGTGTGATATGGGAGTACCGGGAGGCTCCCATCACTAACATGGCTAACAGCATACAAAATTCATCTAAGAAATATTTGAAACAATGGAGCGCTGTTTTGCCTCTCATTGTCCCAACAACCTTGTGATGAGCTTTTATCCAAATTTTGATTGTATCCCTTTTTTCAGTGAGAAGCCCTAGCAACAGTGATAGATACATACTTTTTTATATATAGTGGACAGCGTTTGAAGATTATCCAGAAATTGTAGTCCTTTCTGGCATTTGAGAGTTGCTTCAGCAATGGGACCCCTGTACTGTAGTCAGCACATGGCTTACCAATATGTTCACAAGTAAATTCGGAGAACTATATTGATTGGTGAAGTCTTGGATTGCTTGGCTGCCTATATGATCCTCTCTTCCAAATAGAACCATTTGATGAACTCCTGTGCTGTTTGATTAACTCTGGAAGGGATGTTATGGGTCTGTTCCTTCTGGGGGATTGGGAAAGCAGGAAGAAACCATGGCAGGATTTTTTTTCATGACTCTTTGGAGCACTGTCCCCCTTGAGATCTGTGTAGCATCCATCTGCTTAACATTCTGGAAAGCAATGAAAACCTGGCAGTTCCACCAAGCTTTTGCAACTGGGGCTGGGTGCAGGGCAGTGTGACTTTTAACATTTTGGTTGTGATTATTATAAGCTCGGTTCCTGGGGTTTTAACTTACTGTTAAAATGCACTGTTTTAGATATTTAATTTTATGCGAGCTTCCTAAAACTTGTCGGAAGTGGCTGGATGTAAATCAGCCTACAATGGTTTTAGACTAAGCCAGCATCTCTAAATATTTCCTTTACTGTAGATGGGATGTGTCCTAGCCAACTAATTAAATCATTTTTGCCCCATCATTCCCACTTCATTTTTTATAAATTCCACTTCATAAACATGGAGTGTCAGAACTCATTTGAGTAGAATATTCTCAAACCACATAATAGTCTATTTAAAAATAAAGCGTTCTCTAACTTGTTTGAATTCATGCATGATAAATAGACTGTTGTGACAATGAACTTAATAAATAATGCAGGATTTTTTTACTGACTTTGTATGGAGGGGAGAGATAAGGTTTTGTTTATTGGCACTGAATGTTTTCCTGTTTTTCTTCCCTTTTTAGGTCATGAGTATGTCTACACAAATCAGAACAATGTTTTTCTGTACAACATTGATGATGGAAAAGAGTCTATAATCTTATCAAATAACACATTAGTATGTTTTTTTCAAAAACTACTTCATCAGTTCAAAAGTGCTCTGAACTGAATATTTTCTTCCTTAAACAATGTTTTATTACTAATTTGTTTTGTTTTATCTACAGGAAGATTGGAATAATTCTGTTGCAATATTGTCACCCGACAAAAAATTTGCTCTTCTGCGATACAATTATGAGAAGGTAGCAATGATATTATGCTTTTATATGCCACTTAGTATATTTGTATTGATAAAAATTGTTTTAATCCTTTACAACAAGGGTCTCCAAACTTGGCAACTTTTAGACTTATGTCAGCCAGCAGCCAGGCTGCTGAGGAATTCTGGGAGTTAAAGTCCGTAAGTCTTAAAGTTGCCAAGTTTGGAGACCCTACTTTACAAAGTGAATATGGATTCACTTTGGCATTTAGATAGGTGAGGACTTGAAAGGCCCTTGTGGTTATTAAAATCAAGCCAGTTCTCCACATTGCACCAATCTCTTTTCAATGATTTTACTTTAGTAGTTATCTTCTATTTAATTTCTCATTCTTGACCACTAACACAATGGTTTTTGTAAACAATAACAAATTACTTACTCCACACAGGTAGTCCTCAACTTAGAGCCATTTGTTTAGTGATCATTCAAAGTTACAGTGGTACTGAAAAAAAACCCAAATGCAATCAACAACTGTGGTAAGAAAGATCATAAAATGGGCAAAATTCAGCTAACAATAGTTGTGCTTAGAAATTGATATTTTGGGCCCAGTTGTGGTCTTATGTTGAGGATTACCTGTACCTTGTTGTTTTACAAGACCTTAGGACTGCAGGCATGAGAGTGAGACAGTACTGAAGAGAAAAATTCCTGGAGAAATATTAAAGATATAAGTACAAAGAATGCTGAAATTATAAGCATAAATAAAGGATTGTCACATCAGCTATCCCTATAGAATGATATAAATGATGTAAAGTCTTTTCTGAAGGCATCCTATTTGTGTAAGATACCCCACACAGTGCTTTCCTCTGGGGAATATTTTTAGAAATAATTAGAGGTTTATATTCCCAATTGTATAAACTGTATTTAGCCTTACCTATAGGTTGGGAAAACAAGCCAACAAGCCAATTGTGAATTGTGGTTTTCATAATTTTACATTAAAATGGGTAAGGATTTTGAGGGCTACAAAAGCTGACTTGGGAATTAGAGATGAAGCAAATTATTTATTTATTTATTTATTTATTTATTTATTTGATTTATTTGATTTGTCAATCGCTTACAAGATAATAAGTATAAGGATAAACATAGTTGTGAATACATGAAATGAATACATATAAGAAAAATAAAAGAAACAATAGGACAGGGATGGTAGGCACGTTGGTGCACTTATGCTCGCCCTCTACAGACCTCTTAGGAAAGGGGTGAGGTCAATAGTAGAATGTCTAAGGTTAAAGTTTTTGGGGGTTGGGGAAGAAACCACAGAGTCAGGTAGTGTATTCCAGACATTGACCACTCTGTTGCTGAAGTCGTATTTCCTGCAATCAAGTTTGGTCTGGTTAACCTTGAGTTTCTATCTATTGTGTGCTCTTGTATTGTTATGGTTGAAACTGAAGTATTCATTGACTGGAAGGACATTGTAATGTTTGATTTTATATACTATACTTAGATCGTACCAAAGGCGGCGTAGTTCTAGGTTTTCTAGGTCTAGAATTTCAAGTCTGGTGGCATAAGGTATTCTGCAACGAGTAGAGCAGTGTAGAACTCTTCTTGTGAAATAGTTCTGGACTTTCTCAACTGTGTTAATATCAGATACTTGATGTGGGTTCCAGACTGATGAGCTGTATTCAAGTATTGGTCTAGCAAATGTCTTCTATGCCCTAGTTAGTAGTGTGATATTACCGGAGAAAAAGCTACGTAGGATTAGGTTAACAACTCTTAATGCCTTTTTGGCTATGTAGTTACAGTGGGCTCTAGCACTTAGATCATTAGAGATGAGTATTCCAAGGTCCTTGACAGAGTTTCGATCATCAACAAGGTCTTGACTATTCAGCTTGTATTTTATTTTCTGATTTTGTTTTGCCAATATGTCAGACAGAGCATTTATTTGTTGAGATTTGAAGTTGCCATTTGTTTGACCATTCTGATACATAGTCGAGGTCTTTTTGAAGGGTAGCAGTATTGTCTGTGGTGTTGAATAGCTTTACATCGTCAGCGAAGAGAACGCAATTGATCTTAATATGATCACAGAGGTCAGTTATGTAGAGTATGAAGAGAGTTGGTCCTTGGGAGACACCACTGTTGACAGGTACAGAATTTGATAAGACGCTCCCAATTTTGACCATTTGTTGTCTGTTTAACAGAATGCTTCTATCCAGTTATGCAGTTGTCCAGAGATACCATAAGATTTTAGTTTTAGTAGTAGTTTGTCATGTACCACTGAATCGAAGGCTTTACAGAAGTCTATGTAGATTGTGTCTATTGCTTTGCCCTGATCAAGTTGTGTAGTCCATATGTTTTTGCAGTGTAAGAGTTGCAGATTACAGGATAGTTTTTTTCTGAAACCAAATTGTTTAATAACAATTTGAGAGTAGGTTGTTTGTCTCTAAGTGGAGGATAATGGATTGATTAATAATTGATTCCATGACTTTACAGGTGATGCAACATAAAGAGATTGGTCTGTAATTTTCAACTAGACTGGGGTCTCCCTTTTTGAAGATGGGAATGACTGTGGCTTGTGACCATAGGTTTGGCAAGGAACTGGTCCTAAAAGATTTTTCAAAGATTATGCTTAAAGGTTCGGCTATGGCAGTGGATAGCTTTTTTAAGAAGTAGGCACATATTCCATCCGGTCCAGTAGATAGAGATGGGTTTAGATTGCGTAGTGCTTTTTCAACATTGTCTTCTGTAAAATCGATATGTATTAGATCATTGTAGTTGTCTGTGGTTCGACTAGGAAATACTGGGCATTATCCATTGCTGTTTACAAATACTGAATGTGTTGAAGAGGTTGGCTTTGATGGTGTCGTTGTTGCAGTCTTTACCATTAGGTCCTTTCAGAGGTGGGATGGATCTTGAGTCTTTCAGTTTGTTGTTTACAAAATTGTAGACAGCGTGGGTGGAAATGGTGCATAGAAGGTTTTCCTCTTGTTTAATGTGATAATTGGTGCATTCAGTCTTCATCTGGTGGCATAAATTTTTGTTATTGGCTTTTGAAATTGGCAACGTGACCAGATTTGTTTTTCTGCCAAAGTGAAATGAAGAAGTCCAAACTTCTTCATAAACTTCTAATGAAGAAGGCCTGATAACTCTTAATGTATGAAGAAAGCCTGATAACTCTTAATGTAGTTCTGGTTTGATTCCTTGTAGGGAGTTTTGAAGTTAATCTTGGCTTCAAGCACCACCATAGTTTAGGATTTAGATGAAATTGATTTGTTCTTAATTAAAACAAAAGCAAATTCTCAGGCCACCTTTAGATGACAGCTTTGTAACAGTTCAGAAGACACTATGAACTTGACCAATATATTGCTTTATTTGAAAAGGGAACAGGGCTGGTTTTCTGTTTTGGACTACTGCAGTGCTGAGGAATGTATTTCCTCTTTGGTTGAAATTTTTGCTTTGCTGATTTCTGAATTTAAGTCAACCGTAATTCCCACTTCTCACTCAGTATTTCAACACCATGTGCTTGTGAGTAACTCCTGAGAATATATTTCCCCCCACTATGACTCCATGAAGCCATAGATATTAGGCTTGTACTATGATCTGGATTCAAAAGAAAACAATGGATTAGAATATGTGTAGCTACATATGTCGCTCCTTAAATCATGTGTGCCTTTTCAATGCAGGTAAAGCTGCAGCTTTTCTCACTGATAGATAGAAGGTGTACATCATGCATACTCCAAATCGCATTTTCCTTTTTGAATCCAGAACATTATACAACTGTAGTGGTTGCATCTTTTGAAAAACCAAAACACAGATACAGTGGTACTTTGGGACTCATCATTAATTTATTCCAGGAGGTGCAATGAGAACCAAAAATGAGTATCAAACAAATTTTTCCCCTAAGGAATAATATAGAAAGTCACAAGGTATCCAACATCAACAAGCCTAGCTTGTGCATTGAGTAGCAACCAAACGATGAATACCAGGACAAAATTTTCATATCAAAATGCGTTAAGTACCAAATTTGATGAGTTTCAAAGCAGTTGAATATGAAGGTATTCCCTGTACCCTTGAATTTGCCTCAACTCTTAGTCTGCAAGGACAAATGACTTCCGTCTTAGCCTGTGGCTGGTTGGAGTTCACAACTCCCAAGGATATATTCCAGTGAGGTACCTGATCCAATCCATCCACCACAACCATTGTCTATTGGAAAGAATGTTACAAAATGCTGACTTGCTATCATCTCACCTTCACCTAACATTTCCATTTATGTTTTAAATGCAACGAAGGAACAACGCTTTGTAGTCAGATTCTCATCACAGTAACTGCCCATAATATTCTTGAAATGGTGTCACAAAGAAGTATTGAAAAATAAGATCGTGTGTGTGGGAGTGGTAACTATTTATTTGCCTTTTTGTAAACCTGAAGTAAGGAGGTTTTTCCTTTTCTGAAGTCTGTGGTAAGAGTGCCACTCATTTCATATCACTGATTCTGTTGATCAGTCTGCATGTTATCAGAATTTCAAGATTGACAAAAAATATAGTTGTGATTTAACTGCACATTGCTTTGTGGAAAACTGGTAAAAGGGACCAGAGTAGCATAGAAATACCCTCAATGTGTATGTGATAAGGGAAAAGACAATCCTTAATCTTGAGGGATTATTTTATGTCATAATAAATTATAGTTTAGCAGTATAGCTAAATATTGCATGCTATATTGTAGCCATACACTAGGACTGATATTTATTATTTGAAGTCTTTATTTCTAGAAGGTATCAAGAGGTCTGAGTTAAAGTTATTGTTCATCATGAACTTATGATCATTAAATGTAATATGGGTAAAATTCGTGCAAATGGACTTTTAAAAAATATTAACTTTGAACTACATTCTTGTTTTTTAAGTGTTTTTCTTTATATGCAAATATGATTTTTGCAGGTGTGGAGGCACTCATACACGGCATCATATCATATCTATGATCTAAATAACAGGTCAGTAACTACATTGTCTTTTTGTGATGTTTCAATGGCTTACATTATGTTGATAATTTTATTTATGTTTCTTCATAGAACCATAATAACTGAGAATCCACTTCCTGAAACTATCCAGTACATATCATGGTCACCTGCCGGACACAAACTGGTTAGTAAAATACATAGGGTTTTGCTTCCTTATTAAATCTTCCTTGTAACACCAGTTCAGATATTCCTGTGAACCATTTCTATAATCCAAACTGCACCATACATGCAACAGAAATTTCTGGAAGATTTAGAGGAGAAAATGTAAGTCGAGAAAGGAATGTTCCAGAATATTTACATAAGAACTCCAGTTCATTTAACCAGATTAAACGTTAAATATACAAAGAACTGGTGTCATATGTATTTAACTTTACAGTAAATGCATAGAGGCCCAGTTCAAAGTGAGGTGACTTGGGAGTGGGGGAGCTTAATTCTCTCTTGCCTCCTTATTCTAAAAGTCATCACATGCACATTTTTTTAGATCAGCCATTTGTGAAAACATAAACCTGATTTCCCAGGTTAATCAGAGTGAATTTGACTCTGGGCTTTAATTCACAAACTTTCTAGGTTTAAAAAAATGGTAAGATAGTTGCATGCTAAATTTTTATGATGTGGTTTAATTCTCAATGGCATGACAAATTGACAGAAAAAAAATCCACTAGCAACTGGTTGAATTGGTAATAGAAGGAGAGGGAAGAAGGGACTTGATCTTAGAAGTATAGAATCTTATACCTAAACATCAAGCTGCAAAGTTATTTCATGATACTTTAAGGAGCAAATGCAAGAAGTTAATGGAAAGAGAACCAATATTTTAATGTGGAGAAAATTGGATAAAACAATGTTAAGTTTTCTTGGGATTAATTAGACAAAATGCAACATTCTAGGTCTTTCTTGTAAACCATTCTGATTTTTTCTTTATTCTTAAAAAAACAAAGGTAGAAGAAATTCAATTTCCTGTATTTAGATAAGTGAGAAGAATCTTACAGTATAAAAAAACAACCTTATGCCACTAGACTTGAGGTTCCAGACCTAGAAAACCTAGAACTACACCAAATTTGCTCCGATCTAAGTATAGTATATAAAATCATACATTGCAATGTCCTACTTCAGCTTCAACATTAACAATACAAGAGCACACAATAGATAGAAACTCATGGTTAACTGCACCAAACTTGATTGCAGGAAATACGACTTCAGCAACAGAATGGTCAATGTCTGGAATACTCTACCTGACTCTGTGGTTTCTTCCCCAAACCCCAAAAACTTTAACCTTAGACTGTCTACTATTGACCTCACCCCTTTCCTAAGAGGTCTGTAGGGGGAGTGCATAAGTGCACCAAAGTGCCTACCGTCCCTGTCCTATTGTTTCTTTTATTTTCTTATATGTATCCATGTATTTATAACTATGTTTATACTTATACCTATTATCTTGTAAGCAATTAACTAATTAAATAAATAAATAAATAAATAAATAAATAAATATCGTTTTTAGAGTTGATGTGTGTAGAAATAGAGGAAATGAAAGTAAATGTAATTTGTTTGATCTAAAGTAAAGGTTATAAAATCATTTTCTGATGGTAAATACTGTAATGTTTGTTTATGGCAGGCTTATGTTTACAGTAACAATATTTATGTGAAAACAACACCAAATGCCAAACCTGTGGAAATCACTGAGAATGGAGCCGAAAACAAAATTTTAAATGGATTATCAGACTGGGTATATGAAGGTAACTGTCATTGAAAGGGGGGGGGACCCTTAAGAACAACTTAATTGCCATCACAAACAGAAATAAAATATTAGGTTTATGTAAAGTTTCTTTTGAATCCACTGCTTGGAATGAAGGGCGGGCAACTCCACCTTTGAGTCAAATAACCCTTTATAGCTTTCAAAACTCCTGCTGAAAGAATCCCGGTGAAAGTGTTATCTGGACAGGGATGAAGTAGCCTCAGAAAACCGAGAAAGAGCCTTAGAAAATTTGATACCCTTTAGAAATACAGCTGCAAAGCAGCAAATAAAACACAGTGTATTCTTTATTTGGACAACAAAAGCCCTTCCAAATGGCTTATGAAATATGTCTTGCCTTGGTAATAGCTATTATTTTGGTAATAACTGTGGATTGGCCTAGGTGGATATATTAAACAAGCCTTAGTTTCATATTTTACCACCTCCTCTTTTCTCTTTCATTCACTCATGATTGATGGGTAGAATGCTTCCAAGCAGAATGCTTCCTCTTGTGTTTTTTTCCCCTGGGATAACAACAACAACAACAATCCTGAATCAAACAGAAGTATTGCGATCAAAGTAGGTGATAAAAAGAAATATATGTATGGTGAACCACAGGTGAACTTTCAATACCATTGTTATTTAAAAATGTTTAACGAAGTAAAATCATACAAGGAAATAAAGATAATAAGAATAGTAAATAGTGAAAAAAAGAAAAAGTAAAGAAAGATGATTAAAGAAGCAGCTTCCAGTCTTACTGATAGTGGTTATAGATACATTTATACTTTGCCGTCTTTGTCTAAGGTTACATCCTCACCACAGCTGAATCTTTCACAAGGAATACAGTGTTATTATTATTATTACAATATTATTTATAGTTTGTGTCACATATACATAATCAAGAGATAAAATTTAACATTGTTGCCATTTTTTTTGAGTGAAATATGCTTCCTTCTAAATTTTCTATAAAATAATCCACATAAATTGGCCAAAACATTTCATAGAATGGATATCATACTATATGAGGATTGATTTTACTTCTTCCGTTTGAAGAGAATATTTGTAGCTCAGGATTAAACTGTGGGGTCCTTGGTGCTCTCTGAGCTTGGCTGTTTTCTTGCAGATATTTCATTACCAAACTAGATTGCATCATTGGTGCACAGTTGCACTTCTAGCTTATGTGACCAAGCAGCCTATTGATCAAATAGGGATACTATCGAATATCCCCAACCATTAACACCAAAAAGAAAACACTGAACATAGATGGAAGCCCTTCTTCCATCTAATATAGGGTATTAAATAAATAGCTAGCAATTTTCCCATGTGGTTCCTAAAGACAGAAGAACTGCTTTTATATCAGAATCTGATATCCATTTTTAATGATCCTCTAGCTCAGACCATTTCCCATGAAGTCAAAATCAGAGAAAAGAACATCCAGTTGTGCATGTAACCTCCAGGTGGAAGAGTATATGAACAGCTGGTTGTAATATTTTTTTTTCTGTTCTTAATTTCATGAGAAATGGTCAGAGCTACAGGACCATTAAAATGAATTAATGAATTCAAATCATCCCAAAAGGCTAAAAGTGCACAAGATTGTTTTAAATGTTAAGCCAACAATATACAATAACTGGTTCTGGTCTCAGTGGATATCACTGCAGATTTAATTAGTAAGAAAGTAAACCATGTGACAGTTTAAAAAGTTTCTTTTATTAATTCAAACTGGACAATTTGCAGGGGCCTAAAATTTAGAGAATTGCAAATTACTTTGGGTCTGAATACTTTGAGGGCATCTCTAATAGACAGGAAGTTCAGGATAGAACTAGTTCAATTGTGTGGCATATGTAACTTGTCTAGACCAAGAATCAGAAACTGAAACATGACTCCTATAATTATAATTACCTCATAATTACCTATTCCTGCTTATTCATCAAGGTCTCTTGGAAAAATGCATCATCTTGTATTTTTTTCTGATGATTTCCTGTAGGTATTCTGCCTCACAGAAAGTGGCAGAAGCTTGAATCTGACTTCTTAGGCCTATTATATTTGTTGAGAGAATTGGCACATCTCCCACATACTAGAGGAAGATTATTGCTTTACTTCTTGTTGTTTTTTATAATTAGATAGCTTATTATAAAAGTTTTTATAGAAGTTAAACAGAAGGAAAGGCAGCACATAGCTTTGCTTAATCCCTATTGAATTAAGATTTCACTAAATATCCTATCTAAGCTGCATTAAAGTATTTCCATGTTATATTTTAATAGCAACAGCTGTAGATTAATGAAAAAGTTTTCCAAACTCTTCCACTGTCTGTCTCTAGGGATAGAACCAAAAGCTGATTTTTAAATCAAACAGATTACCCAAAGGATATTTGCAGAATAGTTGAATATTCCTTTGCTAAATGTTGACCCCTAAAGGGTTTCTTACATAAAATGTATTTGTAATGTTCAAAAATGAATGGAGGAATTCTTAGTAGTAGTTTTATATTTCTTTTATGTTAAAACTGTGATAGTATTCCAGGCAAGATGGGTAGAATACAACTTTAACAAACAAATAAACAAATGAATAACTATTCCAGTTCTGAAATATACTAGATCACACGTTTTTTAATTATTTCAAAGGGTTTTTCAGCTGTCAAATTAGCATTTGCTCTGTAATGGAGTAACAGGATCAAATGGTCCTGGTTTAATTGTAAAATATAATTTAAGTTAGGATGCGACAACAAGCTAAGGCATATCATAAGTAAAAGCTTCTTATTTATTCTTACCTTATTAACTCCCAAGAGACACATGAAGAAGAAGAAATGCAATATGTGAAATTTTAAAAAAACAGAAGAACAATTATTCTGTCAAAAAAAGGAGTGCTATTTGGGTATCCTGGCAACGCTTGATGTGAATGCCAGTGTGAAAAAACACTGTCATCTACTGGAGGATAGTGGCCCCATCTTTTGCCAATAACACTGATAGCTCTTCATTGCATATACCAGCCAGTATATGGAAACACCATTTTGTTACTCTTTATTAACCAGGCAGAGAATTCCCCAATTTAGATGTGACCTCTCTTCCCCATTGGCCTCTGGTCTCAAGTTCAGTAATCAGAAATATAATTAAACAATTTAAACCAAGTTCAGATTTTATTATGTATGAAATAATAAAATTATTTGGAATGGTTGGTCCCAGTGCCAGTTTCTTGGCAATAGCCATGATACCAAGTGATTGGGAGCTTGATTGTCATAATAACAATATATAAGAAGGGCAAAAGATAACACCCCACCAGACAAGGATGTAATTTGGAAAATACTAGCTTGTGCAGAGATGGATAGATTGACATTAAAATTAAAGGATAAAGAAGACACAGAATATTACTTAATATGGAACAGATTTTACAAGTGGTTAGAGATAAGAGGTGGAAATTAGATTAAGAAAATTTATTGTTATGTAAGAATTAAATACAAAGAGGGTTGACAACATGTTGATATAATAAATAGAACTATAAACAAGCTAATACAAAGAAATTCAGTTAAAACTATTGTTATACTATTATTATTATTGTTACTAGTATATATATAGATATCTCTGTTTTTTCCCTTGCTTCTTCATAAATGACATGCCCTGACAATACACTGTATTCAAAATGTTTATGAATAAAAATAAAACATATACTAAAAAAAAGGAAAGAAAGGCAAAAGGGATGATTTTATAAACTATTGACAATCATTTTGCTAAGTCAGGTCAGCAAAATGTATGCTAAACATCTACAAGAAAAACTAATTGATTTGTTTGAATCTGAAGATATTTTGAGGGATGAGCAGGACGATCAATATTAGGCCATGCCTTAGTGCTGCATTGCTTAGTAGAAAATATAGCCATAATTCAGGACAATCTCTGCATACAACTTTTATTGATTTCAGGTCAGTTACAGTATTTCAAACTAAACTTCAGCATAAATTTTTAAAAATACCACAATTAATACAAGTTTACTCCTGCTGCTCATTAAAATGCTTGAAAATACAAGATTAGAAGAGAATATTTGTCCCTCAGGGCTGAACAGTGGAGTCCTCAGTGGTCTCTGACCTTGGTTGTTTCCTTGCAGACGTTTCATTACTAAACTAGGTAATGAAACATGATGTTACCTAGTTTGGTATAATGAAACATCTGCAAGGAAACAACCAAGCTCAGACTGAGGACCTCATAGAATACAAGGTTAAAGGTCAAGGACATGTCACAAAGGAAATATCCCTGAGGAAGGAGGTTGGACAGGAATGTGTATTGGCTTGTTTTATTCAACTACTATATGTTTCCATACTACCTACAGAAACAATTTTGTCCCATTACACTGGCCAGTCATGCAGGGAAGATAATGCAGCCGATCCCATCAGTTAAAGAACTTTGACTGGTTGGGTCCAGGAAAAGAACCTTCTCTGCCATTTCACTTGCCCTGTAGAATATCCTGTCTCCCGAGAACCACTCTGAGGGAGATAGGCAGTTCAAAAATGTGAAAAATAAAATAAGTATTGTGTTCTTTACTTAAGTAACTCTATTTTTCATTCCCTCCCCCAATATTAATCAATTTTTTATTGTATGCTGATCATGCAATAGTTTTTACTTTTTCTAAACTCCCAAAACAGAGAAACTGGAACTTAGATGGGCATTCCATTGAGCAGGTTATGATTTTTAGATACCTAGAAATCGTTTTTTCAAACTCCAGGAAGCAGAAATGCCTGTCTGAACTATATGTATCCCACAGTGAACAGATATCTGTATCAGTTTACAGACTTCTTATTTTCCCCTTATTAAGTTCCTCTGCTGCAATTAAGTTGTTTTTAGCTATAGTCCAAGCATGGGACTATATGGGGCTCAAATAGGAGTCTGTAACAGCATGATCACCACAGAAAGGATTCAAACAAAATTTCTAAGTATTTTCCAGGTTACCTGCTGTGTTCCAAATCAGTACTTCAGTGAGAAGCAGGAGTCAGTGAACTTGAATCTATTCTCTGATAAATATACTTATCTACTGGTTAAAACTACATCACAACCCTAGTGGATTGACCCATGTAATATTGGCAGACAGCTACAAACCTTCCTGGGAAACAGCAGTCTCAAAGAAACTGAGCCTGCTAGGGTTTCTTCGGTGATGCCATCTTAACCTTAGAGTCAGATCAAGTTAGACCCATACTAAGACAAAGGGTCTTAGTACAATGGCCTGGGACAATGACCAAAATAAAGTTTCAGTCTGTCTGTCTGCAAATCCAGTGCATTGAAAATCCTCCAGGCTATTAGAAAGTGGACCCACTTTCTAATTTTATTATATTTCTGTATGAATTATCAACCATTCCTTTTGATTTGTTAAACAAGCTTATTGCATACAGGTGTTGCTCACTCTACTTTGTATTAATCTAGTTTTTACTAATGAATGATTGAAAATGAAAAAAAATGTTGTATAAATGTACTTCTCTTTATAAAGTAATTAGGAAGTCTTCAACATTTATATTTTTATTATCACCTCCAAGACAGCCCATAATAATTGTACTTATTAAAGTGCCTTTTTAGACATAAAATATTCCATTTAATTGTTTAATTTGTACTTGTATATTTTCTTACAGAGGAATACTAAGTTTGGGTATATAATTGGAAAGTTACGTTTTTTGCATTTATTATTGTTCATTATAGATGATACATTTGAAAGTGTTATAGTACAAACAAGAAACAATTATCCCTAATATTGAAATCTAAGATAAATCAAAGTACTAGGATTTGCATCATTATTAAAGCCAGATTTTAATAACAGAATAATTTCCATAGCACCGTATTTCCACAAAAAGGCATTTCTGAGAGTTGGCTTAACTGTTTTGGTTGCAAAACATTGCAAGTAATCTGAAGTTTAGTTACTGAAGTTCCATTTGAAATTATACATGCAAGTTATTATGAACAATGTTTCAGAGGGAAAAGCCAACCTAGCAACTATTGCTTCAAAAGAACACATTTGCATCTTTTTCAGAGGAAATGTTTGGCACCCATTGTGCTCTGTGGTGGTCTCCAAATGGCAGTTTTTTGGCGTTTGCAGAGATTAATGACACGGAAGTTCCTCTTATTGAATATTCGTTTTATTCAGAAGATACACTGCAATATCCAAAGACCATTAAAATCCCATATCCTAAGGTCTGTGTTATTTATTAAACATAGTTGTTGAGTGGCTTGATTAAGAGAATAGTCACATTTAATCATTTGCTGCTAACAAAAATATTGTCTGTCTCTCCTCAACAGCTTGCTGTGATTACTGTGACTTAAGTCAATAGCATCTGGCAGCTCTGAAGTATTCTATTATCTCTAGGGAAACAAAATGAAAACACTTGAAGGCTATGGAATATTTGAGTTTCTAAAATGATTTGTTGAAGAGCATTTGGATGATCAATGGCAAAAGGAACACTTCAACTCAATGAGTTGCATAGCAAATAAGGGACTAAAGGACTATTAGCTCTGTCATGAACAGAGAGGAGTGGGCTAGGTTACAGCCATTTCTCCCTTGGCAGACAGATTTTCAGGCTGATATATTTGCCAGGGCAGATGTCAATTGTTCTTTTTTTAATGGAACTATACTTGGTTTCAGCTTTTTCAAACTTTAGAAACTAATATGCTCTCAATAGTTCTAGGGTCTTTGCAGACACGGTTTTCTCTGATGCTCCATAGACTGATCATGGGGCTGTGACATCCCATGGCCAGTCCAGGAAGTGATGGGGAGGAAGTCTCACTGTAGAAAGTGTGATATTGGCTTTAAATGTGCTAGAATTTTCAGGGGTTCACCAAAGTCCCAGCTTGTCATGCAATTTAGAAAGTAAGTGTAAATTCTTTTCTGGAGTAAAATGAATATGAGTGGGACTTTATTCCTGCTGCCATTCACCTTGGCATGGAACTTGTGAAGTTTGTCACCCATATTCATTTTCAGCAGAATCTTCTTAAAATCCCTAATGGGACATGAATCTGGACATATGTTGCTCTGTTTATTTCTCAGAATCATGTTACTGAAAATATTTGATGTATCCTAAAGTTAGTTCTGGAAGTCAGAAAGGCAGTACAATTGTTACAGGGCAAAATTAAATTAGGTTTTTATGCATATTTGCAATTGATTCAACTTAGTCCTGATGAGATTGCTTCCATCATCAAGATTAAAGCTATGGTTTGTTTCAAGATGAAGCAGTTGTGGATCAAAGATCAAGAGTAGTTCTGAGAGGGATTTTCATTGGATTGTAACGTAGGAGGAAGATGATTAATCATTCCCTTGATCAGTACTTCAGTTAGATTTGGGGGCACAATGTACTTTTCAATAGAAAGTACAAACAGAGCTGTTGGTGTCTCCCTTGTCATCATCAGATCATGACCTAATTATTATGAGACTCTCTGGTGCCACTACCCACTGCAAGGAGTCTGAACTCATTAGATTGGTCCATCCCCAGCAACTGATGGATCTGGAGAAGCTTCATCTGAAGTCTTGGTTGTTGCTTGGAATAAGGGGCAGCAGAGACTTTAGTTTGGATTGCATCCTCTGTATTTTACAGAGAAGTTGGGAGAAGAAACATCTAGAGGAGCGGTCCCCAACCTTTTGGGCACCAGGGACCTGTTCCATGGAGAAAGACTTTTCTTGGACTGGAGGGGCGTAGTTTTGTGTGCTGCCTGCATTACATGAATGGGGCTTCACTTGCTTGCATGGCCCGGTTGTTGGCATGCCATGGACCAGTGGCAGTCCATGGACGGGGGGTTGGGGACCTCTGGTCTAGAGTGCCATTAAATTCAATAAAGAAGGAACTTAATTGAATATGGGCTAGAGTCACTATTAAGGCCTATCTTGTGGCAGTAAGATGGCAAAGCAGCAATATTATCCCACCCTTATTGCAGATTGGCATCTGCAGCCCTATTTCAACCCCTGTTTACCTCCTGCGTAAGCGGGTGCCAGGAAACTTTGGCAGGGGATGTGTGAAGCAATTTGCTCAGCATTTTAGATTCACTTGCAGTTTGACAGTGGCCTTGTTTACAGGTCCAGAGGAGATGCCTAGGGTAAAATCTTGGCCAGTTATCTGGGAATTGTTTGAAGCTGTTGGAGCTGAGGAAGTAGACAGAGGTGTGAGTTAAACCCCTTCTATTTAGATCTAAGCCGCTTCCTGGGGTATGGCATGTGAGTGAATTCTAGTGGTGGTGAATCCTTCTTTGAGTGAGAGCTTTTTCCCCCTTTACCTCTTAAGGAAGCTTTGTTCACCACCACTTCAAGAACCCATCATTGGACCTCTTAATACTGGGAAATCTTTGCTCAATGTATTCTTTTTGAGGAGAGTGATTAAGAAGGTGGTTGTGCAGCATCTTCAAAGCATCTTCAAAGGGCCATGGATGAAGCAGATTATTTAGATCCTTTTCAGTCAGGTTACATTACCTGGGTATAGAACAGATACATCACTGGTTCAACTGTTGTATGCTCTCTGACATGGGAGGATGGTGGTTCCTCCTTTGGGTGGTGCTTGCATTGAGGATGTTCTCCCCACTGAACCTCCAGTGAACTTCCAAATGTCCCTCAAAACTTTGTTATGCCACCATGCCTGGGGACCCCCAGGGACAGGTAAACCAATGAGGTGGCTCCATTGATTAACATCCCTTGTATAAGAGCCTCGGTGGCACAGTGGTTAGTGTGCAGTACTGCAGGCTACTTCTGCTGACTATGGCTGTCTGTAATTTGGCAGTTCAAATCCCACCAGACTCAAGGTTGACTCAGCCTTCCATCCTTGCGAGGTGAGTAAAATGAGGACCCAGATTGTTGGGGGCAATATGCTGACTCTGTAAACTGCTTAGAGAGGGCTGTAAAGCACTATAAAGCGGTATATAAGTCTTAAGTGCTATTGCTATTGCTATGTTATTCTTTGTTTTAGCTCTGTTCCTATAGTTTTTAAAAATGGTTTTTAATGATTTAATATTAATAGTTTTAGATATAAATATAAATTTAAATAAATAAATGATATGCTCGTTGATTTTTTCAGAGATTAAAAATTATAAATTAATAATGGGCCAGGACTAATGTATGAAATTCTAATTTATTTTAAAAGATATGTTTAGTGTTTTTAGTCTTAATCTGAAAATAGAAAAATGTTTTCTGTAATAGAAATTTTTACTAAGTCAAGTGATGAGTTAACGTTACACTGATCTCTGAAGGAATAATTGTTCATAATGTGGGTGGTCATAATGCATACTAAATTGACTGCTTTTACAAACTTAGAAAAATTACATTATTTTTATAAGCATTGAACTAAATCTTCAGTACTGGCTTTCCAATTTTTAGCTATGAACCTCTATAAAGTGCACACACACACACATATATAATTTTTTTACATTTTGTATTGAGCTTTAAAAGCTAACTTCTTTGTAATTTTCTAATTAACATTGCCATTTGTACAAAATCTGATTTAAGATGTTTTAATTTTATCCAGGCAGGTGCTATAAATCCAACAATAAGACTATTTGTTGTCAATATTCTAGCCCTTCCTGAAAAAAATATCTCGAAAATTGTTGCACCATCTAGTATAACATCAGGGTAAGTCCAAGTAATATGCTTTGTTCTGGTGAGTGTTTTAGATTATTATTATTTTACAATTATTGAGTAATAATATAAGATTTAAAAAAACATTCACTTATTGCATTAAAAATCCTGTGGAGAGTTCATTTATTAATATGTGACCTTTTTTTTCCAATACGTACTCAGCTGGATCATCGCTTGGCGGTGACCTGGGAAGGCCTATTCTGTGGCAGCCCCCACTTTGTGGAACCAGCTTCCCTGGGGCTCTGTTTGGCCCCCGATCTCCGCACTTTCCGTCATGATTTAAAGACCTGGCTATTTGGACAGTCCAGGCTGTGCTGACCTCCTAGGGTGGGGGGGATTGACTTTGTTTTAGATTGGGGGTTATGCTAATTTGACTTGGTTGTTTTTATATGGTTTTAGTTAAATAACTTACTGTGTGGTTTTAGCTGTGAGCCGCCCCGAGTCCTTTTGGAGAGGGGGCGGCATACAAGTCAAACAAACAAACAAACAAATAAATAAATAAATAAATTCTTTTTATCATATTTATTAAAACTGCCCAACTCCAAGAAGATTCTGGGTGGCAAATAATAAGATATACACATAATCGTCCAAGCTAAAACACTGTAAAACTTTTTATATTGTAGTGACAAAACGTGGGTATGTGAAGAGAAATATACAAGTTGAATTACTTGAGAAGTGTGTTTGATGTTGTAAAATATAAAGGATATTACATGCAATGCCAGGGATGTGCATAAGCACACAATTGTGCCTACCGTCCCTGTCCTATTATCCCCAAATTATTCGTACCTATTTCATGTGTTTATACTTATGTTTCTTCTTATTTCTATTACATTGTTAGCATTTGACAAATAAATAAATAAAATAAAATTTAAAAACCCACATAAGCAAGGATGAGCCACATCAGCTTCCATATTTGAACACATTCTTCAAACACAGAGACACATATTCAAATGCTAATATAAATATACTCTCTTTAACTCATATACATACACACATACTACACACATGGACTGGAAGAGAGGGTGGACCCTTCTTATCTACTAGGTAGGTTGGAAGAAGTCAAAGAATTATTTGTAGGTAAATCTCAACTTTCCAAGCCACACTTCCGACTTTTATATTCTGTGGATCATGGTATCAGTTTTGAGTTTATATTCTCTATTTTATCTTGTTCTACCCTGTGCTCCCCTGTTTCTAGTCATAGAATGCTTCCAAAATCTGTAGTTCCTTTTTCTATAGAACTAAAATTTGAATTTTATATGTAGTCCTCAAGTTATGACCACAGTGGAGCCCAAAATTTGTGTTGCTAAGTGAGACATTGGTTAAGTGAGTTTTGCCCCATTTTGCCACCTTCCTTGCCACAGTTGTTAAATGAATCATTGCAGTGGTTAAGTTAGCTAACATGGCTGTTAAGTGAATCTGGCTTCCTCATTGACTTTGGCTGTCAAAAGGTCGCAAAAAATGATCATGTGACCCTGGGACACTGCAATGGTCATAAGTATGAAACAGTTGCCAAGCTTCTGAATTTTGATCAGGTGACTATGGGGATGCTGCAACGGTCGTAAGTGTGAAAAACAATCATAAGTCACTTTTTTTAGTGCTATTATAACTTCAGAAAGTCACTAAATGAACTGTTGTAAGTCGAGGACTACTTGTACAGTACCTGTTGTAAATATTGAATGGCATATAAATAATAAGCATTCAGGTATAGAATTCAAGTGAACCTATATACAAAAATGCTGAGCAGCCTCTGTCTCTCTCTCTCTCTCTCTTAATCTCCAGGGATCACTACTTGAGTGTTGTAACATGGGTGACTGATGAAAGAATTTGTCTGCAGTGGCTTAGAAGGATTCAAAACTTTTCTGTGCTCACCATCTGTGACTACTCTAGTGGTGTGTGGCAGTGCCCAAAGGTACGAATGGAGATGGATTGTAAGGTTGAAGGGTGAAGATTAGCTTGACAGTGCAAACAGACAATTGTAGCCTTCTTTTTGTTAGTGGGGAGTGGGGATTGGTACATGGGGTAATTAATGGAATTGGTGGAAAGATGCTTCGGGAAACATGACTTAGCAATGGGAGAGGCAGATCTCTGGAGTCCTTGGTGCTCCCTGAACTTCATTGTTTTCTTGCGGATAGCAATAGCACTTAGACTTATATACCTCTTCAGTGCTTTTACAGCCCTGTCTAAGAGGTTTACAGAGTCAGCACATTGCCCCCAATAATCTGGGTCCTCATTTTACCAACCTCAGAATGATGGAAGTCTGAGTCAACCTTGAGCCTGGTGAGATTCGATCTGCCAAATTGCAAGCAGCCAGCAGGCAGCAGAAGCAGCCTGCAATACTGCATTCTAACCACTGTGCCACCAGGCTGTTAGATGTTTCATTACCCAACTAGTTAACATCATCGCTGTTGCTACCTGATGATGCTACCTACTAATGAAATACCTGCAAGAAAAAAAAAACCAAGCTCAGGAATTATCAAGAACCCCACGATTCAACCCTGGACTACAAATATTCTCTTCTAGAGGCAGATTTCCACAGTAATCAGCAACTTAGGCTGGTTACGAGTTTAGCCCTATCTGAACCATGAAAGCCTGGCTGCAGAGACTCACTCTCGTCCCCTAGAGTCTGTAAAATGCCCTGCATGGCCCTTCTTTTGAAAACAACTTGGAAACTCTGGTTGGTACAAAATGTAATGGCCAGGGTATTAGCAGATAAGCACTGCTATAATCCTGATCCTCTGGTTGCTTCATTGGATATGAATAGGCTTTTGAGTTAAATTCAGAATGCTTTAAAAACATATGTAGCTTGTTTCCTGTCTACTTAAGGGACTGCCTCCTTCATATACATAACGGCTTATGCATGCAAAACTAATAGGGATTTTGTAGTGGTTGTCTTTTATAATTCTGTTTTTAAGATTTTAAGGTGACTGGGTTGCTGATATTCAACTGGGTAGGTTTTATGTACTTATATACATGCTTTTGTTTGGGTATTGTAATTCCCTCAGTCTTGGGACTGGGGTAGTGAATCAGTCGATCAATAAAATAGCATCTATTTGCAGAAAATTAATCTTGAAAGAGAAGAGCTAGATTAACAGACAGAGGTTACTAAAACAATGAAGATCTTTCTCTTTTTCTTCAGGACAGGGAGCATCTTGAAGAAAGTAAAACTGGCTGGGTTGGCAGAGTAAGTACAGTGATTTAAGAATCGACTTACGTGTTGTATGGTGGCCAAGCATCCTTTCCTGCAAAGAGAGCACAGCTGAAGAAATATCTTACAGAGAGGAAAGGAAGCATTTCATTGTACCTGCCAGCTGTTTTCTATCAAAAACATCTATACTCTTTCCTTCCTTGCCAGATTCCAGCCCCATATTAGTAAAAGCTTGGAACAGTGTTAGAAATATTTCTTAGCATGTGTATATGTGGGTTTCAGGGCAGGAAAAATAACTAGTTGAGTAGAATTAGAACTTCTATTTCCATGTTGCTTCTTAAAAGCACTTGGCCAACAAACAACCTGGCAATACTGTATGTTACTATTTTGTAATGTATAGTTTAATATACTGACACAAAGTTAGCTCTTAATAACTGTTTTTTCCCCGAGTAAAATGTTGAGGATTTTTTTTCAAGGTTATTTAGAATTGCAATTATATCCCCACCCCTTGATGTGTGAAATACACTGGCTTCTCAACTTTTTAATTAACCCTGTAACAAAGTCTTTATTATAGTCTTTGTTATACTTTGTAGGTCATATAGAACCCACATCTCTATCACATTTCTGTTTGCAATCCCTAATTTTTTAAAAAGGATATAATGTCATTGCAGTCTTTTCTAATTCTGTTCAAGCAGTAGTCAAAGAACCAAACATTGTCCAAGATGTCAGGTTATAGGTAGTTTTAATCAGTTGTTACAAGAGCATGTGAAAAGATTAAACTGGATAGCAACTCAATTTTTGTGGGATATTATATCAATTTATTTTTAAATAAATTGCTAGGACTTCATGTTAATGAAATTAATATAGATTATTATTTGCTGATGTGCATATTCGTCCTGACATTGGCAATTTGTTCTTCTCTGATGGGATTCAGCATAGCAAACATTAATATTTCTGATTTCATCTTTAAGATTATCTTTTGTTGGTTGGCATGTTTAGTTAAAAAGCAGTACATTGCTTCGATATATTAAGTGGAACCTGGCATTTTCATATCTAATGCCTACAACTAGTAATTGTTCACATTTTAGGGACATACAGGTATCCTCGGCTTACAAACATTTGTTTAGTAACTGTTTGAAGTTACAACGGCACTAAAAAAACTTATGAAAATTTCCCACGCTTATAACCATTGCAACATCCCCATGGTCATGTGATCAAAATTCGGATGCTTGGCAACTGGCATGTAATCACCTTTCTGACAAGCAAAGTCAACAGGGAAGCCAGATTCACCCAACAACCATGTTACTAACTTACTAATGCAGTGATTAACTGAACATCCGTGGGAAGAAAAGTCATAAAATGGGACAAAACTCACTTAACAACTGTCTTGCTTAGCAACAAAAACTTTGGGTTCAATTGTAGGTTCCCCCATTGACTTTGCTGGTTGTAAACCAGCTGGGAAAGTTAGAGATGGTGACCTAATGTTATTGCGACAGTGCCAGAGGTGGTATACAGCCAGTTCTGACCAGTTCTGGAGAACCGGTAGTGGATATTTTGAGTAGTTCGGAGGATAAGTAAATACCACCTCTGAGTGGCCCCACACCCATCTATTCTCTGCCTCCTGAGTCCCAGTTGATCGGCTGGGTCTTCTTTTGTTGCCATCCCAGGAGAACAGAGCTGGAAAGCAAGTTAGTGGGGTGGGGAGGGAATGGGATTTTGCAGTATATCCTTCCCCTGGAGTGGGGTAGAAATGGAGATTTTGCAGTATCCTTCCCCTGCCACGCCCACCAAGCCACACCACACCATGCCCACCAAACCATGCCCACAGAACTGGTAGTAAAAAAATTTGAATATCACCACTGGACAGTGCAACCGTCATAAATACATGCCAGTTGCCAAGCACCTGAATTTTGATCATGTGATCATGGGGATGCTGCAATGGTTGTAAGTGTGAAAACCAATCATAAGTGACTTATTTCAGTGCTATTGTAACTTTGGATGGTCACTAAACAAATGGTTGTAAATCAAGGTTGTAAAATGATAGTTGGGAACAGGTTAATAGGAACAAGGAGTTGTACAATAACGTCACTGAAACTATATGTAAGAATAATGCCTTTTTTCCTTTATCATTTGCTTAAAAGAGTCGTGATTTTAAAAAAGCATCTAATGTAGACCTACCCTGCAAAATAATGGAAGTTAGTATTTTCTGCCGTCAAACCTGATCAGAAAAGAAAGACCTTAATATAGCTAACACATTTTAGCTCTACACGATAAAATCTCAGGAAGCAACATGATAAGCAGATTGTGTATGGTGTGTGAACAGTGAAGCAAAAAGAAAGGAAAGAAAAAAAGGAGGAGTATAAATCGACTATAAAATAGGAAAAAATAGGTGAACATTATTATTGTCATGTGCTCAAATAAGTCAGCCGCATCAAGAAAATACAAGCTATCTTATTACTCTATAAGACAGATTACCTGAAACATCCCTTGTTTTAAATGTCCCTGAAAATTTGATTGGGATAGAATCAAAAATGGGTAGAACCAGGAATAAAATAATTTGGATGGATATGAAGGTCTCTTTGTGTTACTGAGCTACATCTCCAACTCCTATCAATACTTGCCAACTAGTGGAAATGGATGCTATAATGCTTATTCGTTACAAGAAAAAACTTTTTTTTAATTTAAAAAAATTTTATTTTTTTTTAGAAAGACAAAATTAAACTAAACAAAACATTTAAAAATGTGCATTAAAAAGACAAATATGTATATTGTCCCCCCCAGTTGAATACTGATAGATGGATTACAATAATAATAGTATGGCATTTTTGAAGAAAGACATTCCAATAGATTTTTTTTTTATTCAGCTGTAATTCATCTCTTTACCAAGTATTTAAGATTAAGTGTATATAACACTCTAAATATTGTTGTTGAATGCAATAAATAAGAACAAACTCAATTCCAAGAATGAACTATTGTTCCAACAGCTCTGATAAGATAACAGTGAGCAATTTGTTCACTGGTGATTTTATTAGGATGTTAATGGCTTTTTAAAGGTAATTGCTTGACATGTTTTGTGGAATTATTCAAATGGATATTAGAGTTCTACTGTACTGAAATAAATTTGTTGTCTGTAGTAAATTATGAAGCGTGAAAAAGATGGTTTTTACTCAGTTGGAATATTTAATGAGATTAAATTCAAGTAATTTAAATTCAAGTAACTTCAAGTAAGATGGTGACACTGATTGCAAAAATGTTGTCTGCATTTATCAACAAAATAGCTTTCCTCAGGCAAAATGTCTTCCAGAAAAAAATATCAATTCCTAAAAGTTTTCTCAAAGACAAACTTAAAACTGCTGACATAGAGACACTTGAAGGTAACTTAGAATTGGCCCCCTGACTCAATTTGGTGAGCTAATCAATTTGAAGATTGCTGTGTGAATGATTAAGCCATTCAAGCTATGTGATATAAATGTGTCAAGAGGATGGCAAATATAAAACCAGTTTCAACTGAGAAGTTTATTTACACTACTGGTAGAACAAGATGTCAATGATTGTGGTTAATTCTTATTTCCCCAATTCATACTTTACTGAGACAGTTTAAGTGCAGTCATAATCTTTTTTTAAAAAAAAGAAAGCAGAAAGAGGTCTTCATCTCACCATATTAACTTGAAACCCTAACAATTATTCTCCTGGTAAAGAATATCAAGCACTAAATGAAATGAAAAATAAGAGAGACACTAGTTTAATATTGTTTCGAACAGCCCTGCAGCCTGCACGCCACTCTGAATGCCAAGGAATTTCTGAGTTTGGATATTTTGATTAACAACCAGAATTACCTTAAGAAATGGGGACTGTGTAAGGACAAAATAATAGGACTTTGTTTCAGAATTGAAGTTAGTTCTTTGAAATAGGGAACTGCCCTCAATAGATACTGCATTAGAATTTAATTTCTTTTGTCTTTGTGTATTAAGTCTTGTTCTCTTTTACTTCCATTTTTGTGGACATGTGGACATTTTGCGCAATACCAGATTGAGTTGTATTTTCTTTTCTTTGTTAGTTTCTTGGGAGCTGATATGTAACTTGAAAATCTCCCCATTCCTGAGATAAAAATATATTTTTGAGTCATTTTTAAAAATACAATGTGATTTTGTTGTTTATTTATTTTTATTATTATTCAAATTTACATATTTGTAATTACAAATATTCATTTGTAATTGAACTGTCTTTCAAAGGGGGGAAACTAAACCCTAATCATGTCTTTGTACTACAAAACAATTTATGTGCATTATAGAATTGTTTTACTTTTACTATCAGACAATGGGAGCCTAATCTTTAGAGATCATGGTTAGGGGAGTGACAGGTGAAGGACCTTGTGGAAGATAGATGGTGGCATTGGTAACTGAGACGCAAAAGACTTATGGCAGGGTCTTTTTGGTATTGTCTAGAGTAAACCAAAGAAGGTTCCTGAGTGAGGAAGTTCGAAATCCTAAATCTTTCACACAGACTCATTTATGCCATTTCAAATATAATTTCATTTTTTTTTGTAAATAGGTTTCTATGAATAACAAATTCATTTCCTTGAGATTTGTTAATATGCTATTTAGAAAATTTGACTTAAAACCTAACATTAATAAATATAATTAATGATTGACTGTACCAAAATCTAGCAACTTAACAACAGTAACAATTTAAAAATTAGAAAAAGTGATAATTTCTTTGCGTAGTACAGTGTACTTTCTACAGATGTAAAAATATTGAACAACTAGGTTTTGTGCCGGAAAAGGCTGAAGATCATTGATCCAACTCTCCAAGATTTCTGTTGAATGTATGGAATTGCAGAATAGTATTAAATCAATGATATATTCAGTTTACAGAAGAGCTACTGGACAAGCCAGCCATCTCAACAGAGTAACATAAGTAAACATGCTCAGTATAAAACAATTGAACTGAATCTTTTGGTTAAATTTCAGTGGTTGTAAACTTTCAAGTATCAGAACTTGAGACACAAAATTGGGTAGAGCTAGAATGTTCGCAGCTCTTTGCTTCCTTCAAACTATTTATTGTTTTGTAAATATTCAAAAGTCTGTATGTCAACAAATCATAAATTATAATTTCCTTTTTATTTTTTTTATTTTATTTGTTTGGATTTATATGCCGCCCTATCTCCTGAAGGACTCAGGGTGGCTCACAACCATAAAAGACATACAGTACAAAATTTAAAATTATTAAATAAAAACCCAAACAAATATCTAAAACCCAAACAGCCAATATATTATAAAAACCCAATTAAACCCCCCCCCCACTCAGTCCAGGCTGGCTTGTTGGAAAAACCATGTCTTCAGGTCGCAATGGAAGGAACAAAGGTCAGGGGCCACCCGCAGCTCCAAGGGCAACTGGTTCCACAGGGTGGACGCTCCCACAGAGAAGGTTCTCCCCCTGGGGGTCGCCAGCTGACACTGTCTGGCCGACGGCACCCCAAGGAGGCCCTGTCTGTGGGAGTGCACAGGACGCTGGGCAATCCTTGCTGGCAGCAGATGTTTCCTTAAATACCCCGGCCCCAAGCCATGTAGGGCTTTATAAATAATTACCAGCACCTTGAATCTTACCCAGAGGGCAACCGGCAACCAATGCAGCTCACGCAGGAGGGGTGTAATATGGGAGTAATGGGATACTCCCATTTAATTACCTTCCATTTTTTATATTACAAAAACAACAAAAGAAAATAAAAAGTAAAGAAAAATGAATTGTTATAGAGCCAAGTATTTGCAATTTGCTAATGTTTCATATTGAAGAGTCCTGTAAAAACAGCCAATGCCACAGAAGAAACCTATTGCTTTGTTTCATTTATTTTGAAAACATTAGGAATAACTTGACCTTTGGAAAATAATTTGTTTTTTAATCTCTAAACAAAAATGTGATCATCTATGTATTTTTCTGAGAGGTTAAAATTAATAAACCTATGAAATAGAATACTTACTAATCATTACATCTATAAACATGTTATTGTTCTTTTTCGCAGTTTCAGCCATCAGAACCTTACTTTGCTTCTGACAAAATTAGCTACTACAGAATTATCAGTGATTCACAAGGATATAAACATATTCACTACACTGATAGCACAGGCGTAAGTAATGATTATTTGTGCATGTTTCGTTATGTTTCTGCAGGGTTGTTCATAAGGAGGGGCAAAGAGCCAAATAACACCTGTGTGATGTCATCATTCAGTGCCATGGCTTATGTACTTGCATAAGACATAATGGCAGCAATTTTGTGATAATGTCATTACATACATATTACTTTGGAGTTATCAGAGTTTGCTGCAGACATTGTTTTGTGTATGTATGTGTAACCTTATGTTTATGGAGATTCATATTTTATCTAATCTTTATACTTAGAAAGTTAAACCTATTACAAGTGGAAAATGGGAAGTAATCGATATAGCTGCTGTAACAAATAACAGCCTGTGAGTATCCATTGATAACTTTTGAATATGTGTGTGGCAAATGCATAAATCATCCCTTTCTAGAAATAGCCTTTTCTGTTTGTTCTGGTTTTGTCTGTTGTATTAAAATTGAGACTGGATGAAAGCTTAGCGTAAGAAATTTTGCATGGCAATGTTATGCTCTCTTGACTTTACTATTTATGCTCCCTTGCCATACTGAGTGTGCTGACCTTCCTTTCCTTTCCTTTATGTCTTTTTGATAAACCAAAATCTCATGACTTTTCAGATATAAATCTTCTATCCCAATCTTATTAAGGCAAGTTTATTTTACATCCCACTGAATTCTATGTGACAAATTAATCATACTAATTTAAGCTTTAAGATTTCGGCAAGACACAAGTGCCACTAATTTTAGTTGGACTGGGAGCCTATCTGTCAAAATAATCCATGCTCAATGAGTAATATTCTACGATAGAATGGCATTGAGGTACATTGTCTTCTATCCATGATTAGGAAAATATATTCTCTTTCCTCCATTGTCTGCTTTCCTTACATAGGATCCACTGTTAGTACTTTCTCTTTATTAGAATGCAATAAGAAAATGTAACACTGCATCATCAAATAAGTATAACAAATATACACAGAAGCACACATATAAACTATAGATGTAATACAAAGCAAGAATAAAAATGCAATGTAACATAAACATGCTAACCCCGCCCACCCCCCTTTGCATACAAATCTAAACAAAGTCAACAACAGATTGTAGCTATGGTATTTAAGAAATAAGTCCTGGAATGTTTCATCAATTTGTTTCCTACAAGATAGTCATCTATTATCTTTTCTCTTGATGATATGTTCCACAGAAAGCATATTAAAATTGTTGAATACATTCCTTTGATTTAATATTTATTTATAATAGCTGCTAAATACTTAATATATTCTCTAAAAGTACTCCACAAGTTCAGTGAAAAAATGGAAATTCAGAACTACAGATCTATGCTGGCAGTTGTCTATTAAGTAATTAGTGCACTTGTTTCTCCTTTATTTAACACATTTATATTGCTGCCCAATGTCTCTTGAGTGGCTTACAAAATTAAAAACTCACATTACAATAAACTTTCTCCTTTGCCTATTACTTTCTGTATAATGATATACTTTCCATTTTTTGTGGTAACGTAATGTCTTTTCCAGTTCAGAGACTCATGTAGAATTGAACTTTTATTATTTAACCATTTAACCTTTTATAGCTACTTCTGTATTATTGTCCTAGGTGATTTTTATTACAATAATCTAAATGATTATCAAGTTCATGAATTAATCCACCCAAAACCCATTTGCTTATTTCACAGATACTTTATTAGTAATGAATTTGATGGTAGACCAGGAGGAAGACATCTTTATAAGTAAGATGCTTTTTTATTATGGTTCTGCTATAAAGAGCATACATAGCATATATCTTTATTTATTTTTCACATTTTTGAAATGCCTACCTCCAATTTGCTCTAATGGTTAAAATGCTAGCTTAGGAACCAGGAGACTGAGTTTTAGCCCTACCTTATGCATGACTTTGGGACAGTCAGTCTCTTTCATGGTTATTGTTGGGAGGGAAATAAGAGGAAGAAGGAATATTAGGTTTGTTTGCTGCCTTGAGTTACTGTAGTTATAAACGATAATAAAGATGGGATAAAAATAAAATAAATAGTACCCTAATGCAAGGATGATAATACTGATATAAAAATTATAAATTCAAAATTAAATTGCGGAAATACAAGTCATAAACTGATGGGCAAAACAAATATGCTGCTGGTAGAGTAAATTGGACACAACTTGAATTATTTAGATGAGAAAAACTAATAGTGCATTTATGGAATGATGAATCCATGGAATGATATTGATTGGCAATATTTAGCACTAAAGCACTGGAGCTCTTGCTTTACTGCAGGTAAAGTAGACAATTGAAGAAAAAAAGAAGAGAAATCTGAATTAAGTAATTACACGAAGGCAACTGTCCATCGTAGTTTGCAAAGGAAACACCCTCAGAGTAACAGAGGCAAAAATTGTGTATAAAGGTGAATTGTTGGAAAACTGTTTAGAAAACTAAAGATGTAAACCATGACAGTGTCAGCATATAAAACAAAACATGAAGCATTGGTGCACACAAATATAAATTATTCTGGCAATCATAGGGATGCAAAGAACCCCCCCCCCAGGAATGCTCCTGTTGAAATCAAACATTTTTGTAGTGGTGTGCCTTTGTGATGTGCAGTAGAATACACATTTCTTCTACTTTTCTCTTTCCCTCATTTTTACAGAGTGGACTTAAAACAGGACTTGAAAAAAACATGTATCACTTGTGATTCAAATGAGGAAGCATGTCAGTATTTCTCTGTATCCTTCAGCACAGATGCAAGTTATTATAAACTGAATTGTTACGGCAAGTATTACAGATCCCGCACTCCAATCCTTACAGAAATGCAACTCAGTCTTTAAGATCCTCATATTTACATGATGCTTCTCCAATCCATGATTCAAAGAATTATTGTTGTTTGGATGGTTTATAAGCACAAACTTTTTCAGGTATTTCAGAGGATACCTGGGTGACAGCCATCACCATTTGGCTTTTTTTTTTTAATTGCATTTTTATTCCTGCTTTTCCTTTAAAAAGTCAAGACAGCTGATGTTGTTAAAACATATTAGCCTCAGAGGAAGAATTTTGTGATATAAATTGGGCTGAGAGAAAGGGATTGATCCAAAGTCACCCTGTGAGTTTCAAGATCAAGGGAAGGTTTGCAGTTAGGTCTCCCTTCTTCCGGTTTCCACTGGAAGCATTATGAGAACTAGAGGATGGGCTGCAATTATGCCGCTCTTACACATTGATGTAAAAGTTTCCACTGGTTTAAAAATGAGGAGCATCACAGTGCATCATGAAACACAAAAGCTATTTTTAAAGACCTACTAGAAAAACTACTTTTCTTCCATTCCACTTTGGTTGCTTATCTAGCCACATGAACCAGAACAGTAGCAGTTGGTTTGGCTGCTGTTGAATGACAGTATAAAACTTTTGAACCTGATCCTCTGCAGTTTGGCAGAATTTATCTCCTTAAAAGAGGCCAGTATGCCTGAATATTTACCACTAAAGAAGTAAAATGATATTGACCATCCCCATATATTTTGTAGGACTATTGTTTGTGGAGTGGGGAAAGCAGGGACCAGCCCTTTGAACTGTGTATGTGTGTGTGTGGGGGGGGGGGAATAATATTGGAATGGGTTAGGCCAATGCTACTCCACCACTATGCTCAGTGTGGAAGATCCCTGGAGGGAAAGCTATACTGAGAATATGGCAACTCCTTTGCCTCAGCTGTAAGCAGCTGAGGGAAGCTGCAGATGTTTCAGCAGGAGTACAATCCTGTTCCTGACACTTGGGTGGAGATGAATTTCCACCACATACTATTAGGAGATCCTCTCCTAACCACATTTCTTGGAATGTGCTGCCCTGTTGCTTCTCACATTTCCCAAAGCAGCCATTCTCTTCTCCCTGAACAGCTGCAGAGTGCAAGGAGGCCCTGACAACTGCTGACCTTCCTTCTCCTCTTAGTGCTGGGAGGACCTTTAAAGGCAGCAGGGAGTCCCCCTTGTTCCCTGATGTGATGACAGGGAGGATCCATAAGCAGCCAATCAAGATTGGCAAGTTGCTCGATCACTGGAGGTTTTTTTAAAAAATGATTGAACGTTTTCATTTGTCTGAAATGGTACAGTGCCTCCCACTTGAGCAGAAAGTTGGACTGGAAAACCCCTAACAACTACACTGTACTTTGGACATCCATACAACAGCTGTGAAGAAGAAAATGAATTTTAGGCTGGTCAGAACAGAAAGACAAAAAACCCTTCCCTCCAATTTCCAATTAATTAGCTGATATGACAATTGGTATTAAATTGTTGAAGAAAAAGCATTTTTGTTTACAGAATTATGTGTTGTCGAACAGGAAAAAAGATATACAAGTGACCAGCTTATTCCAAAATCATAAAATTAGTATGACAGGTGGTATTAATTGATTCAAGTGAATGTAGTTTTTATTTACAGTGTTCATTTATTTTAAATATATTTATGGATTACATGTTGCACCTGATTAAATAATCTTTCCACTAAATCCAAAGCTGCAAGGAAAGAAAATGCAGAATAAAATGCAAAAAATAAGAACATCTCAGTCAAAACACATTGACAAAGAAACAAGAGCAATTACTGGAATAAAATTAAATTCAGTGAAAAGTTAGCTTAATTAATTGGATTTTTTAATACTCTGCGAATAACAGGTCCTGGCCTGCCCTACTTCACCTTGCAAAACAGCAGTACAGACAAAGGTATTTTTTTTAAAAAAAATTTCCTGTTTAGAACAATGTGAATGCATGTCTACTCTGGGATATTTATGATTTAGAGTTTGTAACATTTTCTCCATACATACCTTGCAGTAAGATCAATTATACATAATTAGTTTTATTTCTGATATGAGTGCATGAGATTACATTTGGTGATGTAATTCAGTGACCTCCCCCAGTTGGGTGCTGTACTTGTGATGGACTTCAGTTCCCATCACACCTGAAACCAATTCAAATTGCTGTTTGGCTGTAAACAATGGGACTTCTAGCCTAACATGTCTGCAGGGCACCAATTTAAGAAAGCTTGATTTTATTTGTCTAATGCACACTATTTAGAAGTAGATTCCTGAGGCAGAATGAGATTCATTACTAAGAAGCTGTAACCATTGTGTTAAAGGCATCAGCCTAATATGTCATTATCATTTATATAACTTGATGAAAAAAATGTGTTTCTCTGTGTGTGTGTGTGTGTGTGTGTGTTCTGTGTGTGTGCACGCATACTTGCAAGGAGATCAAATTTCCAATAATAGCTGGCAAAAGGGTACAGACCTAGGACAAGTGTCTGTGATTTTTTTTTTAAAAGGTCCCTTCTGTGTGTAGCAACTCTGACAAGCTGAGATTGTTGCCAGCTGATCTCATATTTTTTGAGCTGGTGCTACTTAGATCTTAAATGTTACAGCATTGTTGAGAAACACTCCAGTTGGTATGAAAAGAAATGTATTTGTGGAAAAGAATCTGGATTGTTCTTTCTGTTGATTTAAGTGTGTGTCTTTTGCTCTTCTTTTTCCTTCCCTGCTTGTAATTAATGTTTGAAATCAGAGTCAATTTTTTTTCATCAAGCATGTCCTACGCATGTTTGCTAGGAAGTAAGTCCCACTTCCAGATAGGAGGCACAATGGCTTAGCGGTTAAAGATGGTGAGCTCATCAGCTGGAAAGTTGACAGCCTGGGTTTGAGATCTGAGTGCCTCACAGTGGGGATAAGCTCCCGTTACTTGTCCCAGTTCCTGATCCCACCTAACAATTCAAAAGCATGCAAGTGCAAATAGATAAGTAGGTACACTACTACGGTGGGAAGGTAATGGCATATAGTCATGCTGGCCACATGACCATGGAAATGTCTTCAGGCAGCCCTGGCTCCCTCAGTTAAAAAAAGACGAGTACCATTCCCTAGGTAATTGATTTTTAAAACCAGCTCTCCATGTTTTAATTCTTTGACTTATCAAATGTATCTGTTTTAATCCTAGCTATTAAGATCCTAGAAAATAATGATAATTTGAAAAATGTATTGAAAGAAATTCAGATGCCCAGCAAAAGACTGAGAAATATTACTCTGCATGGACAAAGTAAGTTTGCAAACAAAATGTAGTTTTGTAACAAAATGAAACAAATCATTTAAAAAAAAACTGAATGAAGCAGTATATTTGCATAGTTTTCTGAAATCATAATTTTGAATGACATGAATGTTTTGCAGCTCATAATTATCTTAATTATTATCGCCTGTGCCTTAGAAAAACAATTTCTCCTATGATTCATAACAGGAAAGGAGCCATTAGGCTTAAAAATTTGTAATATGAGACTTTGTAGATGAAGACCAAGCAGCTTGCTCAGACAGCATTGCTGAAACCAGGGTTAACTTTTTCTTGATACCTCCATGAATTCCTGCTTTCAGTTGGAGGCTGTAAACAATTTCAGGTGTGCTGATTTGGGATATATGATTTCTGCAGCCTGAGTGTAATTCTGATTATTGTCATGCTGATAGCTGTCAGTTTCAGCTTGCACTTTGGACTGGGAAAGTCTGTACTGCCATCAACACACAAGAGTAATGATTGCTGTGAAACATTTGTCTTAATTCAGAAGAGGGGAAAGTGAGGCAGTTGAACGTTGTGCTTAGAAAGTTGCTTCATTCACCCATCTCCAAATCTCCCTCCCTCCCTCCCTCCCTTTTTAATATATCCTAAAATACTTCATTTTTTAGGAGAGGGGTGGGTTTTAACTTCCAACAATTCCTCCCTCCCTTTTTTTACAAATAACTCAAGATGGTGAACATATCCAGCACACTCTCCTGTTCTTATCTTCCCCACAATAACAAGGATCCTGTTATTGTGAGGGGAGTAAAGATTAGAGAGAGTGACTGGCCCAGAGTTACCCAGCTGGCTTTCATGGCTAAGGTGGGACATTCTAGCCTCCTGCCTTAACCATTAAACTCCTCCCTCCCTCCCTTCCTTCCCAAAATATTGCTAGTCCCTCCTTTTTGCCTCTGCTTATCCACTCTCTTTTTGTATGCATCCAACAGCTTGGTTTCCTCTCCCCCCACTCCCCACCCCATCTGTCTCTTTCTACTGGAATTTGTCCTTGTCACCTCAAACATCATCTTTTCCCAGTCCCACCTGATTCTCCCCAGTCTACTCACTCTCTTAGAGTACCCATACTGCCTTCAACCCTATAGCATCTTTTCAGCCAGCCAGCCCATCTATTGGAAGGGTGCAACTTCTTTGCAGTGTTGTTGTTTTTCCTTTAGTAAAGAGAATTCTGTTCTTAATTGATAGCTTCTGCTAGTAATGAGGAAAAAAGGTTGCACCTTTCTCCCCTACCATTCACTTTGGAATAATGAGAAAAAGCAACTTCCTTCTTTCCTTTGTTCAAAAAAGAGGCAGCATTTTTTTCACCAGCAGGAGAGGCTATGAACCAAAATAATAGTGTCATAGCACCCTCTATTGATAAAATATTTAAAAAACAGAAACGCAAACATCACTCCCCAAAGTAAAATATAATTTAGTAATCATTCAAAATAGAAAATTAAAGGGAAAAATTAAAACATCAGTAAATAAAGTATGAAACAAACAGCGTTTAGTCTGACCCTTTTCATGTTGTGTAAAGCACAGGGCAGCCTTCAAGCTGATGGAAGACCTTCCTTCCTTCCTTCCTTCCTTCCTTCCTTCCTTCCTTCCTTCCTTCCTTCCTTCCTTCCTTCCTTCTCTCTCTCTCTCTCTCTCTCTCTCTCTCTCCATGCCTTCCAGGTGATAATACAACACAAAACTGATTGTAAGAGAAATTGGCATTTGGAGAAAGCCTACTTGAAATTGTTCTCACCTATGTTTGGCTAATTTTGCAATGTTTTATATGAATGGAAATACAGATAGTATCAACCATTCTTTTTAGTGACTGTTTGAAGTTACAACAGCACTGAAAAAAGTGACTTATGACTGTTTTTCATGCTTACGACCATTGCAGCTTCGCCATAGTCGTATGATCAAAATTTGGACCCTTGGCAACCCGGCATATATTTATGATGGTTGTAGTGTGCCAGGATCACCTTTTGTGACTTTCTGACAAGCAAAGTCTTTGGGGAAGCCAGGTTCATTTAACAACTATGTTATTAACTTAACAATTGCAGTGATTCACTTAACAACTGTGGCAAGAGTGGTCGTAAAATGGAACAAAACTAATTTAACAACTGTCTTGCTTAGCAACAGAAATTTTGGGCTCAGTTGTGGTCGTAAGACAAGGACTACCTATATGTAGTTTTCCATTTGCCTGATCGGTGCAAGTCAGTAGCACCTGGTCTAATTCTGCATTCTAGTCCCCTTATTCAGCTACCACAACAGCTATCCTTTTTGTGAACCTTGATTAATATGGAGTAACTGTACTTTTCTGTGGCCAATTCTTTCAGATGACTTCCATGATAAATGAGTATAACACTGAAAGTTATGGAAATCAAAGGCATTTCCTTGCATGGAAATGTGTACAGATTTCAACCTTCACATTCGTTGTCCAGAAAAACTAATTATCTAATGTATTATCATAGAATCTGAGAGCTGGAGGAGAGCACAGATCTTTCTTGCACAGTGCAGGATCCAGTACAGTGAAGGAGAACTAACAATGTCTTGTGATGCTCCTAGTGCCAGGAAGGGTTTCATGATGTCTAGTCTGATTCAGTTTTCTGTAGTTCTGTACCCCTTTGTACTGATCGTGTCCTCTGGGACAAAAGAGAATAAGTTCATTCCCACTTCATATATTTGAATGGTAATTATATTGCTCCATCATCATCTTTACTGTAAACATACCCAGATCCTTTCACTGTTGCAATATAACTTGCTGTCCAGACCCTCTCTGACTTGATCGCTCTTCTCTAAACTTACTCTAATTTGTTATGATCCTTTCTGAAGCTGTGGTGCTCTGAATTGGATACACTATCATAAATATTGATCAAGGCAGAGTGGACTAAAACAATTACTTTCTATGCTCCTGTTAATGCACCCCAATGGAGCATTTACTTTTTCATACCTGCATCATACTGTTAGCTTAGGTCAACCAGGATACCCAGGTCATTTTACAGTATTCCAAACCAAAAAAAATAGCCAAATGCAGGACTTTACATTTCTTTACATTTCATTTCTTTTCCATTATATATATATAATGGAATACACACACACACACACATATATCACCTCAAATGCGGCTGGAACCTTTTCAACCTTCTTTTTTTCCCACTTAAATACTAACTACTGTTCCCAGCTTTTTATCATCTGCATATTAATTGTCTTTTCAACTCATTCATTCATCCAAGTCATTGATAAAAGTGTTGAATAGCACAGAATCTAATGGCACTCCATTCAGTTCTTCCCTCTAAGCTGAAGTGGAGCCATTAATGAGCACTTCAAGTTCAGCCACTCAGTTGATTGTGAATTCCTCCGCAGTAGTATCATGTAGCTCAGGGGAATATTATGAAGATTTGCTGAGGTCCAGGTATTTACTAATACATTTTTCAAAGAGGGAAATAAGGTCAGTGTGACACAACTTGTTTTTCAATAAGCACATGCTGGCTTTTGTTAATTGTTGCAGGGATCACACACATGCTGCTTGATAATCTGTTCAAAGGCCTTGCCCAGTATAGACATCAAGTTGACAGCCTTGTAGTTTCTTGAGTCCTCCTTTTCCTTTTTGAAGATGGAGATTACATTTACTATACTCCAATCTACTGGGGCTTTGCGGGCCTCCAGAGGTTGGAAGAAATGACCAAGAACAATTTTTCAATAATCTCAGCTAATGTTCCTTCGGTACCTTGGGGTATAATCTATTTGCCCCTGGAAATCTGAAATCGTTTAGATTAACTAAGTTATTAGCTCTGTCCCTTGGCTGTCCTCAGTGGTGTGACAATGACCTGCTAAGGTTCCTGTTCCTTTCTGAGAAAAGATAAATGCAATATAGGACTTTAAAAGTTCTGCCTTCTCTGCATTGTAACCTATTCATTTTTCATAACAATAGATCTACAATCACTTCTCTGGCCTTCCTTCTATTTCTAATGTAGCTTTTTGTTGTTTTGGGATCTCTCATAAGCCTCAGCACTTTCTGAGTTCAGCCTTTCTAAATTTGTTCCAAAAACCTCTGGAAAATGAAGTACATAATGCCTCTTCCGTAGTTTGTCCTCATTCTGAGATACAAATCTGAGGCTTACAATGGGGTTAGCAACCTTATTCCACCATAAAGATGTGGCCACACTTATTCACTGGGGGAGTTGAAATTAATATTCACAGTTGCTGGTTCTGATGGAAGACTACACCAGAGGTTAATTTGACTATTAAATGTGCTTTGGGGTGTTTTTATGGTCATGTTTTCCCTGGATTTTTAGTTGGTGTGATGTTCAAACATTCACGATTTCATAAAGCCTTTCCTTTTATTGTAATTAATACCGTCCGTCACCAGCTATTGTGGCAATCAGTTTTATCTAGCAAAAGTTTGCAGCTGGAAGACTTTTCCTATTACCATAGCGCAAGCTTTTGTTCCTGTAGAACAGGGCTGTCAAAACTCGCGTTGTCACGGCAGCATCATGTGATGTTTTGGGACTTTTTCCCCTTCACTAAACCGGGCATGGCCAGCACATGACGCATCCGGCCTGTGGGCCACGAGTTTGACAGCCCTGCTGTAGAACTTTTTCAGTTCCTGTGCCTCTCCCTGCCTTTCCTAGTTCAAGCTAACTCTGCATATGTTCTTTATAACTATTAATGCATATGTTTCATATTTTTGTTGTGCTTTCCTATTTTTCAGCATACTGGTATCAGATGATATTGCCTCCGAATTTCGATGAGTCAAAAAAGTATCCCTTGCTCATTGATGTGTAAGTCAAACTGCCCTTTTTTTTACCTTTTTATTTATGCTTAATTCATGATACCAATCATGTTTATACTTACGTGTTGTCTGCCTAATGCTTCGTGGGTGCTGTACAAAGATTTAAAAAGCAAGACAGGTTTGGCAAAACTGGTATACTCAGACCTCGGTTCTGAAAGCTGCAGATTGTTCCCCTGAGTACCAGCTTGGATGCAGACAGTTCAGGGAGATTCAGACCATCGTTCAGTAGGCTGATGGCCCATTTCTTCCACACAGAAGGCATTGTTGCTAATAAATTCCTAGTTGAGGAAGAGGAGGGACTTATTGGCATCTGGTTTCATATTCTCTCGGAGGACTGTGATGCAGTCATCAGATGAATACAAGCAACAGCTTTGTACTAGTAAGATTAGAAGAAAAAGAGCAGCCAGGATAACAACAAAAAGATTTCCAAGAAATTTCATTGACAAACATTTAAGACTTGAATGTGCTTCAAGACTTGTCGCCTTTACTAAAAGAGCTTGATTTGGCTGTTGCTCTGCAAGTTATCATAGTGACAATTAATTTAGGATATAGAAAAGCATAGTGGTTCTGAAATAGGGTTATCAGGTATAAGTTATAAAAAGCCAAACCATTGTTATAGGACAGTGAAGAGTTTTCTGAGTTTCACTGGTGCCATCTAGTGTTTGTTCAGAAACTTTAGTGATCATTAAGAGTGCCCTGTTCTGAACAAGTCACAGTGATGATGTTAAGGGGCAAACTTCACTCTTACATATGTATGCCTCAGACACAAATGCATTAGCCTTAGTAATTGCATCATGCCACATATTTTGACAATCCCTCAAAAGTCTTGCCTTCAAGTATTCCCAGCTGTTCCAACCAATGAGATACAGACAGTCCTCACTTAATGACCACAACCGAGTCTGGAATTTCCATCATCAGTTGTTGCAGTCATTAAGCAGGGCACCATGTGACTTAATTTGATTTTATGACTGTTTTTAATGGGAATTGTGAAGTGAATCATCATTAACCAAATCAGGTGGTCATTGAGCAAATCCGTTCTCTCCAAATGGGCTTAAATCTTGACATGTGTTGCTGAGCCTATTTAAATAAATCCAGGTCAGGACTACTGTACAGTTTGCAGTTAAATAAAAACAATGGCCAAAGGATAGCTACCAATAGAAAAATGTGGATTAGACAATTGTACACATACCAATTGTACTGTATACACACATCTTTACTGAACCTGACCCTGCAAATATAATATAGAAATATAACAAAGAAGACACATTTCCTGGATCCTGAACATATGCTGTTGATGCTATTCCTCCCTCACACTCCTCTGCACATATTAAAGGATTTGCATTAATTAGCTTCTTCCTGTAATCTGCAAATTATAAAAATTTGCTTTTTATAGTAAACATAAAATGCAAAAATTCTATATTTGGTGAAAATTAATTGTGGAAGAAATGTAGCATACAGTAGTTACAAGCACTTAATTTCTCTTCATCCTATTAATTCATATCTTAAACATAATATATCATAATCATTAGAATTATTAACCATTTTACTAATTAAAATTTCAGTGAACCATAATGATCAAAGGCTTATTAAGATTCTGAACAGGAAATGTGGATCTTGGTACACTGTTTAAATGTATTAGAGATCAGCATTTGGATTTTAGGGTAGTATGCACGGGGACATGAAGATGACCATGAGTCATAGATTATTTGTCTTCAATTATGTACATTCTTCAGATGATATATAATTAGCCTTCAGATCTTTTGCGAGTGGGAAAAACAGGCGTCTTCATTTTTGCACTTGATCACTTTATTAAAAGGTAAAGGTAAAAGTTTCCCTCATGCATAGGTACTAGTCATTTCTGGCTCTAGGGGGCGGTGCTCATCTCCGTTACAAAGCCGAAGAGCCAGCGCTGTCCAAAGACGTCTCCGTAGTCATGTGGCTGGCATGACTAAATGTCGAAGGCACATGGAATGCTGTTACCTTCCCACCAAAGTGGTCCCTATTTTTCTACTTGCATTGTTACAGGTTTTTGAACTGCTAGGTTGGCAGAAGCTGGGACAAGTAACGGGAGCTTACTCTGTTACGCAGTGTTAGGGATTCGAACCACCAAACTGCCAACCTTTCTGATCGACAAGCTCAGCGTCTTAGCCACTGAGCCATCGAGTCCCTTTATTTATTTATTTTATTTTATTTTAAAAGTAGGGCAGTGAAAAACATTGAAAGAGGAGTTTGCTGTTTTTGTTAACGATAGTAAAGTAGGCATCCTCAAAACATTAAAGCAGCTGTATCTTTCAGAAGTGCAGCTGCCTTGAAGGCTGATCACAGTGTTTGTACATGAACTGTGTATGCAGGTACAGATTCTTTGTCTCATTGGTCCCAGAGTACACACACCACCAAAAACAGGCTTTGAAGCAACCATACAAGCCTTCTGCAGGATGCAGCTGCTTTAAAACATTGAAAAGGATGCTGTGCCTATCATTCTGAACAAGCTTTTCTGATCTGAGCCACACAGCTGCCATCTTGCACCTGATCAACATTTGTGTCTGGCATCAACATGGGGACTTTGGGGAGATATAATTGGGCAACTGATTAAGAGTGTTTGGACTTCATATATTCCAGAAATGTTAATATTGTCAGATAAGACTATTCAATGAGGAACTGAGCAAGTGACTGTGTTGGCCCATGGCTGTAAGTGCTGTAGGAGCCCCAGTAGCTATAGGCAAGAGCAATACTCTCATGCAGCAGCTCAAAAGCCACTAATTATGTTGCTGGACTTTGATGCAAGATCTGATCAGTATTTGAATGTTCTGGATAAGGCAAGTAATCTGTTAGCAAATGTCACAATGGCAAACAATATTCGGAAAATGAATAGTTGAGCATCCCATGCCTTCCATTATGGAATAAAGCAAAAAGGTGTGAGACATTGAGATATTCCTGCAATGAAGCAAGAACAAATGCTTACAGCTTAAACTCAGTTTTGTTGTATTTACACAAAGGCCCAGGATGAGAGTTGAAATGTAGAAAATATAGATTGAAACTATCTCTATGGGCAGTCATTTCAATAAGACTTAGTCATGAGCATTTAATGTTATTTGAGATTTCTTCCAGGAGTTTCATTATTAGCCTCAACCTCACAATAAATTAGATTAGGTTGGTCCAAAGTTACTCCTTGTGTTCCATGAGAGAAAGGGGATTGCTGACTTCTTGTTGGACATACTCTAAGTTAAACAAAGTTCTGCAGCAACCATAAAGGAATGAAGTTAAAAAACAGTTCATTATTTTACAAGACAATGATGGAAATAATTCAATGGAGAGAGTTAAATGGACATTATGATAAAATTTTACCATAGAGTTCATATACGGATTATGCCAGAAAAAGATCATATGATTCAGTCTCGTTTCTTATCATTTTGGGCTTCAATTTAATTTTCTCTATTTAGAGTATTCTTTGGTATTCTTTGTAAATACCCTTCTTCTTAGAATGTATTAATTTTAACCTAAATTGCTGTCTATATTGCTGCTTTTGAATTTCCAGCCATATTGTGTATAGCGAAATAAACATTCAATACAGCTAAAGCCAGACTAATAATAAGAAAGTACAAAATCCAGTTTAGCATCAGGATACGTTTCATAGGCCTGAATCTCAGTTCTATTGTTACAGTGCTTGTGGCAAACTCAGTTGAAGAGTAGGCTGCTGGACATTTTCTGTTCTAACCAAAGTCTGTGTTTATATAAGAAATTGGAAAGTGCAGAACAAAAAGAGCACAGCATGGATCAAGTCAACCAACTTTCTTTCCACAGATATGCAGGGCCTTGTAGTCAGAAGGCAGATGCTGCCTTCCGGATCAACTGGTCTACATATCTGGCAAGCTCCGAAGGGATTATTGTGGCTAGCTTCGATGGTAGAGGAAGCGGCTTTCAAGGGGATAAAATTTTGCATGCCATATACCGAAGACTGGGAACCTATGAAGTTGAAGATCAGATCTCAGCAGCCAAGTAAGTTTGTACCTTATTGCCTTAGCTTTAGGGTGGTTAACTGTCAGAAAATAGGCCTTTTCTGACTGTTGCTATGCAGTTTACAATTAGTATGGATTTGGGGTGAGATCAAATCCACCAATGACAGGGTGACACCACATACCCTGGACTGGCATCACAAGCCACGCCCCTGCAGTATATAAGAGGCTGCCCAACTGGCATTTACCTCAGGTACCTCAGGAGCAGGAGAAATCAGGAGGTCTACAACTTGCTCTCTGGTACCTCATGGCAAAAGAGAAAGGGGAGAGAGAGGGAAAAGTCTAAAGAGAGGTCTAAGTTTTTTCAAGAGGTCTGTGTTTCTTAGAGAGTTGTTCTCAATTGTCCTTAAGAGAGATTGATCAGCATAGGCGATCAATTCTCTCAATATCTATCTCAGAACTTCTAACAACCAAGCTGAAAGGAAGAGAAAGTATTCCTAGACTAAAGACTATTTGATTCTTTATCTGAGAAACTACAGGACAGAGAAAAATCAACTACATAGGTAGTTGTAGAAACCAAGAGAGACCTGAAGAAGAAGAAACTAAAGTAGAACAAAAGAGACTGGTAATAGTCTTTCTGTATGTTTATTTGATTTAAGCTGCTTGTACAATAAATGTTGGTTTGAAAACAGACTGGGCTCAGCATCTTTATACAATTTAAATATATAGACAGAGTTTAAAAGATCCTCAAATATTAATTGATCATAGGATCGATTAATAAAAATATTAACATTAACATCTTAACTGGGTTTCTCTCAATGTTTCTCCTTCTTGCAGAATTTTGTAGGCTTGGTTTTTCTTTGTTTCTCATTTTTCTGTTTAGTAACTTTCATCATCTCCTCCTTATTTTAATACAAAGCTTGAGATTTGTTTTGTTTTTTATTCCCAACTTACAGTAATTTTCATTTTAAAACCTAATACACAGTTTTTGCAAACAGTTAACATATAACATAGATAATTACTGGATTTGCATGATAGAAACATTTTGTGCAGGCCTTTCCCTACTTTTTTGATTGATGAATTGGAGTGTAACTTTCAGAGAAGTGAATTTTGATGGGTAGTTGAGTTAAGATTCATATATTAATTTACAAATGAATATTTGATTAACACAAATATGCTCATTTCTCTTCTATTTCTAACCCCAGGTAGCCTTCTACTTCCTTTACTCCTAATTGGTAATCCAATTATTTAAAAAAGTGCAATACAAAAGAACTGGTTTGGAAATAAGTATTGAATATTAATATTTATGTATTACATTTTAATACACCTATTCTCCAAGGATCAAGGCTGATGAAGGAAAGGAAGTGTTGCAAAGAAGAATAAGATAAGATTTTTCTGAGTATGTGCACTTTTCTGTTTTTTTCTTAGGCTGTTTTCCGAAATGAGCTTTGTTGATAAGGACAAAATGGCTATTTGGGGCTGGGTAAGTATTAAAGTATTAATTGTTTTGTTCAGATTTGCTAGTAAGAAAAGGTGCTTCACTTGAATACACATTGTGAGAAATTGCTGTCTGTGGAGACACAGCAGATGTTGTTTATAAGATACGCCTCTATATTTTAGTTGGGCCTCTTTCTAAGTAGAGAAATGTTTCCATTCAAAACCTGAATTATTGCTTCCATTTATCTCTCCCCACATCTTTATGCTTCTGATGGACTGCTCAGACACATAGAAACTGGAGCAGCTGGGTCATTGCCTTGATCCAGCAAGACTTTTTCTACATTCTCACATTCTCTATAACTATGTGGCTGGGTTCATACCTTGCACTAAGCCATGAGTTGCTTATTCAGAGTTTATTAAGTAAACCATAGATAGGTTCATACACTACATTAAGCCATAAAAGCATAGTGTGCAAACTTTAATTGTTCATTCACACAACACGATAAGCGAAAATCAAGCAAGCTGCATTGTGTTTTACACTGAATCTATCTATGAATCTAGTCTGTTACACTGTCGTCTTCTGCGTTTCTAGTGTAGATTGGCTTCTATATAAGGTTGCAGGAAAATTGACTGTATTTTAAATTGATTGGGTCAACTTTCCACTTAAAAGTCTATTCTCATTATGTTTTTGTGATATCAAGGGAATATTTTATAATACAAGGGAACGTCTCCTTGCACAAATATTCAAGTTCATCCTTGGAGTGGGAAAGCTGTGTTAGTCTAGTCTAGCTTAAAAAAGAGTTGAAAGTACCCTGTTTCAACTATAGTCTGGCTATAGATGATAGCTCTATTAGCCAACCTCACTGCTTTAGCTGTGCTTTGCAGAGGTGTGCAACAGTTGGAATTAAACCAGCTAATCATGGTATTCAATCCCTCATCCAATGAGATCAATAGGCACATCTATAAAGGCAGATCAGTTTTCAGGAGGTCCTCTTTAAAATATAGACCACAAGAACAGAACAACAGAACTTCACTGATTGCCTCCTCCAGCTCAGAGCTCAAACCACTCAAATGCATTATTAATATGCTGCAGCCCATACTGGACAATGCTATTGTATTTTTTCAGCCCCCTGTTTGAATACAAAAAACATCTAGCCTGAAGCAAATTGTCACAAGCAACAACAAACAACAGGATGATGATGGGAACCAGGGCTGGCAACGAATCCAGATGTCTAGCTTATCCCCACATTTATACCAACAGTGCCATTGTGAATCCCAACAAGTAAACATACACAATCAGAGGTGCCTTCACATGTTTGTCCTCTAATGTGATATGCCCCAGCATCTACCCCTTTGGACTCTACCTACATAGGACAACGTTTGCACATATACTGAAGAGTTCATGGACACAAGTTTGACATCAGGAGCCAAAACAAGGTCAAAATAATAGAGTACTTCAGCCTCCTAGGACACTCATTGCAGACCTTAAAATTAATCTTTGGAAAAAAGCACTCTTTAAGTGAAAGGTTGCTGAACGTATATCAAATGGTTTTAGGCTATCTCAAAAGATCTCAGCAAACACAATGTTTTGTATTAACACATTAAAATTGATAATTGATAGAATTATCACTTGTAATCTGTCATATGTAACCTGTATCGGCAGTAACCAATCTAAATTCCCCTCTCCCAGCGTCATCACAATTTAACTCCTACATCAGTTAGTTAATTAATTAAAAACATTTATATAGCCACCCGTCATATAGGCAACTCTGGGCAGCTAACTAAATCAAAGTTTTAGTTATGAAGAAGTGAATTGTTGCTGACGAAATATTTGCCTTCTAGTAAAAGTTATTAATTAGAAAAGAAATAACCAGATTCCTTCTGATTCAGGTTGCCCTGAGTCACATGTCAAGAGCCTTGGTGGTGCAGGCTGTTAAACACCTAGCACTTAGTTCCAGCTGCCTGCAATTAGTGCAGGCTTGAATCCCACCAGGCTCAAGGTTGACTCAGCCTTCCATCCTCTCGGGGTAGGTAAATTGAGGACCCAAGATTGTTGGGGGCAATAAGCTGACTTTGTAAAAATGCCGCTTGAGGGGGCCAAAAAAAGCCCTAGTAATAAGCAGGCATATACAATAGAATGAAGGCTATTGCTGAGCACATTGGATTGTGCTCTAAAAGATTGTAAGCCACCCTGAGTCTCCGGAGAAGGGTGGCATATAAATGTAAAAAAAAAAAAAAGTTGGCAGCTGTATAAAATAAAGGAGAACATGTCACTATATCTCATTCTGCCTAACCCAACCTAGAGATATCTCTTTTTGAAACTAAGACTAATGGGGCTCCCTTTATATCCCTTTGTGCTGTTGCTGTTAGTTGTGAAGTCGTGTCTGAGCCATGGTGACCCAATGGACAACATATTCCTCCAGGCCTTCCTGTCCTCTACCATCTTCTGGAGTCCATTTAAGCTCACGCCAACTGCTTCAGTGACTCCATCCAGCCACCTCATTCTCTATCGTCCCCTTCTTTTATTGCCCTCAACCGTTCCCAGCATTAGACTCTTCTCCAATGAGTCCTTCCTTCTCATTAAGCGGCCAAAGTATTTGAGTTTCAACTTCAGGATCTGGCCTTCTGAAGAGCAGTCAAGGTTGATCTCCTTTTATGTGAAGGTACTATACAGGTTTCACAGAGGATTTCATTACCAAAAAAAATTGGGGTCAGAACAAGCCTTGCCTCATTACTTGGCAAACTGAGATCCAAGCAAAGCTATTCTTTAACTCACTCTCTTTCTCTCTCTCTGTCTGTCTCTGTTTCTGTCTCTGTCTCTCTCTGTCTCTGTCTCTCTGTCTCTGTCTCTCTGTCTCTGTCTCTCTCTTTGTGAGGAAAACATTGTATCCTTCTTGGTCTATTTGAAATAATAATGTTTCAGGAGGAGTTTAGATAAGATATAGACTTCGGGAAACACTCAGATGGATAGTCAATAACAGAAATAGGATGTATATTTTATATTTTATATTGTACCATGTTGGATCTTTCTGTATTCTTGCTCTTTACCTGTTTCTTTTTTATGGTGAGAAAGTCGGCTAGATTTGGATTTAAATATGTATTAGGACCTCTTCGCTTCGAATACAAAATATGGATGATTGTTTTTTTTCTTTTTCAATAGGTTTTTTTAAAGTATGTTTTTTGTTGTTGTCATTATGATGTGTGTTAATAAAGTTTATTTAAAAAATGAAATAATAATGTTTCTTTTCTCTCAGTCTTATGGAGGTTATGTGACCTCCATGGTCCTTGGAGCCGGAAGTGATGTGTTCAAGTGCGGAATAGCTGTGGCACCTGTCTCACGCTGGCAATATTATGGTATGTGTTTATTTATTCACAATAAAGTAGGAAGATCCTTTAACAAGCACCACAGAGGTCATACTGGGCAAAGATATCGAGTATGAATAGTTGGGTACATAATTCTCCCACATGAAACTATCATTTGGTCTGCCTTCCTGAATTCATGTGACGTATTACACACTGTCCCTGGATTAATATTTTCCCCCAACTGGAAACTTGGATTTGAAAGGAAGATAATCTGCTTAACCTTTAAATGGCACAAAATTACTTAATATTTAAAATTTTACTATAATGCAAATGTCTGCATTTGCATTCCTCAAAAGTGCCATGTGTTCCAAAGTGTGGAGGGATCATTTCTGAATGTCATAGAATTTGTTGGCACCGCTACCAACTTCCTTTGTTACAATGAGCTCTGGAAAGAAGGGTCATAATTTTAATCATTTATTACAATATTTACCAATTAAATGATACTGCTCATTGCCTCTTATGTATACTAAGTATTATCAAATGCTTATTATTAGTTTGCTCAATGTTCCAAAAACTCCCAAAAGGAAAATTTGAATGTTAAAGCTGTATATTTTTGCCTTACATTTTGATTCTAATTATGAGTTGATTGGGTAAACTTTGTGATGGCTTCTTGAGTTGCTGCTTTTCATTGAGAAAACATGATTTGGCTAAATTTTCTGGAAGTCAGAAAGGATGACATTTCTGTAATTAAGCCCCTCTTTTCATGTTTTCCTTTTGAATATCAGTGCTCACTTCTTATTTAACCTTCAATGGTTAAATTTTACCATTTGGTTTTTAAAAAATAATTATGTATTAGAATATACATAATTATTCATAGATTGCTCTCATTGCAAAAGAGTATGCTATCTGCAGACAAATCAGGGGTTTGTTCTATATTTTGAAATGTTACAGAAATCTGTTTATTAAGAGGCAATACTGTATGACATGCCTATATAGGCAGCAATCTCTTTTAAATGATTTCCAGTATGCCAACTGCAGAGTGTTGGGGTGTTTATTTTTAAGTCATCTCTATCCTTCCTTTCATCAGGGAGCTCAAGGCAACAAATATGGTCCCTCTTCCACTTTTCCTTTGCTGGAAGCCTGCACAGTGGCTAGATATTTGAAATAGTGTCATGCCTCCTAATTTATCAGGACTTTCTCCACCTCCTTAGTGGGACATTTGCATATTTTCTTGCTCTGGAGTAAAGAAAATCTCCTCCTCCTTATTAGTTGGTGGACTTGCTTCTACAGATGGAAGCATAAAGTTGGATCCCACCTAGTGAGTAGTACAGACTCTACCAATGCCTACATCAGTTAGTTAGTTAATTAATTTAAAACATTTATATAGCCTTCTGATATTGCATAATGCCTTCTTTATGTGCTCCCCTCCATCCTAGATTCTATATATACTGAACACTGCATGGGTTTGCCTGAAAATAATTTAAACCTGGTCACACACTTATCTGGGGTTTCCACACTGTGAGGTGTACATTCCTTGGGCAGGTGCAGATAGAGTCCAGGAGAAGTGTGAAAAACCCTTTGGTTAATAAATGCACATTTCCCAAAGTTTCATTGTATTGCTTTTTTTGTTCAGTTATGTTCATTTTAGTGTTTGAATTTTTAGGGCAGTTGTGTACATTAAGGTTACAGTAAAGGGAGTTATAGCAAAAAGTTTGGGAACCCCTTGTCTAAGACCTTAACTACCGCTTTAAACTAGAATTGGGTAAGGTACAGCTATTGTCAATTACAGGTTTGGGGAGTTTGAGAAATCATCTGGTTTTTTATGGTTATGAGTGAGGGTATCCAAGGGAACGCCCAAAAACTTCATAGCCATATGACACAGAATCTCTTTGTTTGAGAATTATTTTTTTAAATGCTTAAAATGAAGTAAACAAACAATATGCTACAGGTGAGGGGGAATCAAGAAATAATCAGTGGTTTATTTTGATGGTTTGATGACCCTAAAAGAAATAGCCCTGTTTTGATAGCATCCTTAGTTTATTGCAATTCATCCAGAGAAACAGACTTAGTAAAACTTCCATTTTCTTTCCAGTTGATGAGAGAATAATATTACTTTGGCATAAGGTTGCTGAGAATAATTAATAATGCTGTTGCTATGGACAACTGCATACTGAATATTTAAAAATGTGATTATCTCCAGTGCCTATTATTAAGAAAACAGTAAATTTTGGGGAAACTTAGCACAATAAAGTACTCACTATATTGGTAAATAGATGCCAATGAACACCAGAGTTAAATAAGCAAGCATAGCCTTCTGATATTGCATAATGCCTTCTCCATCCTAGATTCTATATATACTGAACGCTACATGGGTTTGCCTGAAAAAAATGATAATCTGCATTTCTATGAGGTAAGAAAATGTCTTTCACTTTTTACTGTACAAAAATAAAACAACAATGCAAGCTGAATCTCACTCAACCTGACTGCACACACAAGCTTCTTTCTTCCCTGCACTTCTACAATCAACTTTGGATCACACTTACACACACCAAGTCCAAAGAATATGTGGGAAGATGAGAAGCAAGCTGTGGTAGCAGTTGCCCCCCTTCCTTACTTATAGAGAAGTGGTTATATGGTAATTTATTAAGGATATCAAAAGCAATAGTTACTCTAGGTGAAGAATATTCTAACAGTTTCTGTTGAGTGTTGCTAATATATTCCAGATGTTTCCTAAGTTATTTACAGTGTTTTGCTATACTGTAGAGGTTAGGTAACTGCATTTGTTTGGAATATGGATTCCATCTGTTCTCTATTACAATATAAATATTTATAAATAACTTTTGCAAAACTGTTTTTTATTAGGGAAATTCAATTTGGTATGCTATTTGATGTACCCTTGTGTAGAGATTTGGGTTCTGTAGACACTCTACCATCTCTGGGTTGCAATAATCTAATTTAGTGTAATCTGAATTACTATTTGCAACCCAGAGATTATAATCCCATTTAACATTGCACCATTTGGCACATTTATACAAGAATGTGGTTGCATGGATCTGACCAGACACTTATGAAAACGTAAGTGTTTGAAGTGTTTCCTTCCTTCTTTCTTAATCTGCAGCATTTTTTCACTAAAACAGATTCAGGCAGTGAATTTGTTATTTGACTTTTGCAGTTTGCACTGCAATTGAAACGGTGGCATAGTCTCCAGGAGCAGTGATGTATTAGCCCAAGATATATCTCTGTTAACCTTGCTCTTAAACAAGCATATCTTCTATTATATCTGCTATTGCAGCGTCTTTATATGCCAGTGCATATCTGTACATTTTGTGCTCAAGTATGTTGTGTACATGATGTTTCTGTTTCTTCAATATCATGTTTATGATGCCTTTGCTCCAAAAAGAACTTTATAGTAAATTATGATTCTAAGCATACTGTTTTTATTTTTCCATTACATCATAATGAACATTCATGCGCTCTGACACGTCCACAGTGTTTGAACACCTGTTGAAGTGTGCTGAAACTAAGCAGAAAGGAATGGAATGCATGTACATATTGAGGGTGTATATCTGAAAAGGAGATCTAAAATGGGTGGAAGATACCTTGTTTTGAAATAGAAGTAGATATGGAATTGGATTAACACACTGAGCACATCAGTCACAAAACCCACTGTGGCAAAGGGAGAAAAAAATTGCTAACTTATCCTATCTCTGCTCTTCAAGTTGCTACTTGATGAAGTAGCAGCCATGTAACAAATGCTGCTACTGGGCATCTGCTGTACAGAGAAGAGTGAATTGTGGAGAAAAAAGCCTATGTTTCTAATAAATAAAAGCCATAATCGTAAGAGCTTGAAGACCAGATAATTTGTTTTTGCACCTAAAAACCTAAGATGGGCAAACCATACAAATCTTTTAAATAAATAAATCTGGATGTCTGAAATTTGAGAACCAGTTTGGTGTAGTGGTTAACGCACTGAACTAGAAACTCGTGAGTTCTACTTTAGCACAAAGCCAGCTGGAGACCTTGGACTAGTGACTTTAGCCCTACAATGGCAGTCCTGGCAAGGCACTTTGAAAACAAAACCTTGCCAAGAAAAGTTCAGAGGCTTCGGGTCACCAGGAGTCAAAAATTGACTCAAAGATACACCCTACAAACAAATCCCAACCCTTAAAAACCCAAGTTGGGCAACTGTACAAATCTATTAAATAAATTAACCTGGAGTTCTGCAGATTCACCTATTCAGGTCCCAATTTCCAACACTGCTGAAACCTAGAAAAGGGCACTCCCATTCATTCACTCCAGGCTACCTCACAAAATATTTAGGACAGAATGGGGTCATCTCAGGTGGCCTGGATCTTGTTTGTGGGTAGGTCCAAATGAGTTAGTCGGTTTTGCCCTTCAGATCTACACATCCTAGATAGGAAATAAAACTTCCATTATTATGGAGGGAGCTAAGTGGCCTGGCAGTTAAGATGCTGGACTTGTCAACTGGAAAGTTGGCCTTTTGAGCCCAAGAACCACAGGACAGAGGGAGCTCCCATTCCTGCCCCAGCTCCTGCCCAACTAGCAGTTCAAAGGCTGGGAGTCTTTGGGAGTCCCAAAGGTGCTTTTTTCAAGAGGCAACTGGACTTTCTTGTTTTTTCTTTGAAGCTGTTTCACTTCTCATCCAAGAAGCTTCTTCAGTTCTGACTGAAGAAGGATTTATACTCCTTGCAGACAGTTGGTCATTTGCAGTCTTTTTAGAGAATCGTTGAGGCCACTTGGAAGTTTATCTGTGTCCTCAGGGTCACCTGAGTAGTGCAAATGAGTGTGGAGCCTTGTTGACTACATGATGTTTTCTGCCCTGTATCCCTTCACTGTTGAAGGCAGGTGCAGGCTGTTGAGGATGAGTCTGTGTTGTCTGCATCTCAAACTGAAGCACAAATGGTTCCTGTAGTTTTCAATTTTTCTGGAAATCCATATATACTCCTACACGATTCAAGGGTATTCACCCCAAAGTGCACAGCTAAAAGTCTATGGAGATTCTCAGTCATCCAGGTCATGGTTGTCTCAAAGGTGCTTTTTCAGGGGGCAACTGGACTTTGGGGGTGGGTTGGACAAGAAAGTCCAGTTGCCCCCTGAAAAAGCACCTTTGAGACAACCATGACCTGGATGACCGAGAATCTCCATGGACATGGAACTGGGAGTAGATAAATAGCAGAGGTGGTATTCAACCGGTTTGCATCTATTCAGGCAAACTGGTAGCGGTTATTTGGCATGGGCCGCCAAACCGGTGGCAACCCCTGGCTGGCCACGCCCTCAAACCGGGTCGCCCGGTTGCTCACTTGCCCCGATTGCTCTCCTAGCTTTCCGTTCCCCACGTCCTCTTTCTCCCTGGGGGAAAGGAAGAAAGGCATGGACGTTGCAAGTATCAGTTTCCCCGTGTGAGTTAAAAGTGACTGGAATGAGAGGAGTGCGGGCTGACAGGGGTGGGTGGGGGTGAATCCAGCCTTGGAGCACTTTTGCAACATAAAAGAAATGCATTTTGAAGCAGGTCCTTTAAAAACTTCTCCAAGGATTTCCCCATGGACTCTGCAAGTATCGCTTTCCCGTGTGCGTTAAAAGTGACTGGAATGCGATGAAGTGTGGTCTGACAGAGGGGGTGGAGGAATCCACTCCAGCCTTGGAGAAATTTAAAGGAGCTGCTTCAAAATGAATATCTTTTAAGCTACAAAAGTGCTCTGTGTGTGTGTGTGTGAGAGAGAGAGAGAGAGAGTGAGAGAGAAAGAGAAAGAAAGAGGAAGAGGAAGAGGAAGAGGAAGGGAGAGAAAGAAAGAAAGAAAAAAATAGGAAGAGAGAGAGAGAAAACTCTGTGCTATTATTTTTAATTGTTACATTATTTATCAAGTGTTAATATTTTACACTGTCCCTACACCTAGAGTGATTTTTCTGCCTTTCTTTTGCCCAGGGCTACCACATATTTTTCAGGGTTTACACGCATTCAATGTCAATAGTCCAGAGCATAAAATACACATGTGTTTAACAAGAGTTGAAAGGGACTTTGGAGGTCTTCTAGTCCAACCCACAGCTCAGGCAAGAAAATTGAGGATGCCAAACTCTGAGTAGAGGTCCTGGGAAAGGTGTCAGAATAACAGAATAACACTTAGAAGGGACCTTGAGGTGAACCCTATACCATTTCAGAGAAATGGCTGTCCAGTCTTTTCTTTAAAACTTCCAGTGATTGAGCACCCAGAACTTCTGGAGACAAGCAGTTCCACTGGTTAATTGTTCTCACTGTCAGGAAGTTTCTCCTTAGTTTTAGGTTGCTTCTCTCTGTTCAGTTTCCATCCATTGCTTCTTGTTTGCATTCTGCTTCTTTGGAAAATACATTGTCCCCTTTTCTTTGTGGCAGCCCCTTAAAAGCCTGTTGCCTATCACACTCTTGGATAAAGCATGTGCGCCATTTCCTCCTTTCAGTGGTCCATGAAAGCACATCTATAGTATGCAGATAATAAAGTCAAAAAAGGTGAACAACATTTTTACAGAACTATAGATACATTGAGGCTGGGTATGACAAGGAATGGCTGCAAGGGGAGGGGCCACCCCTTGATGTGAGTGACATTGAGTTGGCCATGCCCACCCAGTCACATGACCACCAAGCACACCCACACGTCACATGACCAAGCCACACCCACCCATTCACATGACCACCAAGCCACGCCCACCAAATAAGCCATGCCCACAGAACCAGTAGTAAAAATTTTTGAATCCCACCACCGATAAATAGGTACTACTTTGGTGGGAAGGTAACAACATTCTGTGTGCCTCATGCTGGCCACATGACCACGGAAATGTCTTCAGACAACGCTGGCTCCCTTAGCTACGAAATGGAGATTAGCTCCACCCCTTACAGGCAAATACCACTGGACAGGGGAAAGCTTAGCTTTTTTTAAAAGTCACTATAGAATCCTATAATCTGACTACTCTTGACTACACCTCTCTGGCTACCACCGCTCAGAATTAGTACTACAAATTCTACAAGCTAAAAAAAGGCAAAGAAAAGGACATTCAAAACAATTGATGGGGTGCAATTAGCGATGAAATGTATATCGTGGTGTAAAATGTGCAGCTTGTACATGAAGGTCCTCATTTACTGTAGTCGCCTAGGGTTGTCTCCAAAAAGCAAAACAAAAAGCTTGGTGTGAAGATGAGAAAGAAAAAAACATGATGGGTGAAGTGTTGAAAGTCATGCATAATGTAAAAAAAAATTGAACAGTCTTCCTCCCCTTAGAAGGAGGAGAATCATGGCATGAAAGAACATGTGGGAAAATTTGGGACTAGCAAAAGAAAGAACTTGTTTACACATTCATAATTAATTGTTGGAACTCCCTGCCCTCAGTGGTGCTGTTCCCTGTTATTTATTTATTATTATTTTTGAAATGGCTTTCAAAGTCCTCGTTTTAAAAGCTACCTCCTGAATTATAGATAGACTACTTTTAAATAGGGATCAAATGTAGGCAGCAGCTATTAGCTCCATGTCCTCTTTGTGACTTTCCTTCAAGCAGTTGAGTCAAAGGTCGTTGTGAGGTACATTTGGCCTGATCCTGTCCAGGAGGGTTCTTCCATTGTTTTGATCAAGTTATGAAAGAAATTGTTACAGTCCTCGGAGTAAAACTCTGGAGTCACAGTTTGGCCATTTGGTGACTTACTGCCCTTCTTTCAGCTCTGTGGGAGATTTAAACTTTAAAAAGTTGTCTGGGTTTTCAGTAAAACTTTCTAATTTAAGTCCAACTAGTTATGAAATCTTTATTCTACCCTACCCACCTGTGCTTGCTGTTAGATTTGCATGAAGAGTCAGATGTGGAGTGCTTCAGTGAAGAGTTTATTAGTGGCTACAGCTCATAACAGACCCGATTTGGCTGGGCTGTGGCTGCTACTTATAGCCAGCAGCCGCAGCTGCCAATCAGAGCGCAGGTTTTCCGCACTTTTAAACCAATCATTTCTGACATTTTACAAGAACAGTTCAAACTTAACCAATGACATTCAAACCTGCATACATAACACCCCTCCCCACTAGATTCAGTCCATACTCAAACCCCAACCTATCTAATGTATTCTTTTAAATAGGTGGGGCTCTTACGTTGAGACCTTCGTGGTTCAGAAGTTTTAACGTTCTCACCCAGTGAGAGGAAATGTGTCTGTTGACATTTCCCTAGTTGGACTTCCTGTGAAAGAAGACCCTGTTTGATTGTTAGAATCTGGTCTCTCCTCCCAACCCATCTCCAGCCCAATGTTAGCACCCAAGTCAGGTAGTGATGTGCAATCTTCCACTTGTAAGGATGGATTTTGGCATTGTGACAGGTTTTGGGATGGTTCCTGTCGTAACCTGGATCTAAGCTGAACAATGTGCCTGCTCCAGAGGACTCCATCCTCTGTTTGTACCCTGTAAGAACGAGGGCCTGTGATTTGAGTTATTTCAGCAGGAATCCATGAAGGCTCACCAATAAGGTTCTTAGCATAAACAGAATCACCCACACTGAACGTGCGAACTTTGCTAGTGGAATCTAGTGGTGCATTGGGTGCGTAAGTGGGATGAAGGCGGTCAAGGGAAGACCTAAGTTACCCATCAACAACTCTGCTGGGGATAAGTTAGTTGACGGGTTAGGAGTGATGTGCTGAACTAAGAAGTTTTTCAACTTTCTCAGTGATGTCCCCAGGACCCAATTGCTGAAGCTTTTCCTTGGTAAAAGCGTACCATTCGTTCAGCCCGACCGTTAGCGAAGGGTGCCCAGGGGCTGTCAGGGCATGTCTGATACCCAGTTGTGCTAGATAGGATTCAAAAGGGTTGGATGTAAATTGAGGCCATTGTCAGAACAAGAACATCAGGTAACCTGTGGGTTACAAAAGCTTTTAAGCTGCTTGATGACAGCATCAGTTGTGGTGGATGCCATAGGGATTACCTCTAGCCATTTGGAATATGCATCTACTATAATAAGGAAGGTGTGCCCTCTGGTAGGGCCAGCGAAATCAATGTGAATCCTAGACCATGGGCCCCTAGGACATTCCCATTCCTGTTTGGGGGGAGAGGTGGGGCAGGCCTGACTACCTGACAGTTGGGACAAGATGCAACCCAGTTTTCAACCATTTTGTCAATACCTGGCCACCATACATAACTCCTGGCCAATCCCTTCATCCTTACAATACCAGGATGACCCTCATGTAACATTTCCAAAACCTCCCTTTGCAGTTTTGGAATAACCACCCTGTTACCCCACAAAATACATCCTCTTAATACAGATAATTCAGTTTGCCTGGATTTAAAAGGTTGGCAAGGTGAGGTAGATCTTGAAGAGGCCAACCTTTCTTAATCCAGCCTATAATAGGAGCCAATAAAGTGTCTTTGGCAGTCTCTCTGGCAATTTCAGCAGCATGTACTGGAAGCTTGGCAACAGTTTCTAGGAAAAAGGTGTGTGCCTCAGGTTCAAAGTCCTCCTTGTGATAAGGAAGTGGGCAGCGACTCAAGGCATCAGCATGTCCAATGTCCTTGCCAGGCTTGTGGATAAGGTTGTATGGCAGCAAGAAATTCAGTCCACCTCAGCATTCTTGGTGACAGGATAATGGGTGTAGGTTTGTCTCCTGCCACAATGCCTAACAAAGGTTTGTGATCTGTGACAATGGTAAATGTTCTCCCATATAAATACTCATGAAATTTCTTGATAGCTGCAACAATTGCCAATGCTTCCTTGTCCAATTGGCTGTAATTCCTCTCTGCTTTGGTCAAGGTGAGAGAAAGTAAAATGCAATAGGGGCTTCCCTCGCTGCAGCTGAAACCCCCCCCCCTCCAAAGGGGATGCATCACAAGTCAGTACAACAGGTAAATTCTCAGAAACTGTAATGAGTACAGCATCAGATGCTGATTAGTCTTTTAATACTGTTAAATGCTGATTGTTCTTTCCTCCCCAGACCCAAACAGACTTTTTGTCAAGCAATCTGTGTAATGGTTCTGCAATGGTTGCCTTCTGAGGTAGGAACATGTGGTAAAGTTAATAAGTCCAAGGAAGGCTTGCAAATCTGTTTTGCATTTTGGTCTAGGGGCTTCTTTGATTGCTTGAACCTTGGCATCTGTAGGGTGGATGCCATGCTTGTCAATCATATAGCCCAAGAACTCAACCTTGTCAGTTCTAAGAGTGCATTTTCTTCCTTGACTTTTTAGCTTTCTTGAATCTGGTAAGGACTTCTCTGAGTCTCTCTTGTAATGAGTGTCATTTTCAGCAGAGATTAACACATCATCAAAGTAAGGCACTACCCTGGCAGTCCTTGGAGCATCCTTTCCATAAGGCTTTGGAAAATGCCTGGTGCCACACTTACTCCAAACTGTAACCTTTTACATTTGAAGGCACCTCTATGAGTCACAATGGTTTGGGCCTCTGCAGTGGCATCATCAACTGTTAGTTGTTGATATGCCTGGGCCAGATCAATTTGGCAAAGACTGTACCCTGCCAAGGAATGTAATAAATGATGCACCACTGGAACTGGATATGTGCGCTCTGTTGAAGTGCATGGTTCAATGTCCCCTTATGTCCCACAGATTCTCCATCAGTCTTGACTGGTGTGACTATAGGTGTCTCCCATCTGGAGTGGTCAGTGGGCTCTAAAAACTCCTTGAGCTATTAGTTTATCTAATTGTGCATCAATTTTTTCCTTTAAGGCAAATGGGACCCTTCTGGGCTTTAAGTAATTGGGGCACCTTGGGATCTAGGTTGAAAGTGATGGGGTCCCCATATACTTGACCAATCTGTCGCTGAAGACCTCTGGAAACTCAGACTTCAGGGCCTCCTCCCATTCAGTGTTGCTCACGTGATTGATGCCAGTCACCTCGATGCCTAGTGGATTGAACCACTCAAGTCCCAGCAAGCTTGGGCGGTCCTTGTCCACGATGGTCAGGGCAAACGTTTGGTGTGTTTGAACTTCACGTGTGAATTCTCTTGTTCCAACTACTGGAATCTTGTTCCTTGGTAGTCTTTAAGAGTCAGTGCTTGCTTCTGGAAATGCTTCTTCTGAATGTTGGGAAGTAGCCTGTGAATAGTGTCCCATGACACCATAGATAAATAGAGCCTGAGTCCACTTCCATTTGGCAAGGCCTTCCTTCACTTAGTACCTTCACATGTACTTTTCTGCTTCTTAAGGGTGAAGAGTGACCAATAGTGACTGTTTGATGAGTTACATTCTTCCCATTTGCTTCTTGTTGCCCCATTTTCTCACTGAAGTTGTTAGGCTGAAATCTTTGTCAGGAAACTTCTTTCTGCTTGGTGGAGTTCTGGATGATTTGCAGACTCTTGCTAGGTGACCTCTTTTTTCACAACGAGGAGACAGATGGTATCAAAAACTTGCATTCAGTGCGGGGCCCCCACAACCTCTGCAATAAAAGTCTTGCCTCTTTCTTCCAAGGTCTTTCCTTTTCTTCTCCATTCTGAGTCTATAAATTCCTTCCTCCACCTCGCTACAGTCTGAATCAGAATCTATTTGCTGCTTAATGGGTTGTTGTGGATTTTTCCACATCAGGATGCGGCCTTGTTAATTTTCTTCATGGCTGCTGCTGAGGACTTGGTAGCTTCCGCTGAAGAAGCTTCTTCTATGGCCTCCTTAAGCGTGATCTTAGGTTTCATTAATAATTTGCTCTGCAAAACCTTGTCTTTTAGGCCTAGAACAAATCGACCGGCATGGCCTCTTCTAAGTTGATAAATTCACATGCACCCCCAATGTCCTAAACTTGCCATGAAGTCATGCGTTTTAGCTTTCCCCTTGATCCCGCGGTAGAATTCGTGTCTCTTAATGAGGCACGATACTTGTGGCGCATAATGGGCTCTTAATAACTTTTCTAAATCGGGCCAGTCCATTACCTTCCGTCTGCAGCTCCGCCAATGCCCAGCCATCTTGAAAATGGCGGACTGCAGTGGGTGAAAAGATCGCCCTCTTCGCTTGTCGAAATGTCACGAGATCGTTTCCCTCCAAATACATTTGGAAGCGATCGCATATGAGTCCCAGTCTTCTGCCGTCGGATCGAATGGGGCTGGGAGGTGTTCAGCACAGCCATCTCTCTCGGCTTCTTCTCCGCGTTGTCTTCTCTTCGGAAGGATCCCACCTTCATCGCCAGTGTTAGATTTGCATGAAGAGTCAGACACGGAGTGCTTCAGTGAAGAGTTTATTAGTGACTACAGCTCATGACGAATTTGGCTGGTCTGCTGCTTCTACTTATAGCCAGCAGGGTTGCCGCCAATCAGAGTGCAGGGTTTTCACTTTTTAAACCAATCATTTCTGACATTTTACAAGAACAGTTCAAACTTAACCAATGACATTCAAACCTGCATACAAAACACTTGCTATATTTGGGGAAGAAGGTTGCTTGCTGAATAACTTTGGGTTCTAATAAGTCGCTTTGTAGAGTAGCAGATCCACAAAGCCCTTATGGAATTGGAAGTCACTTAACTTTCTACAGATTGAAATGTTAGTGCTCTGGGTGCACTATGTCACTCTGCAGCTTCACAGCACAGATGGCTCCAGAGGACTGTGTAATCTTTCTTTTTGCCAGGAGTCGACTTCTCTTGGCACGGCATTCGTTGCTGGCAGTGTCCACGTTGAAACTGCCAGTACCCAAAAGCTAAAGGTTTCCAGTGTGTTACTCAGAGGATTAAATTGGAGAATTTGAAAGTTAAGGAGAGATGGAGATACGGAAGAGACTTATTGCAAATCCCCTAAAGGAAGAACTGTTTAATTCAGTTCATGTTATAAGTAGCAAGGAATGAAAATCTTCTTGGTTTAAGATATTATTTGGAGTAGATTTCTCCTTTAAGTGGCCCGAGTTTTCTTCTTATCGTGGAACAATGAATTGCCCAGTTTTCACCCCTTCTTGACTACAAAAAACATTTTAAAAAAACCTCCTCAGAATATCCTCACTTTCAATGATCCTGATATTTCCTTCCTTCCTTGCACCAAAAGTCCTCCTAAAGGCAATCAGCTCAGTGTAGAATCTACAGAATCAACTGTAACAGTGCCAGAGGTTCATTAATTCATTTTTTATGATGCAAAAACCTTCCTAGGATAGATAATTGTATAGGCAGAATTTACAGAATTCTGTCTTGTTTTCTCCAAGTTGATGAGTACATTCCCTATGTTGCTATTAAATGGATGGTCATGTACTTGATTGCCCTTCCAAGAATTCCTACTTATTTTCTCAAGGAAATAAAACCATGCTGGCTGGAATTCACACTCCCAATCTTTGTGAATATTAAGGCTGCAGGCAAGCTGTCCTGGAGCCTATGCATTTCACAGCGGTGTGTAATACTGACCCACCATTTAAGAATGCTGCTTTTGTGAGACCCAGTTTAAATCAGAACCTACAGTGTCTGTCTTCACATGGCAAGTGATTTCTGTTCAAAGGCTGATCATACCAATTGGGGCATCAGCATCACACATCACCCGCAACTATCATTTGGGATGCAACACACTGGTGTCTAATTTACCCAAGCACGTACTCCAGTTCAGGGAATTGCCCAGTAGCTGAACATGTGAACATTCAAAGGGATTCATTGTGACCAGAGATTGTGAGATGGCATTAGTGCTACTATCAGCCTGCCTATGGCATTGGACTGAGGCCTTGCCTTTAAATATCCTCCCTTGATATGGCCGTCATCAGGTGATGAAGGTGTGTGAAGCAGCCCCAGGTCAGAGCCCTTTGCCCTGTTCAGTTTTGCAGAATGTTGTACTGTGGTGTTCAGCACTGGAACAAGTGTTGTAAAATAGAACAAGGTGGAGAGCTGGATGCATTAAGCCTAGTAAGAATAATGCCAAGTGTATTGTGGACAAGTCACTCCACAAGTGTCTCTGGATTGCAAACTAGAAGAGATTTTATGCCAGAGAGAGATGAGCCCTAAAACTGAACAGCTCCCCAAAGGAAGATCAAGAGAAGGCCTGAAAGAAACCAGACTGACATGTGCAGGGGGGGGGGGGGCTGAATTGATGACTCGGGGGGGGGTGGAAATGAAGGGTGATGCAGATAGTAGCTGTCATGTGCTGCCAGAAGACCATGCACTGGAGGGGGGGGAGACTGTTAAACTTGTGAAAGAGGTTGTTTTGCAGATCTCTCTGAATTTGATATGCTGTTGGCAAGTATTGGAAGCAGTCATAGATTTGGCAATCTTCTCCTAGCAGATTTGAAATGTTCATTCCTCAAGAACTGCTGCATCATTAGGTTATGCAAAACAGGGTACAATTTTGTAAATATGCCATCTTGTACTGGTATGACATTTATTCTATTATCCAAGAAATATGCCAAAGGGAGAGAGACCTTCAGATTCCAGCCAAATATTAACTTGTTTATTGAGTGCTGGTAAAATGTTGACTGCTGTTTGATCTTTTCACAAAGCGAGCACTCCTTGCTGTGGCCTTAGTGTTAAAGGGGAGCAGAGGGCATTTTTACCGCTGGACTGACATGAAAAGACACGGGTTGCCTTGCCTTGGCTGAAAAAGCTCCCTGAAGCCTATTTCTTGGCCGTATGGGTGAGAACCCTAAGTCAGATTCTCCCTTGTAAAGATTCATTCGATAAGAATTAGGCGAATATGGCTTAATAAAGAGCAGTTGAGGATGGTTTATTTTTGTTTATTTATTTATTTGTTTGTCAAGCGATTATAAGATAATATGTATAAGTATAAACATAGTTATGAATACATGAAATGAATACATATAAGAAAAATAAAAAGAAACAATAGGACAGGGACGGTAGGCACGTTGGTGCTTATGCGCCCCTACAGACATCTTAGGAAAGGGGTGAGGTCAATAGTAGACAGTCTAAGGTTAAAGTTTTTGGGTTTGGGGAAGAAACCACAGAGTCAGGTAGAGTATTCCAGACATTGACCACTCTGTTGCTGAAGTCGTATTTCCTGCAATCAAGTTTGGTGCGGTTAACCTTGAGTTTGTATCTATTGTGTGCTCTTGTATTGTTATGGTTGAAATTGAAGTATTCATTGACAGGTAGGACATTGCAATGTATGATTTTATATACTATACTTAGATCGGACTGAAGACGGTGTAGTTCTAGGTTTTCTAGGTCTAGAACCTCAAGTCTAGTGGCATAAGGTATTCTGCAATGAGTAGAGGAGTGGAGAACTCTTCTTGTGAAATATTTCTGGACTTTCTCTACTGTGTTAATATCAGATACGTAATGTGGGTTCCAGACTGATGAGCTGTATTCAAGTATTAGTCTAGCAAATGTTTTGTATGCTCTAGTTAGTAGTGTGATATTACCAGAGAAAAAGCTACATAGGATTAGGTTAACAACTCTTAATGCCTTTTTGGCTATGTAGTTACAGTGGGCTCTAGCACTTAGATCATTAGAGATGAGTACTCCAAGGTCCTTGACAGAGTTTGGATCATCAACAAATGGTGATTCCATTTTTGTCTGGTCTTAATTCTTGGCAATAAGTTATATTCAAAACTTATTTCCCCTCCCCCCATTGTTCACAGCCAACAAATTGAACCATTGAAGGGTTAAAAAAATCAGGTCTGTTTGCCTGGAGAACGAAGAGCTATCAAAATGGAGTATAGGTTATCTCTTTCTTGATTGTCACTGGACTCCACATAGAGCATCCATGCTGAGCGCTGCAAGTCCCAAAGAGGAGCCATGGAGAACCACAGGGAAATGCAGTGTTCAACTTTCTGCAGTGTCATAATTTAGCTTTACACATCTACTCTCTGCATGTGGGAACCTGAGTTGTTTTCCTGCTGAAAAGCAGCAAGTTGTGTTTACCTTGATGGCACTAATCACAAAAGGGGAGCAACAGGCATGGAGTTATTTCTGTTTATTCCCCTAAGCTAGAAGCCTGTGCTGTCAACACAAGGTTGGCAAGTGGGATGTGAGCTTTCACAAACACATGCACACACAGCTTTGCAGGGTTGAACTCAATGGCTGCCGCTGATCCTTGGGCACAGTATATATGTGCGAGATAAATTTTAAAATTTACAGAACATTTTTATACAGATAGCTTGAACAGGTACTAAGACCCTGGATGATTAGTAGCATACTTATCAGAGAGCTCTTTTTACCAATGAGTATCAGTGGGGAAGTAATTTCCTGTAAGTTATGTTTTAGTTCATGCAATGTGTTAATCCCACTTATTTAGATTCATGTTTTGCAATTTATCTTCAGAGCATGAGCAGCAGTGGCTTTTATGCAGTCCTTTAGTTATCCAAAAATGTTCGGTACTTGTCCAGCCATTTAGATAAATGAAGAAGTTATATGTTTCCATTAAGACCCTGGTAATTAGAACATCAATTTTGCAAATTAAAAAGCTTATTTCTATAAATTTCTGTAAGGGAACCCACAACTATTCCATTTCTGTTCTCAGAAAATAAAATAAGATTCAGAAGTGTCATTTTTCCATCAGAATTCTGCCTTTGGATATTGGTGATGAGAATTGAACCTTTCGTTTTCATTGCTGGTGCAGAATTTTGGATCTTAGTGAATGGTCCTCAGCAGCTCTTTAGAGGGAAGAGGTGCATCTGTTGCCTTCTGAAGTCAACTTAAGGGCATCTGCATGACAGGTGCAGAGAGGTTTTCACATTTATGAATGCTGTATGAATAGCAAGGTCATATAGACAGACAGACTTTATTTTCCTTTTGAATTAAAATAGCAGTTTGTTGCATTAATGTGTATTTGAGTCCTCACACAGAGGATTATATTGTTTGTTTATGTTTACATTTTAGAACTCTACAGTTATGGCCAGAGCAAAAAACTTTGAATCCGTTGGCTACCTCCTGATCCATGGAACAGCAGACGGTAAGCAAAGTTAGACCTCACTGGTCATACGTCTACTAGTAACAAAACAAAACCAAAAAAGGCAATGGCTTTGAGGACTTGCTTGTTCACATCTGGTAAATCTCTAGTAAAACTCTGTGATGAGTTAGTACTCCCTTCTTTCTTTCCATCTAAGTAACAGTCTGCTTTTATTGTGACCGTTTGTCTGTTCTTACTTCCTAGATAACGTTCATTTTCAGCAAGCAGCCCAGATTTCAAAAGCTCTGGTTGATGCCCAAGTGGATTTCCAAGCAATGGTATGTGAAGGGATTCATCGAAGCTTAGCATACATATTGGTTTGCATTCTCAGTGAAGAAATGAATAGAGGGAGCCCTCAACTTACAACTTTAATGGAGCCTGCCCATTATAAGTCCTGATAGTCATAAAGCAGATGATACCATGACGACTTGATTTTATGACCTTTTTTGCAGTGGTCATTAAGTGAATCACCATATCATTAAGCCAACATTGCAGTTGTTAAGTGAACCCACAGTTTGTTATGGGGCATTTTTGCTGAAAACCAGGAATAAATGCAAGTTTTTGGCAAAAACACCGCAAATTGCAGTCACATAATCACAGGGTGCTGCAAATGACCATAAATGTGGACCAGTTCTCAAGTACCCAAAATGCAGTCATGTGACCGCAGGTGACCATTGTAACTTTGGAACCAGGTCACAATTCCCTATGAGAGGTGTCCGTTTGACTTTGAATGGTCACTAAGCAACTGGCCATAAGTCAAGGATTATCTGTATAAGAGGAGGAGGCTAAGTTCATAAAAGGGGATATGCACATCATACAAAATATGACATTGTATGAAAAAGACGCATGCACACTTCCTTTAAAGTGAAGGGTTGGCTTCATTTGCTCCAATTATGTGCAGCAGCAGCATCAATAATATATTTCTGAGCATTTGGGAAGGGAGAAGATACAAGGTAGATAGCAAAGGGTTCCCCCCCCCTTTTTTTAAGCAGCACTGATTTAGCTTTCCTGCTACTGAGAGGTACTAACTAAGGTAAGGGTGAGAATATATGATGGATACATTCACCAAGAAGAAACTTACCCATCCTCAGAATGGGTTCAATAATGAGCATGATCTATGTATAGAACACTCATTTATCAGAAAATAAGTTAGTTCCTCAGGTTGTTTATCCCAGTAGAATTTGAGGGGGAGATATACTCTTCTAAATAACTACAGCCCTAGAAAATATAGCTACTTGATTTATTTTTCTTTCAAATGCCCTTTCAAGAGAAACAAGGCAGAATAGAGAGCTTGTGGAGCACTGTGGAATGTAGGGCACATTGGTACTTGGTGCTTGTGGGTGCTGCATGCACACAAAGGGCTTGCTGATGAGAGCAACTAAACTGTTGCTATGGTTACGCAAACCCCATCTCCTCCCAAATGTTCTTACCTATCATTGAAAGTTGCAGGTGTCAGAGTCAAAGAAGGATACGTAGTGATTCTTCTAAGAAGATTTATTTATCGATCCATGCTTATAGGCAGAATCTTGCCAAGCTAAAGCAGTCTGCTCTCTATGCAAGCCTATGGTCAGAAAGCCATGAGAGAGAGGGTGTCTTCATCTTCTTTCTCTCACCCGAAATGTCTGAAATGAGTTGTCTCTACTCCTCTGAAATGCCCCCTCCTTCCTTGGAATCCAACCCACCAATTTTCCATCACACAAGAGAGGAATAGACCCATAAAAGTGGATGAGGGATATTTGGCCAGGCCTTCAATTAGATCCTGGCATAGTTGTGCTAATACTATTTACACCATAGTAGTATTATCTATATTATAACTCTTATTAAGGCTCTTATTATAAGAGCCTTGGTGGTGCAGGCTGTTAAAACGCCTAGCACTTACTTCCAGCTCGAATCCCACCAGGCTCAAGGTTGACTCAGCCTTCCATCCTCTTGGGGTAGGTAAATTAAGGACCCAAGATTGTTGGGGGGAATAAGCTGACTTTGTAAAAATGCCGTTTAGTAATAAGCAGGCATATACAATGAAATGAAGGCTATTGCTGAGCACATTGGGTTGTGCTCCAAAAAATTGTAAGCCGCCCTGAGTCTCCGGAGAAGGGCAGTATATAAATATGAATTAAAAAAAACTGTAAGAGTGCTCTCAGATATTGTTCCAGTCCTAATTGGAGTTAAACACTAACCCAACTTCCACAGCATGTGTGTATGACCAACTCTCAGCTTTTCTACAAAGAATGTGTATAATCTCTCAAATTTCTTTCTGGTCTAATCTAGGGTGAGCAGATCTGGGCTACAAAAATCTGTAGCAAAGAAACACAGAATCTTTAGTAATTGACTGCCATTTAGCAATAGCAATAGCACATAGACTTACAGGTGAAACTCGAAAAATTAGAATATCGTGTAAAAGTTCATTTATTTCAGTAATGCAACTTGAAAGGTGAAACTAATATATGAGATAGACTCATTACATGCAAAGCAAGATAGTTCAAGCTGTGATTTGTCATAATTGTGATGATTATGGCTTACAGCTCATGAAAACCCCAAATCCACAATCTCAGAAAATTAGAATATTGTGAAAAGGTGCAATATTCTAGGCTCAAAGTGTCCCACTCTAATCAGCTAATTAAGCCATAAGACCTGCAAAGGGTTCCTGAGCCTTTAAATGGTCTCTCAGTCTGGTTCAGTAGGAATCACAATCATGGGGAAGACTGCTGACCTGACAGTTGTGCAGAAAACCATCACTGACACCCTCCATAAGGAGGGAAAGCCTCAAAAGGTAATTGCAAAAGAAGTTGGATGTTCCCAAAGTGCTGTATCAAAACACATTAATAGAAAGTTATGTGGAAGGGAAAGGTGTGGAAGAAAAAGGTGCAGAAGCAGCAGGGATGACCGCAGCCTGGAGAGGATTGTCAGGAAAAGGCCATTCAAAAGTGGTGGGGACTTTCACAAGGAGTGGACTGAGGCTGGAGTCGGTGCATCAAGAGCCACCACACACAGATGGATCCTGGACATGGGCTTCAAATGTCGTCAGAAGCATCTTACCTGGGCTAAAGACAAACAGACCTGGTCTGTTGCTCAGTGGTCCAAAGTCCTCTTGACTGATGAGAGCAACTTTTGCACCTCATTTGGAAACCAAGGACCCAGAGTCTGGAGGAAGAATGGAGAGGCACACACTGCCAGATGCTTGAAGTCCAGTGTGAAGTTTCCACAGTCTGTGTTGATTTGGGGAGCCATGTCATCTGCTGGTGTTGGTCCACTGTGCTTCATAGTCCAGGGTCAACACAGCCGTCTACCAGGAGATTTTGGAGCACTTCATGCTTCCTTCCGCAGACGAGCCTTATGGGGATGCTGACTTCATTTTCCAGCAGGACTTGGCACCTGCCCACACTGCCAAAATCACCAAAATCTGGTTCAATGACCGTAGGATTACTGTGCTTGATTGGCCAGCAAACTCACTTGACCTGAACCCCATAGAGAATCTATGGGGCATTGCCAAGAGAAAGATGAGAGACATGAGACCGAACAATGCAGAAGAGCTGAAGGCCACTATTGAAGCATCCTGGTCTTCCATAACACCTCAGCAGTGCCACTGGCTGATAGCTTCCATGCCATGCCGCATTGAGGCAGTAATTGCTGCAAAAGGGGCCCAAACCAAGTACTGAGTACATATGCATGCTTATACTTTTCAGAGGTCCGACATTGTTCTATGTACAATCCTTGTTTTATTGATTGCATGTAATATTCTAATTTTCTGAGATTGTGGATTTGGGGTTTTCATGAGCTGTAAGCCATAATCATCACAATTATGGCAAATCACGGCTTGAACTATCTTGCTTTGCATGTAATGAGTCTATCTCATATATTAGTTTCACCTTTTAAGTTGCATTACGGAAATAAATGAACTTTTACATGATATTCTAATTTTTCGAGTTTCACCTGCTTCACACAAGCCTTCACACGCCTTCACACTTCACACAAGCCTTTGGCTTATTTGGTTTAATATGGTTTTTAGGTAATTTATTGTTGTATTGTTTTAATTTGTGAGTCACCTGAGTCCTTCGGAGAGGGGCGCATATAAGTCGAAATAATAAATAAATAAATAAATAAATAAATACCACTTTATAGTGCTTTACAGCCCTCTCTAGTTAGCCTATTGCCCCCAACAATCTGGGTCCTCATTTTACCCACCTCGGAAGGATGGAAGGTTGAGTCAACCTTGAGCCTGGTGGGATTTGAACTGCCAAATTGTAGGCAGCTGGCTGCAGAAGTAGCTTGCAGTACTGCACTCTAACCACTGCACCACAGAGGCTCCTTATTTGGAGGTCTTCTTAGCTCAGATCTGCTCCCCCTATCCCAGTGAGTAATGCAATCATGCTAGTTCATAGTACCCGAAAAAAGGTGTAATGTAGCACATCCTTTTTTTGGATGGGAAGGAACCTATTCTTGCCTCAAGGAGCCTCTTTGTATAGCACTGCGTCTGGCATAAATAGTGCATGGACCTGTTGAGGTGGGCAGCCTCGCCCACTTCTAGCTTCCCTCATCCCAATAGGACACTTCTAAAACTACGCTCAGTTCCCCAGCTCAAAATAGTGATGATTAGTTGTAGTTTCCTTTTGCTCTGGATGCTAAGCTTAGGTCAGGAATTACATTTTGAGGATTGATATGGCCAAGGTAAACTAAAAGATCTGTGTCCATAACTTATATATGGCAACAATGGGTTTCCAGCACGGAGAAGATTTCAATCAGTTCTGAGGCAGCCATTTTATGATATGTAGTATCTGGAAGCAAAGTCCCTCTAACCCCCTTCTCTTTCAGAAGGAAACAGTCAGAACACAGTATTTTCCTTCCCTCTTTTCCTACCCCACCCTCAAGTATTATCTTGTCTTCTGCCCTTTTTAGTATGCATAAATATTAGATATTGACCAAGGCCCATCATTATCATGATTATCATATGATGACCCCTTGATTTCAATGGAACTTTTTATCTGTGAAATTTACAAAATGTGAAACGATCCATAGTTGAAGGAATCCCGTTAATTTTTACTGCAAATTAAAATTGCAAATTAAAATTGGGATTTACCATTTTTAGCCCGTAACAAACAAACCAACAAACAGAATCAACTTTCTTCAAATGTTTTCACTACGTTCTGGTTTCAGTGGCATGAAAAGCGCTGTTTTTCTTGTGTGTTTTATCATCCCAAGTAATAGATTGTGTTATTTGCTCTGATACAAAGCAAATGGTGTTCTGCAGCGTTCCAGTTTTGTGACAGGGGCTACTTATAATCAATATTTTTCTTTTTCTTTTTTCAGTGGTATACAGATAAAGATCACGGAATCGACGGACATGCCCACAACCATATTTACCATCACATGAGTCATTTTATCAAACAGTGTTTTAAATTGCCATAACATTGGGAGTGCCTTATCTATGAAGCTGGTCAACTTCTGAAGTTTTAAGAGCACTTTTCTAGTAAATTGTCCCATGTTTCATTGGATGACGCAGTCAATTTAATTTGTGCGGACACTTGAATGAAGAAAACATGATTTTTTCTTTCTTTCTGCAATTACCTGCAGGGATCCACTGAGCACAAGCCAAAGAACTGCAGAGCTCTCTCGTTCCTGCAGGAGCTGCTCCAGTCTTCTTCTTTTTTTCCCCTCAAAGGCTATTTTTGCATAATAGTGTTTTTAAAATGTTTCCTTGCAGTAAGCAACCATTGCCTTGGGTGCAGAAATCTGCCTTAATCATTTCTATATGGAACTGTTGTTCTTTTGAAACAAGGCATAGTCCAGGTTCATCAGATGTTCACTACAAACTAGGGAAAACATGCTTTAATTTCTGCTTGAGTTCTCTCTGTATTGATTTTAGGTGAAAATTTAGCATTTCAATAAGTTATCAGTTTTACATATTTTTCTTTACCTAAACTTGTATGGCAGCTCTCTACAAATATGTGGATTTCTAAACAGTAGCTGATATAGGGAAATCAATCTGTGATGGGAGAGTTTTGCAAGAAGCTTCTTGCTTAAACAGAGAGGGAAGATCATCTTGCCCTAGAAGCTTCCAACTTCTTTAAAGTCAAGATGGCCGTTTTCTAGGAATATGCCTCCAAATAGGTGGAAAAGGAAAGGGAAGGAACATTAAAATGGTTTTTCTATCTTGAACATTCGGGGGGGGAAATTCCAGGAGACACTCTAGAACCAGCAAGTCAGACTACTTCCCGAACTGCTGCAATTGACAATAACCTAACAATGAAAATACCAGCTACTTGAATTATTCCTTTTGGGCAGTTGAGAGGCAGGGGCCAGAGCCAGATCACCAAGGGCTTCAATGAATCTGTCCCAGTGAATGATGCCAGGCTTCAACCTTGAGAATGGCAGGACACTTGGGGGGAAAGCAACAGGTGTTTGGTTTGTGCATCAAGCTCTAAGCAAAGTGGAGGTATGAGTGGCTACACCTGGGTGCCTCAGGGATTTTATTAAGGCTGTTGGAGCCTAGCAAGCAGCCAGTTCTCTCCCTTCTGCTTTCTATGTGCTTGCTATACCAGATGATCTCACACTTCCTGTCTCCAACGTATATCCAGTAAAGTGGAAAGTGCTTTTCCTGTATGATTAGCCCACAGATAGGCAGCATTTCCAGTGATACTACTTGCAGTGGGTTCCAGATTGGGTGAGTGATCGTGAATGTCTAATCTGCCTGAAATGCACATTCAAGAAACAATCACTAGAAGACACCCATGGTTTCCACAGAACTGAGAATGAGGAGCCGAGATTAGATGCCACAGGGTGAGAATTAGCACAGAAATTGGAACCAGATTGCCGACATCTGAGCCATTAAATATTTAGTGTCTGTATTAATCATACCTCATTTGAATTAATATCACATTTAAGACCTGTGGTACACGTTTGGTTCTCTGTATGATATAATTATATGTACCCATCATGCATAGGAATCATGAAGACAGCAATAAAAGTCTAGTTCCTCTGTTATGGTGAGTAATATAATTTATGAGAACGGGATGCAAAACATGGTTTGGGAACGTTTTTATGCATAAAATTCATATTGGATGAATGTAATTTGTTAACACAATCCTCTAAAAGTTCACTGTGGTTAAAAAGGAATCTGGAGATTGTTAAAATAAATTGCATTGCAAATGTTGGTATTTTAACTGTAATGCAATAAAATCATTTTCTACTACCAAAGACTAAAATGCGATTAGGCCCTTATTTGTTAGCCTCAGCTGCAAATGTAGCAACCATTTTGAGTACAATCCAATGTTGGTCTTAAACTTTGGGAAATTCTCTGGCCTACATTTTTTTAACATTTTCATAACAGGCATCAAGTCATAGTGTTTCAATTTAATTGATCACGATTTTATGTTATTTTAATTTGCTTTTTATTATGGTTTTATTAATTGTGCTTCCCGCCCCTTCTGAGAGTTGGAGATCATTTGGAGGGCATCCAGGTTGGGAAAAGCGGAGTTAATAGGGTTGTACTTTGAGTCTCTTTAATGAGTGGAAAAATTAATTTAGTGAATATTAGCAGCTTTTCATAATTGCGACAGTTCCTATTAGTATCATGTAACAAAGTTTGTTGAGTATTTTATATTCAGTAAGTCAATGTCAAATCTTACTTTTTCTGGCATGGTGAGTTGTCAGTGACATTAGGTGTGAATTCAAAGTAGACAAGGGAAGGGAGAGGAGAGCAATGTGGAGAACAAAAATCATTTTGTGATATATGTCATAAAGATTTTAAATTCAGCAAAGAAAGAAAATGTATTCTGATTTCTTTGAAGTGAAAGTTGTGCAGGAAGCTTGTTAAATAAAGCAGATATAAAGTGTCACAATCCTCATGTTTCTGCACCAGGAAGCAGACCTGTATTGTCACTTTTCAAATACCTCCTGCTAGCTCTACTTAAAATCTACAGATGCTTGAATTTTAAAGTAAAAACAGGCAATCATTTATGAAGTCCATCAAATACATATCGAATTTACTCCTATATAAAATGGAGTTGTAAACTTGCAGTGAAAACAAAAAAGACTGGATTTAGTTCTACCAAGAATAACACCATCTAATACATATGTAAGGAATTGGTCCCAATGGGTTCACATTGGCTTTTCTCAAGAGTCTACATATATGGGTCTGCAGTTCTACATGCTTGTAATCGTGTAGAACAGGAGGGACAATCTTCATCTCAGGAGCCACAGCCTGCTCTGATCGTGATTGCTGAACTCTGGCAGCCTAGCTTCTTGCCATTTTGTGTGGGGAACAAATAGAAACTCAAGGACATTTAACACCCCCATTCCTCTTAATGCTTGATTTAGACTTGCCTGCAACTGCATGTAGGCATCAACACATACCTATGCTGAGAAAGGGTTGATGGATAAGTGTAGGTTGCAGATGGTTGCAGACAGGCTGATGTGCATACTGTTGGGCTCTGAGAATTTACTCACGTCTGGCACTCACTCGGAGCCCGACACATCGCTGGGGCTGCGGGACTGATGGTTGTGTGGACGACTGTCGTTTATGCTGAATTGTTGAGACAGCTAGACAGCTCCTAAATCTGAACTATGTGGAGATGCAAATCCTGCATGCTGATTGGTTGATTCAACTTCCTCTTGGAAGGGGGGCGGAAGGCAAGGCACATTCAAATGACATTAACATTTATAGAAGTGCTAATGCAACAACCATGCAACCATCTCTGAATGATAAGTACATACATGGGGTAACAGGGAAGTCTAAACCAAGCTTTAGTCTTTGTGCTGTCCAGCCAGTTTAGAGTTAATGGGACTTGGGATAGGTAGTTAGGAATTGAGAGCTGTCCCCTTAAGGGAATGCATCATGGTAAATGCAGTTAAGGTATCCTGGGAAATGTAGTACATGCCATGTGGTCACATCTGTAACCCTGATTGGTCACTGAATTGACCCTTGGTGGGTTGGGGGAGGTTTCTTCTCTCTTGCCTGAACACACAGCCTCATGGTAGCAGTTATACCCCCTGCCTCTATGACTATGGGATGAAATATAGGGATGAGAGTTTAATATCTTTCTACACCACGATTCAGATATGCAAAGGATTGGACATTAAGAAGAACCTCGTCATAACTGTGAGTTGACAGGATGCCTGATGAACCAATAAAAAAGACTTTGTATGGATGCTTTGTGGAGTTGCTCTGTCTGCTTTTACCCATCCAGAGCACAGTAAGCAGAACAGTCTTCCTCTCTCGTTGCTAATCCCTAATTTAGATATAATATACACAATCTTACATTTAAAAAAAATCCTAAGGTGAGTTGCAAACAATTGAAAATAGGCTTCGGTGTAATTTCATATCAGTTCAAATGTGTAGAATTCATCAATCTAGTAATGGTTAATGGTACTCTATAGCAAATAAACTCTCCAACTTGGACTGACTTCTGGTGGCTTCATAGATATATTCATATAGTTTTGACAACAAAATGTAAGTGGTTTGCCGTTGTCTCCTCAATTTTTTTAAAAAAATCTTGGTAGCCTCCCATCCAATGACTCATCTAGTATAACCTTGATTAGTTTTTTGGAGAGTAGCTAAAATCTGATAAATACTGTTAAAGCATCATGTATTGATTTAGACATGAAATAGCACAATGAATCTCTTAGGATTGTGGCAGGGCTCAATGAAGAATTTTAATATTTGAATCCTGATCTAGAGAATTGCAGTATCTGTATTTGCATGTTTGCTATAAGAGAGGCCTGAGACCAGGATCAGCTAGCACCAACTCACTGTTGCAATGGTCACAGGAGAGAATGCTGATTAGCTGTGCATGTTGGATAAATCCTTGTATAAAATCTTATTTGTGTTTGTGGAAAAGGTTAATGATAATGTACCTTGCCTGCATCTCAAGCAATAAACGTAGGCATGTTAAATATAAACAGGAAGAACAGTTAGGATAAATATTTATTTCTGGATAACATTTCTTAAGTCATGAAAAAACAATACTCTATTCACGTTTACACTTAAAATATTTTAATAAATTACATCCAAGAAATTAAGCAGTTTGATCTGGAAATGGGAAAAGTAAATATGCTACTGCCAGTTGCATTTTACTCTCTTATTGTGATTTGAAAATGTTGAGATTGATACACAAAAACAGAATATCTGTTTTAAAAAAGAGCCCTCCAAAATATTGAACAGCAATACTGCAGAATAATTCAGTCCATGAATTTTTAGTGTCCAGAAAGCTGAGCAGATTGTTCTGCACATTAGCATTTAAAAAAAAATTACCAGCAGTCTCTCTTCATGGACCACTCTGCATTGCATGGCTATTAAGAGACTCACTTGGAATGTTACAGGGGATCATCCAGTACACAATGACAAAGCATTTTAATCTTATCAGAGTCATACTTCTTTCTAATTTTATCCATACATTTTAGTCAATGTGGGGTTTTTTTCTTTGAATTTATCATTTGCATAACATGAATTTGAGGAATTTAGACAACACTGAGAGCCTGCTAATGCTGGGCATCAAAAATAACTTCAGAAGCAATGCTTTTCATTATGTATATCTAATTTTGCCTACTTTTGGCACAAAAGCAGCTGGTGTGATAATGTGTTCAAAGCACAAGGCATATGGAATTGGGTAGCCTAGACTCTTACTCTGCTATCACTGACGAAAGTGTAGCCTGTGCAGATGGATGAGGCCCATTTCTCAATGCAGCCATTCCCAAGCTCCTGCAATTGAATGGATGCTGTGAATCTGACACACATGGCTCTTAAGGCTACAACTTTCTTGCCAAAGGCAAGAATACATTCTCTTCTAGCTGATGATAGAAGAGAAATGTCTATGGCAAGGCCTTGGCTCCTTAATCTTGGTTTTCCATCCGCAACATGGAATTAACACCACATATTTCCTACTTGAACAGGCGAGGAAAAAAAAACTGAAGCTGGTGGGTGCATTTGACTACAACCATAGCAGGTGTTCTACAACAAGGGTGGCAAATTATGGGCCCTTTATGACTTGTGGACTTCAACTCCCAGAATTCCTGAACCAGCCATGCTCAGGAATTCTGGGAATTGAAGTCTAGACTACGAGTCATAAAAGGGGCCATAGTTCCCAACCCTTGTTTTACAGGAAAGACCAGAATCTATATCACTGCTGCTTGGACCCATTAAGTGGATCTAATGGGGTGGGAGGTTGTACAGAAGGAGGAAGCCTTCCATACACAAACTGTGTTTAAAAGGTAGGCTAAAAAGTTAAGCCATTTCCAAATTGTAAAAAGAACTATGCCTTTTTTTTCTGTCCTGGAAAATCCCTATTCTTTGGTCCTATGTTCCTGTCATCATGTACTGTATATGCTTTGAAGTTCATGATCCTTTGGAGAGAAACAGGCATAAATGCTTCATCTAAAGATTTCCATTTGTTTCTTGCACAGAGCTAACTTTGTGTATGGCACCCACTCAAACATTTCAATTAAAAAGTCAGTTCAACAACTGCAATCGTTCCAGGTCCCTGATTAGCAAACAAGAATCAGGGCTAGTTCTTATCACTGCTTCTGCCTCCTTATTCTATGCAAACCTCACTGCTCACAGCTGTTACCATACCTGGCAGCAGAACTCAGCTGAGGATTCTTCCCATATTAGGGGCAACTTGGAACTTGAAAAAGCCTGAATGTTGAAATCCCATAGGTATATTTTCCTGATTCTTGAAACCACTGGTGAGCTTGTAAGATCTGATCTTTTGTTAATGTCCTCCCCACAAAAAAGCTAAAAATATATAAACTTTTTTTTAAAAAAATGTTTGATATTGCCCTTTTATTTTACTCACAACACATTCATTCTCAAAGGTGCTTGGGGCATTTTTTCCTCTTCCCATCTGCCTTCACACAATGTGACCATTCTCTTGGACAGATTGGCCAACCAGCTAGACTGGAAAAAAAATAACCCCAGTCTTGCAGCCTCCTTCACGAATATGCAACCACAGGTTGCTTATGCAAATTCCAAACATGAGCAACCATGAGCAACCATGGCTATGGGGAGAATCATTATGGTGAGAGCACCCTAAGGAAATTGTGCCCAGGCACCCTATTAAAACTAAGACTCCCTACTTGGCATAGCTGCATTTGACCCGCAGCTGAAAATGGCCAAGAATGGGGAGCTGTCCAGCACATGCACATGCTTGAAGTTCTTTTCTGGGATGAAAATATGTAGTTTGGCTATCATAAATATTCAAGACAATAATAATATTATATGGCTTCTACAGAAAGAGTGTGGATTCCAAATACATGAAACTATTAAGAAAGACTGAACATACATTTGTGCAGAACGGAGACCTGATCAGTAACAGCCATGTCCATAAATGTTAATACTTTTATTTCATATTGGGAGTCTGACTTCAAACTTAATTAGCAATGGGAAATAAATGAAATTACAATCAAATCATGCCTTGGTCCCATTGGTATAAAAAAAATGCATGCTTGAACAATTAGCCTGAAATGAATCAGTCTTAAAAAATTAACTATGGATGGATTGTGCCTGGAAGCATGCACTTGAGGGAAAATGAGATGCAATTGCCCTATTGATTACCCTGGATCATTTTTACTGATCATTTCTGTCAAGGATTATAATCCAGAAAGTTAGGGAAAATAACTATTATTTATCTCCACAATGCAGCTGTTGGACTTACCACTGCAACATTTAGTACAGTACAGTATAAGATACAATAGTAACAGCTTGCATTCACAACAAATATTGTACGGATAGTGCACATCGATGGATGTGGCTTTTTTTTCCAAACAAGATGAGAGAATGTTAACTATATTCTATATATCTTTATATTATATTATACTGTTTTATTTTTCCAGTTATATATAAATTTAAATATTAAATATCCAGTATTAAATCAAGGAAATTGCACAAATATAGGTCTCATCCTGTAAATCACACACCCACACATACAATCATACGCCCACACATACAAGCCATGATTTTAAACTTGGGGGTAGGTGGGTAACTCATTAGAATGTTATCAGTTTGGAGGATTAAAGCACTTATTGTTGAAAAATAGCTCTAAAAATGATTTTTTTTTCTTTGTTACTTTTAGGTTTCTGAAACAATTGGCCCCAAACTATACAATTCTTCAATTGTAGGAATATGGATTCAATAACTAAATCTTTCATTCAGATGAATAAAGATTATTTCCAGTTTTTTTGATGTGGTTTTGCTTTGTTTTCTTCTGGTATGGAAAAGCTATGAAAATAAGTCACATAGGCAAAGTAGGAAAGTATGCCCAACTCTACAGAGAGGTTGGAATGGAAACACTGGTTCACATATCCCAAGGGTTTGAACTGTGGAGACCCAAACAAGGTTTCATTGGCTAACCCGATTTTCTGCATTGCTTTGGCCAGAACCAAAGAGCAGACAATGAACTGAAGCACATACTGCACGACTTACATTATACCAGTGCTACTGTGAGATGATGCACAAGATGTACAAGGGGGCAATCAAATCTGGAACATTAATGATTGCGGTACTCCTGCATTTCTCTTGTTGTTTTTTTTAAACAAACACACTGAAGAGCAAGTCACAGACAAGTCTCACGATCCACACCTTTCCCTGAGTCAGCTTTCTTCTCTCGTCGGCCTTCAGTGCTAGTTCAGGAAGAAGAGAGAAAAAAATATGTTGAACGGTTGTATTCCCACAACGCCTCATTTTGGGGACTTAGTAAATGAAGCAGCTCTCTTCCTCCCCCAGCCCCCAGCCCCCATCCTGTCAGGCTATGCTCTCGTGCTACCCTGTTCAGTCTGGGACACAAGAACAGAAATGGGACTGCTGTTTGTGGATTATGATTACAAAGAAAACTGTCAACATCACAGTTCAATAAGGAAGGAGGCAACAGAGATATTTAAAAAAACTGACATACAAATCTACATGCACAAAGACAAAAAAAGGATACAGTACATTGCATGAGGGTCAAACAGCAATGAAAATGTCTCATGCAAATAACAATTGACAAGGTATTTTATTTGCAGAAACAAGACAACTTCATCCAATTTATTTGCATTATCATCATCATCATCATCATCATTTATTGTCATGACCGTTGTTTGACAGAAAGGTGGGATCAAAAGTGTCAATCAGTCAATATGTACAGGTGCAAAATGCTTCCTATCGTTTAATAATTGAATGCAACATTAAGAAAAAAAATCATATTGTTGGGAGTGGGGATGAGAAAAAATAGATGTGCAATATTTACAACACAACATAAGCAGGAAGCCTTACTTGAAAGCTTATTCATTCTGTATTTGCACAATAAATTATATAATTCAAGCCTACTTTGCGGATATGGAATTTAGTAGCTGGAACAGTAAAGAGTACAATGTCAGAAGACACAGTTGTAGTTGATAAGTTAGAAAGTGCTGACTCATGCATGAGGCAATCTACGCTATGATTGGTTGCTGTAAATATAAGGGGTTTCCCTTTTTCCCCGCCTTTTTTCTTTTGTGTGTTCCGCATACTGTTTTAGATTTACCTCATGATATGCTCGTGTTCCTATCTTGGGTCTTTTTTCTTTCTGAATGATGACAAGGACTGCTATAAGTTTGAATGTTATATATATATATATATATATATATATATATATATATATATATATATATATATATATAAAAGACTACAAATTTGTGTTAGTATCTCCGACTTCAACTGGACAGCTGCTGTGTAATTCCATGACACCTACTCTATCATTTGCTTCTATAAATTAAGAAATTTATAATATCATTTTCTCGTGTTCATGCATTTATTGATGCTCTGCTAAAAAGCAAACATTTATTTTGCACAGCTCTTCCAGGCATGAAGATTAAATTTGTGGTCTCCATCTCCTCTCATATCATCTCAATCAGTTTTTTTTTCCCAACAATTTCCCAGATACATTTATTTGCCTGTTGTTTTGTCATGCCCTCTTACTAACTTTCCTTTTGTTTTTAGGAATGATTACAGTATTTTTCCAGTAATCAATCTGCAAAACCTTACCAACCATATCTTAGCATTTTCTTCAGTTAGATCATCCACTTCTGCAACTTTACCAGTTTTCAACATGTTTGCCACCTACAAGACTACCTTTTCCTTACTTTTTTCTTGGTATTTCTTCTTTCTTGGTATTTGTTTTAATTTCACTCTTCAGCATATTGTTATCATTCGCATACAAATCTCTAAAACACTCATTCCACCATCATTTTATCATTTTTAATTCCATTTATTCTGCCAGATATCCTTTTCACTGTAAAAGTGTTGTATTTGCATGACAGTTGAACTTCCTTTGTTTTTTTTACTCTTCACTATCACTTGCTTTCTTTGCTACAGTTTTTCTATCGACATTGTCTAATATTTTTCACTTCTCCTTAGTTTTAGAGGTAATTGTTCTCTTATGTTCACTTTTTCTCATCCATGGCAACTTTCACTTCATTCCCCCTTCAATACTGTTTTTCATGCCACCCATTCCAGTCACTTCAGTAACTCTCAATAATATAATTCTGTTTACTTTGTTCCAAGTATCTTCCATATCCTTTTCCTTACATCCACATTCATTTTGTCATGATATTGATTTAATATTTTTTTCACAGAGGATTTGTACTTTCTTTTTCTAAAGTTATTCTACTTTCATTCACTCTTCAGTGAATTTCTTTCATTTCTCCCTCTGTGTGTATGTCCAGTCTTGACATTACCAATCAATGGTCTGTCCCATCTTTAAAATATTTCATCATTTTATTCTTCACGAATTATCTTAAAATTTCATAATAAACTATCAAATAAATTAGCTGCTTATATCTATTTTCATCCTTTTGTTGCATGTATTCATGAATAGACTAAAACTTAAACCACACATTCAGAATAGATCTTTTTCTATGCAGATACTTGAAAAATAGTCATCATTGTTATTCTATTCGTATTCAAATGGTGCAATATTTTTTTTCTGCATCACCTTGCCTTGTCTCCAACCATCCATGTGGTTTATATCACTTAACAAAATAATTATGCTTCCCTCCACCTTACCTGTTACATAATTTCCACCACATCAGAACTCAAATCAGTCAATTACCATCATTCCCTGACATGTAATATGCTCTTATCACAATCCTAAACATTTATACAACTTCACAGAAACTAAATGACACTAATCCATACTTACTGATATACATTTTATCCCTTTCATTCATAATCAAATTACAGCTTCATTTTTGGCCATGTATTCATCAACTCCATTGTCCTAGATCAGGCCACCTTTATTCAATCTGTTCCACATCTGTTCCTATTTTCCATTCTTTCTCTTCATATCTATTATTTTTTATTTCATTACATTCATTCATGGTCTGTAACATTTGCTATTACATTTCATATGCTAGGGTTAGCATTAGAAGGGCCACTAAATATTGACTTCTACTGCCTATCATAGTTTTGATCATATGAAGCTTTCACATAATGCATTTTCATAAGATGAGACTTTATGGATTGTTACCAGCCTTAGCTGTACTTCTGCCACAAATATTGTTCCCTGCTAATAGTAAGGGCAGTATGTAGAATTTTGGCAGATTTTGGTCAGTATATTACTGGCACAACCAAGGCCCAGTTTCACCTCTAGGAACTAGATATTGTCTTGCAATCCAACATACTGGTCCCACATTCTAACAACCAGGCCCTTTCAGAATCTAACAAGAGAAGATGGGCAATTCACAGCACTCTACTACAGAAGGAGCTCTTTTGAAAAGATGCTGTCCTGTTATACTTCTGTTATTCTTGGTGTATAATCTAACTTCACCATTTCCTGTCAGCACAGGTTCTTCTCTTGTCACGAAGCTTACAGAATAACATAGAAGATCTCCTAGTCCAACCTCTTGCTGAAGCAGGAGACCCTCTACCATTTCAGACAAATGGTTGCCCAATCTCTTCTTAAAAATCTCCAGTGTTGGAGCATTCGCAACTTCTGGAGGCAAGTTGTTCCACTGATTAATTGTTCTAACTGTCGGGAAATTTCTCTTAAGCTATTAAAAGAGCAGCTTGCAGGAAGACATTTGAGAGCTAATTATTGTTCAGTCAGGTGCCAAACTTCCCAAGGAATCTTTAAAATGTTACCCTAACTCATACATTCAGAAGCCAGGAAAATGGCAGGATGGGAGAACAGTTGGAATCTTTCCTCCTACCTTGGCCAAGTATGGTGGTGGCATTCTCCATCAAGGATCAAAATGGCACAAAAGTTAGTTCATGTGAGTCTATCTTTCATCCAAGGTAGTCTTGGACCACAGCTATTCACCTAGAGTCCAGATGGGCATCTGTTGGGGACTGGGGCTATTTTTCAGCCTATTTTCCAGAGAGTTGCAGCATGAAAGCATTGAATATTGTTTTGAGTTTATTTTATGTTTGTGAATGGTAATGATGGTGGTGACGAGAGGGAATGAAAGCAGTATGGCACCCAGAGCCGTCTGCTTCTCTTGCCATCCTTACTTTTTGGAAGAAAAGAAACATGACTGCCCAAATGCATTCTTCCCTTCATGAAGAAAAAAAAATCATCAGTGACCATGCGGATTGCAGCATGAAGCTGATCCTGGTTTGAAATTATGCTGTTGCAGCACCTCACCCAATGGAATGTATGAATTAATCTCAACCACAGACATATCGTCTTGTTTATGCTGCTGAGGGAGAAGGAGGTATGGCAAAAGCAGCATGCTATTTTGGGGTGACAAAATACCAAGACTTAATCTGACGTCTCTCATTGCTGCTACTTTATTAAAGTGAAGGATTATGGCTAAAACCAGCATCTCTTCCAAGTTTCATATGTCAGTGTTATGCACGATATTGGGTAAAATGAAGCTGAGTGCATCCACACAGTTTTCCAAATGTGCTTTCTGGATCCTTTTGAAATGCATTTTGCCCCCCCAAAATTTACACACACTATGTTTGTGAACATTTCAAAAGATACCACACAGTAACAATCAAGACAAAGGTTTGGGGAAAGGATCTTACCTTTGGGAAATCAGCTTCTAGAGATTAGGAAGGGGAGCTTATGGTAGGAATGTGGTAATGGAACAATCAAGTAGAAAATCATGTTAATTCAGAAGGAATAGTAACTGAGGGAACAGTAGTTAAACAAGACCGCACTGACCTCAACAGTCTATACAGAGATTATCACACAAATAAACCTGCCTTTCACCCAGAGGCAGGGGTGGACTGCTACCGATTCGCCCCGGTTCAGGCGAACCAGTAGCTAATTTTATCATTTTTAATGACCGGTTCGGTGAACTAGTAAATCCCATCCCCGGCTGACCTCGCCCACCCTGTCTCTCCCAGGAGTCCCCATGTGGCCCATTTTGGATGCCAGGTAAATACAGGGCCTGTGCAGAGGCTTGGGGAGGGCAAAAAACAGGCCTCCAGAGGGCCTCTGGAGCCTGAGGAGGCCATTTTCACGCTCTTGGAGGCTCGAGAAAGTCTCCAGAGCCCGGGGAGGGTGAAAATGGCCCCTCTGCCATGGTGCAGGAGGCCGACTAGGCCATGCCCACTGTGGTCACACCCACCCAGCAACTGGGCAGAGAACCAGTTGCTAAAATTTTTGAAGCCCACCCCTATCCAGGGGCCCAGCAGTCTTGAAAGATGGAAAAAGTGAGAGAGGGCCCCTTATGCCCATCCCTCTGTGCTCTGATCACTTAGAAGTAAGCTACTTGAAGCCATCTTCTTATTGGAAGGGCCATTTTCAATTGTTACTTATATGCATGTTACATTTTCATTTATGATATTTTATTCAGACAGGAAAGTCTACCTTCTTTAGCTCTTTTCTTCCTGACATTCTCACTCTGGAGCATAGTGTACTTTAAAAAATAGTGCCATTACTTGTCTCCCTCAACTCCTGCTTTCCTCTGTGTTGTATCTATTAGATTATAAACCTGAAGGCAGAAACTATTTGATGGTTTTGGTTTTTTTGTAAACGTTGCCTGTAATACCCTTCCCAATCAGATTACACCAGAAAATAGATCAATTCTGGTTGATATGAGAACCAGCTTATATCTGCCAGAATCTCTTTAGCACCCAGTAATTCAGCTCAGTTTTAAAATGACAGGAGGGACTCTGCAGATCCGTCATAAGGAATAAGGCAAGAGGTCCTTTAGCATTATTAGCACAGTCTCTTGTGCTAGTTTTAAGAGTCTATAAAGGCTATGAAATGCCTACCGCTTTACTATAATTATATTGTGAGAAACAAGCTTTTTTTTGTGAACATCAAGAAAGAAAAAGGGACAGAATGGAGAATGCATCTGAGAAGTGTGCTAAGCCTTCTGTTGTGTAATTTTACAAAGAAAGGGGGGCACAGATGAGAGATTACTTATATCCCACCTCTAGCACAATAATTTCCCATATGGAGGACTCTGAATGTATGAGGCATGAAAATCTGTGTCTGTGTCAAGGGATTATACGGATCCCCAGGGTGACTCTAGCTAGGCCAATTCCCTTGATGATTTACGCTAGTCCAAACAGACTAGCAGGATCCATGTGGGTGGCACAGCAGCTGTGCTGTCCAGAGACTGCTGTGCCAGGGATCGTACATGTGTTCTTCAATATGATTTCTTCTGAGAAGATCCTTGTCTCAATCCAGTGAGCCCCAGGTGCAAATAACCACTTGGATTGAAGAGAGAGGGGAAATGGGGTGGAAATGTTTGCCTGAGCTTCTTCTAGCTTATGGTATTCTGGAGGAAAGCAAAGTTCGCCCTCATGATCCCTGAATAGAAGCATTTTTTCAAGGAGGCAAAGATGCATCACAACATTTTGTTCTAGGCTCCATTTCTACAGCCTAGAAAATTCTCTTGGAATTCTCACCATTTTGGCAAAGAAAGGATCAGATCCCAAGTTACAGTATACATCCCAAGGACTGTAAAATCTTTACTAAAGCAACTGTGGGCAGTTATTAATGACAAGAGGTTGCCAAACTAGAGTTTGTAGGATCCCTTGTCACTGGCCATCTTGACTAAGGTTGCTTGAAGGTGTTGCTCAGCAACGACTGAAAGGCCGCAAAGTCACTGCTGCTATTATAGAAGCTGCACGTTGGTGCAGTAGCTTAGTGTGTACATATTTAGGGTGCACTTTTATAGACTCTTCCTTCAGATGACACTATATTATTCATTCTTTGGGGTTTCCCCCCCAAAATCAGTTGAATGCATCCATGATCACATTATGTAAATCTAAGTAATAAATGTATAGTGCTTTTACTTTGCTAAGCAAAGCAAATACTTGACTAGCATGAATTATGAAACAAAAGGTATCTAGAGTGGAACCTGTTCAGCTCAAAATACTGATTTAGCCAACCAACCCCACTTTAAAGATTGTATAAAATAAAAATATTTTAAAACCTTTTAGCAGGAAAGCTGGACTCCTTGTCCTTGGCATTTTCTGATGATATCAACATTGTCTTCCATACAGCTGTTTTTGCCATCTCATCAGAAATATTTATTACAGATGGGTCATCTCTAGAATAAAATTGGCACGCTCAGAGACTCAATCAAACTACTGAATGTTACCGTTTAGTGCAGCCAAAGGAGAAGAAGTGTGTCAGTCTGTTTTAAGGTATTCGTTCAAATTATCTCCTAGAACAGCGTGAAATTTATGGGGTGGGCAATTTATTTCAAAGGAGGTTCAGTCAAGGTATTCTTCAAGTTGAAACTTTTGATCAAATGAATTGAATTATTTGTCCTCTGGTTTGGAGTGATTCAATTGCAAACTGAAGATGTAATGGATTTCCTGGTTGAGTTCAGAAAGTGGCGACAGCATTCAATGATTATTTCTCACCCTATTGGTGCCACCTTCGTTCAAACACCTCTTTTCCTGGATCCAGTACCATTTTCCTGGTTACCATGAGGGCTCAGGAAAAGGGGGTTTCTTTCAGGAGTCACCAACACTGAGGTGTGCATACATCCCCTCCGAATTTCCTTTCCCACTTCAGAATTGAGTGGCTGTGCACCATTAGGAAGAGCTACCCCTCAGTGAAAAAGGATCTGCTTTTCACATGGCAAACCCTCCAGCTTGATCTCTGGCACCTCCAGGGGCTTCTGGCTGAGAGCCACCCAGAGCCACTATGGGCAATAATGAAGTAGAAAGAGCCCAGTTCTGGAATTAAGGCAGCTTCCTTACTTGGGCTAGAAATGATCCAGGTTTACCAAATATAGACCAATAGGCACTTTTAAGAGCCAAACCATAAATAAGTTGGGAGATATATAATCAATCGCTAGTTTTTAATTTTGCACCAGTGTTATCATCATAATAATCAAAGAAGATGCAAAGACTTTCTTCTAGCATGGAATGAAAGCTGGGGGCGGATTTCAATAGATATCACAGAATTTGGCTTAAATCCTGCTGGATAAAGGGGGAAATTTTTTTATAGCTTTCATAGTGGTTTAACTGGAAAAAACGGATGGGGGAAATAGTTAAATAGTTAAATACACTCATCCTCAATCCAGTTATGAAACAACTGCATTGCATCTCTTTTGGTTCTAAAGCATCAAGAGAAGCCAAGATTCACTTCCTGACTGACAGGGAACACAATTAGTTCTGAGTAGTTTACCTGCAGTGTCCTTCAAGTGGCAGCTGGACTGTTCCTTCCTCTTCCATTGCTAACATACTTTGTTCCTCCTAAGACAAAAAAAAATGGAGAGGATGACCAACAAATTATTGCAGCAATATTGCAGTTTTCAGATCCAATCCCTTGCCCTTAAAAAGAGCATAATTTCTTCACTTCTTTTCCATCCAAATGCTTTTTTTAAAAAAATGTTCTGAGAAAATCAAATGTCGCTTCAGTGATTTTTCTCATTCATAAATCCTATTACACGTTGTAGATGCCAGGAGTTAGGCATTTCCTCCCCCCTGCCAATTTTGCTGTACAAATAGGATTAGAAAGTGAGAAAGGGAAATAAAAATTATGAAATTGGAGAGATAGATAGATGGTAGATAGATAGGTGATAGATAGATAAATAGATGATAGGCAGATGATATAGATATATCTAGAGAGAGAGATATAAATAGAAGTTAGAAGATACTGTAGATAATTCATTTGCAGTACTTCTCTCTTGTTTTGTGTGTAATTCCTGTTCATTTCAGTAGAAATAACACAATTACATTTTGGGAACATTCTGTATCTTCTTTCATTTCAAGATATTTTTCTCCTCTATCAAGCAGTCCAGCTCAGCCAAACAATACTGATTCCTTGCCCTGGTTTTGCCCATCGGCAGGAAACTGAAATCAGTTATGAAGTCCTTGGTGCTTGGATGTTTTCTTGCAGACATTCATTATCAATTTAAGTAACATCAAATTCAGTCATCTGGCATTAATCTTATACTCTTAAGTGAAAAGAGGGCAACAAATTTGATTTGATTTGATTTATTTGGATTTATATGCCACCTCATCTCCGGAAGGACTCGGGAGATGAGGCTCACACAAAAATATAACATACATACAAATATTAAAAAATATTAATCCAATCCAAATAACCAATAAAATTCCAGACTAAAATATCCAATTAAATTAAAAACCCAGTCTCCCTCAATCCAGGCCGGCCTGTGAAAACAGCCAGGTCTTTAGATCACGGAGGAAAGAATGCAGGTCGGGAGCCAACTGTAACCCCAGGGGCAGCTGGTTCCACAGGGTGGGTGCTCCCACAGAGAAGGCCCTACCCAGGGAGCCAACCGACATTGTCTGGTCAACGGCACCCCGAGGAGGCCCTGCCGGTGGGAGCCCACTGGGCGATTGGAACTCGATGGTGGCAGGAGATGCTCCTGCAAGTACCCCAGACCCAAGCCATGTAGGGCTTTATAGGTTAACACCAACACCTTGATACTTACACAAATAACCCTAATAGTAACTGTGCTCAAATTTTGCTAACTCTAAGTTTGTTTCCATTTAAAAATCAGCTACTTTTGATTATTTTTAGGCCTTTTTTTAACTCAATCTACTGGACAAGTAGCCAGTACAGGTATTATTAGCTCAAGGGTCATACTTGATAAAAGAAATACTATAGTGAAACTCTTGGTTTGTCAACTATTATCCCCTGTGGTTTGGAAATGTTATTTCTGTAGATGCAGCCTAAAATTGCAGTTGCCTTTTAAAAATAAACAAGTTTATTTATAAACATAGAACTGTGTGGAAAGGCAATACCAGAAAGCAGCATTCAAGTGTGGTCAAGGTATAAAAATGGCCATACAGATTCATAATAACAAATCTATTCTAAGCACCCCCTTTGTAAGTAATGATGACATATGTATTGTGTGGGCAGAGGGAGAATTTGGAGGGGGGAATTGGAACAAATGCATTTAAATGACTGCGTCAACATCAACAATACAAGTTAGTTAGTGTTAAGTTTGCATGAAGAGTCAGACGCGAGGAGTTCCAGCAAAGAGTTTATTAGTGACTACAGCTCGAATGGACCTGTTCTGGCTTGGCTACAGCTGCTTCTTATAGCCTGCAGCCGTAGCTGCCAGCCAATGGGAGTGCAGGGTTTCTTCCCGCACTATTTAAACCAATACCATTTGACATTTTACAAGAACAGTTCAAATAAACCAATAACATTCAAACCTACATACATAACAGTTAGTTTCCCACTTACTTCAATGGGAATTAAATAAAACTAACTGCCAACTCATTATGATGAGGAACTGTTGAGATAATAGGGTTTCCATTTTTGGATGTATGTCTGTATCAAATTTAATTTCAATTAGGAATATCACATTAATCCATGACATAATAAGTGGCTGAGAATAAATATTGTTTTCCACCTTGATTTTTAATGGTTACTGTTGATGGAAATTTACTGTTATATTGAAGATCAAGCCACAAAAATGAAAATCTTGATCCAGTCAAATCAGACTTTTAAAAACATCTTGTCAACTTCATTTCTATCTGTATGGGGAACAGATTTCTATTTTTAAAGCCAGCATAATGGTGCCTTTCCAATTAAATTCCAGAGGCTCCATGTCAAAATTTTTTACTTCTAGTTAATTTTGTCATTTCTAAGCTTCACAGCTTCCCAGGATTTTGACAGCTGAGCAGGTTTAATAATAGCCTCAAATATTTAGTAATGCCATAACATGTAAAAATAGGGGCTTAGAAAATTACGCGAAAAGGGAAAAAAAGATTTCTTTCCGTTTTGCTTTCTGCCACCATTCATATTTCTAAAAAGAAAGTGCAACATAGCAAATCAGACCAAAACAAATGCATCCCTGGACAATCCAAAGAAATATCTTGTCTACATTTCACACTTCCCATTGTAGGAGACAGAACATACCACTTCAGCTAGACATGGCTGTATGATTGAATTATTTCTCTACAGAAAAGATGGGTAAAAGAAATCTGAAAACAGGAAAATCACTACCTATTGATACATCTTTATATTAGATCTACCTGTTCTAAGCTGCAAAAATCTAGATAAACAGTAGACGGCAGCAAAGAGTTAGAATAATCAAGAAGTCATTGGTATTTTTGTAGCCAACATCCGGTCATTCTAACTCATGCTGACTTTCCTATTTCTTATGCACAAACCTGCATGATTCAGAGAATTACTGAGCATAGACAGTTCACTGACATCTTAATGATTCCTAGGAATAACTTAACTTTGAGTGGATTGTATCTGTAATTATTTCATTTTGCGCTTCATATTTAAATCAGAGCTTTGGCTACTCCATGTGGAATTACACTTCCTGTTTGCATGAAAAATGTACCAAGAGGCCCTATCAACCAAGCCAAAAATCTTGGTTTATACTTATGTTTTAAAAAAAAGATGACATACAAATCCGCTCTTGGTGAATTGGCCACCTTTATCTGCACAACTACCTGCTAGATTTGCTGCTTCAAAATAGAATAAGCTTAGTCAATAATATTGGAGAAGGAACAAACAGAGAAAATCAAAGAAAAGACACTGCAAGCATACCTCTTTTTCAGCATCTTCAAGCTTTTTTTTCTTGCTCTCTGGCATCAAATCATCCAGCCAGCTTAATTCACGTTTGGTGAAAAAGAAGTCCATGAGTTTTCTGACAAACACCAATGCCAAGACCTAATCCAAATATTTATACTATGATAAGAATATTGACAGGCACAGATGACATATTTATTCTTAGAAGGAAAAAGTCAAAGAATTCAGTTCTAAAATTATTTTGCAAAATTCCCTCAAGCAACACCAATAATTACTGCTATATAGATGTAAGTAATTTATCTGAGTTTTAGGATGAAGTGGGTATGATCTGTAAGAGAAAGTTCTATTTTCATTATGAAAAAGAATTCAGTAATAATCACATCCATGCTCAAAATGACTACTGTTCCTTAAAGACAACACTGAATCTTATATGAATTCAGAAATAATGGATTCATACCATCATCGGAAATACAATGGCGGCTTTTGAAACTTTAATAACCCATAGTAACACAAGAGAGCTCAGCTGGATTACTGTGAAGAGGTGGACTTTTCGAAGGGGAACATGCCTTAGGTAGATGAAGTCTGGCTGGTGTTTGGCAGGCATCCAGAATAACTTGATTCTGTCAAAAAGCTAACAAAGAACAAACTAATGGTTTATACTTAAGAAATGACATGATTTTAGAGATCTTCAAATGAAATGTGTAGGAGAACAAAGCAATGACTATGGTAAAACAAAGGCTTGTCCATTGTCTGCCACTGCTTATGAATTCGCATGATTCCTCATGCCTGTGATTCCTGATTCCTGAATTAATCTTCTGAATTAATCTACCATAATTCAGAAAAGTTTTTAGAATTTCCAGTATATCTGAGAAGTTCTTTAGCAGGTCCAGAGTGAGACTGAAATAGTTCAGAAATAATACATCTTGAGCCATGGTGGCACAATGGTTAGAATGCAGTATTAGGAGGCTCACCAGGCTGAAGTTTGACTCAGCCTTCCACCCTTCCTAGGTGGGTAAAATGAGGACCCAGATTGTTGCGGGCAATAGGCTGACTCTGTAAACCGCTTAGAGAGGGCTGCAAAGCAGTATATAAGTCTAAGTGCTATTGCTATTGCCTGTGATCTGCATCTAAATTCCATTGTTTCAATACACACCTGAAATTTTAAATAACAAATAAAACATACATATATATATAATAGCCCTCTTCCAACCTTTTCCTCCCAATTCAAATTAAACTACCATCATACACCAGCTAGCATGGCCTTTGACTCTTCACTGGGGTTGATGGAAAGTTCAATTCTAACATATCCAAAGGATTCTTAGGATTCTGGGGAAAACTGGTTGAAATCAGGGGTGGGATCCGACAGAGGGGTGGCTCCCACTCTGTGGAATCTCCTTCCGCTGGATCTTCGTTTGGCCCCCGATCTTCACACCTTCCGCCATGATTTGAAAACTTGGCTCTTTTCACAATCTGGGCTGTGCTGATTCTCTTGGGTTGGGGTTTTTTAATTAGGGGTTTTAAAACTTTAATTCGGCTTAACTGTTTAATACTCTTTTAAATGAATCTATTTATTGTTGTTTTTAATTGTAAGCCGCCCCGAGTCCTTTGGAGAGGGGGTGGCATATAAGTCGAATTAATAAATAAATAATAAATAAATAAACTACCAGAGTGTGGTGATTTACGGTGTTTGGTAATTTACGATGTGCTTCTCTGCGTGCTGTGTGCGCGCCTGTAAATCTTCATCAGCAGCGTTTGAAACAACATTTTTTCCTGCTTTTCCACCACAGCTGTGCCTCGCACAGCAGCTGAAGTTGAAAAAGCAGGAAATAAAGGTCAGGTAAGAGCCCAGGCGGCCAAAACAGCAGCAGACATAGAACCGGTTCTATGTCTGCTGCTCTTCAGATCTACTGGTTCTACAGAGCCGGACAGAACCGGTAGAAACCCACCCCTGGTTGAAATCCATGAGTACAGACAAACATAGCAAAATAATTTGGCAGCAGTCATTCCAGGAACTCAGGGATGGAGGAGAGAGAAATTTTTCTCACTGACTATTGAAAATTGACTGATTCACCCGAAGGATAGGAAGTGGCCATTTTCAAACCTGTTCTCTCCCCTTCGTCATGTGCGTGCACACACAAAAACACACACTCACACACAAACACGCATTTATAGTAAAAATATATCAGAAAGATATATAATGGAATTTGTTGAAATCATAGTAAATCTATTCCTTTTACTGAAATTTCATTTTGTACATTTGATGGTATTCTTTGTTGTCAATACTATATAGAGATCTTGTCTTTTCACTTATAAATAAATAGTCTCCGTTTTAACTACCTATAAAGACTTTTTTCCTACAGGTAAGCACCTTCCACAGTGCCTCTCCCTTGGCCCCACTTATTTGTATTAGCATTAATAACAAGGAAAAGGACTCTCAGCCTCTCTGAAAAAATCCAATAAACAGGGAATTGTGACAACCCAACATCTCACAGTGGATGTTGCATTAAAATACTATTTGTTAATACTGGACAGTTCCTAAATCCCAGAATCACATGACAAAGGTGACAAAGAGTAGATTGGGCACCTGAAATGACCTTATGTATCCTTACTAGCTATTGTGTCTCTAATTTTCCCAAGCAGGAAGCACATAGCAAAAAGTGGTGGGAAAGGAAACAGGATCATAGGCCTAGTAATATGTCCGATGCAAGCTAGAATTCTGGCACTCTAGAGATATGACTCAGAGCTTTGCTACCAATGCTGAAGTTTAGCCACCTGCACATTTTTTCACATTTGTGTCCAATTTAATAATGCAAAGCAAGCAATAATAACTTAGTTGTGTTGACCACGGCAACAAAAGAGACAGGAACATAAATATTTCACATCTTTCGCTTTACCTGAATTCCTTTGAGAGAAGAGGCACCCATGTAAAGAAATACACCATAAAGTACTGGCATGGGAATAAACTGCAAAGAGTAGAAGGAAAATGTATATCGTCTCAGTAAATTGGTAGTGACAGGACGCATGAAAAAATGAAGAATCTGGCAACTTATTTATTTATACTGTACTTTTCCATCCATATCTCACAGAAGAGCAGACAGACGGTGACACTGTTACTGTAACATCCGCCTGCAGGGTTCATATGTGGAGCTATGCTGTATTGGGTTTTGGCTTAACTTAATGGGTGAACTCAGAAATTGTGGATTACAATTTATGGCTTTAGCAGGTCACCATAACTAGTTCAACAAACCACAGTTAAAAGATTATGAGAGCCCAGCCATTATGAGAGTTGGGCAGCAAATAAATGTAAATAACTAAATAAATATATAAATACATAGTTTCCCCAAAAATCTTTGACCTTCACCCTGCTTCAAATTCAGCTTTATTCACAGAAGGAAAGGTTTCTCTTGAAATTCTATCATGCCCAGCAAGGTCTTTCGACTCAAATAGAATAGATTTTTAAAAATGAGCTGCTGGTCAGCTGTTCGAAGAGAAAAAAGAGCTTATCTTAACAATCCCCTGAATTTTGCCATATTTTTTGGTGAATTTATTAAATGAAATGCCAATTTATTAAATCATTATTGAAATGTTAAAGATTTGATATGGCACAGGGAACCTGAGTTAACCATTACTAGAATTATTTAAATTATTACTGAATAGGTATTACTCATATTGTTTCAACAGGCTGGTCTGGACTGACTTCAGGGGTGTGGTTTGATTTTTACTCTTTGTTTTAATTTTTAAATTTTTATAATGATTGATTAGGCTTGTATTGGTTTAATGATTTTTTTATTGTAATTTGTATTGGGTTTTTATTGTTCGCCGCCCTGAGTCCTTAGGGAGAGAGGGTGGCATACAAGTCTAATAAAATAAAAATAATATTGAATTAGTACTATAAATATATGATACCGATAATATCTTTCCAGTCAAATATTTAGTCTATGAAGCTCAGGTCTACCTGGATGGACAACAGTTCTCCAGGATCTCATCCAGCTGTCTTTCTAATATTTTGCACCTAAAATCTTTTCTTTAAAATGGAAATTTGAATCCATGGACTTCCAGATCCAAAACATATGCTTTATTGTGAAGTGGACAAAAAAGCGCCTAACGAAAGTACAATTTATTTGTTATAAAATAAGAATCTGTATGTCCCAAATTGACAACAGATGTATGTAAAATGCAATTCACTTTTAGTTTGGTTTTATGAAGGGTATACTTACTTTAAGCACTCTGGTTAAAAAAACTGAGCAGCCCATAAGGATAAATATCATGAGACCAGTGACGCGTTGCTCGCGAATGCCAAGAAATTTGGGCTGCTCTCCTGGAGCTGAACATTCAGATTCCAATTTCAAACTGTTCACGTGAGAGATGGACAGGACAGTGGCAGCCACAAACCAAGGCAGGCCCATGATCGAACACACGCCAAGCATGAGGGCCACCATCAGCAAGTCCAAGTGATAGCCACAGCCTTTCTGTTAAAACAGAGGTGACAATGAACAAAGCTAGAAGGATAGGAGGCAACATCTACTTAGATAGAGTATGAACCAACAGTTGCATTTAATAAATGTTTATATGCTAATAAGTGAAAAGTATATGAAATTGTATTAAAGTTTCTTCTGTTTTTCTCTCATATAGTGTATCAACTATTCTCAATCTAATATCTTCTGTCCAAGGTTAACCGCACCAAACTTGTTTGCAGGAAATACGACTTCAGCAACAGAGTGGTCAATGTTTGGAATACTCTACCTGACTCTGTGGTTTCTTCCCCAAACCCCAAAAACTTTAACCTTAGACTGTCTACTATTGACCTCACCCCCTTCCTAAGGTGCCTGTAGGGGGTGTGCATAAGCACACCAATCGTGCCTACCGTCCCTGTCCTATTGTTTCTTTTTATTTTTCTTATACGTATCCATCTCATGTATTCAAAACTATATTTATACTTATACATATTATGTTATCTTGTAAGTGATTGACAAATCAAATAAACTAAACTAGATGGGATTCTGACAGCTGTAATCCAATACATCTAGAAGCCATTGGATGGGAAAGATTCATAGTCATTGTTGTGGTTCGCCGGCAGCCGGTATGAATGGCAGAGGACGAAAGGGAGTCTGGCGAGGACTTGGACGAGGGTCCTGCATGTGATGCAGGGATGGGGCCAGGACTATCTGAGAGTGGGGTGCTGCCTTCGGAGCCTTTGGAGTGTGGCAGCAGTGAAGCAGAGGACCCCATGGAGCCTGCTCCCAATGCATGTGTGCACAGGGCTGCTAAAAGGAGAGAGCAGCTGAAGCAGCAGGGGTGACCCGGGAGTAAGGCTGGGAGGTGATTGCCCCTCCCATAAAGGATAAAAGCCATCCCTCAGTGATGTGCTCTTTGCAGGAAGCAAACTAGTTCATTAGATTCTGATTTCTCATTGTTGCCCTGCAGACTCTGGTTTATCTTTGCTGGAACTTCTGTCAGTTTATCTGTTAATTAATTGAACATCTGTTTCTTGGCAGCCTTTTACAACCCTGAAAGGCGTGCTCTTATCTCAGACAATTGTATTTAATGAGTTTTGGCTAGGAATGCAAATAATTTCCAGCATCACATTAAAAAAGGTTTGCTTTTACACATAGCGTGTGTTTCCTTGATGTGAATGAACCCTGAGTCAGAACAGTCATATACAAGAACAGATGTATCTTCAGTTCCTTCTATACATTCTTTGTCCAGGTGAGAAACCACAGCCCAATGTTTGATAGATTGTACTATTTCAAGGGTGTTATTTTATTCCCATTTCTCCTTATCTAATAACCTTAGATTAAAACATTCAACCCTCTAGACACTAGCCAAGTTAGTGTATGGATGACAGAAATTCTAACCCAAATGATCCAGGAAACATTACTTTTGATATGATTGTTTTACAGTGTCACAGGTATTTATTTCTTCGTATTCTGGTCTATAATGCAATTCAAAATAACGTCAGAGTCCACTAAGTGTGTTGGAACCAGTTTCAAATTACATCTTCATATCTGATGTATAGAACTTTTGCATAAATGCTCCACCAGACAATATTTATGGAATAGCATCTATGCTGGAGCAGGTTTGCCTACTCATGCTAACAAAAAAGGGCCTTGGTGGCTCAGGCTGTTAATTGCCTGCACTTAAGATCCAGCTGCCTACAACTGCTGCAGGCTCAAATCCCACCAGGCTCAAGGTTGACTCAGCCTTCCATCCTCTCGGGGTAGGTAAATTGAGGACCCAAGATGGTTGGGGGCAATTAGCTGACCTTGCAAAAATGCCGCTTAGTAATAAGCAGGCATATACAATGGAAGGAAGGCTATTGCTGAGCACACTGGGTTGTATCCCAAAAATTGTAAGCCGCCCTGAGTCTCCGGAGAAGGGCAGCATATAAATGTAATTTAAAAAAAAACAAAAACCACCAGCTACAGTTTCTGACATGCATTAGCCCGCTTTTGCATCAAGAAATATATTCTCTTCTCTACCGACAATCAGTAGTGAAAGATACAAATACAAATACTTTTAAATACTGTCAAGTAGATAATTTGCATTTTAAAGTATGCAAAGAGCCTGGAATAATAAAGTAAAAGGTTAAAATAACTTTGGTGGAGTTACTTTCTTACCTTTAGCTTATGTTCTTTTCTGTTTATAATAACAGCCGTAATTTGTTGGTCCATAAATATCAGAATGGTACAAAGAAGAGCCGGAATTAGAGCAGCTAGGACTGTCCACCAAGGATTGGGACCCAAGGGTGAGACAACCCAGCCACGGTCATCCCTGGTAGGCTAAAAGAATTCAAGCACATTTCAGACAGTTGAAATGTATTCAAACAAAACATCATTTGCCCTGTAAAAAAGGGCAAACTATACTACATGTTATAAAATCAAAATGTTTTACATTAGGTTCAGACTATTATAATACACTGGTGATGGATGGTTCAGAATTTTAAAAAATAATCCTTGCAAAGTTCAAATATGCACAGTGCTTGTTCTTAAAATATAAAAGAATAAGTGTTAAGGAACGTATTAAAAATCTATACAGGATTCCACTGTTAATACTGCAAGGTCTTTAGGGATTTAACATGGATATTGGAGTGGGGCAAGGAAGTCCTTACTATGCTTAGTTAAGCAAAACAGTCTGTACTTCATTTACCCTTTGAATTTATTCTAAAAATTCCTCCATTAAAAATGTGTTATACAAACTTCATATCCCCGATATTTCAATCAAGTTCAGCATGAAATAGCTATAAGATGCATTGGTTGTCACCAATGCCACATTTTTGTGAGGTCTAGCATAACTTGATAAGGAATTACCTTAAAAACATTTGGAACCTGAAGTTTTGGTGATGGGATCCCAAGGAAATAGTCAACTATCACCATAGACAGGATGGTGAGAAAGACAGCAAAGTCACTTATCACAGACCGTACCTGTAAATATTAAGCCAATCATCACCGAGAATGCTAAGTTTTCACAGATGAGCAGGAAGAAAAAGCAATTACCAGAAGGTAATTCAACAACCTTACAGAATAAGTGGTTCCAAACTACCTGTGAAGCACCTTTGTTGTTCTTTAAAGTCTTCTTCATGAATCTGAAAAATGTACAGCTGCTGTGACAATTACTCAACACAGACAACAGTCTGTCTCTCTTTGTCTCTTCTCTCTGTCTCTCTCTCTGTCTGTCTCTGTTTTTCAGTCTCTGTCTCTCTGTCTCTCTCTCTGTCTCTCTCTGTCTCTCTGTCTCTGCTTCTGTCTCTGTCTCTCTCTGTCTCTCTGTCTCTGTCTTTGACTCTCTGTGTCTCTGTCTCTCTCTCTGTCTCTGTCTTTGTCTCTCTGTGTCTCTGTCTCTGCCTCTCTCTCTCTCTCTCTCTCTCACACACACACACACACACACACACACACACACAGACACACAGAGAGACACAGACACACACACACTTTATCTGACTGGAGGGCAGCAGTTTGGGAAGGTTGGTTAAATACCCTTTGAAATACGTGAAGATTGAATTGTGAGAAAGCAGCCGTGGTAGATTTGGTATAATGCTGGCTACAAAGCAATCCATAACTCTACAGGCTATAAAAACGGTTAGCACTAAACCACAGGATGCAGAAGCATTTGAGTTTTGGCTTCAGGTACAAATATGCCTAAAGCTGCCTTGTTGTATTAAGAGATGTTATCTCTAAGGGGGACCTGACATGTAAAGCATGCTACTTACAGGTAACCCTTGACTTAGGATGGACTCTCCAGGCATACTTGCAACCAGTTCCCAAGTTTCTGATGATTGCTGCCCCCTGAGGTTATATAACTGCAATTTGGGTATTCAGCAACTGATCTGCATTTACAGCCAATTGCAACATCCCATGTACACACCACTGTGTTTTACATTTTTGCTGAAAACTGACATTTACTTTTAGTTTTCAGCAAAACCTCTCATAGCAAATAACTGATGTGTTCAATGACCACAGCATTGGAACAATCATGGTAAAACTGTGTTATTCGCATGACCGTGGGACATCGTAAAGCCCAGGACTATCTGTACATTTAAAATTTAAAAACTCCTGATTTATTTATTTTGCTGAGAGTTAATTCCTGCCCAGTTTGGAACAAGAAGAAAAGTTAAAACATACTTTCTCTCCTCTCCTTTGCTATTCTCAGACATCAATGCCCCAAAGGTATTAAACTTCTTTCAAATGCTGTCCCATAATGAGGAACCAAGATGATAGTCATAACGAATTGAGTTAGGAGTAACCATGTCTTGCATCATGTGCTTGCAATATTTCTTTCATGATTTGATTTTTTTTTAAAATTACCTTGGTTGGGAAATATCGGCTAGTCTTGAACTGCTTCAGTGTGGATGACAGTATGACTGTAGAAAAGAATAAGATGACTGACCAGAAGAGGACATCTGGAACGTAAGGCTCATGCTCATGACAGGCTCGTCCAACAAACAGTCCTTTCCAGTTCTTACATTCCTAGCGGAGAAAGTAAAGGCAGTTTCTGTTTGCTAACTAATGGCATGCTATAAAACAGAGGTGGGGAACTATGGTCCCTTTATGACTTGTGGACTTCAACTCCCAGAATGTCTGAGATCAGCATACTTGGCTCAAGAATTCTGGAGCTAAAGTCCAGAAGTCATAAAAGGGACTTTGTTCCCTACTCCTGTTATAAAGAAACCAAAGATGGGATTTTACACTCTTGGATCAGTAATACTCTTTCACTGTCACGATCTAAAACCTAACATTGAAGGCTATTGTAGACATTTTTTCAAAACCCCACCCATCAGTTTACATTGTACATTTAAATATCTTATGTGTTTGAAACAAATGTGCATATTATGTACAGAAACTCTAATCTGGGAGTCTAGAATTGGCTCTGGGCTTGTACTGATGGTGCAATTGGCAGCATACTACATTCTGCTGCTAAAGAAGTTTTTAAAGTATTACGCCTTTTTATCTCTGCTGTCTGGAAACACTGGAGGAAGATTAAAATGTACATAATCATCGGTACACTGATGATGCTGCCTAGTTTGGTAGAGGAATGTCTGCAAGCTCAGAGAATGGCAAGGACCCCACAGATTAATAGCATCATTTCCCCTTGCTGATTCTGACTTGCAAGCACGGAAAAGGGGGTTGTTTTTCACCTTCACAGCACTGAAGCCAGAATAAAAGGCGATTGCAATGGCAGCATGCTAGATGCTACATGAGGTCAGGTGTCCTGTTCAAATTTGCTGGTGCTTTCTTAGTCATTCTGAACCAGCATCTTGGACTACCTTGGAGACTTGCTTCCTGGAATCCTAAAGCTGAGTTTAACAGCCAGAAATTAGAGGCTTAATTATATCTTTTCTTATTAGCTTTCCCTTAGTTTCTCCCTTCTTTCTGGCCCTTATATTCTGGCTCAATTAAAACACACCCAAAACTAGTCAAAACATTGAATCAGCTTCGGTCAGTAATTTCAAAACAACTAATGGATTAACGGTGGTTTAATGTAACTGGGCGACAGTGAGGAGCAAAGTGAGGTCCAGACCTGGTTGATATCAAGTTTCATACCAGCTAGTGACTATAGTTACATGAGGAAGGTTACTGGAAGGTTCTGAGGTCTATTCTAATCTGGCAGTTCATCTGTCTGTTAGCAATCATTGTTTTACATTTTTTGCAGCAATGTTTTTGTTCATTTTGTTTTGTTTTAATTTAACATGTTGCTAATGCAGGTCTTAGAAGAAATTATTTAAGTTTTAACCATCAGCTTAAGGCAGGAAAAGCTGCTTGAACTGCACACGTAAAAAACTCACAGCCATTTGATCTGGATCAGTGTCAAGTAACTGGTTTGTAAAGCACCATTTCTGTGATGGAAAACATCAAATTACTATACAAACATTTAAATAATTTCTGCTAGTTTTACATTAGAGAGGACTTGCTTTTGCCACCAGGAGGCGATAGACTCCACCTAACCGCATTATAATAAAACTTGACATAGACTCCAGACAAATAATATTGAATATTCATTCCAAAAGGCACACATTCTACATGCTATCTCAAGCTTTTCATGGTGCTTTTCTATGTGCAGAAACACTTTGTACAAACATACACAGCGTCTTCCTTAAAATGCACTTCCATATCAAACCCTGCAGCACATAATATGCTCATTTGTTCACTGTAAACGTTTAAAAGACCATTTAAATGAGATCTGTCAGCGATCTGCACTATACAGTAGTCTATATGGCTGAACTGACAGATTATTGGGAATTTGCCTAGACTATGTTTCCCCCCCCTAAACAAGGAAGGGAGTGGAGGAGAGAACATTTTGAAAGTGGAGGTTTTTTTTTGCAAATGGACTCATGGATGTGAATGGGTTAGGATTCCTTGCCATGCAGTCTAAAGCATGGGTGTCCAATCTTTTACCTTGCCTTGGCTGCACTGAGTGAAAAGGAATTGTCTCGGGCCACATTTAATATGTATAAATCACATAATAAAGTTAAAAGTCTTCCATCTTGTGGAACCCTCACTGCTAGCTATCCAGGGCTATCTGTGGCCTGTGGGTTGGATATGCCTTTTCTAAAGTAGCCTAAGGAGCGATCTATCCAGGAAAACTGGTTTCCAAGGAGGAGTTGTCTTTACAAAACTGAACCAGGGTTAGTACTTATCAATGCATCATAAACCTACTCCATTACTATTGTCAGCCTTACTATTGCTCTGTTGGAAGTTAAAGCTTACCCCTCTCCTAGAAAAATGAAATATTTTAGGATATACTAAAAAGGCAGGATATTTCCCCTAAAAGAGTTTCCCCTAAAAGAGAAACTCAGAGAGGCAGAAACTCAGCCCTCCCATCTTTGTTAATGGGCCATTAAGGCCTGGGCCAGTCTATTCTGCATAACAAAGATCTACCTCCTTCAGGCAGAGCCACTGAATTGCCCTTCATTGCACCACCCACCAAGTTTCAACCAAACTTAGCACACAGACAACCTACAAAGCTAGCTTTAACCTCTGACAGCAACCAATCAGGATACTCTTCCTGTGCCTCAGGAAATTCAAAGCCCAGAGAGGGCATAAAACCCACGGACTCTCAGCATCTCCTCTCTTTTACTGCCCAGGAACCCATCCTGTTCATCAATAAACCATCTTTCCAAGTGGCTTCCATGTTTCCAGTGTCTTTTTCCCTGCTTGGAACTGAACCCAGAAGGATATTTCTTCTAACAGCTCCTTCTTCTGCGTAGCTAACAAGAAGGCTCCATCACTTTCTCAATTACTAGTTTGCCATGAAGCAGGAGTAATGGTTTTTAAAAAGCTATTGGGTTATTCACAAATAATAAGGTCTAGATTATTTGACAAAGTGTATCTTTATAAAGTACCAGGGAAACAATTAAAATGGTACCACTTCTGATTGATTAAATATAATGAAAAAAAATACAGAAGAAGGAAATGTGTTATGTATGTAGGTTTGAATGTTATTGGTTTATTTGAACTGTTCTTGTAAAATGTTAAATGGTATTGGTTTAAATAGTGTGGGAAGAAACCCTGCACTCCCATTGCCTGGCAAATGCTGGCTATAAGAAGCAGTAGCCAGCCAAGTCGGGTCCATTCGTGCTGTAGTCACTGAATAAACTCTTTACTGAAGCTCTTCGCGTTTGACTCTTCATGCAAACTTAACAAAATGTATGACTCAAAATCTTCCTTCAGGTTCACAGACACTAACAAGTGTGATGCTATAGAATTTGCATAACCGAGCTGCTTAAGCCAGCCTGCAATTTTAAAAACCACAGCACTGAGAAAACCAGATTATATTTTAAAAGGGTTTTTTTTTAATTGCCCCTTTGTTTCCATTTGTTTTAGCTTCTCCTGCAAGCTTTGCATTTTTCAACCACAAAAAGTATTTTAACCTTAGATTCAGGCTAAATAATTGTATTCATATACAAACATGGTTTGAAACTAATAATCCCAGGGCTGCATGTATCTCCTTAAAACACTCTTTTTGTGTCATCCAGAGTTACTTGGTCCTTCCTAGCCCAAAAACTTCAGGGGAAAACAAGAAAGCAACCCAGGTCATCCATACAGGCTTAAGACAAGATCCTCCTATTGCTGCCCTTAACAATGTCCTCATCCCACATATTCAGTGTGGCTCTTTGCAACCAAAAGGGTATCCAATAACAACATAATATGCCACATACAGTTTCATAAAATGCCCTAAAGCACAAATATTCCTGCTGCAACCATGCACTCTTTGTAATATTCTTCTGATGCCTTACAAAGGGCTCACACTATTCTTAGACAAAGCTTGTTCCCATATGATACACAAATCAGGTTGTATCACAATTCTGCACTAGTGGAATTTGAACTGTCGAAATTTCTTAGAAATATTTTCCAATATTTGGAAGTTCTGCGGTGAGAAGCCAGAGTTACTAGGATGGTGACATAGATATAATATAATAAATAACAATAACAGTACACATTTATTATCAAGATTGTTCTTCTTTAGCATTATCTGCACTCATCACAAGGCTTTGGGGATCATTTATTAACAAGGAGCTTTGATTATGTCAGGTTAGGATTAAATCTAGGAGATTTATGCACATCGAAAGGCAATCAGACCAGTCTTGTCTTCCAAGACATGTATTTTTAGGAAGCCAAGTCATTCAGAGGCCAGAAAGATCCTTAAATAGATTTTAGTAGAAGCTAATGATGATCATAGTTCATCATCAGAGACAAATTGGAAAGGATACTTAGGAAAATTCTGTACATAGCATATTTTTATCCCTGTGAAGTGGTATCACTTATGCTGGGGCTCCTTTCATATATATTTGAAAGTATGGTGGGATGGAACATCTTGAACTGTTTAGAGCAGGAGTGTCCAACTCATGGCCCGCAGGCTGGATCTGGCCCATGGGATGCTTAGATCTGGCCCACGGGGCCACCCTGGAAACAGCAAAGGACCGGCCTGCAGTGCTTCTGCCAGTGAAAATGGAGCTCTGTTTTCATGGGCAGAGCGCTTGGGCCATCACAGACGCTCCTGACATGAGTGATGTCAAGCTGGCCATGCCCACCATGGCCACACCCACCATGGCCACACCTGAGGTAAAACACAACCCTGATGCGGCCCTACATGAAATCAAGTTTGACACCCCTGGTTTAGAGAATTGCAACAAGGTGGGGCCTCTACAACTGCCTTGGAGGAAATTAGTCCCAAAGGTAGGGGCTACTATACAGAAAGCAGGGTCAGTTTATCTTCTGCGTTTTTCCCCTGCCTGCTTGCTTTTATTTTTATTCTTGTGCTATCAGTCTTAGTAGGTCTCCTGGCTATCGACCATAATAAAAAACATCTTATTGATTCACATTCAACATGCTGGTAAAAAAAGAGTTTGTGTTTATGACTTCCCTACTACCTTATGGCCTACTGAAAATGCTACATGGATGGCAAGGGATTTTTCTAAATGGAATGAAATGTGGAGCTAAGGGCAGATATCCAAAGGACCTCCTCTCCCCAATCCAAAATTAGATGGAAGTAAGTTTTTTTTATTTGAGATCAGAATCTGCCTTTTTCAGGGAGTCCAATGAAACACACAAAGCCACATTTCCTAGAGTAGATCCCTATTATCTGACTTCAGAACTGATTATCAGGCATATCTGGTGCCTTCTCCTCCTTCCCTTCATTGTGAACACTTTTAAAAAAATAGTCAAGGCACATCTTATTTTCCAGGATTTGATTTGTTTACTAATTTTATCATAAATTGTAATTCACGTTCTGAGACCTTTTATGACCTTTTGTTTTATTTTTGGCTAATCATCTTGGATACTCAGTTGTATAGCAAGGAAAGATCTATACTGAATGAATGAATAAAGTATTATTACTGTAAGTAGTTTGCAGACTGGGGAGAACAGCCTGCCTTTAGCCTCTGTATACTACCCAGATATATTCCATAGGTACACTTGATTGAATTCATGATAAGATTTGGTGGCGTACTTACAGTCACAGTAAGATTTGCCCAAGGTATTGCAAATGAGGACATGTTCTTTGACTGCCAATATTGTAAGGTAGTATTGCTTGGGTTATCTGGTTCCACACAGCTGCATCTGTAAAACAAACCAATGGTTGGTCTCAGTCAGAAATGAATAATTTAATTCGCCATCACTTTGTAAATTGTCTGGTCCAATCACATATAAATTAAAGTTGGTTAAACAGCCCTGAATGATACCAGGCATAATTTTCCAGTTCCAGCAATGCAGCAATGGGATTGAAGTGCTCCTGTGTTGACTTTTCTTAAACGTTACATAGGATGCTTGTTTTCATAGTATATTCCAAAAGTAGCCTGGTGATTCATTTGTAAAAGCCCTCTATAAGATGCAATCTCTACTTCAGTCCATTTGTTTTTATTCTTTATCCTTTATTTATCCTTATTGTTGTATGTCTAATCACACTTGGCCAAATAAAGTATTCAATTCAATTCAATTTTCAAGTCATTGCTCCACTTTGAAGGAAGATGATGAATCTACAAAACTTTTGTTTCTACTAGGTTCTCAGTGGAACAAAATTTTATTCTGTTCAGAAATGCACTTCACTACAGTGTAAATTGAGGAGGACTGCATCACTGGAAAGGTTCTCTGAAAAACATGAGAGACTATATAACTGTTGTGAATCGTTTTTGTTAAAATCATGGTCAACATTCACACGTTTAAAAAGAGCACAAATACATAACCCTTCTTCATTCACTAACAGCTCTCTGCATGGCAATTATGTTGGAATTCCTAGCTTCGTATCATTGAAATCCTTTATATCATTACAATAATTACTTTGCAATCATTCAGTCTGAATTATTCTCAAGAAAAGGGTGCAAAGGAATAATAGCTGAAAAATATTCTGTTCCTGTATCTTTTTATCAATTTCCTACAGTAAAAATTAATTGGATGTTGGATTTTGTAATAATTTACTTTGCTTTAGTTACAGCAGACTGGAAGCTTTGCAATATCTATTCAGATTTATGAATCAGCTGATAAGGCTCCAATTGTACAAATATAATCTCCTAACAATAATTCATAAATTCATATCTTTCAGGTTTATCACCAAAAGTAAATCTGTAGGTTGATCGCATTCTAGGACTAAACCAGCATTCTAAGTGGATACTATTGGATTGTACCATTATCCAAGGAATGGTGTGTATCACATCAGGTAAGAATTGCAAGAAAAATCATTGTGGGGATTCCTTCTCAATCAACTTTTACCTAGTCTGACGTTAACATTCAAAGTCCTTCATGGCATGGGTCCGGGGTACTTGTGGGAGTGTCTCCTGCCAATATCAAATACCGGTCGCCCTGTGCGAGCACACATGCTGGGACTCCTCGGGGTGCCATCCGCACGACAATGTCGGCTGGCCTATTCTGTATCGGCCTATTCTGTAAGGGTCTATTCTGTATCGGCCCCCACCTTATAAAACCAACTACCCATTGAGCTCCGGCTGGCTCCCGATCTCTCCTCTTTCCGACGCGATCTAAAAACCTGGTTGTTTTTACAGGCTGGGCTGGACTGATCTCCTGGGGGAGAGGGTGGGATTTAATTCACTTTTAATTCAGTTTTATAGTTGTATTTGGCTTGTCAAGTTTAATCTCTTTTTACATAATTTATTGTTCTGTGTTTTTATCTGTAAGCCGCCCCGAGTCCTTTCGGAGAGTGGCGGCATAGAAGTCAAATAAAATAAATAATTCTTTGGCTTGTCTCATCTCTTGAAGAAACCTTGGGAAGTCATTGTGTATGCTTATGAACTACCAATTACTCCATGAACTATCAATTGCTCCAAATCATACATGAAACATAAGCATAAGCTTGTAAGTATACTGCAGGTATTGGCTGCTGAAGACATTGCCATTCTGTCCTATTTACCAACCAAAAAATCCTCAGAGATTGAAAATATTTTCTAGCCATTGATTGCATGATTGAATGATCCCTGAAATTTCATAAACTTTTGATTAGAAGCCATTGTATTTCCTGATACATTAAATGAACTCACTCACATGAATTTGGTTACCAATTGATTTCTGAACTCAATTCAAAATGCTGTGAAGATCCATAAAACACTTTATGGCTTGGGATATGGCTAACTTCAGGGCCATCTAATCCAAATAAAGACTGTCCATCCCGTGCAGGGAGGATGCTTCTGACTCTCTGTGTTCCCATAATGTGAAATATTCTTGGCTGATATTTTGAACGAAATGACTGAAACTAAAGAACACTTAAAATGGCACAATTAGACCTAACAAGCCTCCGAGTAACGCCCGAGCAATTCACTGTCTCATCTTCCGCAACATAGCTGTAAGACTAAAATGGAGCATTAAGTATAATTTGCTATGGTGCACAAATCAAATAAACTATGCTTATGTATAAACAGTAGTTTTGAAATTGCTAGCTGGATTTAGGCATCATACAAAGCCTGGTGTGGCCATATGGCACCCAGAGTCACCACTGTGCTTAAAAAATTCCCTTAGTATCTACCAGACTTCCTTCTCTTGACTTTTCTCATTAAAACTGTTGGAATAAAAGATAACTTGGTCTGGAGAAACCTTTATTTCTGGGAACACCTTTCTTTTCCAGAATAATTGTCACTTCGACACAGACCTTGGTTGAAATTGATCCAACTGGGCAGAAAAATGGATTAAAATAAGCAGGAACCAGACTACAAAGGGAAACAAAGATGCCTGTTGAGGAGAGCACATGATGATATGTGTTCAATGTCATTACACAAATGTCCTGACTTAAATATTTGTATCAGATGGTGAGATTTCAGTTTGTAATGGTAACATTTGCATAACGGGTGTGCATATCATTATTTTGGCATTATTGATCTGCCATGGACAACAGACTATGCTAGAAGGTAGGATAAGTAGCATTCTGATAAATAGGTGTTAAACCCAGCAGAACTTCTATTCTGTAAATATTCTCAGTCTGATTATGTTACCTAGTCTGGGTAATAAAACATCTGTAAGGAAACAACCAAGCTCAGACAGCACCAAAGACCCCTCATTTCAACCCTGAGCTACAAATATTCTCCTTTATTGGGTTCAGCAGATACAGGTAATCCTTATGGCCACAATTGAGGCCTAAAATTTCTGTTGCTAAGCAAGATAGTTGCTACGTTATGCTCCATTTTGCTACCTTTCTTGTCATAGTTGTTAAATCACGGCAGTTGTTAAATTAGTAACACATCAGCCAGTAATCTGGCTTCCCTATTTGACTCTTCCCTATTGTCAGTTGATCGCAAAAGGTGATCACATCACTCTGCAACCTTCATAAATACATGCCAGTTGTCAAACATCTGAAATTTGATCATGGAACCACAGGAATGCTGCCATGGTCATAAGTGTGAAAAATGGTTGTACGTTACTGTTTTCAGTGCTGTTGCAACTTCGAATGGTCACTAAATAAATGGTTTTTAAGTTGTGAGTTGAGGACTATCTGTACTCTGCAGGAGTGCCACATGTTCTCAACATTTCAAGTTGCCCACCAGCCCTAGAACTTGGATCCTGCCCCGTTAAGCCATAATTTGTTCTAGATAAAATAATATTAATTCACCCAGCCCTATGTTGTTCCTTCTGGCTTTCAGCAGATTACCTCAAGCAGAGAAACCTTTCTCTCAGAATATTAATCTTTATTTTATTTTTTTAATACCAACTGGGGATTGAACCTGGGCATAAAAGGCCTTTGTTCTGTTATTAAACTTGATGGAGTTGCTAATATCAATTTTCATGATTGTCATCTGGGGATTTGTGGCAAAACTAAATGAAAGGGTTAGGGATAAAAGGGCTTATAAAAACAGGGATTTGGCTGGAAAACAAAAAAGATCATACAGTGGTGTAATTCTGTTTGTAACTTCAAGCCCCATCGAAGTTTTTATCATGTTTCAGGAACAAAACAGAGATTTTATTTTTGTCATTTAATTTGGAATTATATGCAACTATACTGTGGAAACAAAGTCCTTTTGAACAAGCACCTCTGGGATTGTGGAAGATAAATAATAATAATTTGCCCCCTACTATGGGAAACAAATAGTAGTGTAGTGCAAAAGAGGTTTGGATCAGTTTTATCAAAATGTCTGGACACGCAAGAATACTCCACCTTGTCATACTACAATATACTTTGCCTGTTTCCCAGCTGCTGTTAAAATTCTTTCATGTCAAAAATGAATTATGAAGCTAAATGAAAGAACTACAGAAGATGCCATGTACTGTAGGTATCCAAGCGTTAAAAAGCAACTGCAAAGCAACTGTGGATCCAAGGAGGGAGATTATTCTACACATTGTTTAAAAAAAATGAAGAGAAAATCCATCTAAAGCAGACAATGAGCTTTTCTATCCAAAACTTTGACATATAATATAAATGTATGTGTGTGTGTGTGTGTGTACACACTGATATACATATATGCACACATATAAATGTTATCTTCAGATCTAGAAAGTATTTTTTGACTTCGGCAGCTAAAACTAGAAATAGGAGCAATTGATTAAGAGAGGTGCCCACATGTACAGGTTTTCCAAATTCTCTGTTCCAAACAGAAAAGAGTATTTGTAGTTCAGGATGGAACTATAGGATCCTTAGTGCTCTTTAAGCTTCCTGTTTGCTTGCAGGTGTTTCATTACCAGACTAGGTAACATCATCAGTCTGTAAGCAACCAATCAAGTTCAGAGAGTATCAGGGATTCCATTTATCTCCTCCTCTGTCAATCATTCCACACACCCACTGAACAACCTCAGGAATGCCTGTGTGGTTCTAAATCCCCCCCCTCACTGAAGAGTGTGCATAAGTGTATTCATATGTGTGAACATACACATTGTCTGACAAAAGCACCAGCACTTGGAGACTGAATTCTCTATCAGTGTGCATTCAATGTATTTAACTACATGTGTACATATGTTAGCATATGGGTGTGCATCTGTTTATATGTCTGTGTGTGTGAATAATGTACAGTGTTCTTCTAAGACTGTTTTTGTTGTTTTTCTATTGTTTTATTGGAGACAGAGTTTAAATTTTAAATATGAGCTGCTGTCCTTAAGGTTTCAGTACCTCATTGCTGCTGTATATCAGAGAGGCTCACTGTTGGCCTCTCTCTCCTTCTCTTAAAAAAATTAGCTTTTATCAGTCCTGCAATAGAGACTTCATGGAGACTTTCCTACATCAATGTTTACAGACAAGCTTGAAAAGGAACTACTATAGGAAGGAAGGAAGGAAGGAAGGAAGGAAGGAAGGAAGGAAGGAAGGAAGGAAGGAAGGAAGGAAACAGTCTCTTCATTGTCATTTGATATCAGCTAACAACCCATAGTAAGGGCACATAATTGGTTAGATTGAGTGTAATTTATCTTAATTACAATCATTATGCAATGCTTCATGTCTCTTGATGACTGCAAAGTATAAGGTTGTCCAATGAATGTAAGAAGAGTTAGCAGAAGCACGATGGATGGAGCCCAGATCCCTTCCACATCAGTTTGCCTACTGACCATGTTTTTGAGGTTGTGCATTTGGCTTCATTAGGGAAGCAGCCATATACAGATGCAGATGTGTGCTTATCAGACTCCTCTGTCCAATCAGGCACCACTGACCAAAATTCCCCATCAGATAAAAGAACATAGCTGTGTTCCCTTTTCACTAATGTTTCAAAGGTGCTTAGTCAAATATGAGTGTGTACAAGTCTCCTGAAGACTCAGTACCTAGTGCCTGAGAGGCTAAAGCCTCACAATGGAGCCTACACATAGAGAGCTGATGGTTATGAGGCCAACACACAAACACCGTTGCTAAGTCCCCTCATTCGTACTTAGGATTCAAAGATAGTTTGGGTTTACAGGTTTTAAATATAATATGACCTAACCCCAAAATTAAAACAAGCAAACAAACAAACAAACAAATAAGTAATACCAGCATCCTTTAGCTAAAAGAATCTAGCTCAGTTATTCATCAGAATGACATGAACTTGGCACCTTAAACAACTTTCACAGGGGGATATTATGCTCCCAATTCTTAAATATATGCCATGGACAGATTGTCATATGCATATCACCATGCCAAAGCTCTTTGAAATTATTCAGTATAATCTGTTAATAATCAAGGGACGTCTGGTAAAGAATTAGTTTTTTTCTTTTTTGTTAGAAAACATCCATTCATCTCTTTTGAAGTCCAGAATAGAACTGCCAAAGTAAAGATAAAATTAGTGAATCAATTTTTGAATATCATCTAGGGAACATTGAGGCAGATGAACTTGGGAGACAGGAGGAAGAGCTGCAGACCGGACAACTGGAACGCAAAGATGTCTCAGCCTATAGAAAGGGGGTGGGGGGTGTGTGTGGGAAATATTTCAGAAGGGCCCCACCCTAGTAAAGGAGAAATGCATTCAGTATCACAAGATTCTATTAATGTAACCTTACAATAAAAAATAGAGTACTCTTGGTTGTGCTTCTTTTCTGGACTACCTCACAGGGTAACACATGATTTAAAAATGATTTCCAAAATCTATTCTTTTCTTTTTTTAAAGAGTTAAACATTCACATTTTATTTGGAACACTTGTCTTCATTTTTTTCCCCACATAGACCCTATCAGCACTTACAGAACACACAGCAAAAAAGAAGGGTGGGGCTTCTCAGAGAAGGTAGATATCCAACAGTTCAATGTGAATACAAGCAATCAGGGGTGGGCTGTTGGGGTCCGCAGGGGTTCGGGAGACCCTCTAGCTAAGATTCTGCCCAGTTCAGAGAACCCCCAAACCCCACTCCTGGCTGGCTCTGCCCATCCTGCCCCTCCCCTCCCAGGAATCCCCATGCAGCCCATTTTGGATGCAGGTAAGTGCAGGGCATGTGCAGAGTCTTGGAGAGGGCAAAAAATGGGCCTTCCAGAAGTTTGGGAAGCCCATTTCCAGCTTCCAGAGAGACCTCAGGAGCCTGGGGAGGCCACTTTCACCCCGGGAAGCTCGAGGAAAACCTCCAGAGCCCGGGGAAGGCAAAAATGCCACCCCCACTGTGATGCAGGAGGCTGACTAGGCCACACCCACCCTGGCCACGCCCACCCAGCAAGCAGGCAGAGAACCAGTTGCTAAAATTTTTGAAGCCCACTCTTGCAAGTAACCCTTGCTATTCTCAAGGATTTCATTCCAGTATAAAACTATGGATCATGAAACTGTGAATAACAAAACTTCAGTTGCCAAAAGGAAGCCCAAAACCCTGCCAATTTTACTGCTGTGGGCATTAGACCCTAAAAAAATGTGTGTGTGGTTATCAAAAGGTCGGTTATAACACTTGCAATCTAAAAACCCTTTAATAATAATAGGAAAATATGGCATATAGTGCAGTAAGTTCCACTTATAGAGTCACTTGCAGATAAGTAAGTATTTACAGTGGAATCTATTATGAGGTAAATGTAAAGGTATAATTCAATATTCAAGGAAGGCCTATTTTTATACCCAGTAATAAAGTACCACACAGAGATACACACAGACACAGATACATAAAGACACCCACACAAGGCATTCTTGTACAAAGGACAGATTTTACACAACTATTCATAAAAACCAAAGAACTATTATAGAGTGGTATAAACTTGATATATACCTTTAACCCTTTAATTTATTTTCCCAAAAGAATCTCTACATAAATATACCTATTTTCTATACATATCCACTAAGAAATAAAACTTATTGACATTCATTGGATTGACTTTCAGTAAGTACCCAGAGAATTGCAGCCATATGGTTAGTTATTCAGCTTTGGAAAACATATGATGCCTTTATATTATCCATCAGCTATCCATCAGTAAAGTGATATGTTTGGCCAGTGACAAAGTCCATAGATAGTGTGTTTGGGAGGTGGTTATTTGTAATGTGAAAGGGCTTTTAAATATGTATTGAGCTAAAGAAATGGAAAAAGACAAAATGAGGAAGTGTGTTTACTTTATTAATGATATTGGCTAGCAAAAAAGCATCATGGAGAATTTCATTTGCCATCTCTGACAAGTGAGAGACTGAGAGAGATTTAGAAACTGAACAGGTCTTTCAGAATTTATTACTGTACCAACTCATAAGCAGACTCATACATCATTCACAATTGCCATGAAGATATTTATTTGATTTCTTTAGAAATATTTGACCATAAAATTAACCATTCTAGAAAGAATTTCAGTACAGGTACCTATATGAAAAACAAAGGATTGCCCAGCTTTCAGAACACTGAGGCAAACTTCACTAAGCATATCAGCAAATCAACCTCTGGATCCTGTCCATCATCTTGCTGCTTCCTCACTATTCCCATTGCCATTTGTTTGTTTTTGCATCTTCTCTTTCACCAAAATGGAATCGGTAATCTAGCGTCTACAAGGTGTTTTGAATTTCAACTTCTATCAAGTTTATCCAGCATAGTCAATGTGAAGGAACTATGGGAGTTGTAGTTCAGTAACTTTCTACCTCTGCTATGTTTTATGGCTCAGCTCCCTTCAGCCATTCATCCCAACGTCCTCCCAACGTCCCCATAGGCAGGGCCTCCTTGGGGTGCCGTCGGCCAGACAATGTCGGCTGGTGACCCCTAGGGGTAGGGCCTTCTCTGTGGGAACACCCACCCTATGAAATCAGCTGCTCCTGGAGTTTCGGGTGGCCCCTGACCTCCAATCCTTCCATCGTGGCCTGAAAAATGGCTTTTCCAACTTGCCGACCTGGACTGACGGAGGGGATGGGATTTTAGTAATAGTTTTTATTAATTTTAATTGGTTATTGGGATTTCAAATTTAATTGTTTTTTAATATTTGTATTACATTTTTTATCATTGTGAGCCACCCTGAGTCCTTCGGGAGATAGGGCGGCATAGAAATCCCATTAAATAAATAAATAATAAATAATAAATAATTCAATAGGATTCTGACAGTATTCATTCTCTATCAGTTGCATCTGAATGCAAGTTATTTTAAATGGTAGCACACTTGATTATTTTCCTCACAGATAATTATTATTACACCTTGATATCCCACCAACATGTATAAGATAAAATACAACATAGTGGGCCGCAGTTGTGAAATTTTAGTGTAAAATTAAAAAGCCAGTCTTTCCTTGGCATCAAATCCCAAACAATGTTATAGTTGAGGAAACAATATTCCAAAGCTGTAGAGAGGAAGATAACCTTGATAGAAATAGATGAACTCTGCTACCAAGATGACAAGGGGAAAACCATATATTAAGCCCACAAAATAGCTTTCTCAAATGGCGCAAAAGACACCTCATTAATTCACAAGAGTATGAGAAAGGGAAGGAGATAATAGCACAATTAGACTTATAAGGTGACATTATCACAGCCAATCTTAATAATAGTAGCTTTAGCCTTTCTAAGGAGTTGATTTCTTAGCCTGGTCTATGTAGTTGGGCTGACAGAAATCATGACAAAGAAGGCCCCCTAGAGCAGCGGTCCACCAACCAGTAGTCCGCAGAAAAATTATTTGCATTTTTTATATTACACTAAATACTATTTGTAAGTATTGGGCTTTTCCCCTTCAATCGAAAAGAATGAACTTCTGAAGACCAAGTGTTTCAAAAGGAATCCTTTATTGAAAGGGATTTTATCTCAACACTAGGCAAAGCAGAGTCTAAGATATCCCCCAGGCATACAGTCATAGATAAAGGAAGTTAGAATCCCTCCCCTTATTCAGATGTGGATTTAGTCAAACAAAGAACCAACATGTTAATTCCCCACTCCCCTTCTCTGGGACCGTATCTCAGCAGAGTTCCCAGGAGTGTCTTCCAGAGCTGGTTCCTTCTCATCTTGTTATCTCTTCAAGAGGTGACAGTTTCTAGACATCTGGCTACACTCCTCCAGTTGTATATCATATGCAAGTTATACAGAATCAATATAGGATTTAATATATTCAGGTTACATCAAAAAGGATTACTTGTACCAACTCCCCCTCCATTCTTCCATTGAAGAATGGCAGATACACAGATCCGTGTATCTGACACTATTTATCTGACACTATTTATTAGGGGTCCACAGGATTTAAAATTATGAATGTAGTGGTCCCTGAGGTCCAAAAGGTTGGAGACCCATGCCCTAGAGCTTTCTCTCACAATGCCCCTTTTCCTAGCTGAGGTGCTGAAGACACCCTGTCCTGAATATCTTGATTGGGGAAGGCCCTCTTTCAAGTATCAAGGGCCTCTGAAATGTCATTTCTAAAATCTTAAAAACCCAACCATTAGCATACATATAGGCAGCCAGGACAGATCCTATATGGCAGGGACCCCAGGCAAACCCCAGGCCCATGGACAGGCACCAATCTGCAGCATGCCAGAAACCAGGCCACACAAATAAGTGAAGCCCCATCCATAGGATGCAGGCAGCACACAAAACCACGCTCCCACTGGTCCATAGAAAAACCTCTGCCCATGGAGTCCTTGGGGCCCAAAAGGATGGGGGCCATTGCTATATGGCAGGGGTGGCAAACAAGTTTGACACAAAGAGCCAAAATTTTAAACTGTGAGAGTCAGAGAGCCACACCACGCTCGCTGGCCCGTGCAGTTGTTTCGAGGATGGGAGGCGGGATGGCGCAGCAGGCGGGACTACGAGCTCGGAAATCTCTCCTCAGAGATCCCTCCTCAGAAGCAGCATAACAAAATCCAAACTTGGCAAAGAGCCACAGTATACAAAATAATGATAAGAGGCAAAGAGCCGCATTCATTTTGGCCGGAATCGGCTCGAGAGCCGCGTGTTCGCCACCCCTGCTATATGGTATCTAAAAGTTAGCCAGGTAGTACTTCACAGCATTCTAGGCTAACTGCAGCATCCAGATTATTTTCAGAGGAAACCCATGCAACCACATAATTTAACCACAAACTAGTCAGATTTTTAGCATTAGGACTAAGATAAAGACTAAGATGGCATAAACTTAGTTCTACCAAATGAGTTGGTTATTTCATTTAATTCAAAGAGAACTAAATATAATTAATTTAGGGTTAGGTGAACATTTTATATGATTCAGAATGGTTTTGCTGAAGTTTTTACATTGCAGAATATCTGAGTTGTCGAAATTTTATGGCTTACCCCAGTCCTATGAAGAGGGGGGTGCAGTAGCTCTTATCTGAAAAGGAGAACTGTGGCCCACACACAGACATTTCTCTAAATAAATAAATAAAACCAACCCCATCCTACCATATCTATTAGTTACTGCCTTAAAGCTAACATTCATGAAACAAATTTTCTTTCTGGAAAACATCAGGTTACCCTTCTTTGAAATTTGTAATGATTTCCTTTATTATATGAACAGAAAAAACAATATAGGAACAATATATAATGCAAATTCAAAATTAATAAGTATGATAATAACAAAAGGGCAGATGAGTCCATACCATAGAAAGCCTTCTTCTATGCCCCATTTATTTTAAAATCTAATTAAAGTATTGACAAACAACAGATATCAATGTGATCTTGATTATTTTGACACGTTCATCAACATGAGATTCATGAACAGGGAGCCAAACCTGAGCAAGAAATAGCAATTTTCTCTTCCTCCTGGGCATTTCCTCCCTAATTCTCATAGTAGAAACTCTCCCTGTGGCAAATAACATCAGTAACGATTAATAGAGAAAATCTTACTTACGAGTATTGTGTTAGAAGTTCCAAGTTATTATGCATGTTGATTGGATATGTTTCTCTGAGATGATAGAGCTTTTCTAAGGCCTCATAAATGAAAATGATGCAGATAAGAGATGCAAAAGCTTCTTCCGTAAACCGAGTGATATAACACACCAAAGAACTTGCATCAGTCGCAACAAGAATGATACACAGAATTGCAGTCCATAAACCAATGCTTGCTCTCAGAGAAAGGTAAGATAGTCCGTATTCCCTATTAATAGATTTAAAAATATTACTGTGGTGGTCAAATGAAAAGAGATAGACTTGGGAATTCCATGTGGTCTCTAGACAATCAATTATTCTTCCAAATAGCCTTTTTGGAAAGCACAGCAAAAGCTATAACTACTTATTGTCTTTTGCCAATGCTAAGCCATAAAACATATTTCAGTAATATGGCTGGTTTTTCTGGCTTATAGTTGTGGTATTACCTTGCAGGCAAATTCCTAGATTTGCCTGCAAATCTCAAAAAATAAAAAGGCTTCCATTCTGCCTTGAAGAGTCCATGATTTCATTACTGGATTTTATTCTCTTGGTCTTATCTTTGGTTTTATTTTAAATTTTGATAGATGTTATACTGTTGATATATTCTGCAAATAGGAGGAGCACTACATATGTAAGTCAACAAATACATAAATACAATGCTATGTTATGTTGTGATTCAAGGACTTGTACTTCGCAGGTTCACCTCACCCAGGAGAAACACCTGGAATCCATTTTAAAGAACAATGATATCCAAATATACGAACTAAAACAAATACTTAATTAGGCACAATCCCATATATAGAAGAGTTTGGGCATAAAATATCAGTGCAGGCAAATAACTCTAGGGGCCACTCTATATTGACCAGGGAATATAACTTTTTAAGGATAGCAATAGAACTTAGACTATACTTTTTTTTTAATTACATTTATATGCCGCCCTTCTCCGAAGACTCAGGGCGGCTTACAATTTTTGGGATACAACCCAGTGTGCTCAGCAATAGCCTTCATTCCATTGTATATGCCTGCTTATTACTAAGCGGCATTTTTACAAGGTCAGCTAATTGCCCCCAACAATCTTGGGTCCTCAATTTACCTACCCCGAGAGGATGGAAGGCTGAGTCAACCTTGAGCCTGGTGGGATTCGAGCCTGCAGCAGTTGCAGGCAGCTGGAACTTAAGTGCAGGCAATTAACAGCCTGAGCCACCAAGGCCCTTGGCAGGACTATACTGCTTATATAGTGCTTTACTTCCCTCTCTAAGCAGTTTACAGAGTCAGCATATTTCCTCCTATAATCTGGGTCCTCATTTTACTGACCTCGGAAGGATGGAAAGCTGAATCAATCTTGAACCAGCCAGGATTGAAGGAATTAAATGCCTGGTAATGTGAGCAGAGTTAGCCTGCAATCCTGCATTGTAACCACTGCGCCACCACAGTTCAAGGATGCTACCATCTTGTTTTTCCCCTTGTCTGTCCAAATTGCAGCACTTTGGCCTTAAATTAACCACTCTTAATGCTATTTCGTTGGTAGAAGCTCAAAGACACTCAGGAATTTTTAAGGTGGTACTTAAAAATCCCATCATCCCTGATCACTTGAGCTATGGGCAAGTCTCATGGCTCTACTCCTAATAGTGCTAATACCAATCAATAGTAGTCTTTTAAAAATGAGGTTAAACGTATCAAAAGACATAGCACAACTTTTTTGAGTCTTTCTAAGAGGCTTGTTCACTTGAAGGTAGAAATGGTAAAACTCAAAAAGGAGGAACCCAGAGCAAAACTTACTTGCAAAATTTGAATAATATCTTTTCAAACACCAAGACTGGTCCTGTGCTACCCAATATGGTCAGAGGTTGCCCACCAAACAATGAGTAAGCTATGCCAGTCATCGATGCACCAAACAGAGATTCTATTGCACTCTGTGTATTAAAAAAAAAAGCAGAATTGAAAAGTTACAGCTGTGACTTGGAAACCGATCCTTAGAAAATGCCACCCAGAACATTTTATTTATTGGGATAGGGATAGGGACAAATAGATACAGTAAGGCTGAAAATCCAATTGCAACACATACTATACGACCGTCTGTGCTTCTCCCAGCAAACCGCCAAATGTGATTACAGGAGACATACAAGCACAATAGAGAAATAGAAAAGATGCTAGACACTGCAAGCTGAATGCATCGGTGAAGTCACTCAAAAAGAATGGCACTTTCCTCTTGATATCTAAAACCAAGCCCCCAAAGAGCCTAAAGAGAGTGAAAAAGAATGAACGTTACTAAAATGTGATGGTGATTATTATTATTATTTTGTTTTAAGCAGAAACTTAAACTAAAATTTAATGTGCTATTTGCATTCACTTTTAAAATGAGGTATGAAATAGTCAAGAAGTCTCCAGATCACCATCTTCTCGTTTCTAGCCTGATGCTTAACGGTTACATGAAACTGGTTCTCTAACATCAGTATTAGATATTGAAAAATCCTTTTTGGAAATAGGTTACTGCAGTGGTGGGATTCAATTTTTTTTTACTACCGGTTCTATGGGCATGACTTGGTGGGTGTGGCAGGGGAAGGATACTGTAAAATCACCAGTCAGAGGTGGTATTTGCTGGTTCTCCGAACTACTCAAAATTTCCACTACCGGTTCTCCAGAACTGGTCAGAACTTGCTGAATACCACCTCTGGGTTACTGCCACTGAGATATTACAGAAAGCAGAACTGTGGCCACTTCCTTTTGGCAGCAAACCTGACAAGAGGACTCCTTGTTCATATACCCCAAGCCAAATCAGTGATGCCCTCTCCGTGATGACCCATTGTCTGGATGCGGTACGGACCTGGATGGGCAGGAATGGACTACAGCTCAACCCGGCTAAGACTGAGTGGTTGTGCGTACAGGCATCTCGGCCCAGTCAGTTGATTCCATCTTTGGTCATAGGGGGAGAGGTGTTGCCCCCTGTGGATAGGGCTCAGAACCTGGGAGTCCTCCTGGATTCACGGCTTAGTTTGGAGGAGCAGGTGGGGACCATGAGCAGGGGGGCTTTTGCCCAGGTCCGACTGGTTTGCCAGTTACACCCATATCTGGACCCAGATGCCCTTCGCATGATCACTCATGCACTTGTGATGTCCCGACTCGACTACTGCAATGCTCTCTATCTAGGACTGCCCTTGCATACCATCCAGAGGCTTCAGCTGGTGCAGAATGCGGCTGCGCGGGTTGTGATGGGAGTTTCCTGATACTCCCATGCTACACCCTCCTGCGCGAGCTGCATTGGTTGCCGTTGCCCTCGGGTGAGATTCAAGGTGTTGGTGTTAACATTCAAAGTCCTTTATGATATGGGTCCAGGGTACTTGCGGGAGTATCTTCTGCCAATATCAAACACCGATCGCTGTGTGCACAGACGGGACTCCTCGGGGTGCCGTCGGCTAGACAATGTCGGCTAGCAGTACCCCGGGGAAGGGCCTACTCTGTTGCGGCCCCCACCCTGTGGAACCAACTCCCTCTGGAGCTCCGGTTGGCTCCTGATCTCCGCTCCTTCCGCCGCAATCTGAAGACCTGGCTGTTTGAACAGGCCGGGCTGGACTGACCTCCTGGGGTTTTTTTTAAAGTATTTTAATGGGTTTTAGTGATTGGGCTTATTGATCTAATTTTGTTTTAAATATTTATTGATTGTTGTACTGTGTTTTATTGTGAGCAGCCCGAGTCCTTGTGGAGAGGGGCATATAAGTCCAATTAAATAAATAAATATACAAACACAGCCCGATGGCATGCAGAGATCTTCAAAGTTGCTGCTAGGCCCAAAAGAGAATATGGTGAACTGAAATTCAGTGGCTTTGCTTGAGAGAAAGCCAAAATGGTCACCTTCATGTTTTCAGCATTAGCTGAGATGAACAATTTCCTATGAACTTCAAATCATTGGAACATTGTTATAACAATATTATATAATGTCTCAACTATCCCTATTTCTATGTCTACTTCCTAGTAAGCATCCACAGGATGACAGCTATGGTTTGAATGTTTCTTAACTTGTTAAAAAAGTGTATGCACATACTGAATTTCAGTATTTTAGCAATTGAACAAAGCTTGAACAATGATAACAACTTTCTAAAGTGAAAAGGTCAGTATTTTTAAAAATTTTATACTGTTTTTTCCTTAACAACATAAGACAGCTACAGTATAATCTGCCTAACAGTATTTGAAACAATGCAAGCAAAATTATACATTTAATACAGAAAGTTAACCTTCCTTCCTTCATTAAATGGACTGGGTTTCTCCATACAAAAGAGCTGCACCTGCACTTTATAAGGAAATATGGAATTGGAATTTGCCATTTAAAGCATAGAGACTGTCATGACTTTGTTTATTGCATGGCTATTTTTAATGTGTTAAATGATATGCATACCAATTTAGTAATTGTTTGCAAGGGATAAATATATATGCAGGTGAACCCAATCCATTTTAATAGAGGAAGTACATTTACATAAGTATTGGTTTTAAATAAATGGGACACCCTATTCATTTTAACCATCATTTATATATAATGATAAGGTGTTATATTTATCATAACACCTATTGACCTTCAGGTGGGTGCCAGATTATATTTTTTTAAAAGATCCTTACAAGTCTTTGTATGTGTGTTTATGGATGGACATTTACATATGTATGGATACAAATAAAAATACAATCTTACTACTAACTTTCCAGTACGTTGCAATTCTGGCCCCGAATGTCCTCCAAGTGGCTCTGGGTCTCCATGAGCAGCAGTTCCATTTGGTACACCTGGAATTTTACGTTTCTCCTAAATGAAAAAAAATGGATGTATCTGTTTTGAATTTGTTTTCCATTCCAAATTGTGGACTGAAAAGAAACTGTCAGGGTAAGTTGGAAATCTCATGTCTAGCTTCCTTTGGTGGGCACCTTTCACAAATGAAAGTCACCAAAGTAACTTATTTAACAGGACTTCTAGCATCTGGAGATGCCAAGCACAATCTGAGAGAAGCATCTGGAAAAGTGCTACAATAAGAGTCTCCTTATCAGTTAATAACATCTTGTGAGGCTTCAGCACTAGAGATTAAAAACTATTCAGCCATCTTTCTCCTGTAGGTTTGTGGGATGCCGTGTCCACCACATCTGTTCCATTGCTGAGGCTTTTAGGTACAATGAAATCCAAGTCAAGAGAAAGAGCATATTCCTGCCGGCTTATTATTACTGCCACATGTGTGCTACTATCATACCTCTTTCTCGAATCTCTTTCTATATCTACCTGGTAAAATTTACTTATAATAAAAAATATACAATGACAAAATCATGCTCAAACTTTCACTGACTCATACAAGCTGAAGAATGGAATGGAATGGAATGGAATGGAATGGAATGGAATGGAATAGAATAGAATAGAATAGAATAGAATAGAATAGAATAGAATAGAATAGAATAGAATCTTTATTAATTTAGTCAAGCAATGTTAATGGTAATATATCTCTGAAAAATCATGGAAAACAATCTTTGAGATGCCAATGATCTATAGGAAGGGTAAACATTGTAGAGCACTGATGATATCTTATGTAATTGTATCACAACTGGAAGAAATGAGGAATATAAATGTAAAAGATAAATAAAAAGAAATAAATACCTGAGAAGGAACATTTTTGGGAGGTTCTATACGAATGGTTGGGTCCCATTCTCCTGGTGGGAGAACTGTCACTTGATCAAGAAACTCATCAATTCCAGCGACTAAGTCGCTGCGATCCTTAGCTTTATATGCAACATCATGAAATACCTTTGAAAGAAAGAAGGAACTCCATGAGATTTTCTTTCTAAGGGGGAAAAAATCCAAACACAGTTGTTTCTCAACAAATTATAAAAATAATTTTCCCGCTCATTTTCAGTATTGTTCACTGTGATTCAAAACATTGAATTAAGAAACTGCTAGTTATTTTAGAAGGGCATGGTGATACAATAAATCTTCATGCAAAGCACTTTAAAATAGGTAACTTTTCAATGGGTTTAATCAATGCCTGTGAATGGATAAGTACCTCATCTGTCATTAATGTTCCAATTGACCTGCCAATCTCATGGTACTGTTGACCTTTCCCTAAGGGTCCCAGAAGAATAAATAAAAATCTATGAAAAATAGAACACAAAAATATTCAATTAATTTTACATAATTCTAGTATCCCAACAAATACAAGTTAAAAAAGCTTAGTCTTAATTTTAACTGCTCTTGAACTTGTATTTTATAAGTTGGAAAATGATTTCTTTTAAACATTGATACATCAATTTTTTAAAGAATTCAAGAATATGTTTTTTTAAGAAAATTATAACCACTTTCCCTGGTGATGAGATAATTGGAATTATTTCCTCCTCACCTAGCAAGTTTTGTGCTCATGTATTTCTCAAAACTAAACAGAATTATACACATAAAAATGGTTTCCTAATGTATTATTAAACTGTAACTGTACCAAAACATAATGTTACACAAAACAAAGTGAGAATCATTTCTGTTTGGGCAGGTGTCTTACCATTTTTTTAGAATAGTTAAATGCTTGTTATATTCTATTTAGGCTCATGAACTTCCTCCCAGCTTTCTATAAACATTGATTCCCTGTTAATCATGAACACAAAACCCATTTTTAAATCAAATTTAAATGGAATTGTTCAAACTCTCATAGAATTTTCACACATGGATTTAAATTTTTTAAATTCTAAAAGGAAAGATAGTCTATGAAATTTAGACCTTCTTCTGACTTTATTGCAGGGCATTAAATAACCCTAACCCTATCTTATATAATGTTTGAGGACCCAAGATTGTTGGGGGCAATAAGCTGACTTTGTAAAAATGCCGCTTAGTAATAAGCAGGCATATACAATGGAATGAAGGCTATTGCTGAGCGCATTGGGTTGTATCCCAAAAATTGTAAGCTGCCCTGAGTCTTCGGAGAAGGGCGGCATATAAATGTGAATTTAAAAAAAAAACTTAACCTTCAAAGTAAAATTGTGCATACATCATACAATACTCAATGATACTGGTTTTCAATTACTTCTTATCTCATGGATGGATGGAACACATTTTGGCTACAGCTGTTTGCTATGCAAATCAGGAGTTTTGTTATACTAGTCAGAGATCTTGTAAGTCTAGCATTGATGATACTGCCCTATTTGGGTGGTGAGGTTGTCTTCAGAAATTGTGCTCTGTAGCAATATATAATCCTTAATATTATTCAGAGCAGTCTTCCTTATTCCCTGGCTGGCCCTTATTCTTTTTATCTGTAAGCTGCAGAATTTAAATCAAGCTGGAATAATTACATTTCTTTCTTAGAATGGTTATAAATTACCTTGATGGGATTGGAACTTCTGCCAATCCTGAAAGCAACATAGCAGGAGACAATCTAACAAAAGCGACTACAGCACGGTCCAAGAATTCAAGCTCACCGACCAAAATGTTTGAGGCTTCAGCTCCAGGAGGGATTTTTTTCATGAAATGCAGGTCAACCTGATCATTAAAAGAGCCATACAAGAAAAAGAAGGATGGGAGAGGGAATGAGAGAACCTAACAGATGTGAAGATTTCTAGCATTTCATTTCACTGACACATTGATACATCATGGATCACTAACCACAGAATAAGTTAGCATAAACATGTATTAGTGCAGGTACAAACTCTGATAAATTAATTGGAGTTATCAATCAATAAAAACTTTAATTATAGGTTTATAAGACCTGGCAGTTAATTGAACAATTAATGCTCATATTTGTGCTCTAAATATAATCTACTGTCTGCAAATGGTATCTTAAGTCATATTGATACCTTATCAAAGGCTAATGTTTCTGGTATTGTGCAAAGTCTATTTAGGGATGCTGATCCTACGACTCCTGAAAAGGCAGCTTTAAGAATATGAATTCCGATCCAAATAATCTTCAGCCAATGAGTTAATGAATTTGTTCAACATGATTCATTCCAATAGGACCAAGATCTGATCATTTAAAAAAAATTAGAATCATTCATGCTTGCTGACAAAAGTAGTAGTTATTTTTACTTCCATTTAAAAGTCTAAGTAAATTCATGAATGAAAATGAGATTGTGGTTTTGCTTTACAAAATTCACAACGTTTTTATTATTGCTAAAGAAAAATAGCACTATTTATTATATGGAAGATGCTTCAATGTGGCAGTTCTGCCATAACCCAGAATGAGCCAAGTGGCTCACACTGGAACCTCATGATTCATTTCCATGGGAATCGAGAAAGATACACTCAGTATCCCCATCTACTACTCACAGGGCCACAATTACTGCTCCACGATTATCATGGCTGTGCCCATGCCTCAACAGCGATTCCTGCCTTCTGTAAAATGCAACACAACTGGCAATTGCTGCTATACATAAAGCACCCAATGAAGTTTTCCATTTACAGAATAAGGCATTAGATTAGTGTTTCTAGACAACTTTTATGGATTTCCACTCCACATAATTTTTATCAATGACATGTGACTGGGGAATTCTGGGAGTTCAAATCCACACTTCGGGGAGTTGTCAAGGTTGGGAAACACTCCTGTTAGGAGCCAACAGCTCAACACAGAGTTTGCTCAGGTGCTCCTTGTCACAAAACCAACAATACTGTTAAAAGTTCAACACATCATACTTGCATTGTTAAACTTTAATGCTTTAAATTGTGCTTGCTGCTACTGTAACAAAACATTTTTCATTCAGTACAATGCCTCATTCTGAGGGGGGGGAATTCCTCAGTAGGATGCCTAAGCATTTGGGGGAAAATCCACAGGAAGCCTCCACTGCTTTATTATGTTACACTGTTAGTATTAAGCATAATGGATCTCTCGTTTGATTATGTCGGCCAAGGTACTTGCAAAGATAGTAAGCAACCAGTTGAAAGACTTCTAATCTTTCTCTCTCCAGAAACCATTATTTTGGAATCAAGGTTGTAACAGTTTTCTGAGAAAACAAGGATTTGTAAACAGAAAGAAAGAAAGAGAACAGTTACCTACTAATTGCACTGAACTTCCTGTTGCCCCAAAATCCAATGTGAGAAAGCCTAGGAGCATTATTTAATGCAAGAACAGTAAACCAGAAAAGTGATTCCTTAACTATGTGGGCTGGAGTTGAAAGGGGTCGTGTTAGCTTTTTGAGAAAGTAAGGAGGAATTCTATACACGCAAAGAGCGTGCAGCCTTACAGTAAAGCACTTTGTTACTAACTGCATTCAAATTCCTGCTGCGCCAAAGATTCACTAAATAATACCACTGAAAAAAAATTTTTTTTAAAGGTTGAGCTAATGCTGGGAATGTCAATACAGATATTGTGCTTAGGCAAATACAAAAGTAAGGAATCAACAGGATTATAGCAAAAGTTCTGTCTCTCTCTTCCTGGTCCTTCCTTTATGTGGGCATAGTTATGATACAGCCTGTGTACTCACTTAATACAGTGGTTTTATTGTAGTCCACAATCATGAAAATAACATTCTACAACCACAAAATCTTTTTTTTAAATCCTAGTTTCATGAGTTTAAACTAGAATTTCTCTCGAATTATTAGAAATTATTGTAACATATATGCAATGATACTATAATTATATAATTTATTATTATTATTATATAGTAGAACACAAGTCCCAAATGGCTGAGGATATTGTAAGTAGTCTTGATAAACCAAATAAAACATTGAATAGGCTAAATCTCAGATCTCAGAAAACTGCCAAATCTTACAAATCTTGGTGCTTTTGCTTCAAAATCTCACAAGATTTTACTGTCCTTTTCCCCATATCACACAAGATTTCAGGGTGAAACACCATCTGTGATCGTGCACAATCTTTCCAACAGGCTTTTAGGGTGATCTTTGAAACCGACAATGCAAAGATCCACATGAAGAAATGGTTCCGGTTTGCTATTCTGTTCGTCAAATTATTGAAAAGCATTCTTTTTTTCCTCTTTGATTTGTGTCATTTACTTTATGTTAACAGTTAACTGTCTGGTGTTCACAACCATATTTTATTTGTGTTCTCCCCATAATACCTTTCTAAATGTTATGAAGAGTAATTCACAAAACAACATGTTCAAATTGATATCACAGCTTCATATTCCGAGAATTTCAAATTACTGCGTTTTTCTCCCATTTGCTTTCCCATTACCAATCTAAACACAAAAACAGTGACCAAATCCAATATAAACTGTTAAAGTGACCATTTTAATGTCTATCTCGCAGCCATCTGTCAGTAGCAGTGTGCAGTGTGTCTTCAATAGTGTTTACAAAGTTGTTTTCTTGCAAATGGCTCTGGCACATGGACAGAATTTAAGCGCCACGGCGTTGTCTGTGTTATGAAATCATTTTCAAAACTTTTAACATCTCCAAAAATTAAGCCCAGCATTCTTTTTTCGCTGCTTTGCCATCTTATTTACATATTTCTTGTGGAATAATAATTTAAATCTACATATTTATCCGGTACCGAGGAATGATCACTGATTGCTTGAAATGGAACAATTCTTTTAAGGAAGGACTACTTCACAGATGGGAGAAAGCATATGCACATGCTTGGAAGGATTTGAGTTACTTTTGATGGCAGGATTGTAATTGAGCCCTCATACAATGCAGCAAAGAGGAAGCCAAGCCAAGATTTTTTAGTGGCGTGCTTATGTTCACAGATAAACTGCCCTTCCTCTCATCCCCAGTCTCATCTGCACTGATCATCAACGTGGCTCAGGGCACCTGTTCAAACCAAATAAACCTAAAGGGCTGGGAGTTTTCAAAGCAAGTATTCTGCCCAACTCCAACTGGGTTAGTCAATTGTTGCCATCAAAGAGATCGTCCAATGAAACACTAGAGGTCACCTAATGCACTCTGTGATGCCCCCTGGCAGTTTTTGACATTAAAAAAAATCAATTAATTTGCAACACGTTGTTCACCACATCTAGAAGTAATTGGCCAGCAAATGACATCGATCTTGACAATCCATGAATTGGAGGTATGATCACGTTGTCATGTAGTCCTGCAGATCATGCTAGAGGTTCACAATGACTTGAGAGAGATCTTGGGTCCATTAATTCTCAGGCTGCAGGTGGTTTTTCAAGCACAAATGTGGATGAAGCACGAAAAAGCATATAGAATGCAAATAATGCTTCTTATCTTCCATTAGTTAAGCTTTGGCTGCTGCAAAAATTGCTTTGCCAATTGAAAGAGATAATATGACATGAGACACTGTTTCATAGAGATTTGCATTTATTTTTTTTTCTGAATTCCAGAGGACTCTACTCGTGATTCATTCCTTAATATGTTTACTTGCTTGTTGTTGGAAGCAATCTGTTTGTCTTTCAATCCTTCTTAGCCTCCAAAGATGTTGAGGCAACTCTAAGCATTGCTTCTTCTCCCTCCTAATCTTTTCTTCATAAAAAGCAGATTAAGTCAGTTAAATTGAAAAAAAAACACTGAGTCACTTATAGATAAGGTTAAGCCCTAACGAGATGTATTGTGTTTTGTTTAGCATTCTATGTATACTAGGCTACTGTGGTTTTCCAACAAAATGCCATGTGGAGACTTTGGTGCTCTCTGAATTTAGTCTTCTCTGAACAACCAAACTTAGAGAGCAGCAAGAATTCCATAGTTTAACCCTGAGTTACATATGTTCCCTCCCTTCTATTAAAAATACCATCTCTCAGTCAGGGATTGACGAACTTTGGGGTCTTGAGCACCACTGTGTAATCTTATACAAGGCTCTAAGCACTTTTTAAAAAGTATCAACCCAAATCTTATTACATCACTAAACCTTATAAGATGTACCACAATATAATAGAACCTCTGGTCACAAACACTTCTGACCACAACTGAATTGGATTCTGACCAAAAAATTCACAAATTTTTTTGAATCCAGTCACGAACCCATACGCAGGTGGCGATCAAACGCGATTCCTGACCCAGAAATTCTTGAAGACGAAACATTAGAAGACGAAGAAATCGCCAGTGTTATGGAATGAATTATGGTCATGACCAGAGGTTCTACTGTACTTTGACCTTCCCATGCAATATCACATAAAATAATCACTTAAATTGCTGAAATCTCATACACACCTTGTATGAGAACTTGCTCTATGGCTAGTTCAAAAAAGCAGGGTTCAGAAAGCCTAATGGAGCATACCCACTAACAAGCTCAAGTAAGCTGCCATACTATACAGCTGAGCGGAGATCTGAATGTGAGTTTTCTTAATCTGATGCCTATATCAGATGCATCACCAATCAACTTAAGACTGTATCCAGAAAAGAAAAGAGCCATTACTGTTTCCTATTTTGCAATATGAATATGTACAGTTTATGGTACGTGTTTATGCTAAGAATGTTTACCTCAACTCCTAGTGATTTAATGGACACACATATGCAGCTTTCTTGGCTACAATATGGAAGTCGTTCACTGTCTCCTTCTTCTGGAATGCCCACCACCATAATGTTTTCTGATAGACTCTCATCCAAATATCACCCAGGCCTGAACCTGTTTAGCTTCTAGGGCCAGGCAAGGTTGAGAAAAGAAAACTATAATGCTGGGTGCTTCTGTTTTGCTGTCAGTACAGATGAACACAATGCCTCTCAGGGCATTTCCTTTTTGGGCCTGATTTTAATGAGTTTATTCTAGGCTATAGTCCTGTATCAACTTACCTGATAGTAAGCTTCACTGAATTCAATGGAAATTCCTATACAGAATTATGCTACTATGGTAATATTAAAGGTAGTTTTGCTGGGAAAATGATTCTGTTTTTCTGGATTTGCGTGTGTATGAAATAAATTTATATCTTCCATTTCTTAAACAAAAATACTTTGTATATTTGAAAGTTATGAGGACAATCTTCAGATGAAATGAAGGGTGGCAGGACTATTGATGTTTAAAATGTTCAATACATGCATCTAGACCAGCTTTCCCCATCCTGGTGCCCTCCGTAAAGACTGGACTACATCCTATCTTCCACAGGAGAGAAGCATGTTCTGGGAGGAACTGCTGGGAGGAAGAGGCATGGTCCAGGGAGAAAGAGCCAGACCGAGGAAGGCTGATCTAGAACTTCTGGAGTTTTTGCCAACTGCACTGACAAAATACAGCATTGACTTGGTACTAACATTTAGCAAGAGATGCTGCTTGCAATCACCATAGAAAGATAGCCCGAGTGGGTCCTCACCTCTCTCTCTCTCTCTTCCTGATGAAGGTGTCCTTTTTCATTTCTCTGTTTCATCCCAAATAGACTACTGTTATGCCCTTTTTGCTGGTCTCCTAGTCCCTGCACGCACAATTAACAGACTTCAGCTGGTTCAAAAGGCTGCTTCTCATATTCTGCCTGGCACCAGATGGAGCAAGCACATAACTAGAGCGGGCTCAGCCACACGGACTGGATGTCACATTCAACCACAAGTCAAGGCACTGTTGGCATCAATTCCCTTAGAAGAGAAACTCAGTTAAAGATACCTTCTTTAAGCCTCAGCTGCCCCACTTGGTTCAGCTGAGGCCAATGGCCATGGCTAGAGGCTTGTCGAACCAAAGCCTAATACAACCATGATTTGGTGACACAACACCCCTTAGGCCAGAGGTCTCTAAACTTGGCAACTTTAAGATTTGTGGACTTCAATTCCCAGAATTCTCCAGTGGCTAGAAAATTCTGGGAGTTGAAGTCCACAAGTCTTAAAGTTACCAAGTTTGGGGACCCCTTCCTTAGGCAATTTTTAACTACAGATTGGTTATATAATATTCCCAATAAATCCATGTTTTCCCTTACAGTTCTTTTGGACAGCCATGCTGCTTGTCACAATTTGCAGTGAGTGACGAAGTGTCACAACTTGATCACAAAACCTCAGTTTTTGTATATGATTAAATATGGTTTTTATATTGCCAAAGGGTAAATGTCATAGAATATATTAGAACCAATATAAATCTGGATGCTAATCCAGCAGAAGATTCTTTCCCAATTTTCTAATTTAACAGGAGGTTATAGCCACAAATACTCTGAAAATGAAACACAGGAAAGATGGTTTGGCTGTAGCTAAATATTTGGGATATATTTTACTGGGAACAGTCTAAGTATGTAAGTTATATGGGATAAAAAATCTTGGGGGAGAGACATCTTCCTGGCTGTTCTAATTACTACTTTAGAAAAGCTGACTTTAGGGGTAAAGTCAGAAAGGAAAAAGCACATGGAGCTTATTGCCCTGTTATTATTACCTTGCATTTTTCAATTAACACCTGGAAGAGAGAGGCTCCTTAGACAAGCTAGTTCTTCCTATTTACTCTTGCAAATTGTAACATAACAAAACTTTTTCCTCTAACCTCAGTCAAATAATTATTTCTCTCTTTTGTCATAGCAGGGGCCCAGTACCTGCCAGACACTTAATCTTCATTAATATCCTTTGCTGATGCCTAACCTAAGCAACTCTGGGATAGAAGGAGAAAGAGATTGCAAGACTATAAAACTTGGCCGATGAAAGCATCACCTTTGTGAGTCAAATTCCAGAGACCATCTTCACCATTTGGGCTCATCTGGCTGATTGGGGCAGATCCCCCTGTGCTGTGAATATATTCAGGGACAATTTAATACACTTCCTTCAAAGTTTGTCACCATGCTGGCATCTCCCTTGATGTTATAGTTCTTTCCTCCAAATCACTGACACACAAACTAGTGGCAACATTTCTTTTCTAGCAAGTTAGATTATGGTTCTCTTTCCTTAGCTTGTAAATAAGCATATAAAATTGCTTGTAAATACTGATAAATAGCTCTCCTGCATTTCAAGCAGAATCTTTTCCAGCTTTCCTTATGAATGGCTAAATTGAATCAAATCCTCATGTATGCAATGGAGGTGCTTTATATTATGAATTGATAGTTTATTAATAGCCACCAGCTGTCAATGAACAAAATATTCAGGAAGTTCAATGTGTTAAGATTTACTGTAGAGAGGAGTGTCCAACCTTGGCAACTTTAAGGCTTGTCGACTTCAATTCCCCAGCCAAGGTGGGTGGGTAGCGAATTTTGGGAGTTGAACTCCACAGGTCTTAAAGTTACCAAGGTTGGACACCTCTACTGTAGAGCTTTTATTGAGGGATTTCCAGGATTTTGCTGCCAAACAAAATTATCTGGCTCTTTCATGGTTGAAATCACACAGAGCAATTTTTATACCTTTTTTTTTTTAATTACATTTATATGCCGCCCTTCTCCGAAGACTCAGGGCGGCTTACAATTTTGGAGCACAACCCAGTGTGCTCAGCAATAGCCTTCATTCCATTGTATATGCCTGCTTATTATTAAGCGGCATTTTTACAAGGTCAGCTAATTGCCCCCAACAATCTTGGGTCCTCAATTTACCTACCCGGAGAGGATGGAAGGCTGAGTCAACCTTGAGCCTGGTGGGATTCGAGCCTGCAGTAATTATAGACAGCTGGATCTTAAGAGCAGGCATTTAACAGCCTGAGCCACCAAAGCTCTTTCAACCTTAATATTGTAGTGACAGTATGGAAAGTCTGAGTGAGTCAATCAGAACTCTACTGTACTAAGCTTTAAATACATTGTTCCCATGTTTCATTTTCAGAGATGAGAATTGCTTGAGAATGCTTTCACATCATTTCAGAGATCTTTTGGCACAGATACCGAAACATAGCTTTCATCTCTTCTAAAGTTTAATGATGTCTTCACAGTGATATGGAATGAAATGAACCATTTTTTTTAAAAAAAGTATTGTTTGTTTTAAATGGTTAAATGTATCCCCCTCCATTTATTTACATAAAATGCATGTAGTATGAGACAACGGCCAGTTATAATTTATTACACTGAAATGAAACATGCTTTATTGCCAGAACTAAGCAGTACTCTTACCATTCAAAGATTTACGTTACAGTCTTACCTTACTAAAGTCAACAGTGCTGTTTTCTCGGCTGACATCATTCTTTGTTTCAGTGGTTGGCACAGACTGTGGGGAAACAAGCTGACCTGCTGGAAAAAATTGTTATTACAGAATACTAACACTTTTCTGTATTATTGTTATAAAACAGTCAATTTGAAATAAAAAGTAAATTCTCCCTTGAGTCAGCTTGAGTCCAGTGAACCTCAGAGAAGGGGTTGCAATTTGCTTGGTAACAGTAGATAAATAATGATTTTAAAAATATCCGTCTATAGTTCTGGATTTCTAGTCTCACATTCAAATAATAATCAGGGCAAATGCTACTTAGCTTTTACAAATTAGTTGAAGATTTGCTAGGTGCTACCACCTGAAAGGGCCTTCTACTGAAGAGGCATTTAAATGAAAGTGTCATATACATCATAACTATGTACAAACATTTCATGTTGCAAAGTACAGGCCATTACTACATATATAAGTAATACATTTTCTTGATCATAACTTACTGAAAATAATTAGGGCCAACTGAATACAAACGTTTAGTCTATTTGCAATATGCAGCACTTTATGAAAGTTTGCTAAAGCCATTACTTTATTGATTTACTAAAACTCATGACTCAACTTGTATTTAAATAGGGAATGTAAAATTGATTGTTTAATGTCTCCTGGAAGAAAACAAGCAGAGGAAGGAGGGTTAGATATGCATTGCTGCCTTGAGCTCTTTATAAAAATAACAAAGGCGGGATTAAAATAATAATAAGATAAAAATAAAATAATAAAAATAAAATAATAAAATAAAATAAAATAATAAAATTATTGAAATAGTCACCCCTTTTGGGTGGTGGTATCATGGAACATTGAATACAAAAAGCATGACATAAGGTAACAACTCTATCTCTCTACTCTGAGAGTTCAAATAAGGAAAGCTATTCCTTCATAGCTTATGAATATATCCCCCTTCTTGCAAATACTGAAAACACATCTATTATAGCTCGTGAAGGTAAGTGCCCTATATAAAGCACAGTAAAGTGCCCTATATAAAACTTGAGAATCCAATTCCTGACAAAGGGGCAAGGGATTGAACCACGTACAATCTAATCCCAATTATAACACATGTAATGTGTAAACTATGAAGTAATGTGTAAAATATGAATCAAATGATAGCTGACTATTGCTATTGCAATAAATATATTTTCCCAGGATCACTGTTAGAAGGCATCTCTATACTGCAATAACATGCATATTTCCTTATGAAATTGGATAGAGCCAGGCTGCAACCAGTTTAACAACCAGTTCTGTGAGCGCGCTAATTCAACTACGACCCCAGCAATATTGGGAGGGAAATCATTATTTTTTAAAATCTCCACAGGTTTTAGTGCTAAAACTAGAGATATTCATTGTCCAAATCCACTCTACATTTTCATTCAGACTTTTCCCCAATTTTATTTTATTATATATGTATGTGTGTGTGTGTGTTTGTGTGTATGCGTGTGTGCGTATCAATAAAACAACAGATAAAATATTTCTGACAGCACAATCCATTTCTAATTTATACTTTTCAGTTTAGAAAAACAGTAAGACCATTTACAAAAGAAAATCATCCTGGCTAGAGTGGAATAGCCATTAAAAAACCTCATACTTTTTTGCAAAAAGGCCATGAAGACCTTGAAAGTGATTGTCTAAATTAATCATGATGACACATTACGCTAAAAAAGGACTGATGTGAAGAGTGAATTTCTGAATTGACCTAATGTTCATGCAAGATAGATTTATAGTACACTACCTCTGGACCTTCAAGGAGTTTACAGAACCCAAAGGTTAGAGATGAAGGAGGACAAACATGGGATGAGCCTGTTAGAGACAGATACAATAAAGATATAGCAAAAGAAAGAACATGGAGATGATCATGCACAACAGCAGTGTTTAGATCAGAGATAGTCAAACTTTCTCTGACTGAGAAATCTGTTAGTTAGAAAAAAACATATATTCAGGAAACCTTGATCAAGAGGCAAACCGCTAGTGATTTAAAAAAAAACCTGCTACATGCTAGTGAATTTTTTTTTCTTGTCCTTAATCCCTCAAAGAACCCTCCTGCCAAGTTCAGACAGAACAGTAGGGTTCCATGAAACATAGTTGGAAAAACTCTGGTTTAGATCGTGCACTATTATTCATGAACAGGGAAAGGGAAACCTATGGTGAAGGAAAGGTATGATATGAAGTGGAAATGACTTGAGAATGATGGAATATTTATTTCAAAATAGTAATACGATAACGCTTTTTCTGAAAAGAAATAATAAAAGTGGAAAGGATGAACAGAGGGAGAAAATAAGAACTGCTGTACTGTTGTAAAAGAAAAAGTGACCAGACTATGGAAATTTTGAAGCCAGGAACACCTAAATTTTAAGACAGACAAACTAGAATCTCAAATAGCATAGAATTTTCCTCCAGCAGCATTCAAACAAGAACATTCCACGCATTGAACCAAAGGTGCTTTTTCAAGAGGCAACTGGACTTTCTGGTTTTTCTTTGAAAATGTTTCGCTTCTCATCCAAGAAACTTCTTCAGATTAATCACATTAAGATTAATCAGATTAAGCTTAATTAGTTTAATCTGTAATCCATCGATGTGATTACCCAGGGAATTGTCAAATTTCTTGTGAATCGATCAAAAATATTGCTTCTTTAATGGCCAATGTTGTGAAATTTTGGTCATTAAAGTCATGAAAATAATCTGTTTAACCTGTGTTACAATCTGCACTTGAATATAACCAACTCAAATACCTTGTTGTTTAATAGGCTTTTAATAGAACTCATTAAATGTAAACAGAATGTAAATGCATCTGTGTTAGTTTGCATCATTGTAATTGCATCATTGTCACTGGAAAATGAGTCAAAATAAATTGGTACTGTTCAAATATATTGATCCAGAGTTTGTATCATTCCTAAGGAGCAGTCAATGAGCAAGTTAAGTCTGGAATTGTGTTCTAGCACAGGTGCAAGCCATCAATTTAGAGGGAAAATGTTTAAGACATATATATGGTTCAGTTCTGAACCTGCTTACCTGAAATAGGCTCAAAATCTTTTTCATAAGGGATTTTATAAAATGTATTGCTTAGGTCTCCTGAAGTCAGGATAATTGGCTTGCTTTGTTCTGAAAATATCATTTTTCCCCATCTTAATCTTAGCAACTCATAATTGTTTAGGAAATGGAGTGACAACAGACACACTTACATAACCCCACAAAAAATGATTGCTTTTTCTTTCTTTTATAACTCTCTTCTCACTTTATCTCAAACTCTAAATTGATGGAAGTACACTTAGGAATGTATAAATGTTATTTAAATCCATCCAGGTAAAACCAACGAGGTATACAGCGACTGCTGAATATATCTTTCTGTAAAAACAACTCATTAAATAAAGAAGCCAGCTAAGCTCCTGCACATCAGTACCAGAAAACCTACACTTTCCCTTCCTGATTGCCTGTAAATTATTTCCTTTTATGAGGTGTCCTACTCTATAATTTCTGAGTCACTGTCGAAGATTTGCTATCATCCCTTATAACTCCAATTTCCCACAGTTAGGGAAGGGAACCTGAGAAAATGCCCGGGTTGGACAAGAAGACTGAAACGCCATTTAAAATCAAAATGTGGCATAAATCACAGATTTCGGCAAATCCATTGCATCAAAGCTACAGTAACCATTACTTAATTAACATGACACTTTACCATTTTTGTCCATGGAATGGGGTTCAGACTGTTTCTTGCCAATGTCAGCAAAGGACCTGACTATTGGGATCCTATTGCTTAATTTCTTTTGGTTCTGATGGTGATGCTGTTTGAGTAAAGCTTCGTGGACTCTGTGGCGAACATCTTCACTGAGCTGCCCGGACCCTACTTGTTGATCAAGAATCATATCTGAAAAAAATAAAACAGCAATTGAACTATGTTTTGAGTTTTGAGTCAATGATGCAATAAGTAGCCACATTTCTAATGGATTCTCAGTTGAAGCAGTCGGTCAAATTGTTACTGATCTGAGATTTGATCACTGTGCTGCAAGTACCATTGCAAGTAATACCTAGTATTGATGGTTCAGATAACCATGGGAGAGCTAAAGGTTTTTTTTTTTTAATGTGTGAAAGGTCCCCTCTGAAATTACCAAATCAGGTTTGCTTGGTCAATTTTATTTTATTTATTTATTTAATTTGACTTGTATGCCGCCCCCTCTCCAAAAGGACTCGGGGCGGCTCACAACTAAAACATAACAATAAATAATTACCTAAAAACAAATTAAACGAAGTACAAGTCAAATACGAAATTTAAAACCCCAAAGTTAAAACACAATCAAACCCCCCCCAGGAGGTCAGCACAGCCCGGACTGCGCAAATAACCAGGTCTTTAAGTCATGGCGGAAGGTGCGGAGATCGGGGGCCAGCTGGAGCTCCGGCAGAAGCTGATTCCATAGAGTGGGGGCCGCCACAGAATAGCCCCCGGGTCACCGCCAAACGACATTGAGTCGTGGACGGCACCCCGAGGAGCCCCGTCTGTGCACTCATACAGGGCGGTTGGTATTTGATGCTGGCAGGAGTCGTTCTCGTAAATACCCTGGACCCATGCCATGTAGGACTTTGAATGTTAACACAAGAACCTTGAAGTCAATGACCTTCCAGGATTGAACTGGGAAGTTTGCAAGTGGCCTCTGCTTACATTTGTTTCTTAGTGAACCTGCAAGAAGGTTTCCACAAGATAAATATCTGCCTAGACCACTCTATCCTCACAATACAAGTTTTTGTACTGGTATTTTGTTATCTTGTAACCATGCTTATGAACATGAAAGATAAGCAGTATTGACAAACAGGTAGACCGAGTTTGCTATTCACTTCCATATTCAACTATTCAAATTCATGTAAGCATTTGAGTAATCAAGCTACTGGCTACAGAAAGTCAAGACATTGGGATTAAGGCCCTAGAGAAAGCCATGGAGTGGGATTTAATCCTTTCCTCAAACATCATTTTCATTCCACCTACTGGCATTCCCACTGTGGTTTTCTTGTTGTACAAAAATTACAGGGAGTGGGCTTTTTCAAGAAAACAAAATAAGCAAGCAGGGTAAGGATTAATCACTATTCCACCCTCACTTCAAACTGGGTTTGCCTCTACTGCTTTGCAACTATTTATTGGAGACTCTATTTTCAAACTGTATGATGAGATAGAATCTTTTGGGGGAAGCAGCTTTTGAAAAGCAGTTGCTTCAAACTGTTTCCTTGGTTATGCAGATATAAAAACTGCCCAAACTCTAATCGGGACAATAAAATGGCAGGGCCTTGGTGGTGCAGGCTGCTAAATGCCTAGCACTTAAGTTCCAGCTGCCTGCAATTATTGCAGGCTTGAATCCCACCAGACTCAAGGTTGACTCAGCCTTCAATCCTCTCGGGGAAGGTAAATTGAGGACCCAAGATTGTTGGGGGCAATTAGCTGACCTTGTAAAAATGCCGCTTAGTAATGAGCAGGCATATACAATGGAATGAAGGCTATTGCTGAGCGCATTGGGTTGTATCCCAAAAATTGTAAGCTGCCCTGAGTCTTCGGAGAAGGGCAGCATATAAATGTAATTTTTAAAAAAATGAATTTTGCTATGCAAGCTCAATTCTGATTTAACCTTCGCACATGAAAATGAATTTTGAAAAGATGAGTAGATAAAACCATAAACTCATCAAGAGTGCAGCATTTCTCCAATCAGTTTTAAAATTATAACCAGGTATCCAAGGGTGGATGGGCAGTTAAAAATATGAAATATAACTAAATATGCCCAGATCAGCTTCCGATATCTATTTTTCTCCCTCTCTTTCTAAGCATAAGCAGATTTCATGGCTATAAAACAGACATTGGAGAATCAGTCACTGTAGAAGATGGGATGCAGGTATTGAACTGAACCAAAACATATATCTATATATTTGATATAGATATATAATTTATATATTTTAGCGCGCTATTAATAACTATATAAAATTTAATAGGCTGAATAGATATAACAGTTTCTTCAGTAAGAAAATTAAAGAGGGAAATAAACAAAGAAGGAAGATGGAGAGAGAAATTTTATACTGTTAAGTTTTAGATATTTTTAGAAAATGGTAACACTTTAAAAAGCAAGTTTCTTAGTACAACCAATGAATCAACATTAATTAAACCACAAGGAGTTTGCATATTCATTAGAAGACACAATGTCACACAGCCCCTCTGACATAGCCAGAGTGAGTCATCAACGGTTTTGTTGAAAATCCTTGGATGGCTCATGAGCCTTTTTCTGAGCCATTCCACTTTTCCAAGAAAACTCAGGCGTGAAACAAGAAGGGCACGCAGATGTCAAAAGCAGATGGGATTAGTCAAGTGTTTGATTATTTGAGAAAAAAAGGCACAGGTACTCAGAATAAAAGGCACAATTCTTAATTATGTCTGTCTACAGAACAAACCAGCTTGCCATGTAATGATGTGACAGTTATCCTTTTACGGCTTTCTCAAATAAAAGAGACCATGTGATTCGAAGAACACAAAGTTCTGCTATTGTCAAGGCCATGCATTCTGCATGGATGTCTACCAAGAGGAATCTTATCTGTATATTCATTAACCAAAAAAAAATCCAATTGCATGAAGTTTTGGCTCTCAGACAAGTACACATGTGCAGAATCTTTCAAGTGCGCAGGTGTTGACACAGAGGGAAGAAGTCTGCTTTCTGTTTAATCGCATTGACATCTTCTGTGGGATTAGCACATGGAGGAAGAATATAAGAAGACTGCCTTCTCCCCCACACTCTTTGACCTGACATGTCATGTAACAACACTTTTATGAACAACTGTCATCTTCGTGCCCAACTTAAGAGTCTCAAGAGCATATGTATATATCAGGTCACTTCAGGAAAGAAAAAGTCTAATCCAATAGTATAGTTTGTGTCTGTTTAAGAAAACCCCATGCAAAATGGCATCATATGTTTCTGCTTTCTATTTCATCCATAACCAGCCAAATAGCTCTCTGAAATGTATTAGCAAAGTAATGTAAGTTTTTCCCAGCATTTAATGCCAAGTATGTATATATTTTTTAAAATAGCTTCTGGGGTAAGTAGGTAGACAGAACAATTAATTTACAAAACAGCCAAAAACAGCCAAAATTTACATTAATACATTAATAAATGTAATCTATCCTTGACCAGGATTGATGCCTACCAAAATAATATGTATATCCCAGTGGTGGGATTCATTTTTTTTTACTACCGGTTCTGTGGGCGTGGCTTGGTGGGCATGGCATGGCTTGGTGGGCATGGCAGGGGAAGGATATTGTAAAATCCCCATTCTCTCCCACCCCACTAACCTGCTTTCCAGCTCTGTTCTCCTGTGCAGGGCAACAAAAGAAAACCCAGCCAATCAGCTGGGACTCGGGAGACAGAGAATAGATGGGAGCGGGGCCAGTCAGAGGTGGCATTGGCCGGTTCTCCAAACTACTCAAAATTTCCACTACCGGTTTTCCAGAACTGGTCAGAACCTGCTGAATACCACCTCTGGTATGTCCTTTCAATGAAGATTTCTGCCCATCTCCCAAGTATCAGTAAGCCCATAGATGTGCAATAATGCCCATAGCTTCTTGAATATTAAATACCAAAATACCCATTTTTTATTCTTAAGAACAGCCATTGGTATTCTTGCACTTAAATCTCCAATAATGTTTGTAAGTCAGGGTTGAAATGAAAGGTTCTTGGTGCTGTCTGAACTTGGTTGTTTTCTTGCAGACCTTCCTCATCATATCAGTGATGATGTTACCTGTTCTGGGTAATGAAATGGCTGGAAGAAAACAACCAAGCTCAGACAACACCAGGGACCCTCATTTAAATCTCCTTCCAAGATTAGATTTTCCTATCCAAATTTCTCCAAACGTTTTTATAAAACCCATTTGATTTTGATTTTGGGATGTAAATGGAGGCTAATATTAAAGTTCCATTATCAAATTTTCCCTTGAGAATAAGATAAATCTCCATCGTTATCTTTTTGGATCTTTTTTATTTTCAATTCTATATTGGTCTCTAATTAAAATGGCCACTCTCTGGATTCATTAGCACTTTCAGCAAAATAAAAAAATAAAAAAAAGCTTTTCTAAATTGCTTTTCTTAAGCAATCCTAACGTGCATGTTTCCCACAATATCACTATTGATGCATTAAAGGATATTATATATTTACAAATACTCTCTTCTATTGGATCTTCTTCTATATCTTCTATAATACTAGTTCTTTTTAATCAACTGTCCCATTCCCCTAACATTTAAAGTTACTATTGTATTTTACATTCAGTCGTTTCTGCTTTATATTTCTCCAGTATACATTTTGCTTCCCTAAATAAGGCATTGCAATAACAGCTACAACAGAAAACAGATTGTTTGATAAGTTGGAGTAGATTTCAAAGAAAACATTTAATTCAATCATCCCCTTTCACCTGAACTCTCTCTTCTCTGTTCCATTACCCTAATTTCCATCTAATCTCTCCCAGAAAATATTGCTCTTCCTGAGCCTCTTGACTGGATGAGAAAAGTCTCGAAGAGTGGTGAAGAGTCCTCTTTTCAGTCTAAAATGGAGCACTGGGGAAGTGGGGGGAGAGGTTATGTAGGACTTAATTCATATTGCCCCCATATCCCAGCTGGGCTTGGGCCTTTTATCTACTGTATAAAATAGGTTGTTTTATATCCATCCTATTATTCCTTAACTGTTCTCAGACACTTACTCTAAACTTTAACATTTTTTCTTTCCTTTCTTTTTTTAATCATAAAGTCTAATTCTTTACTATGTTCAAGTCCATTTATTTATTTATTGGAATTTGTCAAACAAAAATGAGACCAAGAATAAAAGAATAAAAATACAATGACAGGGACAATAGGCATGTTAGTGCACTGATGCACTTATTACTTAACTTCTCAGGGTAAGTCAGCCATTTTCCAAGTATACAAATTCACCTTCTGATAATTATTCATGGGGCTGTCAAAACTCTGTTCACTTTGGAAAGAGTAGAAGTAATTTTCTTTTATCTGAAGTTTAAAGACAATTAGCTTATTCCTTGTTTTATAAACCTCTTCAGTACAAAGTTTGAAATCTCTCCTTCCTTGTAAAGTAGCTGGATTTACATCCGGGAAAAGATATTAGTTTCTTCCCCTCTGTTTTATTTTCTCCAGCTAATGAGCCATTTATAAATATTATCTCTGGCCCAAGATTAAGGCATCTTATAATAACATCTTGTGGGTTTTGCATTCTCGTGAGCCTGGGTCTGTAAATTCCAAGGGCACACTTCACATCTTTCTCAGTAAGTTATATTTCTGCCACATTAATTTTTGGAATAAGGTATCCTAATAAGTCAGTCTTATCTGCATTCTCCCAAATGCCTCCAATCTTTAAATTGTTCCTTCTGTTTCTATGCTGAACATCAGCCAAGTCCAATTCCATGTTCATCAAAACTTTTTAAAATTATGCTAATATCACTCTAATTTTTATAGCAATATATTGCTATAAAATGCTAACTATCTGATCAGTCTCTGAAATGTGGATAGTCATATCTTTGAATTGCTTTTTAATATGATTAGACATACTTTGAAAGTCTTTACAAAGTACAGTTGTTCATTTATCCCATTCTAATTTTAATTGAATTGTTTTTTTGTTTTTTTGTTTTTTTGTTTGTTTGCTTATATTTCCTGCTTCTAAACTGCCCATCTCCCTTAAAGAGTGAGTCTGTGTGGAATATAATAAAACATCGAAATATAAAACAGTATACAAAACATTATAACAGTAAAGTTAAAATGTCAGTTAAAAAAATTAACTCCTTCTGGAAAGTAAGGTGGGATATAAATGTATTAATATTAAATTATTTGAACAGCCAAGGAATTACAGCAAAAAAGATCAATAACATTCTTATTTTAAAGAATTGCAGCCTACATATATTTTAGCAGGGATTCCACTAAAAATATTTTGGCAGTTAAAAGACATTCAGTGCGGATACTTGAGTGATACTAGGCACTAGCTACTTGGAAGTAATCTAGAGAGCCAAGATCTTGATATAATCTGACTCAATCCTGCTGGTGGAAGGTCTCTGAACTCAACATTAGCAACTGTAAATTGTAACAGCTGTATACGAAGCTATAATTCAGACTTGCAGACTACAGCTTTTTTATGGATATAAAAGCTAAGAGAGATGTCAAAACAGGCAAATTGTCAGACTTCATATGGTGCCCGGCAATAAATGTTGACTCTCCAAAAATTCAACTAGCTGAGAACAGCAGCTTTGCAAACTCAATATTGCTATCTAAGCTAAAGTTTCTAAATTGCAGATGTGAACAAACTCATGTACTGTATGCTCAGAAGATCTGATTCCTGCAGAATCAAATCATATACCTAAGGTTGCATCAGGATGTAAATCTAAGATGCATTTATTTGTTTGATCTATTTAATTATATTTATAACCTGCCCCCATCCTGTCTGATTTTGGGCTGGGTACGAAAAAGTAAACAATAAGACACTAAAACCCAGTACAAAGACTTAAAATCATTAAAAACCAAGTAAACATAAAGCATCTAGGTGATCAATAAATTAAAGCATAAAGTTGTTATTTATGAAAAACAAACAGGATTGGGGCTACCAATATTCCAGGAAAATTTATTCTTTAACATCAAGGACACTGCAGAGAAAGTTTGTTGCCTCATCTAGACTCAATGCACTATGTGAAGGGAAGGGACAATCCCACAACAGGCCCTCTCTCAATGGCCAGACTGAATAAGCAGGTTCAATTTTGGAAAGTTATACTTGAAATATCCTGGAGTTTACAGTGTACAACCAGTAGCTTCCCAGTCACCTAAGGCAACCCTATGTAGAGCACCTAATAGTAGTCTTGAATGAGTGGTAATCAGGGAGTCTTGTCCAGGTAGAGATGTAACTGGTACACCTGCTAAAGCTGGGTGAAGTCTCTCCTAGTCACTGTTGGATTAGCAATTTATTTTTAGCAGGATTTCATCTGTACTTATTTTGCTCTTATTTTGTCCTGTTCAGATCTTCATAGTCTCTAGATATTCTCTCAGCCAGAAAGTCAAGACAAGACTGTCTCTGTTTATATAATGGTTCAATCTTGCATGAGAATCATTGGTTCCCACATTGCCTGCTTCAACCCTAACACATATCGCTATCTCTTATTTTTTTATCCCCACTTAGATAAAAATGAATTTTAATAAAAATGTAGATTTGATTCTTTAACATGAAAATCACCATGATCGAATAATACAATTATTCAAAACAGAAATTGGACCTCATACAGGGATAGACTTCTAACCAGCAATGGTTAAGTCTCACTTATAGTGTGAGAAATCTCTTATAACAGCTTTGCAGATAAATTTTGTCAAGTAACATTTCATTTGATAACAAATGTTTATTGCTCAAAATTTATGTTTAATTGTTAATTTATTTTACCAGTTTATATTACTGGCTGCATTCCTATATTCACTTACCTAGCAGTAAGTCCCATTGACCTCAATGAAACTCACTTCTCAATTAGGATGTAAAAGAAATCTTTCACTGATTTATTTTCAAACAAAACGGTATCATCCAGCAAAACAAAATATGTTGTGATAGGGTATGAAGTCCACCTAATGTGCACCTTATATATTTCCTAACTAAAAAAAGAATCAAATAAAAATGAACACAGTTTCGAAAAATTCTGTGTGAAAGAAAGAGAGAGGAACAAAACAACAACTGAGAAATTGTATACATACAAAAATCCTCCCAGATATCAGAGATAGTCGGATAAAAATATTAGAGGGAAGATTACAGAAATATTTGGTATTATGGAGATATTTGTAGGTTTTTTTTTACTGTCAGAAAATAATGATTTCTAGAAAAACTGATAGAGAGAGCTAATAGTCTACTTAAGAGTCATGGAATAGATTTGGCTGAGCTATAAAATTCTTAGTTCTGAAACACTATGTATTTATTGAAATACATTTTCCTATTTAATAACTAAAGCAACCTAGAAATCATAAGCTTCATATTTCCTTCATTACACAATATAAAGTTGAACGATTAACAATAGTGTTAAAGTGTAAATTTCAGCTTTTCAAACCAGCAATTTATGGAGTATACAGGAAATGCATTCATAGTATGTTACTGTTACCTGTAAAAACATTTTCTTTTGAACATTTCAATTGTCTTCCATTAATTTAAAATATTACCACCATGAGTTTGGAAATTTCTATTATTTTATTTCTTTACAACAGACAGATACTAACACACAACATGGCAATTACAGTGGTTCTTCTGGGTGTTACTATTGAAGCTTTGTGTAGCTGAATACAAAACTGGGGCATTCTGCAGCATCCCATCTGATTCCCTTACTATTATTAGTAATTACTTACTATTACATACTATTATATTCCCTTATTATTCTGTTAAATGCTATATTTCTTTCAAGAACCTTGGTGGTGCAGGCTATTAAACACCTAGCACTTAGTTCCAGCTTCCTGCAGTTAGTGCAGGCTCAAATCCCACCAGGCTCCAGGTTGGCTCAGCCTTCCAGCCTCCCGGGGTAGGTAAATTGAGGATCCAAGATTGTTGGGGGCAATAAGCTGACTTTGTAAAAATGCCGCTTAGTAATAAGCAGGCTTATACAATGGAATGAAGGCTATTGCTGAGCGCATTGGGTTGTGCTCCAAACATTGTAAGCCGCCCTGAGTCTCCGGAGAAGGGCGGCATATAAATATGAATAATAATTAAAAAAAAGAACAACCTCATCCAAACAGAACTTTTCTGTTCATTGTTATTGCTGTAAATCCACAACAAATAGCTTCCTGCGTTGGAGAAAATAATGTAAAGTGCAATATCAGTGCTATGTAATATATAAAACATGCTAAAATGCATGCAATCATGTTGGAGCCTTTAGTCTAAAGTTTTAAAGAGTTTGCTATCTCACCCTAATATGCTGAGAGAGATTTCTGAGTGGGTAAGGTAAGATTAAAAGATTAAATAAATAAACAACTCACCTGCAATTTCTTCTAAAGAATTTGCTCTCATGTCTAGTAAGACTGTGCCATTAAGGATACAACTTCTCAATTCAAACAAGCTATGAAGTGACAAAGTAGCAACATATGGTTTACTCCACCTCTCCCCGCCATCTTCAACATCTTCTTCAAACTTCAACCACCTAGGTAAACAAAACATTTTAGTGAGATTTCCTCAGCTGAAAAGTAAGCCATATGATAACCAAACATAGAAAAAAATCCACAAACAATAAATAGAATATAGTATGGGAAGAGATATGAGAGAAAAAGGGAATTGTCAAAACCATCTTTCTAGGTTTTCAGTTTGTGGGATCAGATAGCCTCCTATGAACAGGAAATTACCACTAATCCATCTTTGTTTCTGAATTTTTGATTCAGTTTGTATTAAGATAAGAAAATTTATACTACTGCTATAATGTCATGAATTCTGTACTACACGGATTTCCAAGACGGTATATGTAGCAGTGACAGGAAAAAAGGTACATAATTGTCAGAAATCATTATGCTACTTTAATAATATGATAAAAGTCTATTACTTTATTTCCATTTCTACTTTCAGCTAAGAATGTACTAGAATTTTGAGAACAGCTTTTGGCATTCTTGCTAAACAATTACTATGCTGGACATCCTATGGATTTTTTTTTGGAATTTTTCATTTAAAGCATGGAAACCAATGATGAAAAATATTCCTTTTTAAGACCTTCTAAAAAAAATTGGACTGATGAATTTTGATCCACATATACAATTTCAGTGGTTTCTCCCCAACCTCATCTACTCAACAATTAGATTCCAGACTATTTCCACACCTTCTTTACCCAACTCAGGATCAACAAATGTTTTTTCTGTTTATGTTTGTGGCTCCTCTTATAATTGTCTTATACTGTTGCATCAGTGGTGAGATTCAAAAATTTTACTACCAGTTCTGTGGGCATGGCTTGATGGACATGGTGTGGCTTGATGGGCATGGCTTGGTGGGCGTGGTAGGGGAAGGTTACTGCAAAATCCCCATTCCCTCCCCACCCCACTAACCTGCTTTCCAGCTCCATTCTCCAGTGCAAGGCAGCAGAAGAAGACCCAGCAGATCAGCTGGGATTTGGGAGGCAGAGAATAGATGGGGGCGGGGCCAGTCAGAGGTGGTATTTGCCAGTTCTCCTAACTACTCAAAATTTCTGCTACCGTTTTCTCCAGAACTGATCAGAACCTGCTGAATACCCCCTCTGTGTTGCATGCAGATTGAGGATAGGGTAAATACATTCTTGGAGATCCAGGAAGATGAAACAAGAATTGATCAAATAAAACACAGGAATATAATCAAATAGTGCACTGTGGATAGTTTTCACCTGCACTGAAAGACTCATTTAAAATATATTCCTCAACATACTTTTTAGCATCCATAAACTACTACAAAGTATACACCATCCATAAGCTACTACAAAGTATACACCAGAAACTAACATACTTTCCTGGAACATTGCTGGATGGTATTCAAAGTGTAGGATAGTTCTTTCATGGATTATATCTCTGAATATGATATTATGTTACAGAGTCATGACCTGGTCAACTGAAGACAGAACACTTGAAAATTACATTGTACAATGTCATAAAGCTACCAGAGCTAGGAAGTGGGGCTATGCAAAGCATGCGCTCACCGAACTGGTTGTTACACCAGTTGAATCACACCACTGAATAAACAACTCACCATCTCAAAAACAGCGCACTTCTGAGCACAGCTAGGGGACAGCCCAAAGAAATACAGAAAGAATGCAACATGGATAAATAAGCTAGATATGAATAAAAATGGAAATGAAAGAACTTTTAATAAACAGCAGAAAACATGAAGAAAAGGGCAAGGAAGATCAAGAATTGGTCAGCACCAGGAGAAGATGAACTGCATGATTTTTGCTTGAAGCAAGTCTAAAACTCCATGGAGGAAACACTATCAAATCAATTAACACCTGGGTAATTCATTAGATTCACAGCTGGAATAGTGATTAGATTCAAGTAGAACTAAAAATCCTGGTTAGGAAGACCAGAAAAATAATGACAATGGATCATGCCCTTCATCCACACAGGAACATTGACAGACTCTAGTTACCAAGGAGCATAAATGGATATAGAATATTCCAAATATACCACGGAGTTGAAGGAGAGAAAAAAGGGCATTAGAAGAATATTTGAAGGACAGTTGCCCTTTTTGCTTCGTCAACTGTCTAATATATTTACAACATTACACCATGCAGGCTTACTGAAGACTGGAAAGACCAAATGGCCTATAAGAAAAACCAACAGAAGAATAGAAAAGAGAACATTGCATGGCCAGTACGTTAAAAAAACAGCAGGCAAAGCAGATAATAACAAAACTTGGCAATGGTTAAAAGCAGGAAATTGAAAAAAGAGACAGAGGGGTTTAAAAATGAGAGAGACCAAGCCTTTAAAATGCATAAGAAGGGGCGTGCATAAGTGCACCATCATGCCTACCATCCCTGTTGTATTGTCCCCATTTATTTGTACCTATTTCCTGTATTCTTATTCATGTTTATACTTATATCTATTATCTTGTAAGCGATTGACAAATCAAATAAATAAATAATAATAATAAAAATAACTCATAATTGAGAAGAACAATTCTCATAATTGAGAAGCAACAGAAAGCAAGTGCCGCCTCTGTAAAGAAGCTGAAGAAATAGTAGACCATCTAGTTAGCTGCTGCAAGAAGATCACACAGACCAACTACAAACAATGACATGACAAAGTAACAGCAATGCTGCATTGGAAGATATGCAAGAAATACCATTTGCCTACAAGCAGAACTGGTAGGCCCATGAAATAATAAAAATGAAAAACCTACAGTACTCTGAGACTTTAGACTTCAAACAGACAAACTCCTACCATATAACACCCCAGATTTAACCATCGATAAGAAAGACATAAAGGTCTGGATAGTGGATGTGACAGTACCTGGAGTCAGCAGAATAGAAATGAAAGAACTAGGGAAAATTACAAAATGCAAAGACCTGCAAATAAAACTAGAACAACTTTGGCAATAGAAAGCAAAGATAGTACCAATAATAATAGGCATCTTGGGTGCAACCACAAAATCTCTGGAGCATCACTTGAACATCATCAGCATTGACAATACTGCCGTCAGTCAATTGCAAAAGGCAGCTTTACGTGCAACAGCTTACATCCTGAAAATCTTTAATATTATTAAAGGACTAGTTAGACAGACTATATGACCAACCTGATAATACATAAATAGAGGGGCATGAAGTCAAAAACAGCTGAAGAATTGGCAGCTGTGATTTCATTCTTCATTCTTGTGTACATAATAAAGCATTTATGTCTTTTTCATGGATATTTCATGCTATTAAACCTTCCCAAAATGGATGTGCCTTTCTTTCCTCACCATATTGTTTATGAGACAAGCGCTCTTTGCCTGACTTCTCTGATCGGACGTGTCCATTACGGTTGAAATTTTGACATAGCTCTCATCCTCCTCAGAGGGTGGATGAGCCTCACAACCCAGTCAACTATAGGCCCTAGAAGCTTACATTCCATGACAAAATCTTTAACACTATCAAACAATACCCTCTGCCTATCCCAGGTTCTTGGGAAGGACTCAACAAATGGATAAAAATGCCAAATTCGATCTAAACATCTTGCTGACTGAGCAACCAGTTATAATAATAAAAAGCTAAAACCTGGTTTTGAAGAAAACTGAATGGTCCAACAACTCTAATTCTACACAAATTTAAACTATATGTTTGACTTCAAGAGCTGTGGTGGTGCAGTGTTTAGAATGCAGTATTGTAGGTTAACTCACTGCCACTGCCAGAAGTTCGATTCCTTTGATCCTGACTGGGTTAAGGTTGTCTCAGCCTTCCATCCTTCCAAGGTCAGTAAAATGAGGATCCAGATTGTTGGGGGCAATATATTGACTCTGTAAACCGCTTAGAGAGGGCTATAAAGCATTGTAAAGTGCTATACAAGTCTAAGTGTTACTGCTAAATTTAAATTTAAGAACCTTGGTGGTGCAGGCTGTTAAATGCCTAGCACTTAGTTCCAGCTGCCTGCAATTAGTGCAGGCTCGAATCCCACCAGGCTCAAGGATGACTCAGCCTTCCATCCTCTCGGGGTAGGTAAATTGAGGACCCAAGATTGTTGGGGGCAATAAGCTGACTTTGTAAAAATGCCACTTAGTAATAAGCAGGCATATACAATGGAATGAAGGCTATTGCTGAGCACATTGGGTTGTGCTCCAAAAATTGTAAGCCACCCTGAGTCTCCGGAGAAGGGCGGGATATAAATATGAATTAAAAAAAATAGATATATGTTTTTTCTGCTGATATTCACTGGGTCTTAAGCAATGGGCCATTGCTTAAGGAAGGAGAAAAAATCTAATTTACCTGGCAGTCTCCCTCCATTCAGCATCGTCTCCTTCTCGCAAGCAAAGTTCATCAAGCTCGGTGAATAAATCATGTGGGATGTGCTCCTCATCGTCATCTTCTGTTCCAAGAATAAACTGCACCCTCTGTGAAGGAGTATCTAGGGAGGAAAAAGAGCAGTACTAAGAAAGTTAATCAGATGGCATGACTTTACCAAAGCAGCTGAATAGCCAGCATTATGATTTGATGGAAACATTATTATTATTATTATTATTATTATTATTATTATTATTATTATTATTATTATTATATGCCGCCCTCTCTCCCTAAGGACTCAAGGCAGCGAACAGTAAAAGAAACCCAGTACAAATTACAATAAAAACCATTAAACAAATACAAGCCGAATCAGTATTATACAAAATTTAAAATTAATTAAAACAAATACTAAAAACCAACCCGCACCCCCCGAGGTCAGTCCAGACCAGCCTTTTGGAACAGCCAAGTCTTCAGGTCCCGGCAGAAGGAACGGAGATCAGCGGCCAAGCGGAGGTCCACGGGGAGTTGGTTCCACAGGGCGGGTGCTCCCACAGAGAAGGCCCTACCCCTGGGCACCGCCAGTTGACAATGCCTAACCAACGGTACCCCAAGGAGGCCCTGCCTGTGGGAGCGTAGCGGGCGATCGGAATGTGATGCTGGCAGGAGGCGTTCCCTGGACCCAAGCCATGTAGGACTTTGTAAGTTGTTACTAACACCTTGAATCTATATACATCATATACATCATAGTAGACAAACATTATATGATAGAGGACCAATGTGAAATTTCAAGAATATTCATTCATTCACAAAATGACTGCCATGTGTAGGAGATTTGTCAGTTGATAAGTTAGTGACATAAAAGAAAAATACCCCTTTAGTAAAAGACAAGGATATGCTTTCTTGTGCCATCCCATCCAACATCCCAGCTCACCTCTTTTCTTTTCAGAATAGGTATTTCCAAACAGAGCACTAGATCAACCTCTATCCCCACACCATTTTATTAATGATTTCTATAAAATACCTCTAGCACTTACAGATTGGACAGAGCCTGGCTATTCAGAGGAAATATCAATGGTCATATTGGTGCCTTATCCCTGCTGTAGATGTTAAAGTAGATGTAGCCCCTATTAAAAATTCTCTTAGGAATGTTCCTGGATTCTTTTTATTTTTCCACTGGGGAAAGGAAACTAAATGTTCACTATAAATGTAAGATGAATTTAAATATGACATTGAATAAATGAAATCACATTTGCTGTAAAAAGGAAATGAATGTGTGGGTGTCCAACAAGAATAAACTAAGGATAAGCAAAATTCATGACGAGGAAAAAAAATATTCGGTGGAATATTCCTTTCTCTCTGGATTATCCTAAAGTTCCTCTGGATCTTGTTCTGAGGACTATTTGGTGATTTGGTGAATTGGAGGCAGTCTGAAATGGTCCGTTGTGATTCAGCCCCCAAATCTGTTCCATTTACAACACCATGTTCGAATACTTGGACCTACTTCTGATTCAAAGGGTTTACTTTCCAGAGGAGTAATTTCCAGAGGAAATTCAGCATAGTTCTGGGCGTTTTACACATCCCTGAAAAAAAGGAAGAGGCATGTAAAGCTTCGAGGGTTATAGATATGACACTATATGGACATCTAGTTTGAAAATCCATATTTACTTCTGGGTTATACTTCCTGTTGGGTTATACTTCCTGTTGGGTTATACTTCCTGTTGGGTTATACTTCCTATATACTTCCTGTTGTTTCTTTTAGATACCGGTTCTTTTCTTCGAGGTTTCTGAGTTAGTTTGGTTTTAAAATTGATAGGTTTCTTGTTTTTAGAAGCAGTAGGCATCAAAAAAATATAATGCCAATAGGAATTAAATGCATTAAAGCTGTTGGAAATGTCATCAGATACCTGGATCATATTACCATATGTGATGGACGTGTGTGGAAGCCAAAAGATACTGGACTAAAATTCACACATGGCTGGAAAAAATGACAAAACAGCATATAGACTTGAAACCTAAGATATTTTTATTGGGTATCTTGCCTGAAGGATACAGTAGAGAGTTGATATATTTGATTATTAATGTTTTGACAGCAGCTAGAATTGTATTTGCGCAAAACTGGAAAAATGAAAAAATTCCAACAGAAGAGGAGGTGATAAAGAAAATAATGAAATGTTCAGAAATGAGTAGATTGACATTTGCTATCAAAGAGCAAGAAGAAAAAGAGTATTATAAAAATATAGGATTTATTTTATCAATGGCTAGATAAGAAAATAGAGAAATAAAATATACTATAATAGAAATATAACATAATAGTTAAGATAATACAATGTAATGATATGTTATAATTCATTATTGTGAAATGAAGGATACTATGAACTAGGTTTTATAACAGTTGAGATTTGCTCGAAAAGGGTGATGCAAATTTACAATTACAGTCTAATAATGATTTGATAATAATATGATTTTATGCGGATAGCAGTCTTATACATTATGAACTTTAATATAAAATTAGGAGGGAATGACTGTTGATATTGTGCACAAGAGATATGTACCAACCGACACACTGTACAATGGAAATAAGATTTTATTTAATGTTTTATGTTTTGTTTTTGTTTATGTTTGCTGTTAAAAATAAAAAAACCTTTTTAAAAAAGGAATTAAATGCATTAAAGCTATAAGCAGTAGACAAGTAACTGAGTTTTCCATTAAAGCAATCATTTTTGTTTTGGAGAAAGTCATGAACTGAGGGACTTCTACACAAGAAGTAGAATGAACTGTGTAAACAATGTTGGCCTATCTCCATGAAATGTTCCGTGGCAGGGAAAGACTCTTCATAAAAGAGCAATGTCTCACTGCCTTGTGTTTGAAGGGGTGGTCTGGGCCTTCATTATAGGGGATTTTTGACTCACCCTACCTCCCACTTCCTGGGATCCTGCTGTAGCTCCATGCTGATCTGATTAAGTCAAGGAGCCGAATGGAAAACATGCCAGCATGCCAGGCATTTGGAAGGCATCAGAGTTTTGTCACCACAACAGGCACAAAACGGGGGAATGCTAGAAATTCATTCTCTTTTATATTTGTGCAAAGGGTAAACGTGTTTTAGGCATGGATCTTGAGTGGGTAGGATGAGCCACTTGGTTACGAGCTACTTATTGAGCTTGTATTGTTATTATTTGTACCTACGAAACTCCTGGAGACTGGCTGGACGCATTCTTGCAGTTTTCTTGGCAAGGTTTGCCCTTGCCTCCTTCCTAGGGATGAGAGAGGGTGATTGGCCCAAAATCACCCAGCTGACTTCATGCCTAAAGTGAGGCTACTGTAGAACTCACAGTCTCCTGGTTTCTAGACCCAGAGGTCCCCAACCTTTTGGGCACCAGGGACCGGTCCCATGGAGAGAGGTTTTTCCACAGACTGGAGAGGGTGTTGTTTCGTTTGCTGCCTGCATCCTGCAGGATGAGACTTCGCTTGTTTGCATGGCCCAGTTACTGGCATGCCACGGGCCAGTGCCAGTCCACAGACCGAGCATTGGGGGCCCCTGTTCTAAAATAAGACCTGTAAGACCTGCACTATTTTCTAAACCTGCCCTAATTAAGACCTACCAAACTAGTGTCCAGTTCCAGGAAGACTTTTCAAGTGAGCAACTACAGCACTAACACTCTGACTTACCTATATGCCATAAACAGTAATCAGAACTAAGACTAATGGTTTACTGAAAGCCAAACTAAAAACCTGTAAAGTGTCTTATAGGATAACACAGACATGAAAATTACACCCTAGGATGAAACTAAAAGAAAAAAGTAAAATTAAGTACACAACTAGATGTCTGCTCAGACAATAATGTTTTCTGCTGTCCTACTTCTGTCCTATTTCTGTTAAGAAATGTTTATGTAAAAGTAGCATAGTTCCCTATCGTTGTTGTTGGAATAATTATTAAATTTTAGATAACACAAAGCAACTAAACATATCGGATACTCCTGCCTCCACAACAAACCTGTGAGGAGAGTTGGGCTGAGAGAGAGCAATTGGTCCAAAGTCACTCAGCTTACTTTGCAGCCTAGAATTCATAGTCTCCTGCTTTCTAGACCTGCCTGTTAACCAGGATCTCAAATTGGCTCAAATGAATTCTCTGAATGAATAGGACAGCATATAAATGACCCTTGAAGCTTGTTCCAGATTTTAACAGGTAAATGCACCAAAGCTTGTGTTAATGCAAGATAGACAGAATGCTGTGTTACAGAGCGAAAGCTCCTAGTTGTGTTGCCTCTGAAGTATTAAATAACAAATTATGTCCAGGCAATATTTACAGTGTTCTTTGTTGTCTCAACACCAAAAGGGTTGTTGCTTCTTCTCAGCAGTCTCAAGAGAGAAAGATATTTTCGATCATTACACTCTGAATAGAATCTGCATTTCTGGGAAACACAAAATGATGGCTGCTGTTTCTGCCACTCTGCTTCACTGTGGACAAGATTGTCCTAATTGCACAAGAGCCATTCTTTATTCAAGGCAAAGCAGCAACCAAGAGTTTTCAGCTGCAATGGTGGTGCACTCTTACGGCATGGCTTTACTGCAAGGTGATGGGAGAGCTAATTTCCCAGCTGCCAATTAGTCTGTCAGTTTCTGTCGTTTGGTATACTCGACACACAGTTATGCTAAGCCATTCACATGGAATAGGACAGAATGGAGAGGAAAGAACTACCGTGTTTCCCCGAAAATAAGACACTGTCTTATATTTTTTGACTCCCAAAACACTAGGTCTTATTTTTGGGAGTGTCTTATATATTTATGGTGCCAAATAGTGGGTGTGAGTGTGTAGGGGGTGTTTCTGGGTGCATGGTTGCTCCCTGAAAAGTCTTCCTGGAACTGGAGATTTACACTAGGTCTTATTTTCGGGGTAGGTCTTATATTAGGGCAGGTTTAGAAAATAGTGCTAGGTCTTACTTTCGGGGTAGGTCTTATTTTCGGGGAAACACGGTAGCTTGAGATGGTAAAAATAAAGATGGATACATTTTTCGACTGCAACAACAATTACAAATGGACAACCATGGTGTACTACAGGTAGTCTTCAGGTTATGATGGCAGACGGGCAGGTCTCATGTGACCACATCACTTGCTGACAGCTGTTCCAGCAATAACCGCTATCACTGTTAAATGAAAACCATGTGAGTCGTTAAGTAAGGACCTCACATTAAGGCTTCCTGCTGGCTTTCCCATTGAATTTGCTTGTGGGAAACTGGCAGGGAACATTGGAAATCACCTTCACATGATTGCAGGGATGTTGCAACAACTGGAACTCCAAGGATCAATTGCTGTCCCTTTTGTTCAGTCATCACAAGTTTAAATAGTGGCTGAAGAAACAGTTGTAACTGGAGGACCACCTGGATTGCAAAATCCTATGCCAAAGACCATCATAAAACTGATCTATACAAAGACTAAACCTGTTATGTATGCAGGTTTGAATGTCATTGGTTTAGTTTGAACTGTTCTTGTAAAATGTCAGAAATGATTGGTTTAAAAAGTGCGGGAAAATCCTGCACTCTGATTGGCTGGCAACTGCGGCTGCTGGCTATAAGTAGCAGCTGCAGCCCAGCCAAATCGGGTCTGTTATGAGCTGTAGTCACTAATAAACTCTTCACTGAAGCAAACTTCTCAGACTAGCCTCTCTCAGGTTCACATGAAGATGGGAGGGGGGGTGTATTCAAACATGCAAGATTCTGTTGCTATAGCTTTACAATAAAAGTAGTTTTGATCTACATGGTACTAGATTTCTAGTTTAGTCTATCCTGAACAGCTGATACCACAGTATCATTTCATTCTGATGATGCTGCCAAACCACTAACTACCATTTTGCCTCAGTTTCTATTAGTTCCCCCAACAATAACTATTTTAGTGTACTACCAGTATGAATGCCTCTGAACTCCATTCTATGGCACCTAAAGCATCCATAACTGCTCTATAGGTATTCAATATTTTTTCCCTTCAAGAGTTGCAGAATAGGTATTTTAAGCTTCCATGGATCTCTATGTTTTATTTTGAACTAATTCCCACAAATTGTCTCAAAACAAAAAGCTAGCAAAGGATGCTGTGTCTCCTAGGAACTTCATAGGGTCCCAAATACGTCTCTGCAGTTCCCTACCTATCTCTTTGATAAAAAATAAAATGTTGTCCCTGACCAGAAAAAAAAATCCTTTCCCTGGCCTATAACAACGACAACAAAATCATCCTTAAGAGCTCAATAAGAAGTAGAATACTTATGATATCACAAGCTTTTATAAATTTGTATATACTTTGTCATCTGCATGAAATTGTGATTTTTCAGTTAGCAAGTACTATATTGTACATGCATAGGCAGAGAAAGAAAATAAATGTAAATAATACTGACTGGGGCCTTGGTGGCTCAGGCTGTTAATTGCCTGCACTTAAGTTCCAGCTGCCTACAACTGCTGTAGGCTCGAATCCCACCAGGCTCAAGGTTGACTCAGCCTTCCATCCTCTCAGGGTAGGTAAATTGAGGACCCAAGATTGTTGGGGGCAATTAGCTGATTGTAAAAATGCAGCTAATAAGCAGGCATATACAATGGAATGAAGGCTATTGCTGAGCACACTGGGTTGTATCCCAAAATTGTAAGCCGCCCTGAGTCTCTCGGAGAAGGGCTGCATATAAATGTAATTAAAAAAAAGACTGTGACAATAAAGTAAAATAAAAGTAAAAAGGAGGTATAAAATAAGCATGACGACAGTTCATAAAACAATACTGCTAAAAGCACTAATATTCCAGCTTATGATATCACAAGCTTTTATAAATTTGTATATACTTTGTCATCTGCATGAAATTGTGATTTTCAGTTAGCAAGTACTATATTGTACATGCATAGGCAGAGAAAGAAAATAAATGTAAATAATACTGACTGGGGCCTTGGTGGCTCAGGCTGTTAATTGCCTGACGTTCCAGCTGCCTACAACTGCTGTAGGCTAATCCCAGGCTCAAGGTTGACTCAGCCTTCCATCCTCTCAGGGTAGGTAAATTGAGGACCCAAGATTGTTGGGGGCAATTAGCTGACCTTGTAAAAATGCCGCTTAGTAATAAGCAGGCATATACAATGGAATGAAGGCTATTGCTGAGCACACTGGGTTGTATCCCAAAAATTGTAAGCCGCCCTGAGTCTCCGGAGAAGGGCATATAAATGTAATTAAAAAAAAAGACTGTGACAATAAAGTAAAAATAAAAGTAAAAAAGGAGGTATAAAATAAGCATGACGACAGTTCATAAAACAATACTGCTAAAAGCACTAATATTCCAGCACACTGATTACATCTTATTGTGGAAATGAAAACCGATCAAGGACGCAGATTTAAATCAATAAAATTACTTACTTACTTACAAATGAATGTGTACAGAGGATTCTGAAGAAAGAACAGGGGAAGTTACAAACAAGGACACAATTATTATGAGTTTAAAATAGGTTACGCTGAATTTTTAATCATACACAAGTAGCTCTTCTTCTATGGACTCCCTAGAGCCATAAGTTAAATAAGCCTGAGGAATAAAGTTTAGCCTGCTATAAAATCCAGCCAAATGGATGTCTGTGTTGTTAAGCTCTTTAAGTTGTTCAAGCCAAAATTATCATAAAGGATAAAATGGGAATGCGGACTGCTATTTTCACGAAGCATCTTAAAAAGACAGAAAACCTTAAGAAAAGTATGGAAAAACTTCAGATAAAATATTTTACCCTTGAATATGTGTGTAGCACAAAAAATATTACTGATATATTCTGTGAACGTTTTTCGGGGGGCGGGTCTCAAAACTATCAAAAAAATAATCAGGTTCAGAAAATCAAACCAACATGCCAACAGGGTTTTTTCCTGCTCTCTTTTTCAAGAACAGCTCCTTAAGAAGCATATGGCATGCTAGAAAAGTCTGTGAAATCTATTATTTATTGCTCAGTTAAACTTACTCTCTTTTCTATTATACATATGTATTGCACAAGTTTATTTCCAGTTTTGCACTCAGCACATATTTGTTTTTCTTTGCAGCAGCTCTATGAACTTTCTAAGCAAGCATCTCTGAATGAAATAAAGAATGGAACAAAATCAAAGGGAAAAACTCCTTAAATACTACTGTACCTTAACAGATATTTTACTTAACATAGAAGAGAGTCTTCACCATAGGAACTGGTTTCACCTAAAATCTACATGAACACCTGGTCTGTTTGCTCAATCTCCAACCCAACCATGTTGGGCAGCAAAGCTTAAATTACGACTCTAGTCACACTTACTTGAATAGGAATTTTTTTTCACAGCTGATGGAAAATGCAAAATCCATGATTGAGCAGAGAGTTTATGCAAGTCAAAATCCGCTTCAGAGTTTGCCCGCTTCCAAAGCACAAAGGAATACTGGGATGAGGATGACATCCTCCACTTCTGCTCTGAGCAGGTCTATACCTATAAATCTAGCTTGATGCAGATTGTGAGGGGAGCATGAATTAGTTAAAAATATTCCAAGCTGACAACAGCCAGGGCTTTAAAAATGCCATTTTAACAGCCGAACAATGCTTTAATAGCTATATAAGGGAGCGACTACTGCCGACATCGAATACTAACCGGCCTGTGTGAACCCATAGACAGGGGCTCCTTGGGGTCCCGTTGGCCAGGCAGTGCCGGCTGGCAGTCCCCGGCGCGGGCCTACTCTGTCATGTCCCTGACCTCTGGAATCAACTTCCTTGGAGCTCCGCTTGGCCCCTGACCTCCGCACCTTCCATCGCGATTTGAAGACCTGGTTGTTTAATCAACCCAGGCTGTGACCCTGGGGTGGGGTGGTTTTTTAGAGTTTTAATTTTGGGATTGTAGTGTTAATTCGGCTTAATTTGTTTAATCTGGTTTTTACCTTATTGTTGTGTTGCTTTTAATTTGTAAGCCTTGAGTCCTTCGGGAGAGGGGGCAGCATATAAGTGAATTAATAAATAATAAATAAATAAATATGCCCAACTCCTTAATATGCTGAAAGTTTTAACAGCTTCAGCTGAAAATTTTATAATATTTTTTCAATTGTTGTTACCAAGGTGACAGTTATAAAACAGGTATTAGTTAGGGTTCCTCTCTAACCTTTGAAAATGTTCTTTCAAAAACAAACACCTAGCCATGTCAAGTTCAGCCATGTATTATCAAACTCATCACACATTTATCCTACTCCTTGTAGAAAGACTTTCAAAGTGTCTCAGAAGCTTCTTTTACACAGGGAAGTAGTTCATACTTGCTTAACACTGTCAGACCCTTGAGTATTTCCAGGTCATTTGGAAAGAAGATGTTTTTTTTTTCTCCCTTTTGCACTAGGTTATTTCCCCACACCCTAAATGTATACATGGATACTAATGTATGTTGACAGTTTGGGGCCTCTTTTTTTTAATGGAAATATATAATTGAGGGCCAAGACAAAAAGACATTTATGTCACTCTTAGTGTTCTTAAAATGAGAAGGACAATCTGAGTCAGGATTTTCTTATTATGGATAAGGGCAGTTTAACATTATGATTTCAAAGCAGCTGTAGGAGATGACCAGGCTGAGCCAAGGGCAGAGTCAAATACATCATCAGTTTGGAGGTGGGAAGTTTGTCTTTTCAGACTTGCAAGATTCTGTTAATGTTAAGAGTCATGGTGGTGCAGTGGTTAGAATGAAGTACTGCAGGGTAATTCTGCTCACAGCCAGCAGTTTGATTCCCACCAGCTCAAGGTTGACTCATCCTTTCATCCTTCCAAGGTAGGTAAAATGAGGGCCCAGATTATTGAGGGCAATATGCTGACTGCTTAGAGAGAGCTATAAAACACTGTAAAGGGGTATATAAGTGCTATTGCTAATGTAGCCTTTCAATAAAGTACTTTTAGTTCATCTAGTCTCAAGTTTACCTGAGAAGGCTGAGAATAGAGTGCATTCTGCATACTTTTTCATGTCTTAATTAATTTGATATAATGAGATGAGACATGAAAATAAAAAATGAATTACGGGCCTTTATAAATAGACATTGTCTTTCAGCAGTTGATAAGAAAGGATTGTAACCACGCTGTCAGCTTTCTCTAAATGCAACACTCTCTGCAGTACATAAAACATTACAATGCCTGACATCAGTTATTTATCTCTACAACTGAACTTGATGAGTAATGCTGCTGTCAAAATTGATGCAGAGATCTTGATGTCCTTTTTCAGTATGACATTTCACATGTAAAAGCTGTGTGCATGCACACATTACTCCATATTGAAAAAAAAACCCTCCATATATAAATACATCTGAGAATTTTGGAATCTTATTTTTCAAGTCAACATTCTTCAAGGCAAAACTTTGTTATGATGTAGTAGCCAATAGCAATCAATTTTTTTTTTAAAAAAAAGAATACTCTGTAGCCCGGCTCCCAAATGACGTAGATTTTTCATTATGAAAGAGAGCTTAACATAAATTCATGAAAGAGGATTAAGTAAAAAGCAGAGTGTGTTTGAGTATGCCAAAATATCCACATCTCTGAAGAGTTTTGCTAGCATCAACAAGTATATCAAAAATTCCAGTGATATAAATAGGAAACAGGATAACTCAGCCTGCATTGCTACAGCACCCAGTGAAATTTCTATAAATCAGGATGCAGAAAGATAGATATATTCATAAATGCTCATATTTTGACAGATCAAAATGCTATTGATGAATTGAGATGTTGAGAAGCAGTGATTTGATCAAGTGTTCATAAAACTGACTCAGTAAATAAGGCGGGGGGGGACCCAGTGGCATATACCGTGTTTCCCCGAAAATAAGACACTGTCTTATATTTTTTTTGGCTCCCAAAAACACACTAGGTCTTATTTTCGGGGTAGGTCTTATATATTTATGGTGCCAAATAGTGGGTGTGAGTGTGTAGGGAGGGTGTTTCGCGGGTGCACGGTTGCTCCCTGAAAAGTCTTCCTGGAACTGGAGATTTATACTAGGTCTTATTTTCGGGGTAGGTCTTATATTAGGGCAGGTTTAGAAAATAGTGCTAGGTCTTACTTTCGGGGTAGGTCTTATTTTCAGGGAAACATGGTAGATCCTCTCCTACTCCTTTCACCAAGCATAGTGAACAAGATCCAGTGAACTCACTATGGCTTAGACATGGACAAAAATCTCCTGCTAATCTCTGATTAATTCCAACCATAAATCCCCCCAATTTTTTCTTTTAAACATTTGGACTAACATTTGAATAAACTGACTGTGGACATCTGCAAAACCTCCCTATTTATTTTATCAATAATATTTTATTGATATTTTATATGTATTTTATTTTCAGTTCACATTGATACAAATGGCAATGGATGACTTTTTCATTCTGCTTTCTATAATATTCTCAAGTACAAGGTCATTCCATGGCATTTCTGCCCTGTTTCTCATGAAAAAGTCTGTGTCTAGTTTCTAAGCTATTTCCATTAATATTTTCAGATTTTTTTTTTTAGGAAAGCGAGAAAACCAAAGAATAACTTGCTTCTTCTATTAGTTAGCAAGTGAGCTTTTGGTCAACTCATATTAAAAAGCCAATCAAATAAGTGCCTTCAACATTAGCCAAATCTATTCAGGCATTATTCATGGAACATGATATAACACAGAATTCTAAACTGTATGGGTAGCCTGAGAAATTTATACTTAATCACTTAAATGCCCCAAAGAAAGTTCCCAATGTCAGAGGCAAAATAATTGTGTGCCACTCAATAGCTCTGCTGTACCCAAACAGCTTGTTGGGATGAGTAATGTTTCAACTGGGCTATCATGTAAACAACACTGGTTTAACTTCTAGAAAATGCAGAGTATTATAGTTGTTCTTACCTTACTGCCATCCTTACGACAGAAGCAAGAAATCATTGTGGGCAGTTAACCATAGCCTGTGATTCAGTGCTCATGTAAACAGATTCAGAAACAGATTCCAAAGAAAGACAATGACTCAGAAGGCCAACCACAAATTAACAGCCTGGGTAATAAGCCCATTTTGAACAAACCATCGATCAATGGAAAAATCTATTATAAGTGAAGTTCACCCTGAGTTTTCCCTGCAGGGAGAGGTCTGTCCCTCTTATGTAAGTGTTTTTATGCTTATCAATAAAAGATTGATTGTAAAACATGGCAAACAGGACTTCCAAAAATTGCAATTGTCAAGAGAAAAACCTTTGCATGGCACTGTATGGTTTTTTTTTAATGCAATAAACTAAAATATGACAGAGGAAATACCATGTCTATTAAGATGATAATAAATGTTATTCTGGAAGAGTGTGTGGAAATTTAAAAGGCAGAAAACATGAATTCAATTTCTCTCTATGGCCTATACTATATGAAGATATCTCAGCAGCTGGCAGCACTGGATTGATCTCTGTTAGGTTGGATCAGGCTAATCAATATTGGGATGGGTGACCCACAGGGAATATTTGTAAGGTGGAGCAAAACTTACTTAACAAATTTCTCACTTATCAACATAAATTTTGGGCTCTGTTGTGGACACTACCTGTATTGTTGGTTTCCTTTCAAGAGAGATTTGTAAATTTCCTCTTTAAAAAAATCTGAACAATACACATAATGAATCAACACAAACACCTGTTTTAAAGTGATGAGTAACATACAGGAAAGAGAGGGGGGAAATTTCTAGATTAGGATTCCCCCCCCCATTGTCAATTCATATAAAACAAACTCGTGTAAATCATTCTTTTAAATTGACCGTCTGTTGGTTTTTGTGACTATTTTTATTCTCTTAATTCCTATTAACAACAGATTGTGAAAAGTACCTTTTCTGCCTTCATATCAGTGGTGAGATTCAAATTTTTTTACTACCAGTTCTGTGGGCGTGGCTTGGTGGGTGTGTCTTCTGTGGGCGTGGCAGGGGACGGATACTGTAAAATCCCCATTTCCACCCTACTCCTGGGGGAAGGATACGGCAAAATCCCCATTCCTTCCCCATCCCGCTAACCTGCTTTCCAGCTCCGTTCTCCTGTGCAGGACAACAAAAGAAGACCCAGCCGATCAGCTGGGACTCGGGAGGCAGAGAATAGATCGGGGCAGGGCCAGTCAGAGGTGGTATTTACCGGTTCTCTGAACTACTCAAAATTTCTGCTATTGGTTCTCCAGAACTGGTCAGAACCTGCTGAATACCACCTCCGCTTCATATTCTTCCATGAGGGATGTTAACTATTTCAGCTCCTTCTCTAAAGGCTCATATCATTTTGCTTTTGTACTTCTAATGCTTAGCATTTAAATACATTTTAAAATAAAAGATTTGTTAAGTTTACTCCAGAAATTACACTGGCATGTCTAAGAAACTAAAATATTTGTTGATATTGCAGTACTGCACAGCAAGTTATTCACCCATGTTTTTGTAAGATCTGTCACGAATGAAGGCGAATGTAGATGTCCCAGGATAATGTTGCAGGATCCAAGCTGGGTCAGTCACTGGGACCAGAGGTTTTGTCTTCGGAGCTGGAGCCCATCTTCAGGGAACGTCTCTGCGGGCTTTCTCTGTGAAAGCATACAGAGAAGTTCCCTAAGGATGGGCTCCAGCACGAGTCCAAAGCTCAGAAGACAAAAACCTCTGGAGCCAGATTGGATCTTTTATCTATCTTTTTAGTATAATACTAAAAGTATTCACACCATTTATATACTTTTAGTGGCTATATATATTCTTATTCAGGTAGAAAAGTACTTTCTATCATTATTAAGCTCATTAGAAATTTCCCCTGGGGAACAATGCCATTATAAGCAGCATGGGACAACTCTGGAATTGTTAAAGCTGAACTCATTGTTAAAACTGAGCCATTGAGACAAGGGAATGTGGCTCGTGCTTGGATGAATATGATATTCAAGGCAGAGGAAGACAGAAGGAAAAGTCTCCCTGCATTCATATGTAAAATATATCAGACTTACATGGCTCTTCTTACGTCTGTAAATGTCTAGTGGTTTTGGGATTTTAATATTTTGAGGTTCAGCCTTCTGGGCCTTTGGACTTGTGCTGAAGTCCATCCTCAATGAATGTCTCTCTTCACAAGGATCTGGAGAAAGAAGGTCCCTGAGGATGGGGCTCCAACATAAGTCTGAAAGCTCAGAAACTCTGACCCAGATTGGATCCCGCAACATTATCCTGGGACACATATATTCGCCTTCATTCGTGTTAATATTTTGAGGTGTTTTTTTTTTATTCCTGGATGGCTTCCAGAAAACGTTAGTGCAGTACAGACTAATCAGCAAATAACAAAGGTGGAGGTTTATTCAATGCTTTTGCAGAGGGCTTTCAAATTCACTATACCTCCCAGTGAGGAGGAACAAACTCACTGTACCTTCTAGTGAGGAGGAACAATAGAATCAGGAATTCAAGGAGAGGGGAAGGAGGCAGTTTATCACTTGAGATAGCTGGCAGTAAGAGAAGACAGAATGGCAAATTGTTCTGTTGTTCAAAGGGAATAAAGAAGAGAAATGAAACAGAAATAAAGAAAAAGTGCAAGGCGGGGAGGAGGCCAGAAGAGAAATAAGAATTTAAAATGACTGGGCCGTTAACCTGGTAAGTTAATAAAGCAATGTTTTGTTATAAAATTTTCCATGTACAGCTATAATTCTAAAGCAGTGGTTCTTAACCTGGGCGATATTGCCCCTCAAGGGGCGATTTTGTTTTTCAGGGGGGCGATGGAATGAAAAGGGGGACGTGGGGAAGGAACGGAAGGGGGTGATATGGGGGCGATGGAGGGAGATATATTGGGATATATATATATATATGTTGGTAGATAGGTAGGTAGGTAGACAAAAAGACAGACAGGTAGATAGATAGGCAGGAAGGCAGGCAGGCAAACAGACTTTGGATGGGATGGATGGATGGATGGATGGATGGATGGATGGATGGATGGATGGATGGACAGGCACCGGTTCAGATGCGGTACAACAGTCAATGGGGTGAGCCTGCAAGGCCGGCGCCTCAACTCCCCTGCTGCCTCTTAGCGTCCCCAAGGGGGTCGGCAGAGGGGTGCTAAGAGGTGACAGGGGGGTGTTCGAGGTGCCGGCCGGCCCTGCAGGTTCACCCATTGACTAGCACTGCTCCAGAGCTGGTGCCTCCAATGCGGAAGCAGTGGCATGTTACGTGCTGCCACCGCTGGACGCCGCCCCCTGCCGCCTCTTAGCACCCCTCTGCTGGCCCCCTTGGGGATGCTAAGAGGTGGCAGGGGGCAGTTATGTTGGGGGAGGGGGGCGATGACAACTTCCTCAATGGCTCAAGGGGGCGATTCTTTCAAAAAGGTTAAGAACCACTGTTCTAAAGCACTATAATGTATTAGGGTTTTTAATATACCTCTAAAGAAGAAAATATATGGCAAAAAGGCCATATTGCAAATTAGAAGCATACTTTCAATAAATGTTCCTGTATTAAGGGATTCAAGGTGCTGTTGTTGACCTATAAAGCCCTTCATGGCATTGGACTGGGGTATTTGCAGGAGACCCTGCTGCCAATAACGGTTTCCCGACGCCCCATGCGCTCCCACCGGCAGGGCCTCCTCAGGGTGCTGTCAGCCAGGCAATGTTGGCTGGTGGCCCCCAGGGATAGGGCCTTCTCTGTGGGAGCACCCACCCTTTGGAACCAGCTGCCCCTGGAGCTTCAGGTGGCCCCTGACCTCCGATCTTTCCGCCATGGCCTAAAAACATGGCTGTTCCGACTTGCCCACCCAGACTGATGGGGGAGGGTTTTCAGTTGTAGTTTTAAATTCAGTGGTTTATGAGATTTTCGGTTTAATAGTTTTTTAATATTTGTATTGTTCTGTTTTTAGTATTGTAAGCCGCCCTGAGTCCTCAGGGAGATAGGGCAGCATATAAATCTCATAAATAAAATAAATAAATAAAATATCCAAAGCTAATAAGCAAATGCCTCTTTTGAAGAATGAGAGGTGAGAATCAGGGAAGCTTCTGAGATTAAAGGTCTACTGGAATTTCAAATTATAGTAGGCAGTAATCTGAAGGAAGGTGGAGACAAAGAAATCCTCATGTGATACTATTCTACCTGCTTCCAAGCCACCATTTTCATATAAATAATAGCAGCAATTATGTTTATGTTTATGTTTACTTGGATTTATATGCCGCCCCATCTCCGGGGGGACTTGGGGCGGCTCACACGTGAACTCAACACATATACAATTATTTTTAAAAATTGTTAATCCAATCCAAATAAAACCTAAAATTACATACTAAAATAGCCAATTAAAACCCCAACCACTCTCAAGCTTGGCTGGCCTGTAAAAACAGCCAGGTCTTTAGATCACGGCGGAAGGCGCGCAGGTCAGGAGCCAACCGCAGCCCCAGGGACAGCTGGTTCCACAGGGTGGGCGCTCCCACCAAGAAGGCCCTCCCCCGGGGTGCCGCCAACTGACATTGTCTGGTCGTTGGCACCCCAAGGAGTCCCTGCCGGTGGGAGCACACTGGGCGATTGGAACTAGTAATAAGTCCCTTCATAGATCTAGCAAGATAGCACTCTGTTGATAAGCCATTATAACAATATCCTCTGCAGTTCCCACTGATGGCATTTGATGCTTTCTGTAGGGTTTATAAATTTGTGGGAATTAGTGTAGTCTGAAAACCAAGTCCAGGTGAGATATAAAAGATTGGCTGTGCTTTGTTTTCTTTTTCTTTTTGAATAATGTTGTTAATTACATGCATGTAATTAACAACATGGCTCGGGGCCGGGGTACTTGCAAGAGCACCTCCTACCAGCATCAAGGTCCGATCGCCTGGTATGCTCCCATAGGCGGGCCATCCTGGGGTGCCGTCAGCCAGACAATGTCGGTTGGCGTCCCCGGGAGGGCCTTCTCTGTGGGGGCACCCACCCTTTGGAATCAGCTACCTCTAGAGCTGCACTTGGCCCTGGACCTGCGCTCCTTCCGCCGTGATCTCAAGACTTGGCTGTTTGTACAGGCTGGCCTGGACTGAGCAGGGTTGGGAATTTTAATTTAAGGGTATTTTATTGATTTTATAATTGGATTACAGAATTTGATACAGTTGTAGTTATTGTTTATATATTTGTGTAAGCCGTCCCAAGTCCCCTCGGAGATGGGGCGGCATATAAATCCAATTAGATAGATAGATAGATAGATAGATAGATAGATAAATAAATAACATTACACAGATAAAACAGATACAAAAATGCATTAAAAATATAGAAGTTGCAGAAACCCACCCCATTCCCACCCAAAACAGGGAAAATAAGAAAAAGAAACTTCCCGTTCATCCCCAGCAAGTACGTTCAACATTAACCATTTATCTCTGCCTTTTAAAATACAACCAAGGAGAGATTCAACCTAGAAATATGTAGAAATTTTCTGACAGTGACAATAATCAACCAATGGAACAAAAGTTGCCTTCAGAAGTTGTGGGAGCTTCATTACTGGAAGCTTTCAAGAAGAAACTGGACTGCCATTTGTCAGAAATGGTATAGGGTCTCCTGCTTGGGCGGAGGGTTGGACTAGATGACCTACAAGGTCCCTTCCAACTCTGTTAATCTGTTAAACCAAATACTTCTTTATTCCATACCTCCCCCCATTTTCTATAAACTCATCTCTAGATCCTCAGCTCACCTTATTAAACAGCAAAAGCCAATACATTTAACACAAGTTAACAAAAATATATATTTCCATTTCTATTTAAAGCCTAATCCTTCTACTTCCTCATAATAATAAACAAAGCATGGCTGTGCTATGGATTCCTGTTATTGTTATAGGGTAGATACATTTCTGAGTAAGGAAATGACCCTTCAGTCGCACTGATTTATCTTCTTCATTTTATCATTTTCTAGATTTTTACAGAGTAAAAGTCAACCTAAATTAGATAAAACAACTCAATTCCTGGGAAGAAAGAGGTGCTGCTGGCAGGGAGATTTCACTAATCAGTTTTGAGGAATATACTACTGTACTCTGATTACTCTTTTATGAATTAAGGTTGCAGACAAGTATTCTTTGGTCTGTCATAATTTCTTAGTTGTTTAGATATGTAGCAATATTTACAAGCTTTACCAGCTATACCAGCCCTGCTTTGTTCTAGGAAATAGGAACTTAATATGGAAACTGAACAAGGAGAGATTCAACCTGGAAATAAGGAGAAACTTTCTGACAGAACAATCAACCAATGGAACAGCTTGCCCTCGGAAGTTGTGGGAGCGCCATCACGTGAGACTTTCAAGAAGAGATTGGACTGCCATTTGTCAGAAATGGTGTAGGGTCTCCTGCTTGGGTGGGGGGTTGGACTAGATGACCTACAAGATCCTTTCCAACTCTGATGATCTGTTATCCATTACTATCATATGATATGCTCTGGTGTCATCTTGATATGTCTGCTCTAATGTGCTCCTCTTGAGACTACTACCCTTGTCATCCAAAACTTCAAAAGGACTAGAATGTATCAACTCTTGTTTACTGCAGTTCCCATTTCACTGAACTATTTTTTTTTAATATATATAATAATAAAGCAAGACTTACCAAATGAAGGAGACTCTCGGCCATCCTCTAATCCCGAATCTCTTTCTCTGTCTCTCTTTCTATGTTTGTGTCCACGGTGTCTATGGCGGCGATGACTTTTTCTTCCACCCAATGGCACATGAACGCCAATAAACAAAGTCCTGTGACCTACACGACAGAATACAGTCTAAGTAAGTAGATTTGATAACGCATCTATCACTAAGACGTTAGGGCTACAATAATGTTTATGCATTATATTGGGGTAAATGCAAGTCCTAAAAATGTGCCGAATTGGGGGAAAGGTGGGGGAAGGCTGAACAGATTTAAATGCATAACTCACACACTTCTTTGCATGTATGTATATGTGTGTGCGCGTGCATGCACATACGGGGAGGCATATTGTACCCAGTCTTTCCAATGCTGACTAGGAATTCTGGTATACTGAATTCTAATGCATTAAAATTAGACAACATGACGATGCCAGTTTGACGCCCCTGCCCTACACCATATTGGGTCTCACCAAACCTTACAGCATTTATCACCTTCTCCATTAAGGCAATTTCTCTGGAAACAAGACAAAAGGAATTCCCTAGAAACAATCTTCATTAAAACTGATAATGCATGATGTAACATGGCTTTATCAAAGTGGCATTGTACCCTAGACAGGATTCTAATTAAAAATAGATTGAGGGATAGAAAATTCAATTAGAAAGAACAGTTGATATAAGCCATATTTCACTGAAATATGAAGAAAGGAACAAGGAAGGAAAAGAGAACATCTGCAATCCACTATTCAAACTCTGTGTTCCTCAAGTTAATTGTAGCCCAGAAACCAATAATTTGGGATTCAAAAAAAGGGGGAAATTAGAGGATTGTAACGGATGATAACTACTGAAGAGAAGACAGAATGGGAACTAAGGAATAAACAGGAAACATGAGGCCTAATGCACACTGAGGTGATAAATCTTGTTTGGAGCATTTCAAATTGCGGGCAGGGGCTTCCCATGATTTTGTTTTCTTCCAGATAAAAAAATTTCCCACAGCATAGAAACAAAAGGCAAAAACAGACTCACATTGTATATAGGAACTGTTACATCATGTGAGTTTTCCCTGCTTTTTCATTACTGCAGTCCCAGCCACAAGTTTCCCATACTATTGTGAAATACTCTTAAAATAATAGATATTGAACATAATGGCTCCACCCTGGCACATTTTCTGTTCTGTTTCCTGCACTGCCCAATCAGAGGCCAAGGGAATTGCCAGCTAAAGGCTATACAACTAAGGAAATATTTAATCTACATTAAATCAAATATCTTTACAAAGAAGAAAAGAGAAAGATTCCATCTATCTGAAAGCTCATTCACGTCAGGAAAGATTATTTTATTTATATTTATATTTCATATTTCTTATCCAACCATCTCCCTCAGAGAAGGGCTGTCTGCATTATAACTTAATGCAGCAGCTGTTAACCAAAGATGAACCCAGAATTATTGCTGCTCGGTGCCCTTCTTAAGAAACATGGTTAGAATGCTTGAGACTCTTTAGCTTGGGAAAAAATGGGATTGAAGACTCTCAGGAAAAGAAGGACATGGTCTGAGGTTTGGACGGCATGGTGATTTATGGTACGATAAAGGTAAAGTAAATGCAGATTTTAAAAATCATTATTATCAGGAATACTGTATTCCAAATATGAAATAGATACAGACCCAGGCTGTGCCCAAAAATACTTTTGTATTCCAAATATGAAATAGATACAAACCAAGGCTGTGCCCAGAAATACTTTTGTGTGTCTCAGCCAAAGAAATGTTTTACAGAAAAGAAACAATGTCAAAGATAAATGGTTACATATAAGGGCTTGTTAATACAGGAAAATAGAGAACTTAAGATGAAATCAAGCGAACAATTGACTGCTGAGGAACTTAGTTTTCAATGGTTTTCATGCGCGCAATTAAGAGAAAGATTTAACGTAGATAAGATCCCACGAATAGAATATGATAAAATGAAATGAAAATGAATTATGTATATAAATAATGAACAAGTGACTGCTAGAACATACTGTATGCAATTTGAAATAGAAGTTACAGAATGCATGATAAAACGGGCCAAGAACGTTTTTGTTTGGTGGGTTGGTTTTTATATTTGTTTGGAAGGGACTGTGATCTCCTAATACAACCTTCTGCCCAAAGCAGGAGTTCACTATTTAAATGGATTAATGGAGAGAATATGGTTAAAAGGTATGAAATTTACATTCTCTTACAATTTAAAAGAGTACTTTTATAAAATGATGCACCATTGGTATATGATTCCAGAAGAGTTGTCTATGATGTCTCAGTACTCAAATTTAATTGGTTCCAGGAGTCCCAATGAGTATATCTATGAGTACCAAGCAATTTTTTCCCACGAGGAATAATGTAATGAGTCATAAGGCAAGCGACACTGACTAGTTTCTAGCTTGTGCACTGAGTACCAAACGGTGAGTATGGGGACAATTTTTTTGCATAAAAATGCATTGAGTACAGTGGTGGGACTCAAAAATTTTTACTACCGGTTCTATGGGTGTAGCTTGGTGGGCGTGGCTTGGTGGGCATGACAGGGGAAGGATAGTGCAAAATCCCCATTCCCCTCCCCACTGCAGGGGAATGATATTACAAAATCCCCATTCCCCTCCCCACCCCACTAACCTGCTTTCCAGCTCCGTTCTCCTGTGCAGGGCAACAAAAGAAGACCCAGCCAATCAGCTGGGACTTGGGAGGTACAGAATAGATGGGAATGGGGCCAGTCAGAGGTGGTATTTGCCGGTTCTCCGAACTACTCAAAATTTCTGCTATTGGTTTTCCAGAACTGGTCAGAACCTGCGGAATACTACTTCTGATTGAGTACCAAATTTCAAAGCAGTTGAGTACCAAGGTATTAAGGTACTTCTTGGAAATGTGAAAATATGAAGAGACATTTTATCATGTATTTTCTTTTGTATTTCTTCTTTTTTTCTCTTTCCTTAATTCAGTGCTCTTCCAACAGTTGTTACTGAAGAAGTTCCTTTCGAACTGAGACTGTGTCCAGGCGGTGGAGGAATAATTGAATCAATGGAATATCTTGTTCTGTATTGCCCTCTCTATGTAGGCATTCACCAGAAATTAATATTTCCACTCTTTACAAAATATCCTGGTTATTCCAATTTGTTTTATCTAAAGATGTTATTACCAAATCAATCTGACCGTATTTCCTTACCTACAGCCACGTACTGTTCCTCCTCTGCACAGAATGCCATAGTATTAACTCTACACCTTTTTAGAATAACTACATATTTCCTTTTATCTTAATTAATTGTGAGTTTTGTATTTTATTTGCTGGTTTATGACTGAGTCAAGATTTTATTGATTGAACATTTATGTTTCTGTAGTTTTTTTAAGCCTACAGAAAATATTTTTTCATTAAAAGGTCTTTTACAAGGAAAAAGGGGGCTGAAGGAGGGCATAAATCATGAGATGGGCAAATTCATAAAATATATAAATTCAAATAGCATGGAGAAAATAGATAGGAAGCTTTTTTCACTAAAATCGGGGCTCATCCAATAAAGCTAATTAAAAAGTGTTTTTGAAAATGAAGCCTAGAATACATAATTCAGCATGAAAGCAAATGTAACCATGGCCACTAATTTGAATGGTTTAGAAGGGAATTGGATAAATTTATGGAGAGCAGGTCAATCAAGGGCTACTAATTTAAAAAAAAAACATTGATTCTTTGGATATCGTAGAAAGTAAACCAATAGTTTAAAACAAAAATCATCAAAGGGTAAGATAAGAGCTGTTAAACTTGAAACTCAGCCTCACCTCCAGATGCAGGCAGTATGCTTTCAAATGACAGCTGCAGGGGAACAACATAGGATAAAGAATAGATCCTCATCTTCAGTGGTGGGATTCAAATAATTTAACAACCGGTTCTCTGCCCTAATGATTTCTTCCAACAACCAGTTCACCAAACTGCTCAGAAAGTTAACTGGTTCTCCCAAACTGGTGCAAACTGGCTGAATCCCACCTCTGCTCATGTCATCTTGAAGACCCAAGAACACCTGGCATTGTGAGAAAGAAAATACCTACCTGTCCTGATTTATTTATGTTATTTTGTCAAGTGATTATTAGATAACAGGCATAAGTATAAACATGGTTATGAATACATGAAATGGATACGAATAACAAAAAAAAAAGAAACAATAGGACAGGGATGGTAGGCACGCTTATGCGCCCCTACAGACCTCTTAGGAAAGGGGTGATCTAGCAGGACTGTTCTGCTACACCTACCCATGTACTTAACCACTTTGTGCATCTGATGTGGTGGTCCCTGATCAACCCCAGTAAACATTAAGAGGCATGTGGAAATTAAAAGGTAATTAACTGCACCTTTTTTGTTACAAATACCGTGTTTCCCCAAAAATAAGACACTGTCTTATATTTTTTTTGGCTCCCAAAAACACACTAGGTCTTATTTTCGGGGTAGGTCTTATATATTTATGGTGCCAAATAGTGGGTGTGAGTGTGTAGGGAGGGTGTTTCGCGGGTGCACGGTTGCTCCCTGAAAAGTCTTCCTGGAACTGGAGATTTATACTAGGTCTTATTTTCGGGGTAGGTCTTATATTAGGGCAGGTTTAGAAAATAGTGCTAGGTCTTACTTTCAGGGTAGGTCTTATTTTCGGGAAAACACGGTAGTGGAAGCTAGTGAGGTCCTTCTACTACAGCACAACTCAAAGAAAGGTAACTCAGTTCCCTTCTGTAGGCCATAGCTGGTTTCAAAAAGTAGTTTCCAAAAGCCGGAAACATTTCACAGCTAGTTTTAAAAGTCTGAAGCAGACAGGAGAGATGTCCCATGACTTCAGTAAAATCATGGAGGGTTTCCTATTAGAATGTAATTCATACAAAGCTTTCCCAAACACATCTGAAGAAATAAACAGCTTAATCACAATACATCACTAACTCGTGATAACTTTAGGATTCTACATTTAGGATACAGATAAAGTGTATCTTTATCCTAAATGTATAATGACATGCATTTAACAAGTATACTATTATAAGGCAAACATTTATTTTTATTTTCTTTCCAGGAAGGGATTGCTTTGCTTTTTTTCTTTTTTTTTTTCTCCAGCATTCAGAGGCTGAGACACAGTCTCCAAAGTGATCTAAACAAGTCACCTGAGACAATGATGCTGCGTTTTTGTGTCTGTGAACAAGGTCACAGCAAAAGTATGGCGTAAAAATAACCAGTAGGGATGTCCTGTACAAAAGACAGAAGTGGCCAAGAGGTTTTTAGCTCATCAAATCCATCAATTCAACCTGGAGATCTAGAAGGAAACTGAAGAATTTATAGCTTCCTACGTAATTCTTAAAGGAGAAGACTGGAGCTTTGCTTCCTGGGTCAACTAACTCACCACACATGAAATAAAATGTAAATGAAAAGCTCCATGATCCAAAGGAGAAACTCTCACCCACATTGATGAGATTAATAATGAATGGTAATAAGTATAGCAATAGCAACAGCACTTAGATTTATATACTGCTTTATTTACTTATTTATTTACTTATTTATTTACGTATGTATGTATGTATGTATGTATGTATGTACCGTGTTTCCCCCCAAATAAGACACTGTCTTATATTTTTTTGGCTCCTAAAAACACACTAGGTCTTATTTTCGGGGTAGGTCTTATATATTTATGGTGCCAAATAGTGGGTGTGAGTGTGTAGGGGGGGTGTTTCGCGGGTGCACGGTTGCTCCCTGAAAAGTCTTCCTGGAACTGGAGATTTACACTAGGTCTTATTTTCGGGGTAGGTCTTATATTAGGGCAGGTTTAGAAAATAGTGCTAGGTCTTACTTTAGGGGTAGGTCTTATTTTCGGGGAAACATGGTATGTATGTATGTACAACTCTGTCTAAGCAGTTTACAGAGTCAGCATATTGCCCCCAACAATTTTGGGTCCTCATTTTACCCACCTCAGAAGGATGGAAGGCTGAGTCAACCTTAAATATATATAGGTAAGTCTGCCCCTAACATGAATTTCTGTTGTGGCCTGTTGGCCACCAGCCCCTCCAGCAGCTGAATCAGAGGAGGAGGAGGAAGTATGGGAGTCAGGGTCAGCTTCAGGGCAACCCTTGAGCTCTGAGGAGGAAGAGGCAATGGAGCTGGCAGAGAGAGAGAGACAGACAGAGGCGAAGCCTGGGCCATCCGTCAGCCTCAGATGGAGAGTCAGCAGCCCCAGGTCTGGAGGTGGCTGATGAGGAAGATGAGGAACAGCTGGGTCCAGTGCCCGACATACAGATGCGCAGAAGGCAGAGAAAAGGAGAGCAGTGAAAAGCCATGGGCCGATCCTGGGGAAGGAAGAGCCACCACTGCTAACAAGGCCCCAGCCTAGCTCTGGGGATAAAAGGCAGGGGGCAGGGATGAATGAGTGTGGCAGACAACCATTCATCTTCCAGATGGACAGACTTGTTAGCTTGCGTTGAGAGAGAAATTTTTTGCCTAATAAAGGAATCTTTTGAGTTCACATCAGAAGGTTTGTCGTGCTTGGGGAGCTGGATCAGAACCATTTCCTTTTAATGCTTAGTATCAATATTACTGTGTAGAAGGCCCTATAAATCTGACAGCAAAATATAGGTAGCCCCCATTTAACGAGCAGTCACCCAACAGCTGTTCAAAGTTATGATGGATTCCTCCAAAAGCTAATTACAGAAGCCCTCGATTTACAACAATTTAGTGACTGTTCAAAGTTACAAGGGCACTGACAAAAGTGACTTAGGACCGTTTTTCCCAGTTACGACCTTTGCAGCATCCTCATGTTCATGTTATCCAAATTCAGATGCTTGGCAACTGGTTCATACTTACAACCATTGCTGTGTCCCAAGGTCATCTGATCCAGGAGTGGGATTCTACCAGTTCGCACCTATTCACTAGAAGCGGTTGTTAACATTGTAAGCAGTTTGGAGAACCGCCTGTTAGAAGAAATTATTGGCCTAATCCTGTAAGGAAGGCAGGAAGGAAACATTCTGGTGTTGCTTACAGAAACTGCCTCTCCATTAACCCTTATTACATTCTTGGCAGGACTAGACTTCCTGTCTCAGGAACGTCTCTGGAGTTTTTTTCCCCCTTCTTTGCTGGTACTTTGCTTGTGTGGAGTGACCATTCAAAGTTACAATGGCACTGAAAAAAGTGACTTACACTTACGAATGTTGCAGCATCCCCACAGTCACGAGGCCAGGCGAGGAGATGCATGCCTCGATGTGAGTGATGTTGAGTTGGCCACGCCCAGCCAGTCACATTACCACCAAGCCACGCCCACCAATGAAGCCATGCCTGTTAAGTTTGCATGAAGAGGCAGACGTGGAGTGCTTCAGCTCTTAAGTTTATTAGTGACTTCAGCTCAGAACGGACCCGATTTGGCTTAGCCAAGGCAGCTATATATAGCCGGCTGCCTCGGCTGACAGCCAATCAGAGTGCAGGGTTTTCCCGCACTTTTTAACCAATCATTTCAAACACTTTACAAGAACAACCAATCAATTCAAACTCTGCATACATAACACCCCTCCCCACTAGGTTCAGTCCATACTCAAACCCCATCTATCTAATGTATTCTTTTAAATAGGTGGGGCTCTTACGTGCGTTGAGACCTACATGGTTCAGATGTTTTAAGGTTCTCACCTTGTGAGGGAGGAAATGTGTCTGTTGACATTTCCTTACTTGGACTTCTATTAGTGGTAGAACCTGTTTGGTTACTACAACCTGGTCTCTCCTCCCAATCCATCTCCAACCCAATGTCAGCACCTAAGTCAGGTAGTGATGTGCAATCTTCCATTTGTAAAAATGGTTGTTGGCACTGTGACAGGTTTTGGGGTGGTTCCTGTCGTGTTAGCTCGTTACACATGGGGTTGATTCTAGCTTGCTGATTATCCTCATAATCCTCCCCTTCCCCCCTAGAAGAGGCAGTAGGTATGGGAACCAGAGAGGAGCAATGGCGACGCTCCTGAGGTAGTCTGGATCTTAACTGGTCAATGTGCCTGCTCCAGAGGACACCATCCTCCGTTTGTACCCTGTAAGACCTGGGGCCTGTGATTTGCGTTATCTCAGCAGGAATCCATAATGGTTCACCCATAAGGTTCTTAGCATAAACAGAATCACCCACAGTGAATGTGCAAATTTTGCTAGTGGAATCTAGTGGTGCGTTGGGTGCGTAAGTGGGATGAAGGCGGTCAAGGGAGACCTGAGTTTCCTACCCATCAACAATTCAGCTGGGGTTAAGTTAGTTGAGGGGTTGGGAGTGATATGCTGGACACTGAGTAGTTTTTCAACTTTCTCAGTGATGGACCCAATTGCTGAAGTTTTTCCTTGGTAAATCGTACCATATGTTCAGCCCGGCCATTAGTCAAGGATGCCCAGGGGCTGTTAGGGCATGTCTGATACCCTGCTGTGCTAAATATGATTCAAAAAGGTTGGATGTAAACTGAGGGCCATTGTCAGAAACAAGCACATCAGGTAACCCATGAGTTACAAAAAGTTTTTTAAGCTGTTTAATGACAGCTTCAGTTGTGGTGGATGCCATAGGGATAACCTCTAGCCATTTGGAATATGCATCTACTATAATAAGAAAACTGTGCCCTCTGGTAGGGCCAGCAAAATCAATGTGAATCCTGGACCATGGGCCCCTAGGACATTCCCATTCCTGTTTGGGGAGAGGTGGGGCAGGCCTGACTACCTGACAGTTGGGACAGGATGCAACCCAGTTTTCAACCATTTTGTCAATACCTAGCCACCATACATAACTCCTGGCCAATCCCTTCATTCTGACAATTCCCGGATGACCCTCATGTAACATTTCCAAAACCTCTTTCTGTAGTTTTGCAGGAATAATCACCCTGTTACCCCACAAAATACATCCTCTTAATACAGATAATTCAGTTTGCCTGGATTTAAAAGGTTGGGCAAGTTGAGGTAGGTCTTGAAGTGGCCAACCTTTCTTAATCCAGCCTATAACAGGAGCCAATAAAGTGTCTTTGGCAGTCTCTCTGGCAATTTCAGCAGCATGTACTGGAAGCTTGGCAACAGTTTCTAGAAAAAGGTGTGAGTCTCAGGAACAGGGTCCTCAATGTGTGAAGGAAGCGGGCAGCGACTCAAAGCATCTGCATGCCCAATGTCTTTACCAGGTCTGTGGATCAGTTTGTATGAATAAGCAGCAAGAAATTCGGTCCATCTCAGCATTCTTGGTGACAGGATCCTGTGCGTTGGTCTGTCTCCTGCCACGATGTCTAACAGAGGTTTGTGATCTGTGACCATAGTAAATGTTCTCCCATATAGATACTCATGGAATTTCTTGACAGCTGCTACAATTGCCAAAGCTTCCTTGTCCAGTTGGCTGTAGTTTCTCTCTGCTTTAGTCAAGGTGCGAGAGTAAAATGCAATAGGGGCTTCCCTTCCGCTGGGAAGCATGTGGTTCAACACCCCCCCACTACCACTCCGAAAGGGGAGGCATCACAAGTCAGAACAACAGGCAAGTTCTCAGAGAACTGTATCAGTACAGAATCAGATGTGATTTGTCTCTTAATATTGTTAAATGCAGCTTGTTCCTTTCTGCCCCAGACCCATGCAGGTTTTTTGTCCAGTAATCTATGTAGGGATTCTGCAATGGTTGCCTTCTGAGGTAGAAACATATGATAGAAGTTAATGAGTCCCAAGAATGCTTGCAAATCTGTTTTGCATTTTGGCCTGGGGGCTTCTTTGATTGCCTGAACTTTGGCTTCTGTGGGGTGGATGCCATGTTTATCAATCATGTAACCCAAGAATTCTACTTTGTTAGTTATAAGTGTGCATTTTTCTTCTTTGACTTTTAGCCCCGCTTTTTTGAATCTGGTTAGACTTCTCTGAGTCTCTCGTGTAACTGAGTGTCATTTTCAGCAGAAATTAGAACATCATCAAAATAGGGCACCACCCCTGGCAACCCTTGTAGCATCCTTTCCATAAGGCTTTGGAAGATGCCTGGTGCTACGCTTACTCCAAATTGCAACCTTTTGCATTTGAAAGCACCTCTATGGGTTACAATGGTTTGGGCTTCTGCAGTGGCATCATCAACTGTTAACTGTTGATATGCCTGGGCCAGGTCCAATTTGGCGAAAACTGTGCCCCCTCCAAGAGAATGTAATAAATGATGCACCACTGGAACTGGATATGCGCTCTGTTGTAGCGCATGGTTCAATGTCCCCTTGTAGTCTCCGCAGATTCTCACAGACCCATCAGCCTTGACTGGTGTGACTATGGGTTTCTCCTACCTGGAGTGGTCAGTGGGCTCTAAAACCCCTTGGGCTATTAGTTTATCTAATTGTGCATCAATTTTTCCTTTAAGGCAAATGGAACCCTTCTGGGTTTTAAACGAATTGGTTGTACCTTGGGATCTAGGTTAAAGGTGATAGGGGTCCCCAAGTACTTGCCTAATCCGTCGCTGAAGACCTCTGGTAATTCAGACTTCAAGGCCTCTTCCCACTCAGTGTTGCTCACGTGATTGATGCCAGTCACCTTGATGCCCAGTGGGTTGAACCATTCAAGTCCCAGCAGACTTGGGCGATCCTTGTCTACGATGGTCAGGGGTAGACACTTGGTGTGGCCCTTGAACTTCACGTTGAATTCTCTTGTTCCAACTACTGGAATCTTGTTCCCTTGGTAGTCTTTAAGAGTCAATGCTTGCTTCTTGAAGTGAGTCTTCTGAATATTTGGTAATAGTTTCTGAATAGTGTCCCATGACACCATAGATAGATATGAGCCTGAGTCCACTTCCATTTGGCAAGGCCTTCCTTCAATAAGTACCTTGACATGCACTTTTCTGCTTTTTAAAGGAGAAGAATGACCAATAGTTACTGTTTGATCAGTTTCATTCTTCCCATTTGCTTCTGTACTGCGCCCCATTTTCTCACTGAGGTTGTTTGGCTTGAATTCTTTGTCTTTGTTTGCAGCAAACTTCCTTCTGTTGGGTGGAGTTCTGGATGATTTGCAGACTCTGCTACGTGTCCTCTTTTTCACAACGGAGGCAAATGGTGTCTAGAAACTTGCATTCAGTGCGGGTGGCTTCCCCACAACCTCTGCAGTAAAATCTTGCCTCTTTCTTCCCAGGTCTTTCTTTTTCCGCTCCATTCTGAGTCTGTAAATTCCTTCCTCCACCTCACTGCAATCTGACTCAGAATCTAGGTCCTCACAATGCTTTGTGGTGGACTTTTCCCCATCAGGATGGCTCGTGGCCCTGTTTATCTTCTTCATGGCTGCTGCTGAGGACTGGGTAGCTTCTGCTGAAGAGGCTTCTTCTATTGCTTCTTTCAGCGTGAACTTAGGTTTCATTAATAACTTGCTCTGTAACACCTTGTCTTTGAGGCCCAGTACAAAACAATCGCGCATGGCTTCCTCTAAACTGTTGAATTCACATGCACCCCCAATGTCTCTTAAACTTGCCACGAAGTCGTTTATGCTTTCGTTTTCCCCCTGATCACGACGGTAAAACTCGTGTCTCTTAATGAGGCACGATACTTGTGGCGCATAATGGGCTCTTAATAGCCTTTCCAAATCAGGCCAAGCCATTACCTTCATGTCTGCTGCTCCTGCGTGTGCCTTCGCCATCTTGAAAACTGCCGGACCGCAAAACATAAGGAAGACTGCCCTCTTCCGCTGCTCAGAAATGGCGGCAAGATCGTTTCCCTCCAATACATTTGGAAACGATCTGCATACGACTCCCAGTCTTCTGCCGTCGGATTGAACGGGGCTGGGGGTGTTCAGCGCAGCCATCTCGCTCTTCTTCTGTTCCGCGTTGCCTTCTTCTTCAGGGGAATCCCACCTTCATCGCCAGTGTTAAGTTTGCATGAAGAGGCAGACGTGGAGTGCTTGAGCTCTTAAGTTTATTAGTGACTTCAGCTCAGAACGGACCCGATTTGGCTTAGCCGAGGCAGCTATATATAGCCGGCTGCCTCGGCTGACAGCCAATCAGAGTGCAGGATTTTCCCGCACTTTTTAACCAATCATTTCAAACACTTTACAAGAACAACCAATCAATTCAAACTCTGCATACATAACAATGCCCACAGAACCGGTTGTTAAAAAATAGAATCCCACCCCTGATCTGATCCCCTTTTGTGACCTTCTGACAAACATAGTCAATAGGGAACCCAGATTCACTTAACAACCGGGTTACTAATTTCACAACTGCAATGATTCACTTTAACAACTCAGGCAAGAAAATTCGCAAAATGGGGCAAAACTCACTTAACAAATATCTCATTTAATAATTTTGGGCTCAATTGGGGCCATAAGTTGAGGATTACCTGTGCAACCCAGTTCCGGAGTTTTGATGGCTTCACACAATTCCCACAGTTACACAACCACATTTCAGGCATTTGGCAACTGATTCATCTTCATGGCTGGTTGCAGCGTTCAGTGCTCAGGAGTTCATGATTGATGGTTTCCACGCAAAAAACACCATGGGAATACATTGATTCATTTAACGTGACAGTGGCATTTGCTTATCAACTGCTGTGTAAAACCCCTAAGGTCTGGTTACATGAATGCCTCGACTTATAACTATCATGACTTATAACAGTAAGTAGCTGCTGCCAAGCAGGGAAGCATGCATGGGGTGGCCAGAAAGAATGGCATGATTGCAGACAAGACAGGAAGCTGAGATGGTTAAACTGTTTCTTTTATCCAAATAAGTTATTATATTTTATTTTGTCCCTAATTCAAAATTGCTTCTGGATTTTGTGTTTGCAATGAGGAAAAAAAATGAAACGATTCTGTTTTCATAAATTAGACAGGCTTATTGTTATAGAAATAAGACACAAGGACAGTTTTTCCCACATGCCATCACTCTGCTAAACAACTAATTCCGACAATGCTGTCAAATTATTTACTAAGACTGTATTATTATTATTATTCTCATTCTTCCTAGTACCTATCTCTTCCTACTTATGACTATAACTGTGTTGCTTGTATCTTTACAATTTATATTGTTTTATTTGTTTCCTAATATGATTTGATTGCTTATTAGTAATCTATGACTATCACTAAGTGTTGTATCTTATGATTCTTGATGAATGTATTTTATCTTTTTTCTTTATGTTTGGAGCTTATGCACTGAAGACAAATTCCTTGTGTGTCCAGTCACACTTGGTCAATAAAGAATTCTATTCTATTCTATTCTATTCTATTCTATTCTATTCTATTCTATTCTATTCTATTCTAAATGGCTTGCACATATTGCTGTGTAAAAGCAAAACGCTGTAGTTGTAATGTTGTTACCTTTGACTGTGCCAAAGACAGTTGGAAGTGGGTGCCTTTTTTCTTTTCTTTTTCTCCCTTTACACTATACCCCCTCTCAGTGGTGGGATTGAAATATTTTTACCACTGGTTCGGTGGGTGTGGCTTGGTGGCTGCGCTTTGCGTGCATGCGCATGCCAAACGTGCACTTCACACAGGCACAGAAGCATTCTAACTCACCTCCTGCAAGCCTGCACTCTCCTGGTCGCTTCAGCAGCTGCCATGCAGCACTCTTCTGTGCCGCACAAAGCAGCTGCGCTTCAAATTCAGAGGATAAAGGTGAGTATGGGAGCCCGGGCGGGCAGGTGGGCTCAACAGCAGAGCGGAAGAGAGAACCGGTTCAGTCTCCACTGCTCATCACTGCTACTGGCTCAGCAGAACCAGGTCGAACCGGTAGAATACCACCACTGCCCCCTCTTTTTCCCTTCCTCTCTTCTTACTTTTCCATGTTTTTTTCTTTGTATTTTGTACTTTGGTAAACCAATAAAAAAGTTTTAATTGGGAAAAGACAGGGGTGGCTGTTGCTGAGTGAGGTGCAGTGCAAGCAGCTTACCAGGGCAACTATTGACCTTCCTTGCTAGCTTCCTCATCGGCTTTGCTTGTGGGAAGCCAGCGAAGAATAGTGATCATGTGGCTGTAGGATGCTGCAATCGTTGTAAGTGTGAGCCAGTTGCCAAGCACTCAGATCACAATCACATGAGCCTAGGGGTGCTGGGACAGCCAGAATTCAAGGACCATAAGTACCACTTGTTTGGTACCATTGCAACTTCAAATGGTTGCTGAACCAATGGCCCTTTCCCGAGAACTAGGTATCTCCTTCTCCTTAAACCGTCAGTGAATTAAGGAGGAATCTGCCTGAGGCACTTGCACATTTTACCTCATTGCTTTTAAAAAAAAAATTCAATCCCAAATTGTCATCAGGAATTTGGGGTGGGGGGGAGGAGTCCAAAACATAGATTACTTCCAAACATTTGAGTTGCTTGAAGATTAGCAACAGCGTACCTTCTTTACACGTGTTTCAAAGCAATAAAAGCTTCAGTCAGAAATAAACAGCTCTCACCTTCCAAGTCTTCCTTTTCAAAATGAGTCTTGAGGATAGAGCGTGTTCCTCCCTGGTCCACCACCGCCTCTTCATCATTCCTCTGTAACATAAAAGTGGTTGTAGATATCATTTTCCAGCAGGCTGCAATTCTGCACGATTTATTTTAAAACAACAATAAAAAAAACCCCATCAGAATAAGCACTGCTGGCTCTAATTAAAAGATAATGTGGTATCTTCTTCCCATCAACACCAACACCTCTAAGAAGCAGATCTCAACACTCCCTGCTGCTGTTTTAAAGACTGGTTCCACTCTAGAGAACTTAACATGGTCATCCTAAATAGCATCTGTGGATAGCCTTAACACTTCCATATAACTTCACAGAAGCTTCTGCTGATAAAATACTTTCCCTGTTCATGCTAACAAAGTTCTGATTGCCTAGCATAAGGTTAATTAGCATGTAAAAATAACAAAACAGGATGAGTTAGGCCACTAAGCAATACTGACACGTTGCCTGAGAGAGCCAAATGGAACAAAAGGTGATAGGCTACTTCCTTTATATAGAAGAGCAGATCTCACCAAGGAAACTACAACATGAATCTTAATTGGTTAGAATTAATCGCTTAAACTCTACAATGGCATGCCGCTATTTTATTTATTCAATTTCTGTAGCTGCCCATCTCAGTCAATGGCTCTGTCACTGTGCAAACCACTGCAGACTTTTTAAATGAATTATCATGGCCAGTGAATGAGTTAGAATTAAGCTTAGAGATCTATTATTAGTGCATCCTATTCATGATACATGAATAAATGTATTCATGTATCAGGAATATCATTGTATTTATGTATCAGGAATATCACGTATACATGAATACATGATATTCATGATACATGAATACATGAATATATGATACAACCAGAGCAACTAACAGAGAGGTGATGAGTTTTATAAAAGCAGACATATTATTATAAGGCAAAATCACAAGACTATGTCTGATTTACTTTGGCCATGTCATGCAGGCAAATTCATTGGAGAAGTCAATGATGCTAGGAATAGTGGTTAGTGGAAGAAGAAGAAGGGGCAAACAAAGAACACAATGTTTTGGTAACATCAGAACTGATACAAAGATGAACATCCAATAACCGTAAGAAGCTGTGCTTGAAGGGTAGCGTGGATAGCATTTGCCTATAAAGTCACACACAAATGAATGGTTAAACAACATTCATGATTCCAGAAATGATTGACTTCAACAGAAAGATGTTAGTTACGATTTCTATTCATCCACTGTCTTTTTTATTACTATAGCACTATTTATAATTACTAATCCTGTTTTAATTCACATGAACAGTATCACGATTTCCACCTTCAATAATTCTCATGTGTTATTGCCAGATCTTCTCATCATGAGTAAGTCTGAAAAATCTCTCTGATCCTGTATTGTCACATGAAGAGGTTTGCCACTGACTTGTGTTTTCAAACTTTCATTTAGTAAAAAAATAAAAAAAAGTTGGATGCAGTGTTTTGATGGTTAGTATTTCTTATGCTCTGGCTGGGAACATACCAAATAAAACACAACTTACTATTCTTACTAGGCGTTCCAACAAGGTGACCCAGGAAGAAATGTAGGTCAGCAGTAGTCATACATCTCCTTGAAACAGCTAACCAAGTGTTCTGCTACTGATAATGCAAAAGTTGCATGTTGCAGTAGTCATACATCTCCTTGAAACAGCTAACCAAGTGTTCTGCTACTGATAATGCAAAAGTTGCATGTTGCAATTGATCTTCCCTTGTTCTTCTTCACCATACCTCTACTTCTAATCACAGTTAATGTTTGCAACTACAGGAGCTTTTGTCACTATGTACAACCTGCCATTATAGATGCTAGGTTGGTTGGAGTGAGCCACTGTTATTCCTAACTATCAGTAGTATCAGAAGAAGAAAATATAAACTTTCAAGTGGTCTCAACTACTTTCAAAGTGCTAAAGACCAGATGACTGCAAGGAATATAAATCCATCCATTCCCACCATTCAGTCAAAGCTGAGGAAGCTATTTGGGATGTGAAATGCCTTCAAGGAAGAACAAAGAAAGTCCAGTTGCCTTTTGAAAGAGCACCTTTGGGACAAGAAATGAAAAGCTTCCACTAAACCAATTATGAAACTATCTCATTCAGATAATGTAGACATTAAAAAAAAACTAGTATAAACTGAATCCCCTTTTAAGAAGCCATAATGCTAAGCTGTAAGGTTTTTATTTTTGGAGAGATATTTAATGTATATAGCTAATAGAGGTATATTTTACTGATTTGTTTATCAAATCTCTATGCCACCCATCACACCCGTGCCTCTTATACATTATAATTATATATTACACATATTTTTGCATCATTTTAATTTTTACTCTGTTGTAATCAGCCCAAAAGTTCGTGACTGGCAAGAGCTATAAAAAAAACCCTGCAAATAAATAAATAATTCAGTATGATGCACTGTCTATGTCTCTGGGGCTTATTCTACATTCCATTGTTTAAAATTCTGGCTAGAATAATGTGCCAGTGTCTCATTAAAAGAACTGTGAGCATGCATGTGTCATCCAACCGCTCCTTCTTTAGAAATGTAGGTCTATAATACAATTGTTAATTTAAATATCACTACAGAAGTAGTTCATGCCATTATGACCAGTACAGTCCTTCGTGCAAAACATATATTGTAAGATAGTCCTGATTATCTTATAAGAAAACCTGAACAGATGCTCACTACTAAGATGCATTTTCTGCAATGAAATCCCTTCTTTTTCTGTTCCACTTATTTTTAGGCATTTAGACAAATCCAGAGCAAACAGCTCTTGTACTGCATTATTAATCTGTATACATTACAATCTGTATTTCTGGACATGTATTATGTTCAGCACTTTTCGTTAATATTCACGTTGAGCAGCGCAACAATTAGCTTCATTAAAGCCAAAGAGGAGCATGCTAATAGAACATATGGATAGCTCAGAGCACAGAAGAAGACATTTTTTCAAAGGTTATCAAGTTCTTGTCTTGGTTGTAGAAGCTAACAAACCCCTGCAAGCTGTCCATGAGATGAAAGCCATTGTGCCCATCTGATTTATTAGACTAACATTTATTCACCCATCTGATGCCGCCGCCCTCCTCCCTTTTTACAGACGTAATGATATTATCCTTCTGAATGTGATAAATGTAGTCCTTGGTTAATGATGGTAATTGGAACCAGAAACTCCTGTCACTGAGTGACGTGGTTCTAAAGCACAATGTCCCATGGCTGCTCTGGCTTACAATGGCAGTTCTGGCCGTTCCAGTTGCCCTTGTTAAGCAAATCCCATGAGGTTCATTAGGTGCAACACCATCTGATCGCCATTTGCTACCTGCTGCCAGCAATGCCATTCACTCTGCTTGTCAGAAGCTGGCAGTGAAGGTCACAAATGGCAACAGAATAGACTAACAGAGTTGGAAGGGATCTTGGAAATCTTCTAGTCCAACCCCCTGCTTAGGCAGGAAATCCTGCACCATTTCAGACAAAGGGTTGTCCAATCTCTTCTTTAAAACTTTCAGTGTTGTAACATTCACAAATTCTGGAGGTAAGTTGTTCCACTGATAAATTGTTCTAACAATTTTTCCTTAGTTCTAGATTGCTTCTCTCCTTGATTAGTTTCTATCCATTGCTTCTTGTTCTGTCTTCAGGTGCTTTGGAGAATAGCTTGACTCCCTCTTCTTTGTGTCTACCTCAGCTGTTCATCTGACGTTCAAGCCGTTAAGAGATCAATCACGTCTGAAGGTTTAGTGAATGCTTTATTTGCCTCTCGTGCCAAAACAGCAGGTAACAACAAGCAAAATATATTAAAGTGAGCTCTGGCTTGCTTTGCAATCCAGAGCTGTATTTATACATGTCATTCATTAGTCAATTACCTAATAACTATAACTATCTTCCGGCCGCCGCCGCTGCCTAACATCCGGAATATTTACACAAAACACATTAATGATCCCCAGCCTTTTATCGTTGCTCCCCTACACCCTCGTCACACCCTGTGCCATCTCACCCCATTCCACCCTCGCTACCTAACTACATCACACACACCCTGTATGGCCCCTGAATTCTTCTAGCCGTTCCGAGCTTTGGTGTGAATCTCTGGTCTTGCACAGTCCCCTCCTAGTTCGCTGACACAGCCCACTCCTAGTTTGTTGACGTCATCTCTTTGAATGTTAGAAAGTCATTGCCTACACATAACGCTACAGCTACTCGAAACCGTGCAAGGCGCGATCCGGTGCTTGGAACAGTCAAGTCCATTTCTCTCAAGGGATGTGCGATTATTGCCCCATCAAACGTCAGTTGTCGCAGCTCCACACAGTTCACCTTTGGAGTCGTGACAGGCAACCCCTGAAATATTGGAACACTCTTATCATGTCACCCCTAGTCCTTCTTTTCATCAGACTAGACATACCCAATTCCAACAACTGTTCTTCATATGTTTTAGCCTCCAGTCCCCTAATCATCTTTGTTGCTCTTCTCTGCACTCCTCCTAGAGTCTCAACATCTTTTTTACATTGTGGCAACCAAAACTGGATGCAGTATTCCAAGTGTAGCCTTACTAAGGCATTATAAAGTGGTATTAACACTTCGATGGGATGCTGCCACTGATACAAGTGCAAGCTGGTTGCCAAGCACTCAAATCACGATCCCATAACTGCTGGGTTAGTGTATGGGCTGCAAACTTTGAAGACCAGGCATAAGTCTCCTTGTTCAATGCTGTTGTAACTTTAAACAGTTGCTGAAGGAGTGGTCATTAACTGAGGACCACCTGTATTATATTTCACATTAAAAAAGAGGTAAAGGGGTCCCTGCAGATTTTACTCCACTAGTCATTCGCTGACTATAGGGGGCGGTACTCATCCCTGTTTCAAGGCCACTGAGCCAGTGCTGCCCGAAGACATTTCCGTAGTCATGTGGACAGCATGACATCACAGAGCACCGTTATCTTCTCACTGAAATTGTACATTTTTATCTGCTCGCATTTGCATGCTTTGGAACTGTAGGTTGGCAGGAGCTAGGGCAAAAACAGAAGCTCGCCGCATTGCATGACACTTAGATCTCGAACCTGGACTGCTGGCTTTCTAGCTGACAAGTCCAACATCTTAGCCAGAGGTGCTATTCAGCCAGTTCTGACCAGTTCTGGAGAATCAGTAGTGGAAATTTTGAGTAGTTTGGAGAACTGGCAAATACCACCTCTGACTGGTCCCGCCCCCATGTATTCTCTCCCTCCCAAGTCCCAGCTGATTGGCTGGGTCTTCGTTTGTTGCCCTGCACAGGAGAACAGAGCTGGAAAGCAGATTAGTGGGGTGAGGAGGGAATTGGATTTTGCAGTAACCTTCCCCTGCCACGCCCGCCAAGCCACATCCATAGAACTGGTAGTAAAAAAAATTTGAATCCCACCACTGGTCTTAGCCACTGAGCTACTGCACCACTCATTCCACATAAAGCACTGAGGAAAATGTTCTGACGTTTATTTCTGAAAAATAAATCTCCCTCAAAAACACCTGTTAGTTTTGTTGTTGTTTTCTAAAATACAGTTAAAACTAGATTCTAGATTCAAAGTTTTATATTAAAACAACATTTTTAAAAATAGCCTAACCTCAACAATTTACTGCATTAAGGTTATTGGAAAGGATATGATACTTTTTACATTTGTTTTTATTTAGATTTTATTTATATTTTCACCCATCTCTATGCCATGAGGTACAGGATTTGCATGGAAGTACCACACAACTAGTTCTCATTCCAGAGCTTTATCTTTCTTGAGGCTGCCTGTCAGTCACGAGCATCAGAACACTTTAGCACTTTCCCTCCATCTTTTTTTAATATGGTAGTAATTTTATTAAAGATTATAATTACAACAGTGAAAACTAATACAACTGAAAAAAAATTAAAAATAGAATGTGCAGAAAAGGGGGGAAAGGAAAAAATAGGAAAAATAGGAAAGAAAAAAAGAACATAGTAAAGAAAAAGAAATATATAAAGAAGTGCTTTCCTACCTTCATCACAATAAACAATTTTAGTAATGCATCTCCTTCTCTTACAATATTACAAATGATCCCTATTTCCCATATCGCCCCTCTTATCTTTAAACAAATCCATAAAATCTTCTCAAGTCAATAAAGTCCATTAAGGGTTATGGGAAGTTAGCAACTTTATATTTCTTCCCTTTTTACTTGTTACTCTTCCATAACACCTTTTAGATACAATCTATAGATGCAGACACTATCAAAATTAATTTCTGGGTTCATTGTTCAAAAATATATTTCAATATATCCAATCTTAAAATATTTTACTTCATTCTGTAAGTCAAGTTTGAGTGTTCTTGTTTAATTGTATTCTTTAGTTCCTCTATTTTCCTCATGTGTCCAATTTTTAAATATTGTTTTAATTCAAAACATGTATTATTATATCTATAATTCCAAAGCCTTGTTTCAAATGTACGTGGACCTTTAGTGCATTTGTACCTTTCTAAAATTCAAATTTTAATCAACTTATACCATGCACTATTTTTATATGCGGATGAACTTTTGGGAAATTACAGGTAAGAATGTAATATCATTTCCAAAACTGATCAATGTCATTACAGCAATATAGCTTATATTCACAGTATTCTCTTAATTGGAAAACTTTGGTTTGCTTCATTTAGAATAAAAGAAATGCTGCTAAAGCATCTGGACCATAATGTTGTAATAATATTATACATATTTTAATTATATATACTGACAAAGAAATAATTCCAATATATTGTATTGAAACATAACCCACAAAATTCTTGAAATACTCTCTTTGTAATACCCATTGCAAATCAATTGATCCAATGTTTTTAATCAGACTTCCAATAAAACAATTTCTTACAAAGCCCATTAGATTGTTGTACTGCTTTGTAACACCAAAGGTGTTGGAAGTACATGAAATTGATGGTGGTTTCCTCACATGTTGAAAAAAAGAACAGGCTGCCATTTTGCATGCTGAAACAAGTGGGACCTGCACAGGAAAAGTTGCATGTAAGATTTCAGCTCATTGTTAGCCTCCCTGAAAGTTCATGAGACTTTTGAGGAAGAAATAAATTATCTATCAATAAAAATAGCACACTCAGAAAATCCTAGGTTTCTAATTCCTCCACCAAGAACCCATGATCCTCCAACACCCCACTGGCTGCACTGAAGCAAAACAACATAAAATGGTTTTAGATTAAATTAATGAGGTTACTTTACTGACAATGTATTTTAACCTCCAATAATATGTACTATCATGTCCTGAATTTAAATTCCTTCTAAGCTATAAAACTGCAAATGCCTCCAATCACTGTCTCATCACAATTATGTCTATCTGCTAATTACCATGTCCCCAAGATTTATTCAACTACTTCATGGTGCCTTAAATCCATCCATAACTAGCTTAAAGTCAGCATGCATAGGACTGTAGTTCCCTTACCCTAACCAGGATTTGCCTTGGTTAATCTCCTTCATTTAAGGATCACATCTGTGGGATATGGTGACCTTCCAAAGTACAAATATATAGGCACCACAATTACTACAACTGCAAGAGGCCAAAGGCCTTGGAGTGATGATATTGGTAGCATGCCATGTTATTCAACTAAAACTTTAAAAATGTCAAACATTCAACACTCAAAATGCCAGACCCAATGGGAATTACATTTTTAGAACACTTAGTTAACAGCCTGTTGATCAATCACCTCAGAGACCAATTCCCAGTGCCCTGTGGCATTGGGAATTACTTAGCTGGCCCCATTTTTTTTTATAATAGCACATCTTGTACAGATTTTTATTTTATTTTTTTTTTATTTTGATTAGTCAATTGTTACAGGATAATAGGTATAAGTATAAACATAGTTATAAATACATGGATACATATAAGAAAATAAAAGAAACAATAGGACAGGGACGGTAGGCACTTTGGTGCGCTTATGCACGCCCCCTATAGACCTCTTAGGAAAGGGGTGAGGTCAATAGTAGACAGTCTAAGGTTAAAGTTTTTGGGGTTTGGGGAAGAAACCACAGAGTCAGGTAGAGTATTCCAGACATTGACCACTCTGTTGCTGAAGTCGTATTTCCTGCAATCAAGTTTGGTGCGGTTAACCATGAGTTTGTATCTATTGTGTGCTCTTGTATTGTTATGGTTGAAGCTGAAGTATTGACAGGTAGGGCATTGCAATGTATGATTTTATATACTATACTTAGATCAGACAGAAAACGGTGTAGTTCTAGCTTTTCTAGGTCTAGAACCTCAAGTCTGATGGCATAAGGTATTCTGCAATGAGTAGAGGAGTGGAGAACTCCTCTTGTGAAATATTTCTGGACTTTTTCTACTGTGTTAATATCAGATACGTAATGTGGGTTCCAGACTGGTGAGCTGTATTCAAGTATTGGTCTAGCAAATGTTTTGTTTGCTCTAGTTAGCAGTGTGATATTACCAGAGAAAAAGCTACGTAGGATTAGGTTAACAACTCTTAATGCCTTTTTGGCTATGTAGTTACAGTGGGCTCTAGCACTTAGATCATTTGAGATGAGTACTCCAAGGTCCTTGACAGAGTTTGGATCATCAACAAGGTCTTGTCTATTCAGCCTGTATTTTATTTTCTGATTTTTTTTGCCAATATGTACAACAGAGCATTTATTTGCTGAGATTTGAAGTTGCCATTTGTTTGACCGTTCTGATACATAGTCAAGGTCTTTTTGAAGGGTAGCAGAATTATCTGTGGTGTTGAGTAGCTTTACATCATCAGCGAAGAGAACGCAATTGCTCTTAATATGATTAATTAATTAATTTCCACAAATATAAATCACCTACATATATTCATTTCCTGTCTGTTATGATACAACTCACGCACATTATAAGTCTCTCCCTACCCAGATTTTCATTTACTGCTTTCCACAAATTTGATAACTAGCTTCTAAGTACCTCTTTTTCACTTAAGACCCCACTTCTAAACAACTGTTGTTGTTTCCTTGTAAATGACAAGCTTTGTTTGTTTTGGGGCCCTAATCAATGATGGCAATTTTCTACCGGCCATTCTCCCATAGCTGTATCATTAACTTAAAATAATGATATAGTAAGATCTTCCATTGCCTGAAATAAGCAGCTGGAGAAAAAAACAGGTGCTAAGGATAACAAGCCTCTCAATATTTTCCAGCCTTTTCTGTCAGCAGCTGACTAGGAGCTGCAGGGGGAGGAGTTGCACCCTTTCTGAAGAGTTTTATTACAGACAAACCAATTTGCTGTTTGCCACAGCAAAAAAAAAAAAGAAGCATATCATGAATTTTAATAGAGTTGTAAGATGCAGAATATGAACTCCAACTCAATACAGTGGAATTGGCAGACAAACTTTTTTTTGGAGAAAGGTATTGATTCAGAACCCCATGTTCCACCCCACTGTATGCGAGGTCTCCCATGCGTGTATTACTCAAAACTACCAGAATGGCAAAATCTTGAAGAAAATGAGACTGTGCTGAAAGAGAAACTGGAGAAAGATGCGATGACCTATTTATTCCTTCTGAAAGCCTTTCATTTCAGGTTGTGTTAGAGGAATATTGGGTTGATCATAGCTAACTCATTTTGCGATTTGTGCATTACAGTGATTAAAGAAACAGGTGTGAAATTCCTTCCCTGATTTCTCGGAATATGGCCCGCTGAGATTTCTTCCGATTCTTCCATATGCTGAAAGAAAATAAGGCACTGTCTGTAAAACAAGCTAAGGTTTAAAAATAATCTGGTATGAGTCATACACTCTGGGCTATCTTGGTTTCAAATTCAAATGCTCTACTACTTGGTCAGAGTGCAGCTTATGCTTGTTCAGAAATAGGATGCCTTCTACACCAGAACTGAAGACTTATTCCAACAGTTCTTTTTTTGGGAGCTACTTATCTATCCTCTTCTCCTTATGTCCCTCTATGAATTCAAAGTTATGTGCAATTATAGTAAAACTAGAGCTACTTGAAAAAACACCATTCTTTTGGGAGGTGAAATAAAGTTGCTTCGGTGCAAGGTAGCTTTCCGAAAGAAAAGTCATTTCCATATAGAAATATGCATCGGTCCTGCACGTACAACATTTCTGCAGCAGATAAATATGTACATTTGAGGATGCTGCCCCAATTGCATTGCTAACGCTGTGTTACATAACTACACATTAAGCATTCTTGGAATCTATACATGCCATGTGTGTGTGTGTGTGTGTGTGTGTACACACACACCCCGCACAGTTTCTAATGCACAGAAACTGATGGCACCCCTCACTCCAAATCCTTTGGAGGAAGAATGACCATAAATAAATTTAAAAGGTCTAAATTCTTGCAAGATAAACAAATCTTATGAGACCATGTGTTCTAGCATTAGATTTTACACAAGAACTGTAAAAAGATGGCAAGATCTGAGAAGTTCAGCATTTTTCTCACAAGATCACATAAGATCTAGGAGATAAGATTTTCACAAAGAAATTATCCATTTTTTTAATGGATTTTATGAGATCACAAAATGGCAAATAATGTTTAAAAAAATAACCAAGCCAAGTCACAAAGCAAATGTCACTTTTCATGTTAAATATACAATTGATAAGAAATAAGTTAACCGTGCAAACATGCCCATTAAAAGTTGGTTATAAATGTATTCCCTATATTTTAATAACAAGAAAGTGCATCCCAGTCAAGCTCCATAACCTGGGTGATCTTGAGTCTAATGTTTCTTTATTGAATCTATTTTTATTTTTTTAAATAGTCTGTTGATATGAATGAGAATACTTTTTCTTATAACTGTATCCAGGATGGGGAACTGGAATCATCCTGGAGAAACCTCCAGAGGGTAACAATTCTGGTTTGTCAAGAATTAGGCCCAGATAGATTATTGATTGAAAATATGAAAAAGTGATTCTCAGATGGGAATATGAGGGAAAATTCTGTTCAAGGATTCTATACAAAGTTGACTCTGGTGCCAAAGGAGAAAAATAAGCACAAATTAGATGGAAGCAGCAACAGAACAGAAACTTCACACAATGATGACTGTGCAGAAGAGGATCAAAGCAAGAACAGATCTGGCAATAGCCAGAAGTGAACTATAGGTAGTCCTTGACGTACAACTATAATTAAGCCCAGAATTAGAGTTGTAAGTTGTGCTGGTTATTAAACAAGTCATCCAATGTCCATGCTCAATTTTTATGACCTTTTTTTCCAGAGGTCATTAAGTGAACACCAAGGTAATTAAGCAAACCCATTTTAGCCAATGTTTATATTCTGCCGGAAACCAGAAGTAAATGTTGTTTTCTGACAATAACAACAACAAACCCTTCATAAATTATGGTCATGTGACAATGGGACACCGCAAAGATCACTTGTCAACTGCCCAAATTGCAATCATGTAACTGCAAGGCTGAGGGGTGGCCATCAGAACTTCAAAACCCGGTCATAAATAGCTCTGAGGAGATCCATCATAACTCGGAACTGTTACTAAGCAACCTGTAGGGGACTACCTGTAAAGAAACTGAATTCATAAAAGAAGGAGACACATTTCTTTCAGACTTAGAACCTACAACATTACCCTGGAAGCAAATTCCAATGAACCCGGGGAACAGATAGGTGATAACAGCAGCAGTCTTGGAATTTCATGTATTTATATTATATGTCTTGTTTTATGATAACTCTGTTCACAAAGGAATAATGTCATTGACATACCTCTACCACTGACTGACAGCATCTATTAAGAACTGAAAAGGCTAGGTATTCTTCCAGCAATTCATCAGGCTTCTTAATCCAGGATCCACCATGCCTTGAGTACCACTGTCACCAATATCCCACTCATGATGATAACTACTGAGTGTATGCATAAAAACATTTTTAAAACTAACCCAATATATATTTTCTTCATGTTATTAGTTCAGGTCATCACACACACACACACACACACACACGTATGTGTTCTGAACAAGGCTTACTGAGACCATAATTAAGCACATGCTTAGTTCAAACAACTCTTGTTTTATTTCAACGCTGGGAATTATGCTCATTTCCAGCCCATAATGAGTCCAAACAGTCTCCCAAGATAAGCACCCACCTTTATCTCCTTTGAATTGTTGCCAACAACTAAAGTGCCAAATTAACTGTAAAAAACCAACCAAAGTAGAAAGTCCACACAGAGCTTCAAGATTTAATCCGAACAGAGCAAACGACTTTGCTTCCTGCAAAGGTTTCTCTACCATTGCACTTCCTTTATACCTTAGGGGACGGGCAATCACCTCCAAGCCTTACTCCCAAGTCACCCCTTTTGTCTTAGCTGCTCTTGCCTTCTGGGAGCCCTGCGCACACACGCACTGGGGACAGGCTCCACTTGTTCCTCTGCCTCGCTACTGCCAGATTCTGGAGGCTCTGGAGTCAGCACATAACTCCCAGATGGCCCTCATCCCATCTCTGTATTGGACACAGGACCCTCATCCGAGTCCTCCCCAGACTCCAGGACTGGTCCCTGTTCTTCCACACTGTCTGATTCTGCTGCCATCTGCACAGGCTGCCGGCAAACCACAACAGTATGTATATCCCACCCAAGAAAAATTGTGTTGATATAGAGAGAGAGAAATAGACAGTTTATTTTGGTCCAAGACCAGAGAAGACCAAGAAAACATAACAAGCATGACTACGAACTGAAATGGCATAAAATAAATTTTAAAATGCAGAAGCTGAATTGAATTTGAATCTATTTATCGACCTTTATGGCACCTGAGTTGGCATTTGTTTCATAGTCAGATGGTTCCAGAAGCAAACTTTACCAAGCTTATAAGTAACATCTGTATTTGAACGAAATAAAAGGGAATGGAATATGTCTGATCTACCCACAATGCTATTAGTAGAAGTGTAATTTGTAGATGAAAGGGATCCTTTTAAAAGGAGCATAATAAAATCCATGCCAGACTCAGCAGACCTCAAAAGTCAAGAGTTTAGCCATTCTGAATATCTATCTTGCACAAAGATAGAACATTTAATAGGAGTAATAAAAATCTACTGCCGTACCCTCAAAGGAAGTTATTGCAAAGGTAAGAAGCCAGAGCAGAGATTTCAAAGTACCCTAAGGTTCTGCATTGAACCATTCTGTTAAACTTATTTGATTTACAGGTGTTTCAAATAACCTGCTTTATAGCTTCTTTGGCCTTTAGATAATCTTATGGACACAAGAATGGTGACAAGCCATGCCCTCTTAGTTTATTTTCCAGAGAGCTTATCCACCTGGAATGGTGCTGATCATATAAGTCAAGGGAGCTAAGTTTTCTGGGTAAAATAATAGCTTTAGTCAATGAATGAGCCTAAACTCTCAAGACAGACTTCAAAGGAGGGAAAAAACTGGTTTCAGTGCACAGAGCAGCATTTGGGAACCCAACAAAGTGAGGTGTCCTTGGTACTCTCTGAGCCTGCTTGTTTTCTTGCAGACGTTTCATTACCTATTACCCATCATTACCCTGATGGTGTTACCTAGTTTGGATAATGAAATGTCAGCAAGAAAACATCCAAACTCAGAGAGCACCAAGGATTTCAACCCTGAAGTACAAATATTCTCCTTTACTGGTACCCAGCAAAGTGTGTGCCCAAACTCACCCTCAGAAATACAGACTGCATTTTTTTTAGTCTTCGTAAGCCTAACCTCGGCTTTCACAAAGGATTGTGGAAATATATTTTAAAAATGAGACACTTGAGCTCTGTTTTGGTGAAATATAAATGCATCACGAATACAGGTAGTCCTTGACTGACAACAATTCGTTTAGTGACCGTTCAAGTTTACAACGGCACTGAAAAAGGTGACTTACGATGACCATTTTTCAAAGTTATGACCTTTGCGGCATCCCCATAATTGTGTGATCAAAATTCAGGCGCTTGGCAACTGGTTCATATTTATGACTGTTGCTATATCCCAAGGTCATGTGATCGCCTTTTGTGACCTTCTGACAAGCAAAGTCAATGGGGAAACCAGATTCATGTAACAACTGGGTTACTAACTTGTCAACTATGGTTTTTCACTTAACAACTGTGGCAAGAAAGGTCATAAAATGGGGCAAAATTCACTTAACAAATATCTCACTTAACAGCAGAAATTTTGGGCTCTATTGTGGTCGTAAGTCAAGGACTACCTGTACATTCCTTCAACATTTTCCTTTACCTGCTTCAGTTCTTCCCTTATCATTATCAGCATGTCCTCTGCTTACACTCTACAATATAAAATTCTACTTTCTCACCCCAGATGCAAGGTAGGTGGAAGCCAGTTAGTAGCAAACCAAAGTTCACCAACCCAGAGCGTGACTCTTGATTTTCCAATCTATTCACCCCTAAACATTTCATGGGCCTTGGTGGTGCAGGCTGTTAAACGCCTAGCACTTAAGTTCCAGCTGCCTGTAATTACTGTAGGCTCGAATCCCACCAGGCCCAAGGTTGACTCAGCCTTCCATCCTCTCGGGGTAGGTAAAGTGAGGACCCAAGATTGTTGGGGGCAATAAGCTGACTTTGTAAAAATGCCACTTAGTAATAAGCAGGCATATACAATGGAATGAAGGCTATTGCTGACTGCATTGGGTTGTGCCCCAAAAAATTGTAAGCTGCCCTGAGTCTTCGGAGAAGGACGAGATATAAATATGAATTAAAAAAAAAACATTTCCCTATGTACATTTTTTTAGGAAGCAAATGAACTGAGAACTGCTGTAGTTGTCATGAACTGAAGTCTGGTTTCTTCTGTCTGCTGCTGCTGTTTCCATGATACTTTCTCCTCTCCTCTCTCACTGGCTCAGACATCTGTAAGGCCAGCCAATCAAATTGTGACTGAGAAAGCATCCTAATGCCAAGCAACCAATGAGGGACAGCTTCACGTGGCCACCACTTTCACTTTCCTAAACCTTGGAATCGTTTTGAAGGTGACCCCCTCAGCTTCTTCTTCTCTGAGAAGCTGAGAACAAACAGTAAACAAATCACTACCTTGGCAGAAGCTGCTATAGATCCAGCAGCACTAAAAAACAAAACAAAACTCTCTCCCTTTCAGTTCATACTGTAGTGAAAAAGCAGTACTGTAGTCTGGCACTTTGAGGAGAAATCTGTAAATGTCACTCCTACTCATTTTTCTGGGCTACTGAGGGGTGATGTAAGAATTCCTGTCATAGGGAAAATGGAGTCAAAGATCCGAAGCAAACAAGCAGAAGCAACTTCCCTGTAGTTTCATTCTGTACAGTAGCTCAGCTGCAAATAAACTGGCCAAGTCTCCCAGAAGGGGAATATCTTTACTTGGTTTTACTCAGTAAGTGAGGAGAGTGTTTGTAGGCAACTAACTGAGAAGGAGAACAATGTTTTTGAGATTAATTATCTAGATATCTCCAGCCAGTGCAACAAATGAAGCAAAGCCACTGTATCCCCATAACTAATCAAATCATGTTTGGGGATGTCATGAAGTATGATCTATCCCAAAATGACAAAGAGGGCCTGTATTACCAAAAATAGATAGATAGATAGATAGATAGATAGATAGATAGATATAGATAGATAGAAAGAGAGAGAGAGAGAGAGAGAGAGAGAGAGAGAGAGAGAGAGAGAGATAGATCCCTGAAATTATTCACTAAACTCTTAGTCAGCAGAGTTTATAAGAAATAAGAATGATATGATTGCTAAATAAATAAAATAAACTTGGCCGGAGAAATCATTAGAATATCTGCTCTCTCAGGAATTTCAGCAGGCTGCCAAGAAACAGAATGTACCCCTTGCATTAAAATTCTCCAAAATTCAATTCTGAAAGATTAAATATGGTTTGTGGCAATGTTGAAAAAGTAACATTAAAAGCATTCTAAAACTAATCAAGCTTAAGAATGTGTCCTTTCCCTTACTGTTAATCAAAATATAAGCTGGATAAGAACTCTGCAAAACATATAAATTACACTTACTAGCAACAAGCGAAATACTGTTTTAATATATGTTTTTAATTAAAAAACCATGGCCTTGAGTGAACCTTATTCTTCAGCGAGACATAGCTTTAGACTTCTTCCTACATGTATTTCAGAAAATAAACTGACAGGGGAACGGTATAGATGCAGGTTTAAATTTCATTTTCGGAAGCTGCATCTCCAGCACTATCCTCCCTTGAACTTTAAACATACACCTTTGTTAAAAAGAGAAAAGAAAACTTGAAATTCTGTTCTTAGGATTCAAGAATTAAAATGGACCAGCCTCCTGGGACAATCTGCACAAACTATACATCAACAACCTCATGAGGTGTAACATGATTGCATATAAGCAACATTAGCCTGAACGTTTTTTCTTAGCTTTAAAATATACCCGAATTCATTGGTTACCATGGAAATGCCCAGAAAACAGTCCAAGCAGACCAGTTAGTGTATTAACAAGTCCCCCTTCCCCCTATAAGTCACGTTTGTGTTTACTTTTAGATATAATCTCTTTCTATGCTCTGCAAGATGCATGGATAAGAGCTTCTTTCCTTGAGTGATTCAGCATGAACATTGTTAAATTGTGCTCTTCATTTCTTTTCCCCTATATAAAAATAGGCCACCCCTGATTTATATAAAATACAGAGCAAGCTGGCTCCTATTTCTGAAACTTTCTGTCAGAAACATAACCTCTGGTAATAATGGAGCTGATGAGAGTTAAGTCTAAAAAGCTGCAAAATATTATATCCATGAAAATCATGTCAGCCTGTTTTATACGTGCGTTTGTCACCAGTTAAAAGAAGCAGAGAGATCAGGGGGAAAACCTTTCCAGTACGCTTTTGAGCGAAGCCAGGCAGATCTCTTAAAAATGCTAACATCAACCGTTTGCCTCTATACTACTTTCTGGAATAATTGAGCCCTGTTACTGATTATATTACCTGTTTTCAGCCCACTTTCATAACTGCATTAAAATGTATCTTCAGGGAAGATATGCATAATTCTACCAACCTGCTACTACGTGTATGAACTTTTAACATAAAATATAAATGAAAAACCTTCAAGGGTTTTTGCACCATGTACAAGTGCTGTAGCAGAACCAACATAACACCATGGTGCATTTGCTCGCTTTTAAAATTCCTTTTGACAGCGAGTGATTGTATGCTTTGATTTCTCACATGCACGCACTCCCCACACACCTATTTCCTACCATTTGAACAAGCGCGTGGATCTCTAAAACCGGCAAGGACACCCTCCCATTTCTCCCCCCGTTTTAAAACGAACCCCTGCACCTATCGCCACCAGATAGCATTATTCATCTAAGCTGCAATAGGAAACAGGAATATAAAAAGCAGAGAGCCATACCTGATGACTTAGAGACTGGAATGGCTCACCGATTCCAAGCTGCATGGCCCTTTTATTCCCAGAGAGCATCTCCTGCCTTATAACAATGAATCACTCAGCTATCTATCTCCCAGGCATCCTTTGGCTAGCGAAGAGAATGCCAGTCCTCTCCATTCTGAGGCAAGGAGCAGCTTTCTCTAGTTTTTGAGGTCTCCAATGTATTACTCTCACCCAGCCCCCATCAGTCACCCTCATCTAGTAGCGAGAGAGGCAACCGCAAAGCTACATCAGTGATGCCGGTAACAGTATCTGAAAGCACTAAGCTTAGTGCTTAAAGCAATCCTGCAGCATCCAAGCAGAGCAAGCTGCATCCTCCAGCCCCTCATGCGTGTGTTACTATTTCAGAGGAGGAAGACAGTGGCGTTTAATCTCTGGACGATTAAAAGTGAACACAGCCATTATGCAACACAGAAGGAAGGGAGGAAGGAGGGAGGGAGGGAGGGAGGGAGGGAGGGAGGAAGGAAGGAAGGAAGGAAGGAAGGAAGGAAGGAAGGAAGGAAGGAAGGAAGGAAGGAAGGAAAGAATTTTGTTTGCAAGGCCACTTGATAATAAGCTATACTCTTTTTCAATAGAAGTCAGCATTATACAGTGCAGAAAAAAGAAAGGTTTAAAAATCAGGCACTTATTTCAGATCTGCATTAGAACTACAATCATTAATGCATCAAATTCTATTACACTGAAAACATTTTAAATATGTATCTAATGCATGTGTGTTTGTGTACATCCATCAGTTTCATTCTGTTTCCAAAATTCTTGTTCCATTTTTTTCACACTGTTTCTCCAGCAGCAATCCAGAAATCAACTTGGCTTAAAATCATGCCAGTGTTATGACAACGCAAATGTATTTCAGGACCAAACAGCACAATCAAATGTCTTTATTTGTGTTCTAGTAGCCATCTTATTCATCACAATTTTTATTGCTCCCTCGTGAAAAACTGTGAATAATTTATTAACAACATGCAAGTATAATCTGATTATATCTCACAATATTTTAGCATAAATCATCCTGTATGTTTTAAATTGTGATTTACACAAATGAATTTGCTCTTAAATTAAATACAAAACCAAAAAACCCAGCATTTCCCCTAGAGAGATGCTGATCCTGAAACCACAAATGCCACAGAATTTTAAGGGATTAATTCTGAGTCAGGGGCATAAAGATGACTACGCAAGTAATATTCTTTCAAAACTGGGGGGAGAGTGAAAAACAATCACATTTATTTTCAGCACTTGCTTGAAAATAACATTTCACTGCAGGGACATCCGTATGGAATTGTCAGAGTTGCCATATGAGGACAAGATTCTTAGCCTAAGGATTAAGGAGAGCCAGTTTGGTGTAATGGTTAAAGTACAAGGCTACAAACTAGGAGAATATGAGTTCTAATCCAGCCATAGGCATGAAAGCCGGCTGGGTGACCTGGGACCAGTCATTCTCTCTCAGCCCAACCTACTTCACAGGGTTGATGTTGGGGGGAATAGGAAGAAGGAGTTCACTGCCTTGGTTACTTATAAAACAATAAAGGCAGGCTAAAAATCTAATAAATAAAATACTGAAACTGTGTTTTGTCAGATTATTAGGGAGAAGCAACAGCAGAGGAAGAGGAGTATCTCTGGCTGTGATGACACCTCAGCGTGTGGGAGGGCAGGTTCCCTCTGATCTTCTCCATCAGGGAATGGAATTACACATCTTATGGCCGTAGCAAAGAAGAGTGACATTAGGAACATATCCCCACCACTCCAGCCCTAGCAGTTTGCGCTGTACTTTGATGCGAGCAGAGAGTGGACCCCTTGGGTGCCTCACTTAAGTGTAGACCTGGCTCTCATCCAGGATGAGGTGCAATGCCTATCTGCCCTACTCTTGGTGCTTGGTTGTTTCATGAACTTTCCCCATTTCCATTTCATGGCTGGATTATACAGAGCCCAGCTGTTACTGGATCACCAGTGTGCTGTCCAGACAGTTTAGGTCAGTTTGGGTGTGAAGCTCAGCACCCCTTACAAAAGCCCATCCCTAGAGGGCTGCCCACCCTTTTTGATATCCCCTTTTTCAATGGATGAGATAAAACTTGGGAGACAGAGACAAAACTGCATGTGACACAATTTTGGTACATGAAAATAGGAGCCTCCTGTTTACCAATAGGTGTAGATGAGAGTGTAGCCTGGTTATTCAGTCTTGTACAAAGGCAGATAGATAAACTCCACAAAGCATCCATACAAAGTCTTTTTTATTGATTCATCAGGCATCCTCAATAACTCACAGTTATGATGAGATTCTTCTCAATGTCCAATCCTTTGCATATCTGTCTTTCTGGGTAAAAAGATGGTTATCTCTTCCCTTTCATCCCATATCGTAGAAGCGGGGGTAGAGCTGCTAACACGAGGCTGTGCATTCAGGCAAGAGAGAAGAACCTCCCCCGACCCACCAAGGGTCAATTCAGTGACCAATCAGGGTTACAGATGTGGCCACATGACATGAACTACATTTCCCAGAATACCTTAACTACATTTACCATGATGCATTCCCTTAAGGGGACAGCTCCCAATTCCTCAGTAACTATCCCAAATCCCATTAACTCTAAACTGTCTGGACAGCACACTGGTGATCCAGTAACAGCTGGGCTCCGTATAATCCAGCCATGAAATGGAAATGGGGAAAGTTCATGAAACAATTTGGAATGAATATAATAATCAGAACTTGACTCTCTCATGCTGAGTCATTGTCATTGGGTTTTCCCATGATTGATTAGGGAAGAACAACATTAAATTGCAAAGCAAGAGAATTAAAGAGGTTTGAGGAATGTTCTGACTGATTTGGAAAATAAACTACAGGTAGTCTTTGACTTACAACCACAACTGAGTCCAAAATTTCTGTTTCTAAGCAAGACAGTTGTAAACTGAGTTGTGCCCATTTTCAGAGCTTTTTTGCCACAGTTACTAAGCAAATCGGTTCAGTCGTTAAGTGAATCTGCCTTGTCCCATTTACTTTGTTTGTCGGAAGCCAGCTGGGAAAGTAACAAATGGTAATCACATCAGTGGTGGGATTCACATTTGTTTTACTACTGGTTCTGTGGGCGTGGCTTGGTGGGCGTGACAGGAGAAGGATACTGTAAAAGCTCCAGTCAGAGGTGGTATTTGCTGGTTCTCTGAACTACTTAAAATTTCCACTACCGGGTCTCCAGAACTGGTCAGAACCTGGCTGAATACCACCTCTGGCTCACATGATCCTGGGAGAGTATGACTGTCATAAATACATGCCGGTTGCCAAGCACCCCAATTTTGATCACAGGACGCTGGGTATGCTGGAATGGTCCTAAGTCTGAAAACTGGTCCTAAGTCACTTTTTTTTTCAGTGCTGTTGTAACTTTTAACATTCACGAAATGAAAGGTTGCAAGTCGAGAGCTACCTGTAGACATTAAACAATGGACGCTATTGAATTTTCAGATGGAACAGAGAGTGTGCTGGAAGGAGCAAAAAGGAGATAAGAAGGAAGGAGAAGAAGGAAAACAAGATTTTGGAACAGGAGGAGATCCCTGGAGAAAAAAAAAGCAGATCAGTTATGGGTTCAGAAGAAAAGAGCCCATCTTTTTTTTTTTTAAACAAATTTTATTCAATTTTAACAAATTTTTAAAACAGCTCTTTTCAGTGAGACAGCATGTTCCCGGTCGTCACTTTTACATGTAAATATGACAGTAAATCTATATTCATTTTAAACATTTGACTTCACTTCTATTCCATTTTAGCAGACAAAGGATCAAAGAAATTAATCCTAATCTCAAATCTTAATCTCAATCTATATAGCCCCCCAGTTCATTTCGAGTTAATTGCAAATATATATATATATTTTTTAAAAACTTCATTTATAAATCTTACAAATAACAATATATTTACCCATCATATTAAGATAAGGTTCATCCATATCTATCCTTTAATTATCTTCACATTGTTGATACTCTTTTACCATTTACAGAATTCTTTTGTCCGTCAGATTTGCCCTTTCATCACATATTCTCTCCATAATTCTAAATCCGTACAAATTTTAACACTAAAAAGAATGAAAGAAAAAAAACCTAGACTTGCCCCCTTTTACTACTTTGAAAGTGGCACCTCAGTGGTTAATATAGTAGCATAATCATAATCATTCCCTTTAAAATGAAAGATAGAGAAAAAGAAAAAAAAGAAATAGGAAAAAAGCTCCCTTACAATATATCTCTAATCGATCGGGTTCTGCAACACATATCCCCCCTAAGATTTATTTATGGTTCCAAGATAATAATAAAAATAACTAATCTTGATTATTGACAAACCTCATTTTTAGACATTTTCTAAAATCATTTCAATTAATTCAATTCATCTAATCATCATTTAGCTTTCTTTTGTAAATAAGAAATAAAAATGTGACCTTTTACCAGTAAAAATTGTCAATAACCCCTATTGTTTTATACTTTTATAATCAATATATTCTTATTACCATTTCTTCATGCAGAACCCCCTTTTAAATAGTTAGCCATTATCTCTATACAAACAAGTTTCTTTCTTTATTATGTATCTCCGTGTCTCTCTATCTTTTGTTCTTGTTTCTTGTTCCTTCTCCTCTCTTTATCCCGCTATCCCCCTTCTCAATCCAGTTTAAATCCCTCTCTCTCTTTACCTTTCTGCTCTCTATCCTTCTGGACCTTTCTAACATGCCTAATTTCATAAATGTTCCCCTTTTAATTACCTTCTTAAGTTTCATTTTTTGACCATCCTCCCTTCCTTTTATTTGTATTAATCTTTGTGTTAGTTGTTTTCTTAAAATGGCTTTTGCTTGTGCTGACTCCCTTCTCCTCCTATTATCCTGCTCTCCCCTTCTCTATCAGTTTAAATCCCTCCTCTCTTTTACCTTTCTGTTCCTTTCCTTCTGAACCTTTCTAACATGCTTAATTTCGTAAATGTTCCCCTTTTTAGATACTTTCTTAGGTTCCGTTTTTTAGCCACCCTTCCTTTCCCTTTTATTTGTATTAATCTTTGTATTAATTGTCTTTTTAAGATGGCTTTCTCTTGTGCTGGCTCCACCCTTTCAAGGCTCCTTCTTCTTTGTTCAGCATTTGAATCCCATATTTTCTGCAACATGCCAAGTTAGTTCAGTCACTTCCTGTTACAGTTCTTTCATACTTTTAAACTCCATTTTTGATTCTTTGGATGACCACCAAAATTTTAATTTTCCTTGTTTCTTCTTCTTTAAATTTTCTATGATCCTAACCCCAGGTCCAGAGTCTATATCAATATCACCAATTAGTCCGATAGTCCGTCTTTGTGTATTCAAGCTTTCACCTTCTATGAGTCTTGCGTCTCTTTAAAATGTAACAACTCCAATCCACAAAGGAACAAGATAGTTTCTTACTTCTTTAGCTTCCAATTTTCTCCACAAAGTGGCACTTTCTGCACAAGTCTTAACCCTTTCCTTTTATTTTGATATTCAAAGTTTTCCGAGCCCCAAACTTAAGTTCTTACGCTGGCGTCTTCCTTTCCCGGTTCGAAGCCCCTTATAGCTGTCAAAAATATTTTACTTATTTTTTTCCATCACTTGGAACTGCGCCTTCTGTTTCTCTTTTAAAAACTCATCTTTATCTTAATCGGGGTGCCTTGATCTTACCATCCGATACTCCGGTTCCTCTGCTGTCGACTTCTCTTTTCCTCCTGCACCAATCTTAATCCCATTGAGACCTTCTCTTCGAGGTGGCCATTTCTGACCACCACTTCTTATCGTCTTCGGAGGAAAAGACCAGACCAAAAGGGGAGATGCGGCTCCCCTCACTCTGGCTGGCAGATTTCCCTTTCTCCGCCGCCCCTACGAGGCAGCTTCAGCCCCGAACCTTGCAGGATCGGGGCTCTCAGAGAAGAGCCAGGCTGCGGTCATGGGACGATCACAAACCGCCGCCCGTTCTTGAGAAGGCTCAACCCGGAAGTCAGAGCCCATCTTTTCTTGAAGAACTCATGTCTTAATTCAGCCATATCCAATTATGTCTTATAGTTGGGACAATTATATTTCCAATCTTTCCTTTTCAGGAGAACATTGTGGTATCTCAGCGATGTCTCAAAACAAACAAATAAATAAATTTCACCCTCAGAGGATCATAGAAAAAATGGATGGTCTGATTATTTTCAATATGTATTCAGACTTGATTACGAGGTGAAAATTGCACTCAGGATTCCACTAGATGATCTTGGTTCTTTCAGACTACTTCATTAGCCTCAGCAACCATGTTATCTTACTGAAGCACCTTTAGAGTTGAACCTATTATTTGTAGTGGCTCAGGTGCTACCTTAAAAGGTTCAGTATTTCTATGCAATTTGAGCAAAGGTGGTCCACCAGGTCTTAAGGGTCTTATAAAGGCCAACTGGGCCATCCTGATCTCCAGCGCATGCTGTTCTATAAAGTGGTGATCTATCAAAAAAGGCACACCTTCCAGGCCCTTCCAACTGGCATTCTTTGGCTAGTGGGTCCCAAAGAATGCCCAATATTGCCCACCCTGTCTGAGTCAGATGGATACAAACAGTTCATGTAACTCATCCTTATGAGAATTCAGAGGATCCAAAGGCAGCCTTCTTTGCAATGGTATCCACACTTTGCAATAACCTGGAATTACACCTTGTACCTTCTCTATTAGCTTTCCATGCTGCTTTGAATGGGCATTTCAAAGAAATATGGTGGGGTTTGTTGATGATTGAGCAGCCATTATCAGTGGTGGGATTGAAATGTTTTTACTACCGGTTCTGTGAGCATGGCTTGGTGGACGTGACAGAGGAAGGATACTGTAAAATCTCCAGTCAGAGGTGGTATTTGCCGGTTCTCTGAACTACTCAAAATTTCCGCTGCTGGTTCTCCAGAATTGGTCAGAACCTGCTGAATACCACCTCTGCCATGTATATTTCACACATTGGATTAAATAAATAAATATTATTTGTCCAAATTTTAATTTATTACTGTTTCTGCAAAGAAGCACGTTGTTCTATTTATAAGATGATGTTCCAAATCATTTTGTCTTATGTTTTATTATAATTATTACTTTTGAAGTTCCATTATACTGGAAAACCCAATAAAATGAAGCTTACCAAGATGAAACTTTACTGACAGCACACTGTTAATTCACACACACCCTACTGTTTTCATGTTTTGTTTGTGATTTCCCAGGATCATCTGGGAAGTGGACACATTGTGGGAAGGGAAATTCTTTGGATCTTTCCTTCACCAAGTGTAGCTTTTTTTTTAACCATTTCATTTATTGTTCTACAATCATTTTATGGTGGGGAAAATAAACTTCAGTGGTTATTCTATTTGCATTCCCACATCTTCCTTCACAGGGTTTGGTATACATCAGATGACGATAATCTTGTCAACCCAGTACCCCTATCCTGTCTAATAAAAAAATGATCTTACTAAATTCAAGGGAGTTTTCTCCCAGTATACAGTATATATGTGTGTTTTGTGTGCATGTGTGTGTATGTGTGTCACACACACATAGAGTCTCTCACATTCAAATCCAATGCTCCTGTTATCCTACTCCAGGGGTGTCAAAATTGCATCGTCACAGCATCGTCACGTGACATATCAGGACTTTTTTCCCATTCGCTAAACCGGGCAGGAGTAGGGCCAACACATGATGCATCCAGCCCATGAGCCACAAATTTGACACCCCTGTTCTACTCATTCTTATCCTATCCCAAGCAACAAATGCATGCCTGCATTTAAACCAGAGGCGTGAGATATTGTATGGCAATAAGTTAAAATACTGAAAATCCAGTATTCAGAAAATAAATATCTATACTTCCAAATTATGATGCAGTGGGTAAAATAAACTTCTGCTCCTGAGAAGGCTGACATATCACAAGTTTAGCTTTCTGCTTCTTGCTATATCCAGAAGCCATGAGAATAGAATTCCTCTTGGATTTGCCATTAGAAATTTAATAAAGAATAGTCAGCATTTTATGGGCGGATATTTGAGATTCATTGGTAAAATGAATTCCAATGTGGATTTCCAATTTAGCCTTACTTGGAGAAAACAGGAGAAATATTAGAAGAAAAGTCAGCATCTAAAAGAGCTATATAGTACCTTTATTCTGCTCAAGGGAGCATTTGCTTTTTCAAACCGTAAAGGATTCGTGTTGGTATTGTAAGAAATGCTGAAACTACTACTCCATTAACTGGTTGCTGACAGATGTGGGGAAAAATATGGGAAGTGTAAGAAAATAACAATTCAAAAGATTGTTAGTGGTTTACAAGATATGCAAAAACAGAATCAAAACAACCATGGCATGACTAATTAAAATATCTAAAATCAACATTATAAAACTTTTAATCGATGGCTAACCTTACACTAATCATGCACTACAGTATAAAAACCTCAGTTGTTAGCATTTTTTACTTATAAATGCAGTCAAAGGGCCCAGTCCAATTTCAACTCCAGGACGACACTAAAGAGTTGCATTGCTACTGAAAAGCACCACCTTCTGACTACGTGCCCTTCACTTCCCAAGTGTGAGAAACTCTCAGAGGTTTCTCCCAACACGTTTGTATAGGTCAGACTGATTCCATTTGAAGTAAGCAGTCTTGGAAACTGAACAATCAGACACAGAGACTGCTCTTTAGAATAGCTTGATTCAGAGTAAAGTTGAAAGTGGAGTAGAACCTCAGGAGAAAACCAATATTTAAGAAAGGTGGGAGGCCTCCGGATTACTTGTTTATATATTTCCTTATTTGGGATTTTATGCCAGTTTCATCTCAGTATTGTAAACAGCTAAGATTACTGAAATAGGCAGACAAACACACTATTTATTATTGTTATAATAAAATAATAATTTAATAATATTCCGTCAACCTCAGGAAGGTGTTGTTCATGTACTCATTTCAGTCTCCAGGGCCCTATGGAACAGCCAGGTCTTGAGTGCCCTCCATAATACAAATGGGATTGGGTCAGCTTTGTCTCCAAGACTAGGCTGTTCCAGAAGAGGGGGAGGGAATAACAGAGGGGGAGGGCATAACAATGCACAAACTCATCCCCGGGTCTCCTTTTTATTACCCTTTGGGGTCAAGAGAGCTTCTGAATCAACCATCATTAAACCTCATTCTTTTTCCCATATCTAGTCTTGAACCGTCTTTAGATACTGGGAACAAGTTCAATGCGTCTTCTAATTGGCTCAGCATACGGATTATACCTCAGCCTGTATTAGCAAATGATCTTTCCTAATGACTTCACATAGATATAAAACAGTAATGGACAGACAGCAGAGCCTTGTATCACCCCATATCGGAACTCCAAGGGCTCAAACCAGTGGTGGGATTCAAAAAAAATTATTATCAGTTCTGTGGGCCTGGCTTGGTGGGTGTGGCAGGGGAAAGATACTATAAAATCTCCATTCCCATCCCACTCCAGGGGAAAGATCCTGCAAAATCCCATTCCCTCCCCACGCCACTAACCTGATTTCCAGCTCTGTTCTCCTGTGCAGGGCAACCAAAGAAGTCCCAGCCGATCAGCTGGGACTCAGGAGGCAGAAAATAGATGGGGGTGGGACCATTTGCCAGTTCTCTGAACTACTCAAAATTTCTGCTACCGGTTCTCCAGAACTGGTCAGAACCTGCTGAATACCACCTCTGGCACAAACTGTCCCTGCCAACACCACTTACGGATATTGCTCAGGAAGCTCCTGCAATACATTGCAAAAGTTTATGAAGCCTTGGTGGTGCAGGCTGTTAAACGCCTAGCACTTAGCTCCAGCTGCCTGCAATTAGTGCAGGCTCGAATCCCACCAGGCTCAAGGTTGACTCAGCCTTCCATCCTCTCGGGGTAGGTAAAGTGAGGACCCAAGATTGTTGGGGGCAATAAGCTGACTTTGTAAAAATGCTGCTGGGGGGTTCCAAAAAAGCCCTAGTAATAAGCAGGCATATACAGTGGAATGAAGGCTATTGCTGAGCACACTGAGTTGTGCTCCAAAAAAAAAAATTGTAAGCCGCCCTGAGTCTCTGGAGAAGGGCAGGATATAAATATGAATTTTAAAAAAAAACTTCAAAATAATCAGGCATATCAGATTCACAATACAAATCGGAAGGGACAGCTAAGAGGACAGAATCAAGAGTCAAAGGGTTTTATAGGCCGAAACTCTATCAGGGTGCAAAACAGCCACATAAGCAATGACATTCAACAGAAATAAAAGTGCAATAAACCTCACACACTGCTGCTGCATCTAAAAGTACTATTGCAGAAAGTATTAATATGGATGATTAAAAGTTAGTCACGATGTTACTGCCCAAGATCAATCAATCTATTCATACATCCTACTTACATAATCAAAAATAAGTTAGGTATATCATCATGTTAAAGAGAATACGGATATAATTCTGTTCAGAATTAACAGCCTTTTGAGGTTGGCCTTAACATGATTTGCCATCACTTCACTTTAGAATTTATTTACATTATTCCTGCTTGCCTTGGATTTATTTACATTCCACCATTGTGTTCAGTGCATAAAAGGCAGCCAGCCATAAAGCTTTTGAAGATCTGAGCCAGTTTTAATGAAACCAGCATCCAAAATGTGCATTATGTAGTGCCAATTCTCTGTTGTTTATGATGTCAGTGTTTGCAAGGGGGTTCTTTAATGTTTTCAGACTACATGATGGCACAACACAGCATCCATTGATATCAGTCTGAAACCCATAAATGAAAACTATTCTAATTTATTTTGCTCAACAAAAGGAAATTTCTCCATTTGAACTGAACATACAGCAAACCCAAGGAAACATGAATACACAATAATAATGGAAACAGTATTTCAGAAAAACATTCATTTATGCTCCTTGGGTCTCGGATACAGAAAACTTTTTGAATGTATTATTCTGCTTATCTGAAAAACTGATCTTGGTTAATTTCTGGTTTGTTCCAAAGGTGCTGTTTTCCAAAAGGCAACTAGACTTTCTTGTTGTTGTTTTTTCTTTGAAAATATTTTTCTTCTCACCCAAGAAGCATTTTGAAAAAATGCATCTTTGGGATAACAATGGTTGTCCATGGATGATTGAGAATCTCCATAATGATGAAACCGATTAATTAGAAAGAAGCATTCAGGAGAATGTGGCTCATCTCACTCATTCTTAGATGGCTCTATAATGTCTACTATCTTTCTGACCTTAATCATCTCCTTGTAACTTCTAACAGAGGTCACATCTTTGCTTGCTTATCCAGACAGCCCTTCTAGTGTCATGTGTGTGCACATGTATAATACACACTGTTTTTCTTCTTTCCTAATGCAACATATCCAATTCTCTCTAACATGCCTTGGAAGATTCATTACTGGCAATGTGAACAGAATTCAGAGCAGAAAATAATTATAATAATTGGCCTAATACAAATGAGTGCATGGCAGGTTTAAAACGTTTTTGCAAAGGAATATAAACTTAACATATTGCAAAGAATATACTGATCGTGCATTGAAATGCTATTAGGTTCATCAGTCAAGTGATATCATTAAATTTTATTGCAGTGAATTAGTTATTTGGGAGTCCTAAAATATGCAGAACATTATAGACCACAGGAAAGGACTTTCCCCATTGCAGCTAATGGGAAGAAAATATCTATGCCTGTTAATATATGGCATTATTGAAGGGCTTTGGAGAAAAACATGTCAGAGAAATAAGGGGTGTAAGACAGAGATGGTATTCAGCAGGTTCTGACCAGTTCTGGAGAACCAGTAGTAGAAATTTTGAGTAGTTTGGAGAACCAGCAAATACCACCTCTGACTGAGATTTTACAGTATCCTTCACCTGCCACGCCCACCAAGCCATGCCCACAGAACCAGTAGTAAAAAAAATTGAATCCTACCACTGGTGTAAGATCTATAGCCACACTCAAATACTACCGTCCCTGAACTCTCCACCATCAAAACTACCAAGACCTCAACCTACCAAGAATGATAGCAAAAAAAAGGACAAGTGGAATCAGGATTCTGGTGATTAAAAGTGGTCGTTTACTGAATTGTGCCCTCTTAAAGATGCCAGACACAATAACTGATTCATATATCACCATAAATCATGGTTTGTTTTAACTGTGGGCTGGTGGATCAATCAGGTTTGACAAAAGCGCAGATGACACACCAAAGCTGGGATCACACATCAGATTAAAGCACAAACTAGCAAATCTAATTATAAAATCAGCATGACACTGAATACAGCTAATGTGTGTCCCATCATTCTGGGATTCTTAATCTCTGCCATATTCTTAAACCCTACCATATAACCATTATTAAAAACAGGCATTACTTCATTGAAACAGAAAACACTGGCACACAGGCTGGAAGCAACATTTTAGAATCTACAGTAACATTTTTCCTGGGCTAACGATAGTATCTTTTGAGGACAAGAAATGCTAGGTTAGTACAGTACACCCTTATAAAAGTTAATGTCAAATCATTTTGCTTCAAGTATAAAGAAAGGGGAAAATACAATGAAGCTGACATTGAAGTGGGTGCTAGTGCATTGTCTATGAATTACATCCATTTAGCTGTATAAGACATTCTTGTAATGGGCTTCCAATGAGTTAGGTAGACCTCCGAAGGCAGACTGAATCATTCAAGGTACGATAAAGATAGGGCAAGTTTTATCGTTATCAATGAGGGTGATTGGGGGGGGGGTTGAAATATAATTCTGCAGAATCAAATATAAAAGAGGATCAAATTTTATTTGCTGATGCCATTATGATTCAATGAAGATATAAGTGGGTAGATTTCTATGCAAGGATTTTCATCGGAAGGAATATCAGTAGGGAAGGGTAGACAAGAGGTTCACTCCATAAATACCACAATGCGTCACCTATAACCAGGGGATTTATTCTGTCTGCCTGGGAAATCATAGGAATGTATTGTTTCCTGAGATGAAGGCAGATCAACCTTGGGATTTCCTCAGTAGGATTTGATAAGAGCTATAATTTTGGGAAGCAAACCTCTATTTGTGAGTGATTAACTGCTATCCCTGATTTTTCCTCCCTCAATATATGAATTTATACATAAAGATTGAATGTAGGAAGCACCAATTTCATATCTGTAATGTAAGATATAAATGATATGAAAAAAGAGTGGACTTCTTGTTTATTTGTTATATATAACAACATATACACATACATACATACATATCTACCTACCTACCTACCTACATACATACATACATACACACATACACATCATACACATACACATACATATCCTACTCATGCATAGCGGACTCCTGGCAGCCTATAATAGCACTGTTATAGGAAATTCTGATCTGGGATATAGCAAGAGTTCTAGACCACACGAATGCCAATAGTAGCATGTAGAAACCAAGGAAACACCAAGGTGAAAAACCAGCCACTTGCAGGGGATGGGACTGGAAGCTTTGCACCGTTTAACACCAATAAATCAAAGGTGTTCAGTTTCAGCTATGTTTGGGTGAGGAATAAAGGAACCTTGGATGTTTAAGACTCTCCAGGGGAGAGACTTTTTGTGGAACACTGGCAATAGTATGCCATGAATCTGTGTGTCATGAAGGCTATGTTGATGCCTAACTTCCCTTTGGAATATGACCATTGTACTCATATACATAGTTGGAATTATAATCCCCAAACTGATTCAGGCACTACTGCGGCTGATTCTTTGTAACCCACATAAAAGATGAAAGCTGCATTCGTGACCTTAGAAGCAAGTAAATGTACGGAGCTGCACAGAAAGCAACTCCATTTTAGTATAAAAATTAATGCCAGTATTAACAATTGAGGACCAGGTGGTACTTTGGAATGAAGCATGACATCGTTTTATAGTTTTTCATCAAATAAAATTTCCAAACTAGCAAAAGGATCTGTCTCTGAGACTCTTCATTTTTTTTTCAAAAAGGCAAAGTTGTCTTTTCAGCTATGGTTCTAATTACTTCTGCACCAAGAGGAAGGCATAATGCCAGGACATGTTAATAATACACTTCATCATCTGCTCCAGGAAGTCCATTGACTCACCTGGCAGCTTGCTGTGAAACCCTCATCACAGCTGGTAGCTTACCAGAAGCAGAATTTCCTTCTCTCAATCCTCAATAAAACTCAATGTTCTGATGACTCCTCATATCAACCACAAGCTGGCACAATGGTTAACTGGAACACAGTCAGCAAATGGTGGACAAGTTAGTTACACACGCACACAAAGTTCCCCAAAGATAATAATAATTGCAGTTGCTTTCAAACACCACCAGGAATAGTCAAGGCCCTCTGTACTGTATCACAGTGCAATGAAGAAGTGCACAAAAACTTATCAACACTATTTGATCTTTCAATATAGTTATGGTGCTTATATATAAAGGTGCGCCTATAGCCGTGCTCTGAACCCAACAGACATCGGCCTAAGCCAGGAGAGGATCAACATTTGACCTAAACCAGGAGCTGATCTATACCTCCTCCATCCAGTCTTGAAAACCACCACTGTCTGTGGATGAACAATTGGGAACATGACAAGCATAGAGTACTTGGCTATGCTGAGAAACTGCTTGATTCAAAAGGTCTGTCCAGGAATACCATTGCTTTAATGACCATTCAAAGTTACAGCAGCACTGAAAAAAGCAACTTATAACCATTCTTCACACTTGGCAGTGTCCTTGTGGTCACGTGATCACAGATTGGGTGCTTGGCAACTGGCATGTATCTATGAATGTTGCACTGTCCCAGGGCCACGTGATCACCATTTGCGACCTTCTGACAAGCAAAGTCAATCAGGAAGCCAGATTCACTTCACAGCTGTGTTACTAACTTACCTGCAATGATTCAGATAATAGAATAGAACAGAATAACAGAGTTCAAAGAGATCTGTTGGAGATCTTCTAGTCCAAGCCCCAGCTCAGGCAGGAACCCTATGCCATTTCAGACAAATGGTTGTCCAATCCCTTCTTTAAAAACTTCCAGTGTTGGAGCATTCCCAACTTCTGGAGGCAGGCTGTTCCACTGGTTAATTGCTCTAACTGTCAGGAAATTTCTCCTTAGTTCTAGGTTGCGTCTCTCCTTGGTTAGTTTTCACCCATGGCTTCTTCTCCTGCCTTCAAATGCTTTGGAGAATAGCTTGACTCCCTCTTCTTTGTGGCAGATATTGGAACACTGCAATCATGTCACCCCTGCTCCTTCTTTTCATTAAACTAGACACACCCAGTTCCAGCAACCATTCTTTATATATTTTAGCCTCCAGTCCTGTTCTGCCCTTTAATTACTGACTGAATGTATAAATGCAGACAGATAACTCTACAAAGCATCTATACAAAGTTTCTTTATTGGTTCATCAGGTAGCCTCATATATAACTCATGGTTACGTTGAGATTCATCTCAATGTCCAAATCTTTGCATAGCTGAATTCATAGTGTAAAAGGATAGTGCTCTTTTCATCCCCATAATGAGGGATCAAGGGGGTGAGGCACCAGCATGTTGCTGGGGTCCAGGCAAGAGTGAAGGAACCTCCTCCAACCTACCAAGGGTCAATTCAGTGACCAATCAGGATTACAGATGTGACCACATGACATGGACTACCTTTCCCAGGATGCCTTAACTACATTTACCATGATGCATTCCCTTAAGGGGACAGGTCTCAATTCCTAACTAATTATCTCAATTTCCAATTAACTATAAACTGTCTGGACAGCACAAGTCCCCTAATCATCTTTGTTGCCAGAGTCACTTAACAAATGTGTCAAAAGGGGTCATAAAAGGGGGGAAACTCCACTTAACAACTGTCTTGCTTAACAATGGAAATTTTGAGCTCAACTGTGGTCATAACTCAAGGGTTACCTATAACTCACTATGTTCGGGCAGGGCCAGAGATGTTTGGCATTTAGGGAGCAATCTGAGAATGGCAAAGGATGTTGACTTTCTACTTCACTGCTGCAGCTGTGGAAGCCAATCTAGATTCTCAGCTTCACTGGGTCCTCGCTAAAAAGAAGCCCTTAGCATTTGATTGCAGCTTGTCTCTTGGCCTCTCTATTTATTCATTCAGATGCTGTTCTCCTGAGAAGTTCTTTTTGCATTCTGAACTTGGACTGGATTTATGACCCGGAGGTTAGACCGACAAATTTATCCTAGATAACACACTGCCATTTGGGAGACTGGGTGCCAATCAACCCACTTCTCTCCCAGTTTGACTTCACAGCCAATGCATCAAAGAAGTAAGCCCCTTGCTCACCAGGAAAGGCAGAAGCAAGATAAGAAGCAGTTATCTTCTGTCCAATTGACGGACAGAAACAACGTATGACCAGCTGTGTTGCATTTAGCTGTGAAGTGGAGAGACAGAAAATAAGATGATGTTCTCAGAGTTTTCTATGATCTGCACTGCTCTACTGCTGCTTGCTGTATTGTGTAAGCAGTAGGTATTCATCATGTGGTAGGTTGCAATATTTCATCGTCTCAATTTCCACTGACTGGAACTATTGCTCAACTAGTATAGCAAAGGTTTACACACTTATGAGGTGGTAGGGTGGAAAATGGATCAGTATCAACTATTGGTTCTATATCCAACTATGGATAACTAGTTCTATAAATCTAAAAGCAAAGCAAAACCCATGCTAGAAACATATCTATCACAAATCCACAAATTCTAGAAGGATATATGTGTTAGGCTGCTGCAATTTTTTTTAAAGTCTTACGATACCTTAAAAACTGCCACTTTTTCACAGGTTATGTTAAAAAGCCCCTACCAGCACAGCTTAGATCTGGCTTCCCAGGCATCCCATTGAATTAAAATCAAAGAACAAGTAAATGTTCTTAGAAAAAGGTCGTATGGAAAGCAAAGTCAGAGGAAAGTGTTCATGCAGACATTCTACTTTTACAGAAGCATAAAAGCCAGAGGTGGTATTCAGCAGGTTCTGACCAGTTCGGGAGAACCTGTAGCGGAAATTTTGGTAGTTCAGAAAACTGGCAAATCCCACCTCTGACTGGAGATTTTGCAGTATCCTTCCCCTGCCACGCCCACCAAGCCATGCCCACAGAACCAGTAGTAAAAAAATTTGAATCCCACCACTGATAAAAGCCCATAATAATTTAGCTCTAACTCTCATTCAAGCAATATATCCTCTGAAATGGCTGAAATCTGGAATGCTTTTTTTAATCAGAGAAATGTTTTAAAATATGATTGGAACTGGAGTTTTTTTGAACTTCCAATGTGCCAGATGAGCGTGCAAAGCGTATTATTGCTCTTTCCAGAGAATCACTCTAGACATCTGAATACATTCAGTCCAGGAACAGATCTTTACTAAACATATTTCAGGGTCATATATATGTGTGTGTGTATTTTTCTATGAATAAATCCATGTGTGGATGGAGCAGCTTATTCTCTGTGGCTGATAGTTCTTGGGTTTCTGATACATTTGCATGAGCAAAAATACTATCTATGCACTGATGTGGTTGCCGAGTCTGGTAATGAAATGTCTACTAGAAGAAAAACAAGCTCAGACGACATCAACAAGTCTATCCTGAGCTACTGATATTCTCCACTATTGCAACCAGAAACAATTCAGACATCAAATAAGCTTATTCCCAGGGTGATCCTTACCATGAAGTGATAAGCTGTTGGGTTTGGACAGCAGATTCCAGAGGGGGGACCATTCTCCTGCCTCCGGTCTTCATCTCTGTGCTCCTCTAATAACTGCATGGAAGAAGGGGTGATTGTAGCATGTTGCTTTGGGAACAAACATAGCAAAGACAAATATTACTGACTCCACAGGAAAAGTTACTGCCTGACTTAAAAAAAAAAATCAGGACAAGACAAAAGATGGGGGGGGGATGAGTGGTTGTTTCAGTGTTCATGAAACAACACTCAAAACCCTCATAGTTCTTATTGTCCTGAAGGTGACTGGACATGTCATAAAAGAACAGAGTATGGTTGGATACACACATTGTGCTAAATCATAATTTAATTACAATTTTCTGGAACAAGACAGATTTGTTAGGGTCTTTATATCACAGATCATGGTTTACAAAGCATTATGGCTCAGTATGGTATCTTAACTCATCCTTGGATATGCCCTGTCTACTGAAGCACAAAAAAATACACAAGGGTCTCAGACACACATAGAACATAATAATAATAAGTCATTATTTAGTACAGGAATAGCCAACTTGTCTTTGGCCAAGGCCACTCTAATGATTGATAAATGACAACTTAATTATAAAGACATAATCAGAATACAAAGGTATTTGCAGTCTCTGAAAAACTGCCAGCATTAAATAAGTTGTCAAAGCTATATCCATTGACCTCTGAGCCACAGTTAGTAGTTCTTAGCCAGGAACCTTAAATGTTTTCAGTGTCACTGAAAAATGTTTTAGAGAAGCAGCACATAGAAGAAGCCTGACAAAGAAATTCTGAGCACAGTATCACATCATACAAATTTTCAAACTTCAGTTCAGTTCTTAAAAGAAACTTGATGCTCTATTAGTGTAAAAGCCTGTTCAGACTACTGTATTGTTACAATAAATGTGCAAGCACTGAAAATACATTACTTTAAAATTTATTTATACATCTAATTGCATGGCAGCTTATATTCAGGCAGCTTATATTCACTGTGAATCTTAAGATGCATTTTGTAGCATCTATAGTGACCTGTTCCAAAACCAGGCTATTAAACTGAAATTATTTTCTTCAAGGATAGATTCAAACGCTACACACGTTCATCCATAAATAAAATATATTTTATCGCCTGTATTTTAAAAAATGTGCATCTACAACATGCATGTTTTCCTTTCTTTTCTTTTTTAAAAGAATACTCTACTTCGTATTATTATTTATTTTTGTTTGGAACTGATAGATAAAAGTTTGCTGCTTAGCAACATGCTAAATCATTTTGTTTTCCTTCTGTTTTAAGTAAAGGAGCCCTACCTTTTAGGGAGCAGGCTTTTCACACAAACTGGGGGGAATTGGTAACACTTTGGAAGATAGACTCAAGATTCAGAAGGATCTTGATAGACTTGAGCACTGAACCCTCTCCAACCAGATGCAGTTCAGTGGAGAAAAATGAGGTCCTCTTGCACTTAGGCAGGAACAACCAAATGCCTAGGTACAAAATAGGTAGTACTTGGTTTAACAGTAGTAACTTTGAGAGAGATCAAGGTCTCCTAGTGGACCACTACTTAACTATGAGCCAGCAATGTCCTACAGCTGCCCAAAAAGCCAATACAGTCCTGGGCTGCAGCAACAGAGGGATAACATCACGATTACGAGAACTGATAATGCCACTTTATATTGCACTAATGAGGCCACATTTGGAATACCATGTCCCATTCTGGTCATCATGATATAAAAATGATGATGAAACCCTAGAAAGATAAGAAGAGATGGGACCGGACGGAATAGGAAGGGATGGGACAGGACAAGACAGGATAGAATAGGATAGGATTGCCTTTATTGTTAATTTTTTTACTGTGAGCACAGTGGCACACATTAAAAATGAAATTCTGTTGCTTGCTCTCAAAAGAAAGTAAATATCTACCCATACCCATAACACACATATATTCATGCTATTATATAGATACATAGATTCATTTATCATTGTCCATTTGAATACATAGTGGGGGGAAAGGAAGCTTGAGAGTTCACAAGGTTGATGCTATATGGAACAAAACTGAAAGGGTGCAGAGAAAAGCAACAGAGAAGATAAAGGGTTTGGAGGCTAAATTATATGATGAACGGCCAAAGGTACCAGGTATGTTTAGTCTATCAAAGAGAAGGATCAGGAGCGGGACATGATAATTGTCTTCCAGTACTTGAGGGGCTGCCAAAGAGAAGGGGTATTGACTTATTCTCCAAAGCACCAGAGGGCAGGACAAGAAGTAATGGGTGGAAGCTTGTTAAAGAGAGATCCATCCTAGAAGTAAGGGGAAATTTTCTCAGAGTGAACCATTAATCAACGAATAGCTCACCTCCTGCCGTGGTGGCTGTTCCATTGCTGGAGGTTTCAAAAATAGATTGGATAACCATTTGCCTGGGATGGTATAAGGTCTCCTGTCTTGAGCAGGGGGCAGGAGTAGAAGATCTCCAATGTCCCTTCCAGGCTCCAGCCTTATGATTCTATGTCCTTTGTTATATGTCCTATTTCACACATAACTGGGGCAGAGGCTCAGGTCTGGCTGTGTGGTCAGCCTCTCTGTTTTTCTGTAGAGGTGCCAGGTTATAACCCTGATCTTGTCAGCAGCTGCCAACTTACAGATTCCTTTCTCCATCACTCTTTTTCTTCCAATCAGTCACACCACATAAGATGTTATTTTGTACCAGCTCCAGGGGCAAAAATGGCTTTGATGCTGATAGGCTGCAGTCCTTCTATCTGCTCACTGTTGGTTCTCTTTCTCTTCAGCTAATTCACAGTATGCTATTTATTTATTTATTTATTTATTTATTGCTTTCTGTGCCTGGGGCTTCTGTAAGAATTTAAGCCACCCTTCAATGCTTGCAAGGGAAGAGGGAACTTGCATTTCAGGGGGTGGGGAGGACTGAATTTCAGCAAAGCTTGTTCACACAGCTTTCAGAAATATCCAATTTGCACAGAAGACAGCTGCAGTTTCAGAAGGCAAAGTGCTTTGCTTGTAAGGACCATTTATGTCCTTTCCCTTCCCCTAACCCCCTCGACACTAGAAAGATGCCAGAATTTTTGGGTACAGTTTTCATAACAATGCAGCAAAATAGCCAGGCAAATTATTTTAAAAACTCCAAGGGGACCGTTGTTATTTTTAAAATGGCAACGTGCCAGGCATTAGCATTATTTTAAAAAATGACAGGAGATCTGTTTAGAGTTCCAGAAAGTTCAGGCAGATTGTACTTCCCCCTAATCCCTTCCTCCATTCTGTTATATGCAGACAAAGATCCTCTGGCTTAGAAGCAATTTTTCAAGTAGTTTTTAGGGTAAGCTGTATTTTGTAACAGGAGCAACTTCTTATGGCAGCCATTTTATAAACAGGACAGTTCTTCCCCATTTTGTGAGATTGCCTGCAATGTTTCTTCAAGATTCCAGACTTATCTAGCCCTAAAACACTGGCTAATGGTCAACTGGTATGGTAGAAAGATCTTGTATCTACTGAACAGGGGTGGGATTCAACCAGTGTTGCTACCGGTTCGGTGACTACGTTTTGCATGCGCATGCCACCCGGACAGCTGAAAAGCGCTGTGTGCGCAGCATTTTTAAAGCCTCTTTTTTCCTGCTTTTTCAACCTCAGCTATGCCGCGCAAAGCAGCTGAGGTTGAAAAAGCAGGAAATAAAGAACAGGTAAGAGCCCGGGCAGGTGGGTGGGTGGGCCAAACTGCAGCAAACACAGAACCGGTTCAGTGTTTGCTGCTCTTCAGAGCTACCACTTCTATAGAGCCGGGCAGAACCGGTAGCATCCCACCCCTGCTACTGAACCAATACTTTCAACCACAACCTCTGTTGCTCCAAAGAGGAGGTGAACTAAAGTGCAGAAGGTTAAAAAGAGATTTTGGATTAAACATTAGGATAAATCTCCTAATTTAGCACTAAAACATATGCAACTGTGGAGTAGACTTGTTATGTATGTAGGTTTGAATGTCATTGGTTTAGTTTGAATTGTTCTTGTAAAATATCAAATATGATTGGTTTAAAAAGTGTGGGAAAACCCTGCACTCTGATTGGCTGGCAACTACGGCTGCTGGCTATAAGTAGCAGCCGTAGCCCAGCCAAGTTGGGTCCATTCGAGCTGTAGTCACTAATAAACTCTTCACTGAAGCTCTTCGCTGACTCTTCATGCAAACTTAACACTGGCGAAGGTGGGATTCCCCTGAAGAGAAGACAACGCGGAAGACAAGCAGAAGAGCGAGATGGCTGCACTGAACACCCCCAGCCCCGCTCGATCCGGCAGCAGAAGACTGGGAATCGATGCGGATCGCTTCCAAATGTATTTGGAAGGAAACGACCTCGCCGACATCTCCGAAGCGGAAGAGGGCGCTTTTTCACGCACTGCGTCCGGCAGTCTTCAAGATGGCAAAGGCATTGGCGGAGCTGCAGATGTGAAGGTAATGGAATGGCCTGATTTAGAAAAGCTTTTAAGAGCCCATTACGCCCAAGTATCGTGCCTCATTAAGAGACACGAGTTTTACCGTTGGGATCAAGGGGAAAGCGAAAACGTTAACGACTTCATGGCAAGCTTAAGAGACATTGGGGGTGCATGCGGGTTTAACAGCTTGGAGGAGGCCATGCGCGATCGGTTTGTTCTAGGCCTCAAAGACAAGGTGCTTCAGAGCAAATTGTTATTAAAACCTAAGATCACGTTAAAGGAGGTCATAGAGGAGGCCTCCTCAGCAGAAGCCACTAAGTCCTCAGCGGCAGCCATGAAGAAAATTAACAAGGCCTCAAGCCATCCTGATGTGGAAAAGTCCACAACAACTCATTGTGAGCACATAGATTCTGAATCAGACTGTAGTGAGATGGAGGAAGGAATTTATAGACTCAGAATGGAAAAGAAAAAGAAAGACCTGGGAAGAAAAAGGCAAGACTTTTATTGAGAGGTTGTGGGGCCACCCCCACTGAATGCAAGTTTCTTGATACCATCTGCCTTCGTGAAAAAGAGGTCATTTAGCAAGAGTCTGCAAATCATCCAGAACTCCTCCACACAGAAGAAAGTTTCCTGACAAAGATTTCAAGCCCAACAACTTCAGTGAGAAAATGGGGCGCAACTCAGAAGCAAATGGGAAGAATGAAACTCATCAAAGTCACCATTGGTCATTCTTCACCCTTGAGGAGCAGAAAAGTACATGTGAACGTACTCATTGAAGGAAGGCCTTGCCAAATGGAAGTGGACTCAGGCTCCTATTTATCTATGGTGTCATGGGATACTATTCACAGGCTACTTCCCAACATTCAGAAGAAACGTTTCCAGAAGCAAGCACTGACTTTTAAAGACTACCAAGGGAACAAGATTCCAGTAGTTGGAACAAGAGAATTCAACGTGAAGTTCAAAGGCCACACCAAACGTTTGCCCCTGACCATCGTGGACAAGGATCGCCCAAGCTTGCTGGGACTTGAGTGGTTCAATCCACTAGGCATCGAGGTGACTGGCATCAATCACGTGAGCAACAATGAATGGGAGGAGGCCTTGAAATCTGAGTTTCCAGAGGTCTTCAGCGAAGGATTGGGCAAGTATATGGGGACCCCTATCACTTTCAACCTAGATCCCAAGGTGCCCCCAATCCGTTTAAAGCCCAGAAGGGTCCCATTTGCCTTAAAGGAAAAAATTGATGCACAATTAGATAAACTAATAGCTCAAGGAGTTTTAGAGCCCACTGACCACTCCAGATGGGAGACACCCATAGTCACACCAGTCAAGACTGATGGGTCAGTAAGAATCTGTGGGACTATAAGGGGACACTGAACCATGCGCCAGCAGAGCATACCCAGTTCCAGTGCTGCATCATCTATTACATTCACTTGGCAGGGGTACAGTCTTTGCCAAATTGGATCTGGCCCAGGCATATCAACAACTAACAGTTGATGATGCCACTGCAGAGGCCCAAACCATTGTGACTTCATAGAGGTGCCTTCAAATGTAAAAGGTTACAATTTGGAGTAAGCGCGGCACCAGGCATCTTTCAAAGCCTTATGGAAAGGATGCTCCAAGGACTGCCAGGGGTAGTGCCTTACTTTGATGATGTGTTAATCTCTGCTGAAAATGACACTCAGTTACAAGAAAGACTCAGAGAAGTCCTTACCAGATTCAAGAAAGCGGGGTTAAAAGTCAAGGAAGAAAAATGCACTCTTAGGACTGACAAGGTTGAGTTCTTGGGTTACATGATTGACAAGCATGACATCCACCCTACAGATGCCAAGGTTCAAGCAATCAAAGAAGCCCCTAGACCTAAATGCAAAACAGATTTGCAAGCCTTCCTTGGACTCATTAACTTTTATCACATGTTCGTACCTCAGAAGGCAACCATTGCAAAACCATTGCACAAATTACTTGACAAAAAGTCTGTTTGGGTCTGGGGGAGGAAGGAACAATCAGCATTTAACAGTATTAAAAGTCTAATCATGTCTGATGCTGTACTGATACAGTTCTCTGAGAATTTGCCAGTTGTACTGACTTGTGATGCATCCCCCTTTGGAGGGGGGGGCGTTTTGAGCCACAGGCTTCCCAGCGGGAGAGAAGCCCCTATTGCATTTTACTCTCGCACTTTGACCAAAGCAGAGAGGAATTACAGCCAATTGGACAAGGAAGCATTGGCAATTGTTGCAGCTGTCAAGAAATTTCATGAATATCTGTATGGGAGAACATTTACCATTGTTACAGATCACAAACCTTTGTTAGGCATTGTGGCAGGAGACAAACCTACACCTACTATCCTGTCACCAAGAATGCTGAGGTGGACTGAATTTCTTGCTGCTTATTCATACAAACTTATCCACAAGCCTGGCAAGGACATTGGACATGCTGATGCACTGAGTCGTTGCCCACTTCCTTGCCACAAGGAGGACTTTGAACCTGAAACACACACCTTTTTCCTAGAAACTGTTGCCAAGCTTCCAGTGCATGCTGCTGAAATTGCCAGAGAGACTGCCAAAGACACTTTATTGGCTCTGTTATAGGCTGGATTAAGAAAGGTTGGCCTCTTCAAGATCTACCTCACCTGGCTCAACCTTTTAAGTCCAGGCAAACTGAATTATCTGTATTAAGAGGATGCATTTTGTGGGGTAACAGGGTGGTTATTCCTGCAAAACTGCAAAGAGAGGTTTGGGAAATGTTACATGAGGGTTATCCTGATATTGTAAGGATGAAGGGATTGGCCAGGAGTTATGTATGGTGGCCAGGTATTGACAAAATGGTTGAAAACTGGGTTGCATCTTGTCCCAACTGTCAGGTAGTCAGGCCTGCCCCACCTCTCACCCCCAAACAGGAATGGGAATGTCCTAGGGGCCCATGGTCTAGGATTCACATTGATTTCGCAGGCCCTACCAGAGGGCACACCTTTCTTATTATAGTAGATGCATATTCCAAATGGCTAGAGGTAATCCCTATGGCATCCACCACAACTGATGCTGTCATCAAGCAGCTCAAAACTTTTGTAACCCACGGGTTACCTCATGTTCTTGTCTCTGATAATGGCCCTCAATTTACATCCAACCTTTTGAATCCTATTTAGCACAACAGGGTATCAGACATGCCCTTACTGCCCCTGGGCACCCTTCGCTAACGGCCGGCTGAACGCATGGTATGTTTTACCAAGGAGAAGCTTCAGCAACTGGGTCCTGGGGACATCACTGAGAAAGTTGAAAAACTTCTTAGTGTTCAGCACATCACTCCTAACCCATCTAATAACTTATCCCCAGCAGAGTTGTTGATGGGTAGGAAACTTAGGTCTTCCCTTGACCGCCTTCATCCCACTTACGCACCCAACGCACCATTAGATTCCACTTCCAAAGTTCGCACATTCAGTGTGGGTGATTCTGTTTATGCTAAGAACCTTATGGGTGAACCTTTGTGGATTCCTGCTGAGATAACTCAAATCACAGGCCCTTGTTCTTACAGGGTGCAAACAGAGGATGGAGTCCTCTGGAGCAGGCACATTGATCAACTTAGATCCAGGTTCTCTCAGGAACATCGCACTTGTTCCTCTCTAGTTCCCCTCACCTGATGTCAATTCTAGAGGGAAGGGAGGAACAGGAGGATAATCAGCAAGCAAGAATCCACCCCATGTGTAACGAGCCATTATGACAGGAACCATTCCAAAACCTGTCACAATGCCAAAATCCATCCTTAGAAGTGGAAGATTGTACATCACTACCTGACTTGGGTGCTGACATTGGGCTGGAGATGGGTTGGGAGGAGAGACCAGATTCTAACAATCAAACAGGGTCTTCTTTCACAGGAAATCCCAGTGGGGAAATGTCAGCAGACACATTTCCTCTCTCACTGGGTGAGAATGTTAAAACTTCTGAACCACGAAGGTCTCAACGTACACGTAAGAGCCCCACCTATTTAAAAGAATACATTAGATAGATGGGGTTTGAGTATGGACTGAACCTAGTGGGGAGGGGTGTTATGTATGTAGGTTTGAATGTCATTGGTTTAGTATGAATTGTTCTTGTAAAATATCAAATGGGATTGGTTTAAATAGTGCGGGAAAAACCCTGCACTCTGATTGGCTGGCAACTACGGCTGCTGGCTATAAGAAGCAGCCGTAGCCCAGCCAAGTTGGGTCCATTCGAGCTGTAGTCACGAATAAACTCTTCACTGAAGCTCTTCGCGTCTGACTCTTCATGCAAACTTAACAAGACTGACTTATGAAAGAAATCATATTTAAAATTGAAATCCAATCCATTTATTTAAATCCAAATTTGAAAGAGAGGTTTCATAAAAATGAACCTAACTTTTAAAAAAATGCAGGTATGAAAAAGACTTCTAACTGTACTCTGTCCTACTCGCTACTGGTAACACGGACGTGAAATGAGATAAAGTGAACAAATTCTAGCAAATTTCTCTCTAAAGAAAAGAAGAAGAAGATACATGAAGTGAGAATTTTAGAACTGGGCAAGACTGCAAAGTTTGGGTATGAATGCAAGGGACATGATTAAGGAAGAAAATTAAAAAATCTTTTAAAGATATGTGTAAAAAATTCACACCAGTGAGCTGCTAGAAATCAAATAGGTAAACCTCCAAGTGGCCTCAATGACTCTCTAAAAGAATGCAAATGGCCAGCTGTCTGTAAGGAATATAAATCCTTCTATCCAGTCAGAGCTGAAGAAGTTTCTTGGATGAGAAGTGAAATGTCTTCAAAGAAAAAACAACTGCCTCCTGAAAAAGCACCTTTGGGACAATCTTCCAACTTGTAATTTAAATTAAATCTGTCCTGCTTCTTTGGGAGAAAGGTCTTTTCATGCCAAATTTTAAAAAGACTATCAGAGATGCTTAATTCAAATATTTCTGAATTGAGTGGGGTTGGATTTGAGGATCTATACGTTTCCTTCCAAACCTATGACTTTATAACAAATAGTTTCTCTAGAACACAGTGTTTGAACAAACATGTCAGAACAATTCAGAAATGCCTACTTTTCAGTTTTTATACTGCAATTTGAAAAAAAACCCCAGTATTATAATTCAATGCCAGGGAAATGGATACCGATGGGAAGATTGGCGGGGGGGCAGCAAATGACAACACATCCATCAAAGTATCATTATGTAAATGATATAATTTGGATAGTTACATCAAACACTGTGATGCAATCACATGATTTTGTCATTTGCATGATTACATGTTGTCATCTTGATGTTATCATGGCTCGCTATGGAAATTTCAGAGCTTTTGAATAGTGAGGTAATTAGGATTCTATCAGAAACCAGAAACCTGGTCAAAGTAATATTTTCAAAATGGCAGATTAAGGATTGTATACAGGAACATTATGTTCCATTAAAGAGTAGGCAGAGGAAGCAATGCTAGGTAACCCTAACAGCAAATTCCAAAGACATGTCTGAGATAGAGCACTATCCATAATCAACCAGCATTGTTCTATACAACATTCATCCGTTAACATTTTCTTATTATACTATGAACCAAAGGTTTCCATAGCAATAAAAAGTCACTCTATTTCAGTTTTCAAGGGTGAAATACATATTTATGGGTGAAAGTGTATCTACCAACATTTCAGAATCTGTACAAGAAAAATTATTTTGCTTTTTCTTCTCACCATATACAATATTCTGTATTTAAAACTGTGATGGGGCAGTCTTCAATCAAACTAGATTTCTGGTTAATTAATTAAATATGTGTACTTCACTATGTTTACAGAGAATCTTGGAAAGTCCTATTCTGGTAACTGTGGCAAATATTGCATTGCCTTTATGATGGAGTAAAATTCATTAAAATCACCCTCCGCATCCAAAATAAGGATTTCAACTGGAAAATACATTTATAATTCAAAATTTGTGCTTCATGCTGAATGCTTCAAAACTATAGCAGCACACACACACACACACACACACACACAGAGTCATTGCTCAAGGAAGTAACAAATTCTGAAAGTCAGAATGCAAAGAGAGTAGCCAGCTCTAAATTGCAGATGAGGAACAATTGTCTTAACACTCTTACATTGCTCCAGTTCAATTTCCATTGTTCCTAATTGGTGACAGGAAGAAGATAAATCATCCACAGGTAAAATGGCATTAAATGTGCTTGCCTAGAAGTAGCCTTGAATGGGGAAGGGAAGAAAGAGAGAAAGAAAAACAGTATGTAGGCTCATCCACACTTTCTCCTTGCTCCAGCATAACGATGGATAATTTACCAACTACCATGGACAGGAAGAAACAATACTGTCTGTTTTCCTGTTCCTAGGCTGCTAGGAATTTGATTGCTCACATCAGAAGTAGCGTTTTCTCTTCTCTGCTGTTGCAAAGTAGGGCACTCTGGTTCATACACCTCATTCCATCTTAGACAAATGCCTCCATTCTGATTGGCTCTGGCCTTGGTCCCAACTCTCTGCCTTCAATGACCATTTTTGTACTGGGAGGTCCATCCACCTGCCATGAAGGGCTAAACCTTTCAGTGTTTTTTCCCTGGATCTAGTAGCTGAACAATAAAAGATAGGCCTTTTCTTTTATCTTTTTAACAAGTTCAAGCAATGGACCATTTAGAATAGAATAGAATAGAATAGAATAGAATAGAATAGAATAGAATAGAATAACAGAGTTGGAAGGGACCTTGAAGGTCTTCTAGTCCAGTCCCCTGCCCAGGCAGGAAACCCTACCACTTCAAGACAAATAGTTATCCAACATCTTTTTTAAAACTTCCAGTGTTGGAGCATTCACAACTTCTGGAGACAAGTATTTCCACTGGTTAATTGTTCTGTCAGGAAATTTCTCCTTAGTTCTAAGTTGCTTCTCTCCTTGATTAGTTTCCACCCATTGCTTCTTGTCCTGCCTTCAGGTGCTCTGGAGAATAGCTTGACTTCCTCTTCTTTGTGGCAGCCCCTTAGATATTGAAACACTGCTATTGTTAAGTTTCCATGAAGAGACAGACGCGGAGTGCTTCAAGCTCTTTTGTTTATTAGTGACTACAGCTCAGAACGGACCCGCTTTGGCTGGGCTGCGGCTGCTACTTATAGCCAGCAGCCGCAGTTGCCAGCCAATCAGAGTGCAGGGTTTTTCCCGCACTTTTAAACCAATCATTTCTAACACTTTACAAGAACAGTTCAAACTAAACCTGTTATGTATGCAGGTTTGAATGTCATTGGTTTAGTTTGAACTGTTCTTGTAAAATGTCAGAAATGATTGGTTTAAAAAGTGCGGGAAAATCCTGCACTCTGATTGGCTGGCAACTGCGGCTACTGGCTATAAGTAGCAGCCACAGCCCAGCCAAATCAGGTCTGTTATGAGCTGTAGTCACTAATAAACTCTTCACTGAAGCACTCCGGGTCTGACTCTTCATGCAAACTTAACAAAACCAATGACTTCAAACCTACATACATAACACCCCTCCCCACTAGGTTCAGTCCATACTCAAACCCCATCTATCTAATGTATTCTTTTAAATAGGTGGGGCTCTTACGTGTACGTTGAGACCTACGTGGTTCAGATGTTCTCACCCAGTGAGAGAGGAAATGTGTCTGCTGACATTTCCATACTTGGACTTCTAGTAATAGTAGAACCTGTTTGGTTACTACAACCTGGTCTCTCCTCCCAATCCATCTCCAAACCAATATCAGCACCTAAGTCAGGTAGTGATGTACAGTCTTCCACTTGTAAGGATGGATTTTGGCATTGTGACAGGTTTTGGGATGGTTCCTGTCGTGTTGGCTCGTTACACATGGGGTTGATTCTTGCTTGCTGATCATCCTCATGATCCTCCCTTCCCCTAGAAGAGGTACTAGGGATGGGAACCAGAGAGGAGCAATTGCAATGTTCCTGAGGTAATCTGGACCTAAGCTGATCAATGTGCCTGCTCCAGAGGACACCATCCTCTGTTTGTACCCTGTAAGACCTAGGGCCTGTGATTTGGGTTATCTCAGCAGGAATCCATAATGGTTCACCCATAAGGTTCTTAGCATAAACAGAATCACCCACAGTGAATGTGCAAATTTTGCTAGTGGAATCTAGTGGTGCGTTGGAGTGCGTAAGTGGGATGAAGGCGTCAAGGGGAGACCTGAGTTTCCTACCCATCAACAACTCTGCTGGGGATAAGTTAGTTGATGGGTTAGGAGTGATATGCTGGACACTGAGTAGTTTTTCAACTTTCTCAGTGATGTCCCCAGGATCCAATTGCTGAAGTTTTTCCTTGGTAAAGCGTACCATGCGTTCAGCCTGGCCGTTAGCCAAGGGTGCCCAGGGCTGTCAGGGCACGTCTGATACCCTGCTGTGCTAGATATGATTCAAAAGGTTGGACGTAAATTAGGACCACTGTCAGAAACGAGGACATCAAGTAACTCATGAGTTACAAAAAGCCTCTTAAGCTGCTTGATGACAGCTTCAGCTGTGGTGGATGCCATAGGGATAACCTCTAGCCATTTGGAATATGCATCTACTATAATAAGAAAGTGTGCCCTCTGGTAGGGCCAGCAAATCAATGTGAATCCTGGACCATGGGCCCCTAGGACATTCCCATTCCTGTTTGGGGTGAGAGGTGGGGCAGGCCTGACTTCCTGACAGTTGGGACAGGATGCAACCCAGTGTTCAACCATTTTGTCAATACCTGGCCACCATACATAACTCCTGGCCAATCCCTTCATCCTTACAATACCAGGATGACCCTCATGTAACATTTCCAAAACCTCTTTTTGTAGTTTTGCAGGAATAACCACCCTGTTACCCCACAAAATACATACTCTTAATACAGATAATTCAGTTTGCCTGGATTTAAAAGGTTGCACAAGTTGAGGTAGATCTTGAAGTGGCCAACCTTTCTTAATCCAGCCTATAACAGGAGCCAATAAAGTGTCTTTGGCAGTCTCTCAGGCAATTTCAGCAGCATGTACTGGAAGCTTGGCAACAGTTTCTAGAAAAAAGGTGTAAGTCTCAGGAGCAGGATCCTCAGTGTGTGAATGAAGTGGGCAGCGACTCAAAGCATCTGCATGCCCAATGTCTTTTCCAGGCCTGTGGATGAGTTTGTATGAATAAGCAGCAAGAAATTCAGTCCATCTCAGCATTCTTGGTGACAGGATCGTGGGCATTGGTTTGTCCCCTGCCACAATGCCTAAAAGAGGTTTGTGATCTGTGACAATAGTAAATGTTCTCCCATATAGATACTCATGGAATTTCTTGACAGCTGCAACAATTGCCAAGGCTTCCTTGTCCAGTTGGCTGTAATTTCTCTCTGCTTTAGTCAAGGTGCGAGTAAAATGCAATAGGGGCTTCCCTCCCGCTGGGAAGCATGTGGCTCAACACCCCCCCACTCCAAAAGGGGATGCATCACAAGTCAGTACAACTGGCAAATTCTCAGAGAACTGTATCAGTACAGAATCAGAAGTGAGTTGTCTCTTAATAGTGTTAAAGGCAACTTGTTCTTTCCTGCCCCAGACCCATGCAGACTTTTTGTCTAGTAATCTGTGTAGTGGTTCTGCAATGGTTGCCTTCTGAGGTAGAAACATGTGATAGAAGTTAATGAGTCCCAGGAAAGCTTGCAAGTCTGTTTTGCATTTAGGCCTGGGGCTTCTTTGATTGCCTGAACCTTGGCTTCTGTGGGGTGAATACCATGTTTGTCAATCATATAGCCTAAGAACTCTACCTTGTCAGTTCTAAGTGTGCATTTTCTTCTTTGACTTTTAACCCGCTTCCTTGAATCTGGTTAGGACTTCTCTCTCGAGTAACTGAATGTCATTTTCAGCAGAGATTAACACATCATCAAAATAAGGCACTACCCTGGCAGTCCTTGGAGCATTCTTTCCATAAGGCTTTGGAAGATGCCTGGTGCCACACTTACTTCAAATTGCAACCTTTTGCATTTGAAAGCACCTCTATGAGTCACAATGGTTTGGCCCTCTGCAGTGGCATCATCAACTGTTAACTGTTGATATGCCTGGGCCAGATCCAATTTGGCAAAGACTGTGCCCTCGCCAAGAGAATGTAATAAATGATGCACCACTGGAACTGGATATGCGCTCTGTTGTAGCTCATGGTTCAATGTCCCCTTGTAGTCTCCACAGATTCTCACAGACCCATCAGCCTTGACTGGTGTGACTATGGGTGTCTCCCACCTGGAGTGGTCAGCGGGCTCTAAAACCCCTTGAGCTATTATTTTATCTAATTGTGCATCAATTTTTTCCTTTAAGGCAAATGGGACCCTTCTGGGCTTTAAACGGATTGGGGGCACCTTGGGATCTAGACTGAAAGTGATAGGGGTCCCCAGGTACTTGCCTAATCCGTTGCTGAAGACCTCTGGAAACTCAGACTTCAAGGCCTCCTCCCATTCAGTGTTGCTCACGTGATTGATGCCAGTCACCTCTATGCCCAGTGGGTTGAACCACTCAAGTCCCAGCAAACTTGGGCAATCCTTGTCCACGATGGTCAGGGGCAGGCGTTTGGTGTGGCCTTTGAACTTCACGTTGAATTCTCTTGTTCCAACTACTGGAATCTTGTTCCCTTGGTAGTCTTTAAGAGTCAGCTTGCTTCTTGAAATGATTCTTCTGAATGTTTGGGAGTAGTCTGTGAATAGTGTCCCATGACACCATAGACAGATATGAGTCTGAGTCCACTTCCATTTGGCAAGGCCTTCCTTCAATAAGTACCTTGACATGCACTTTTCTGTTATTGATAGAAGATGAATGACCAATAGTTACTGTCTGATGAGTTTCATTCTTCCCCCTTGCTTCTGTGCTGCACCCCATTTTCTCACTGAGATTGTTGGGCTTGAATTCTTTGTCTTTGTTTGCAGGAAATTTCCTTCTGTTGGGTGGAGTTCTGGATGATTTGCAGACTCTTGCTAGGTGTCCTCTTTTATCACAACGGAGGCAAATGGTGTCTAAAAACTTGCATTCAGTGCGGGGATGGCTTCCCCCACAACTTCTGCAGTAGAAATCTTGCCTCTTTCTTCCCAGGTCTTTCTTTTTCCGCTCCATTCTGAGTCTGTAAATTCCTTCCTCCACCTCACTACAGTCTGACTCAGAATCTATTTGCTCAAATGAGTTGTTGTGGACTTTTCCACATCAGGATGGCTTGTGGCCTTGTTAATCTTTTTCATGGCTGCTGCTGAGGACTTGGTAGCTTCTGCTGAAGAGGCTTCTTCTATTGCTTCTTTCAGCATGATCTTAGGTTTCATTAATAACTTGCTCTGTAATACCTTGTCTTTAAGGCCCAGAACAAATCGATCACACATGGCCTCTTCTAAACTGTTAAATTCACATGCACCCCCAATGTCTCTTAAACTTGCCACAAAGTCGTTTACATTTTCGTTTTCCTCCTGATCACGACGGTAAAACTCGTGTCTCTTAATGAGGCACAATACTTGTGGCGCGTAATGGGCTCTTAACAGCTTTTCTAAGTCAGGTCAGTCCATTACCTTCACGTCTGCAGCTCCCGCCAATGCCTTCGCCATCTTGAAAACTGCCGGACCGCAGTATGTAAGGAAGACCGCCCTCTTCCGCTTCTCAGAAATGTCGGCTAGATCGTTTCCTTCCAGATACATTTGGAAACAATCTGCATACGATTCCCAGTCTTCTGCCATCAGATCGAACGGGGCTGGGGGGGTGTTCAGCACAGCCATCTCGCTCTTCTTCTGTTCCGCGTTGCCTTCTCTTCAGGGAAAATCCCATCCTCGTCGCCAGTGTTAAGTCTGCATGAAGAGGCAGACGCGGAGTGCTTCAAGCTCTTTTGTTTATTAGTGACTACAGCTCAGAACGGACCCGCTTTGGCTGGGCTGCGGCTGCTACTTATAGCCAGCAGCCGCAGTTGCCAGCCAATCAGAGTGCAGGGTTTTTCCCGCACTTTTAAACCAATCATTTCTAACACTTTACAAGAACAGTTCAAACTAAACCAATGACTTCAAACCTACATACATAACAGCTATCATGTCTCCATCATAAAACAAACATTTGTTTTTTTAAAAACTGGGTGAAATTAACATAATTGCTCCCAAGTTTTATCTTCTGGCCCAAAGGATAGGAAGAGCTATAAAACGTTTTTTCCCCTTTTCCCACCAGTTCTTAAAATACTTGTCCAGAGAAGGGAAAGCAGATGGTGCATCTTCTCCAGGATGGAGGGGAGGGGAGGGGAAGAGAAGCAGGAACTGTCCAAGTAGTCTGGTCAGAATACCTGACCATCCCTGTGGCCAAAGGGAGAAATGGAGCTGAAATCCAGGGGGGGGAATTCTTAATCCAACTTCATTTTCCAGCTAATTTGCACATGGGAGACAAGGAGTTCAAGCTGTAAGACAAATGTCTCCATCAGGAACAGCATGAAATTGATCAGAGCAACTTAACAAATTTCATCTGTTTTGAATTGAAGAGTTTTCTGGGCCCCAAAAAATGCTGCAGCATCACTTTTTAAAAATATAGTAGGAAATTTATCAGCATTATCAAAATATACCCATATTATCTCTCTTAGGGCAACTGATGTATATTAATGTACAAAACCATTCGTTACTTAAGTATCTGCCTTTTGATTGTTTCATCAATTATGTTTAAATGCATTTGCAACTTAGGGGAAAAACATCAAAATGGCTTCTCTGAGGTTTTAAAAGAATTGTGTGATGACACAACAAAGAGCAAACTGATAAAATTCATCTTCCTTTCCAGAGGTGGTATGACCAGTTCTGGAGAACCGGTAGTGGAAATTTTGAGCAGTTCGGCAAATACCACCTCTGACTGGCCCTGCCCTCATCTATTCTCTACCTCCTGAGTCCCAGCTGATTGGCTGGGACTTCTTTGGTTGTCCCTGCATAGGAGAACGGACCTGGAAAGCAGGTTAGTGGGATGGGGAGAGAATGGGGATTTTGCAGTAACCTTCCCCCAGGAGTGGGGAGGGAATGGAGATTTTGCAGTGACCTTCCCCTGCCACCCACCAATCCACACCACGCCCACCAAGCCATGCCCACAGAACCGGTAGTAAAATTTTTGAATACCACCATTGTTCCTCTCCCATGTAAAAGCATTTCATGATTGAATACTATTCCTGAATTTCAAGAATGAATTCAGAAAAACTTCCAGGTTACAATAGTAATTTTATCCATGTGTTCCTGAAAAGAAAGGCTGTGATGGGGGTATCCCGATACTCCCATGTTACACCCCTCCTGTGCAACCTGCATTGGTTGCCGGTTGCCTTCCAGGTGAGATTCAAGGTATTGGTAACAACTTACAAAGTCCTACATGGCTTGGGTCTGGTGTACTTGCGGGAGCATCTCCTGCCGGCATCACGCTCTGATCGCCCGGTACGCTCCCACAGGCAGGGCCTCCTTGGGGTACCGTCAGCCAGACATTGTTGGTTGGCGGTGCCCAGGGGTAGGGCCTTCTCTGTGGGAGCACCCACCCTATGGAACCAACTCCCCTTGGGCCTTCGTTTGGCCCCCGATCTCCACTCCTTCCGCCGTGACCTGAAGACCTGGCTCTTTCAACAGGCCGGTCTGGACTGACCAAGGTGGGGGGAGGGTTTGTTTTAGAGTTATTTTAATTAATTTTAATCTTAATTTATTTTGTCACTATTAGGCTTGTAATTGTTTAATTGTTTTTAATGTAAATTTTTGCATTGGGTTTTATATTGTTTTTAAATTTTTAAAATTTGATATGGGTGGGGCTTAATTGAGTTTAATTTTATTTTAATATTTGTATTGTATGTTTTTTAATGCCCTGTAAACCGCCCTGAGTCCCTTTGGGGAGAAGGGCGGTATATAAACCAATAAAAAAAAAATAAAATAAAATAAAAAATAAATATTGTTAGCCACCCTGAGTCCTTAGGGAGAGAGGGCGGCATACAAGTCTAAATAAATAATAAAAATAATAAAAAGCAAGGAGAACAGAGGACAAAAAGTCCATATTTTCACGCTTCATTTCCTAGGCAAGATCATTTCCTTCACAAACTTTTTTTTCATGAAGTTAAAAAATTTTCTTCACAAATTAAGAAAATGAGGGAAGGAAGTATTCCACGCTGCAGAACAACATACACTTCAGAAGTCTTTCCAATATCTAGTTAGTCGAGTGCTACCATATGGTACTTTTGTTCACATTGAAATGTACTGGATGCAGAATTAGTGAATTCTTCATTTGATTGGTGCAGACATCAAGCCTATTAATAAAGGCCTATATTAGAATTGGTTTGAAGAACAATTCCCAAACGATGGCTGAGAACTGACAGACGGCTGTGGGAGGTTTGTCAGAGAGTTGTTAGAATGCCAGCAGTGCGTCTGGGAAATAGTTCTGAAAAAAGAAACTCAGGAACAGAATCTTCCAGGTCATCATTAATAGCTGATAATTCCTAAACACAGATAATCGTTCCATTTGTGCTGTGTTTGCCATGGGTATCTGAGGAAGGAGTCCAGCAAGGAGACTGGACAAAGGTATTGCTTCCAGGGCATCAGGGGTCAGCTAAAAATGACTACATCTAAAGAAGTCCTCATTACAGTGTGTTGGAAGAAATATCCGTCTGGGTTCAGTTCCAAATGGGGGGGAAAGGCACTGGAATCATGGAAGTTGTTTGGAAAGAAGGTTTATTGATGAACAGGATCACATGCCTTGGGTGAAGAAAGAAGAAAAAGGGCTGATATGCTGATAGTGCAATTGTTTTACACCCTCTGTTGGGATTTGAATTTGAGCTTGTATTCTGATTGGTTGTCAGACTGCCATGGGGCCATGCAGGGGCAACTCTGTAGGCTGTCCTGAGTCTCAGGCTTGGTTGAGCCTTGCTGGATGATGATGTAATGAAAGGCCTTTGGGATGCCTATTATGGGTCTGCCTGAAGGAGGTAGGTCTTTGTTATGTAGAATAGACCGGCCCAGGCCTTAATGGCTCATTAGCAAAGGTGGGAGGGGGCTGAGTTTCTGCCTCTCTTGAGTATCTACTTCTCTTTTAGGGGACATATTCTGCCTTTTTAATATATCCTAAAATATTTCATTTCTCTAGGAGAGGGTGGGTTTTAACTTCCAGCAAGTATAAAGAACATGAATTGCAGTTCCAGGAACAAAATGACATACAGATATTTTGAGCTTCAGAAGAAGTATTCTCCTTTAAGTACCCACATTCTAAGATACCCTTGGTAAACAGAGTCACTCAAACTAAAAAGAACACTGTACGTGTGTTTTCAAAGTCATACACAGGAATTCTAAGCATATTTTTTGGAAGCAGTTCAATTTTAAGGATACGTTTTATTTCAGCATAATTATATTATCAGAAGATTTACTACAGTTCGGTACTTGGGATTTTACTTGACTAGTTTTTCTGCCTTTGAGAAATATCAGTCTATTGATTTTTTGGAACATTGGATTATGCTTTCAATGAGCCCTGAATAGGTCCAGAGCCTAGGACAGTGATGGCTAACCTTTTCTACACTGCATGCCAAAAGTGCGCGCGCGTGCCTGCACCCATGATGCTATGCACGGTGTGAATCCCCCTGCCCCTTGCGCACACATCGCGCACTCTGTGCATGCGCACACAACCCCCCGCATGCTGCATCCCTCTGCGCATGTGCATGCATCTCCCGCGCTCGTGTCTCCCCCCATGCATGCACAGCAGATACCCGACAATCAACTGGCTGGCAGAGGGCAGTGGGGCTCTTCTGGGCGACCTCTCACATGCCGGCAGAAGTGGCTCTGCATGCCACTTCCAGAACACATGCCATAGGTTCACCATCACAAGCCTAGGACAATTGCTTCTGTTTCCACCCACCAAAGAGGTGCTATGTAGGACTGCGATATTCATCCACTCTTTGCCCTTACACAAAAACAAGGAAAGTGAAAGGGAGTTTCCAAATCTATAAAAAACATTCTAATGGGGAATCCTGCAAGCTAGAAACAGACCCTTCCAAATGTTCTAGAAGTGGCCCAGTCACAATATGAGCCTGTTACATGGTTGTAACGTGTTCTTGAGGGAACATTCTACATACTCCTAAGGATTTCTTACAGAAAATATTCAACACTCCCATTAAAATGCAGAGCCTGAAAGGCGATTGTTGTAGTAAAGAAGGCTGAGCTGGAAGATGGGGTAAAATGTGTCATCATCTTTGCACTCTCACAAGAGACCTAAGTCCATCCCTCCATGAATTCTGCTGACCCTTATCTAGCATTAATTCAGCTTTGACCATTAGTTGACCAGATTCTGGTGTATAGTAGCAGTAACAAATTCTTCTATGCTGTGAACTCAGTGAATGGTTATTTGCACCTGCATGGGTTGTGTCATGCCCCTGGTAAAGACTGACTCTGAGGGAGAGGAGGAACAGCTGACAGGGAGTGGAAGTGTGGCTCTGGAGGTTGTGGAGGAGGCTGGGGAAGGGCAGAGGCCGGCTGGGCAGTCAGAGGAGGACCCAGGCCCATCCCCTCTCCATCCTAGGGCACTCAAGGAGGAGAGGATAAGGGAGAGACATGGTCTACTGGGAAGGAGAGGGCCTTGATCCTCTTCATGGGCTGCAGCTGTGACAACTGCATAAGAGGACGGACATGTGTACGGGCGAGTGCTGGAAACAAAGCGTGGAAATATCTGTAGTTTATTGTTCCTCTCTGAGTTTGGGGTCCTTCCCAGTGTGTGTTCTGATATCCCTTATCTTGCCTGGTTTGTGTTGTTTTTTACTCTTTATAATTTAAACAGCATTTCCTCCTTCTTGTGACTGCTCGTGTGGGAGTTTTTTGTCTCCAGTCAAGGATATTTGGAGCTTGGAAGCGAAGTGAAGGAATAAAACAGGCTTCACCTGTTTTTTGTGACTGTGTTTATTTTGTATCCCACCCTGGGTCATCACAGGTTGGGTGATAGTTGCTCTCTCACAATTTTGGGGTTTTATGCTTTTATTTCATTTATATTTGTTATATTATATATTGTTATAGTTTTTAATGGCCATCGTGCTCTACATGCTAAGAGTAGATTTTTGTGAGGTAGGCGATTATATAAACTTGCTGAATAATAAATAGATATAAAAAATATAATTCCCGGAATCCTTTGAAAAAAGTCATCATGGGTGAAGTGGTATAAAACAACCATAGATTTATAGCCTAGACAAGCCCTCTTGATTTTGGATTTTATCTGTAGTTGTATGAAAAACCAACATGCAAATACATACCCGTAATGTACAAGTTTTTTCTAACCCAAATATAGATTAAGAAGGTTTCAAATCTGAGTCAAAGAAGCCCACACTGTAAGTGGATTACAAAAGAGGCAGAACATCTGTAGATGTGGGAGAACAAGATGCCATATTGCTATCATCTGAGTCAATTCCACCAAGCCTAACAAGAGCCAGATCAGAGAAAAGTTGTAAGATGAGCATTTGAATAACATTTTCTTGTCCATATTGAACTTCCAAATTCTTACTTTAATTACCAACAATTTTCAAAGAGATGAAGCTTAAAACTGAAATTATAATTTATTTTATATGCATACCAGCTATAATGCTCCAGAGTTCACATATAAGAAGATAATGCAAAAGAAAATCCCCCCATTTCAGTCAGCACGTGCCTGATTCTTAAATAGGTAACCAAAAACCAAATACAGTAGCTTGGGTTCACCCATCATTCCAAGTCATACTATTTTAACTTATCTTTTGCTGAATAAGCCATGGTGAACTAATTCATACAATACATTAAGCAATCAACTACGTACAGCAAACTACAATGGCCTACATTATGATTTATAGCAACATATAGCCAGTAATTAATTACAAGGAGGTATATACATGCTAAATGACCCAATCATACATGATTGCCATGTATCTCCTCTTTGCGTGTCCTCCAGTCATTATTCTATCAAATAAAGGCCAAATCCCAATAGCTGTGAGAGATCTCTGAAGGATCTATTTGTTTTGCTGCACCCACTCTTTTTATTTTTCTCCTTTATGTCTCTGAGTTAACATGACTAGAACTTAGGGAGGATGCAAGGTGGCACAGTATGTAAGTTTGTTAACAAAGTAACAAATTACATCATATTAAATAATTCAACAGTTTCATTTAAAATTACCCCTACCTATTCTCTATCCCTCCATCCATCTATCCCCAATCTGATAGTTGGAGGTTTTCTTCAACTAGGATTCTGAGATTCCTTCAGATTGGTCTTTCATCCATAGCTTCCCAATCCCTCTCTCATCAGTTCCTCTCCCACTTCCAGAACATAACTAGAAGGAAAAGCCCTCAGTTATCTGGTTGTGATTGACAGTTCCATCACCCAATCATCACAACATTAAATAAAAATTAGTCATAAGTAAATAAATCACAGCAGTTGACAACTGTTGGCTGATCTTGCAAAAGCTATCCCAGGTTAGATCTTGTTAGTACTTGGATGGAGATGACCAGAAAAATATAATTGTGGAGAGAAGGTTTGGCCAGAAGTTTTCGCTCATCTTTGAAAAACATGGTAGACCTGGGAGAACCATAATGATGAACTCACAGGTACTTGAGAGTACCTGAACTCATAGGTACTTGAATTCTCCAGCAACAAGCAGTGGTGACCTAAGGACTGGAGGGAGTTAGATGGTCAAGCCATAGACCTGAGTTTTTGCATCTTGGGCCAGTACTAGTCCTTTGAAATTGTTTTGCTGGACTCCTTTATATATATAAAATGTTGCAGATTGTTGGTTACCAGGATCTGTGACCCATTCTAGACTTTACTTGTTTGGGGAATCAGAGAATGGAGATTTGGAGGGTAAGGTGTGCGTGTGACTTTGGAGTTGGCTTGCCTACAGCAGCACAGTGCCCCTCAGGCTGCTGAGAATCCACAGAAATATTTAGGGGAAGGTCCTGAGATCTGTTGTGAGGGTAAAAGTGGATGAATGGGTTCTATCCCAGATGGGGTTGGTGATGGTTGAGGCTGGAGCATAGTTGGAAAGAAGAGCAGAGGGCAGATCATGATATTCAGAGGAAGATATGGAGGAAATCTGAGACCCTTAAGGTGACAGTGAAACAAGATGGTTGAAGCCAATCCCAACTTTTCTCTTTACTTTTCTCCCCCAAAGCCAAGATATTGGATCTGGTATTGGTAACAACATATAAAGTCCTACATGGCTTGGCTCCAGGGTACTTGCGGGAGGGTCTCCTGCCGGCATCTCGCTCCGGTCGCCCGGTATGCTCCCACAGGCAGGGCCTCCTTGGGGTACCGTCATTGTCGATTGGCAGTGCCCAGGGGTAGGGCCTTCTCTGTGGGAGCACCCACCCTGTGGAACCAACTCCCCTTGGACCTTTGTTTGGCCCCCGATCTCCGCTCCTTCCACCATGACCTGAAGACCTGGCTCTTTCAACAGGCCGGTCTGACTGACCAAGGCGGGGGGGGGAGGGTTTGTTTTAGAGTTTTAATTAATTTTAATTTTTATTATTTTATTGTATTAGGCTTGTAATTGTTTAATGGTTTTTTATTGTAAATTTTGTACTGGGTTTTTATTGTTAGCCGCCCTGAGTCCTTAGGGAGAGAGGGCAGCATACAAGTCTAATAAATAATAATAAATAATAATAATCTTAGAGGGTATATTCTGGTTCTGCTACCGAATACCAGGTTACTATGTAATAAGACTATCCTCATTTATGATTTGGAGACATATGAATGCTAAAAGTGGTTTGCACATCAATACAACTTCATAAAATGTCTTGTTAGTCCAAACTAACAAGAAATCTATTTGATATTGTTATTTGAGTCTAGTAAAATATTGCACCCAATGGTGATTTTGTGTAATCAGAAAACACCTCTACACATCTAAGATGACCATCCAACTTTTAGTAATTTTCCCTATCCTGCTTATATATCAGTTTTCACAAACTTTGAATGTTTTGTATTCAAGAGGCTTTAGTAGATTGGGAGCAGATGGAAATCTATAAACATCAAAATTATACCTTAATTTTAGCATAACAGATAGATAGATGATAGATAGATAGATAGATAGATAGATAGATAGATAGATAGATAGATGGTAGATAGATAGATAGATGATAGATAGATGATGGATAGATGATAGATAGATAGATGATAGATAGATAGATAGATAGATAGATAGATAGATAGATAGATAGATAGATGATGGATAGAGATAGATAGACAGACAGACAGACAGACAAATAGACATTTCCAGTTTGTTTATTTTTTTGCAATTAGGCTAACATTGATTTATTTGCAATTACCATATCGTCATTCTTTGATACATTTCAACGTATTATTGGGACTATCAGACTGCTACCCCTATGAAATACTTCTAGGTATTCCCCAGTCTTTTTGGAACCAGTGGGTATATTTGAAATTTGAAAATATGTTGTCTGCATTCTTGCACAGTGGTTGCCATGGTAGGTGAGACCGGGCACAAAGCATCCTGGCAGCAGAAGGCAAAGAAAACATAGGACTGCATCCATCCACCTTTTCAATTGCTAAGAATGCCTAGGAATTTGCATAGAACTTAGAAGCTTTGCTGGAAATACAGGCTGTGCTTGAAGGAGGCCCTCTCATTTGCAGCATTGTTGCTTCCTATTCGTTTTTTTTAACTCAGAAGTATAAAGCAGTTCAATGGAGCAGGGAATTTATGGAAGCCATGGGTCATATTGGTAAGCACACTGTCACTCTTAGGATTCACCTTGGGGGGTTGTGGGTTAAACAATCAAACTGGCTTTCACCCTGTAATGAAAGAGTTGCTTTTTATTTAGTATGATTAAAGGGTTAATTGGTCACTTCCTAATAAGAAAGGCAGCCATAAAGCTGAGAGAATTTAATGATTAGAAAAGGGTAAGAGGATAGAGACAGGCTGATCTTCTCTGTGTTGTGTAGCTTAAGGGGAGCGGGGAAGAGAGTCCTCAAAGGGATAAGAGGGATGTAAACTAGATTAGAAAAGATTTTTTTTTAATCCTGAATGAAACGGAATGCCAAACGACTTCTACACTGTTTCTAGGAAAACTGCATCAATAGTGTCCATAAATAAACCAGAAATCAAGCTATTGTTTAATTGTTCATGAACACCTGGTCCTCCAAGTAAATAGAACAGAATAACAGAGGTAGAAGGGACCTTGGAGGTCTTCTAGTCCAGTGGTTCTTAACCTGGGTGATATCGCCCCCACAAGGGGCGATTTTGTTTTTCAGGGGGGCGATGGAACGAAAAGGGGCGGCGTTGGGGCGAAGGAATGGAAGGGGGGTGATATGGGGGCAATGGAGCAAGATATATTGGGAGAGAGAGGGAGAGAGATCTATATTGGTAGGTAGGTAGGTAGGTAGACAAAAAGACAGACAGGTAGGTAGATAGGCAGGAAGGCAGGCAGGCAAATAGACAGACCTTTTGGATGGACGGATGGACAGACAGAAAGAATGCAAGAGCGGCAGCACTTTGGGAAAGCGGTGGCAGCGGCTTTTCCCAACATGCTGCCGCATTCAAGGTGCCAGTTCAGGTGTGGTACAACAGTCAATGGGGTGAGCCTGGCCGGCACCTCAAACGCCCCCTGCCACCTCTTAGCATCCCCAAGGGGGCCAGCAGAGGGGTGCTAAGAGGCGACAAGGGGGCATTTGAGGTGCCGGCCAGCCCTGCAGGTTCACCCATTGACTAGCACTGCTCCGGAGCTGGCGCCTCCAATGTGGAAGCAGTGGCATGTTATGTGCCGCCGCAGCTGCGTTCAACACACCGCCCCCCTGCTGCCTCTTAGCGCCCCTCTGCTGGCTCCCTTGGGGATGCTAAGAGGCAGCAGGGGGGCTTTCAAGGTGCCGGCCCTGCAGGCTCACCCATTGACTGTAGCACCGCTCCAGAGCCGGTGCCAAAATGGGTGAAACTGCAGGGCCGGCCAGCGCCTTGAATGCCCCCCTGCTGCCTCTTAGTGCCCCTCTGCTGGCCCCCCTTGGCCTTGGGGATGCTAAGAGGTAGCAGGGGGGCGGCACCTCAAATGCGGCCGCTGTGGCACATAATGCACTACCGCTTCCACATTGGAGGCACCAGCTCCGGAGCGTTACTACAGTCAGTGGGTGAACCTGCAGGGCCGGCGCCTCAAACGGCCCCCTGCCGCCTCTTAGCGCCCCTCTGCTGGCCCCCTTGGGGATGCTAAGAGGTGATAGGGGGCGGTTATGTTGGGGGGAGGGGGGGCGATGACAACTTCCTCAATGGCTCAGGGGGCGATTCTTTCAAAAAGGTTAAGAACCACTGTTCTAGTCCAACCCCCTGCCTAGGCTGGAAACCCTACACCACTTCAGACCAAAGCTTATCCAATCTCTTCTTTAAAACTTTCAGTGTTGGAGCATTTACAATTTCTGAAGGCAAGTTGTTACACTGATTAATTGTTCTAACTGTCAGGAAATTTCTCCTTAATTCTAGGTTGCTTCTCTCCTTGATTAATTTCCACCCATTGCTTCTTGTCCAGACCTCTGGTGCTTTGCAGAATAGCTTGACTGCCTCTTCTTTGTTGCAGCCCGAGATATTGGAACACTGCTATCATGTCATCCCTAGTCCTTCTTTTCATCAGACTAGCCATGCCCAGTTCCTGCAACAGTTCTTCATATATTTTAGCCTCCGGTCCCCTAATTATCTTTGCTGCTCTTCTGTGCACTCTTTCTAGATTCTCTTTCTAGAGAATGAAAGACAATATTTATTTAGAAAATTTATATTGCTGCCCATCTCACATAACAAGATCTGGACAGAGTACAAACATAGCAACAATTAAAATAACATAATCAATCTTGAAACACCAGACATAAATCAAAATAAATATATATAATTACCCCTTCACATTTACACATCTAAGATATTACAGTATCACAAAAAGGATAAGGTGGTGATAACAGTTTAAGTTTAAACTTCTATATAATAATTCTGATATCTGTAGTCAATGGTAATGCGTTTTCAAAAGTTATTTATCTACTCATTCCCCCAAACGTGGAACCAATTGTGCCATTTCCACTGAAATAAACCAGAGTTTCATCACAAATGGTAGCAGTGGTGGAAACTCAAAAATATTGAAGAATAAATAGGGTCAGGAATGGGTGGAACTAAGTATGTTCTAATCCAAAAGTGTCTGAGGCAAAAAGGGGAAAAGTCTGAGGGAAAAAAGAATTAAATATATATATTTACATAAAAAAGGAAAAGAAAATCAGAAGGCTTGCCTGAAGATGAACAATGAGTGATCCTACCTTAATAAAAGAATGTGAAAAACAGAATCTCCAGCATGAAGGAGACAACAAGGAATAAACAAGAATGAGCTCAACTAAAAAAGAGTTATTTAAAAAAGGATATAAAATTTCAGTTCAAACAGGTACTAAACATTTAGAGAAATCTGAAAAACAAAAAGCTATTGAAATGCATAGACTTGATAACATGTTACAATTGTGACAAAAATGGGCATATTGAAGCTTTTATTTCAAGAGACGAGCAACTGACTGAAAATCAGAACCACAAAACAAGGTGCTACAAAAATTATAAATTGAAGAAGAGCATCCAAATGATTGTTTATTGCTAATTAGGTCTGGAGGAGTACAGATTGCAGAAGGAATGCAAGAACCATTATGAGAAAGTAAATGTTAACTTAGTCCTGAGGAAGGAGTAGGCATGGAAAGACACTCAAAAATTCTGCCTCAAAGTTCTGTTATTAAATAGAGTTCTAGTAGTTCTTGTGTTGTCTGCTCCATGACTTAGTCTCTCTCAAAGGGCTGACCAAGATAAGTTAAATGATCAATTAGGAGGGTCAATCATGACTGGTAACCAAAATATTATGGGAATAGTAGACACAGGTATTTTTTTTTCCGATGTAAGTTCAGATTTGGTGAACAGAAAAAGTATTCCTAAGCAACATGAAGTGGCTGCAGCTTCTTCATCAGATGTATCAAATACTGTAGGCCAGGGCTGTCAAACTCCCCAGCCTGTGGTCTGGATGCCTCATGTACTGGCCACGCCCACACCCGATTTAGTGAAGGGGGGAAAAGTCCCTGTGCTGTCCAGCCAGCTATAGTTAATGGGATTTGGGATAGTTACTTAGGAATTGGGAGCTGTCCCCTTAAGGGAATGCATCATGGTAAATGTAGTTAAGGTATCCTGGGAAATGTAGTTCATGTCATGTGGCCACAGCTGTAACCCTGATTGGTCACTGAATTGACCCTTGGTGGGTTAGGGGAGGTTTCTTCACTCTTGCCTAAACACAGCCTTGTGGTGACATCTCTTCCCCCTGCCTCTATGACTATGGGATGAAAGAGATAACCATCTTTTTACCTATAAAGACAGACATGCAAAGGGTTGGACATTAAGAAGAATCTCATCATAACTGTGAGTTAATGAGGATGCCTGATGAACCAATAAAAAAGACTTTGTATGGATGCTTTGTGGAGTTTATCTATCTGTTTTGTACAAGACAGAACAGTCCCGATACATCACATCACAATGTGAGTTTGACACCCCTGCTGTAAGTATTTGTAACCAAAAGTCATTCAATGTTTAAATTCATACACACACACACACACACACACACATTTACAACTATAAATATACAATACAGTGCAACCGTTTTGGCGTTACATTTGCCCTACATACAAAAATATTACTAGACCATTAACATTCATATTATTGATACAATATTTACTTTTTGATTCTATTCATCCTGGCTATTTTTGTTCCGACCTTCCCTTCTTTTTTACAACCACTGATTAAACTTATTCCACATTTCATAATAATTTGATTCCCCCTTGTTTTTCAACTCTAAGGTTAGCATATCTGATTCTGCACAAGCCATTATTTTCCTTATTATCTCTCTTTCTGGTGGTATGATTTCATTCTTCCAATATTGTGCGTATGCCATTCTCGCCACTGTCAATACATGTATTATTAAATTTAAATTTAAATTCTTGTCAGCCCACAGGTGTGAGGATCTTAGCTGCCTCCTGATAGGAGCATACAAACTATTTTCTGATTTACCAAACAATCCTATGTATCACCTAGAGAAGTAAAGCTTTCATGTCAAAGGGCAAAGATCAAGCACAGGCTTCAATCCCCAGCTCCCCTCCTTTTATACGTGCCAGCGCAAGCAGAGTATCTTCATTCCTATTACACTTTGCCACATTCTGCATTAGCTTGCTATTTTTTCCATTTTGAAATTAAAGGTTTTTTTACTGCAACTTTCCATTGCTTTTCATTAAGTGATCAATAGATCTGTTGCACGAAGGGAGAAACCGTTTTGTTACAAAGCACAGGAAGATCCATTCCCTCAAAAAGAATAGCAGATAGGTAAAAGACACAGCCCATTAATGTATAATTCATACCGAATAATATCTAACATATTTTAAAAGGCCAAATAAACCCCAATTCCCAAACAGGAATTTTAACCAAGAAAAATTTACAACTCTAATATATATTTCTGGAAAGTGAAAAAGAATCGCTTACAGCCAACAAAATTTATACTAAATTACTTAAAGGGTCACAAAAATAATCTGACAATTACTTTTCAGAAAGGTTTTGATAATATTTGCACTGCAACTTTATTCTGGCTCATTTTTCAGTGACCAGGTTATTACCTATTATGATTTGCAAGTGAATGAGACTTGTTTTCTTAAAAAGAACATATGGCATATTCAGTTAAAAAAATATTCCAAAACTAACAGCTGAGCCATTGCACTCTTATTAAAACTGAACTGAATGTTGAAGTAAACTTCAAGTTTCACAAAGCTGCACAAACCCTCACAATGAGAAACTGACTCCGAAGGGCGGCTTAAATATACAATGATTGCTATAGACAACAGAACCTGCCATTTATTATTCATGAATTCAGCTAATTATATATTGTTAGCTATTAAATGTGAATTTATATTCAGTATTTAGCACCTGATACCTGTCCATCATGAACCAGTTTAATCAGTATTCTAAAAATCAGCCTAATTAAAGTTCATAGATCAAATTAGATTTTCATGGAAAAAGTTACTTCCAACGGAAACATTATAAGTTAACAAAATGTACTGTTCCATTCCGGTTATCTGTATTCTGTCAGGTTAGTATAAAGAAGAAGAAAAAATATAGCAATTAAAACATCAGATAGGCAAATTCCCCAATGCAGTTCACAGTACCCATTCTATTAATTTACACAGTCAAAGACCAAAAATAATGTGACCTATAATCAAAAACATCCAGAGGACTCCAGATTGAAAAAGGTTGATACTGAAAATACTTTTCTAATTATGGAAAATAAGTAGATCTGTGGGGTCCTTGGTGAACTCTGAGCTTGGTTGTTTTCTGGCAGACATTTCATTATAACACAAGGCAACATTATCAATGATGAACAGCACTGATGATGTTATCTAGTAATGAAACATCTGCAAGAAAACAAGCAAGCATAGAGAGCACCAGGAACCCCACAATTCAACCCTGAGCTACAAATATTCTCTTCTAAAAAGTACATCAGCAGCTACTGACAGATCTCTGTGCAACATGTACTAGGCTGACTCACCCTTCCATTCTTCCAAGGTCAGTAAAATGAGGACCCAGATTGTTGGGGGCAACAGGCTGACTCTGCAAACTGCTTAGAGAGAGCTATAAAGCACTGTGAAGTGGTATATAAATCTAAGTGCTATTGCTATTACAAAGATTGCTTATTATTACCCATCAAACAGTAGCAATACCAACAAATCTTCCCGCTCTATCTATCCATCCCATCAAAATTAGTTCTGGAAAAAAACAATTGAGGAAGCTATAAGAGGATATTTGTACTACAATACTTGAATTGCTTTTGAAGCAGTTTTGCATTCCCCGGCTAAGCAAGGAAAATCACATTGATTTCCCCTCTATTACATATACCTGAGGTCGTAACTCAGCACTGTATTATTTATAGATAAATTAATCTAAGACAATTAATAGTTGCACATTATAACTATTGAAAAAACAGAGAAGTAAATTCACAACAACTACAAAATTCATATTCTTTAAAAACTAACAGTAATAGCAATAGCAGTTAGACTTGTATATACTGCTTCACAGTGCTTTACAGCCCTCTCTAAGCAGTTAACAGAGTCAGCATATTGCCCCCAACAATCTGGGTCCTCATTTTACCCACCTCGGAAGGATGGAAGGTGAGTCAATGAAATAAAAACATCAGCATATTAAAGCTTGGGCCAAATTCTACCCGTAATCAAACTAGAAGCAGAATGAACAACTTTGTCTTGTTGATACAGTGAGTTGACTAGACACATTTCCTATAGAAAGTAGTTCCCACACTAAAAGGCATGTTCCAACTAAAAGCCAAATGGATCCCACTGTAAAGTGATAAGACAGAGCCTCAAAACAACTTAACGACAAGGCAGGCTCCCATTGACGTAAGCCACATACAGCTTTATTACCACACACAATAATTTCACTAGGTCTGAAAGTGTTCTGCTTTGGCTGCCTGAAGAGCTGCTAGAGTCACTTTCACAATGTTCCAGATCACATTCACATCCCCCTCAAATACTCCTGAGAAATGTCTTAGGTTTGTGTATTTGTTTACTTCAAGAACCTGGACCATCTTCAGAGGCAACTGAAGCAGAAATGCCAAGCTCATCTTTTCTTTTAGATTATTGTTGATTGTATCTATGCAACAAAGATAAGTAGGGGACTGGTGACTAAAATGTATCAAGAATGGTTGCCGGAAATGGGTATGTCTAGTCTGATGAAAAGTAGGACTAGGGGTGACATGATGGTAGTGTTCCAATATTTGAAGGGCAAAGAAGAGGGGATCAACCTACTGTATTCTCCAAAGCACCTGAACGCAGAACAAGCAGCAATGGAGGGAAACCAATCAAGGAGAGAACCAACCCATCTAAGATGAAATTTCCTGACAGTTAGAACAACCTCCAGAAGTTTTGGGTGCTCCAACACTGGAAGTTTTAAGAAGAGATTTGACAACATTTGTCTGAAATGGTGTAGGGTCTCCTGTTTGAGTAGGAGGTTCAAGGTTCCTTCCAATTCTGTTAATTCTGTTCTGTTACTCATACAGATCCACAAACTCTCCCACCCCAGAACTTCTATCCTACCTAGTTTAAGCTTTAGCTGAGCACCATCCCCCCACTCCAAACTGCTTTCATAGATTCCTTTGGAGAAGCAACAGATTGTATGCCATTAGAATGATGAAAAGAGTTTAGCATTCATCTAGTCATTTAGATGCAGAATGCTCTTTTGTACTCAGGCTAGATTCACACAAGTAGGCTAAACTTGGACTAGGAAGTTGTAGTTGAGCATGATGTGGGAATTCATACATTGCTTTAGTTTATTGGGTAAAATAAGCCATCATGGTAATCAGTAATATTATTTCTTTGGTGTAGCATGTTATGGCAACATGGCAACCATGACAATACAACCACAACAATACAAGAGCACACAACAGATACAAACTCAAATGTAAACCGCTTCAAACTCGATTGCAGAAAGTACGACTTCAGCAACAGAGTGGTCAATGCCTGGAATGCACTACCTGACTCTGTTGTTACATCCTCTAACCCCCCACTCCTTTAACCTCAAACTATCCACTATTGACCTCACCCCATTCCTAAGAGGTCTGTAAGGGGCCATGCATAAGTGCACCATGGTGCCTACCATCCCTGTCCTATTGTCCCATTTATTTGTACCTATTTCCTGTATTCTTACTCATGATTAGACTTATATCTATTATCTTGTGATTGACAAATCAAATAAATCAAATAAATAAAAAATAACTTAGAGTATTATATTAGCCCCGATCTCTTTGCGTAGAATTGGAAGTTAACTCATAGGTTAAAGTTCTTTTAAGTCTATGAGGTACAATTAATGTTACTAAAATGACTACAGTCCCTCATTTGATTTATGTTCTCAGATTTATGTTAGTACCTGATGAATATTTTCTTTGGATTGATAAATTATTTAAGAAATGTATTTGACATAGTGGATCAAATAGTGAGGTTTTCTTTGGCTAAATTGAGATTACCATTTGGGAAAGGTGGCTGTAATTTATCTGATTTATCTGATTAATAACGATGCCATTGTTTTATTTTAGCTGACACCTGATTGTGAAATGAAAACGTAATTGAGTTATTTACCCTTGATGGGCTTATGGGCTTCGTCTCTTGAAACTAAATATTGTGATATTCAGAACCAAAAGAGATTTTTACGCAATACACCATAGAAGGTCATCCAAAATAATTGCAAGATGTGGTAATTGTAGATAATTTGGATGGTTTTAAAAGAGATGGACAAGTTCAATTACATCTGCTGGAGGGTTGACAAGCTGACGTGTCTAAAGCTTGGGTTAGACTTCTGCGTCACAGCACATCAGGGAACATGTCTGTCTGTTGTTCAGAGACGATTGCATAATTGTTGTATTTATACTTCTGTGAATGGTAACATCATTTAAATGTGTCTTGACCCCCACTTGCCTCTCGACAGGAAGTCGGATAAACCAATCAGCATGCAGATTGCATCTCCACATAGTCATTGAGATTTGGGAGGGGTGTACATCAGCCCATCTGTAACCATCTGCAACATTCATTTACCCATCAACCCATTTGCAAGATGCGTATATGTCGACACCTACATGCAGTTGAGGACAAGTCTAAATCAAGTTTAATGGAAGCAACATTGCATCAAAATCCCAACTATTTTGTATATGCATTATGATATCATCTAAACATGGAAAGGGGGAGGGATTTGCAGCATGACACTTCTTCCATTATCTGGACAAAATCAGCAGAATATACAGACATTCGTGGAGAGGTTCATGGAAGATCAATATGTTAATAGCTATTTCTATTGCTTGCTGTCCTAGATTATAGGCAACATCCCTCAAATACTAATGGCTGAGAAGAGAGTGGAAAGGCCAAGCTTGTAGGTTTCCCAAAAAGTGTCCAGTTAATCACTGATGACACAGAAGCTTGAACAAGACGGGATTATTGTTTGATTGAACAGGGCTCTTCTTATGACCTTCAAAATACGCCCTTCACAATTTTTGCCAAATGTTCCCCTGACAGGAGGAGAGAAGAGAGGCAGGCCTCTCTGAACTTCCAATCCCCTGCTATCAGTTTCTTCTAACTTTATATATAAGGGACTAATCTAAGAACTTCTTAATATATACAATGAATAAAGGTTCCTCCAAAGGTTGTCACAATCCTCGTTTGAGACACAAACACAGACCAGCAATTATTATCAATGGTCATATAAATTCATCATATTTTGCTTTGGACATCGGCTTCTGCCAAAAGAAAACAAAAGGACACCTGTGGCATAATTGATGATCTGTCCCAAAAGAGTCATTCAATGTTTTGGCCATTCCCTTCCAGACCATTTTATTACCTCTTTTCAACCCCATGTATTTTTTCATCTTTACATTCTGTTGAAAAAATGTCTTTAATCAATCCTATGATTGACCAAGGTTTAGAGGATCTTGTTAATCTGTCTATATATTTAAATTGTACAAAGATGCTGAGCCCAGTCTGTTTTCAAACCAAACCTTTATTGTACAAGCAGCTTAATTCAAATAAACATACAGAAAGACTTCTACCAGTTTCTTCTTGCCTTCTTTAAGTTTCTCTTCCTTTAGGTCTAACTTGGTTTCTGTGACTACCTATGTAGTTAGGTTTTCTCAGTCCTTTAGACTGAGAATAGCTCCTAAAGAAACACAGACCTCTTTAAGAAACTTAAAACCCTTTTAAGGCTTTTCCCTCTCTCTCTCTCTCTCCTTTCTCTTATGGCAAGAGGTTCCTCCACCTCATGCATCTGACCGTGTTTCCCCGAAAATAAGACACTGTCTTATATATTTTTTGGCTCCCAAAAACACACTAGGTCTTATTTTCAGGGTAGGTCTTATATATTTATGGTGCCAAATAGTGGGTGTGAGTGTGTAGGGGGGTGTTTCGTGGGTGCACAGTTGCTCCCTGAAAAGTCTTCCTGGAACTGGAGATTTACACTAGGTCTTATTTTCGGGGTAGGTCTTATATTAGGGCAGGTTTAGAAAATAGTGCTAGGTCTTACTTTCGGGGTAGGTCTTATTTTCTGAGAAACACAGTGAGATACTCAAGCTGAGCAGAAACAATAGCAGCAAGAGCAGGCAAGGAGAGCAAGCTTCTCCTCAGAGAGAATTATGGATCCCACTGAGGTAAATTGCCTGTTGGGATGCCCCTTATATACCAAGGGGCGTGGCTTGTGATGGCACTCCAGGGTATGCACTGTTACCCTGTCATTGGTGGATTTGGTTTGCCTTCAAATCCCCACAAGTTGTAAACTGCATAGCAACACCAGAAAGTTCCATTTTCTGACACATTCTGTGACTATTGAATATCTTCAGTCTTCTTTGGACTGGCTCCAAGAGATACTGTAGGTTTCAAGGTTAGTATTGTTCTATATTATTATTATATACTATTCACTCTTCTTTTTCTTCAAAGTAGTCATTTCTGGCTAGAATCTTGTTAGCATTCTCATGTGATTCTGCTATCAAAAGTGATTTTGGTCTTTTCAGTTTTAAGATCTAACATCCATTATGGTGTGAGAGCAGCAAGAGGGAATTAACGGCTGGGGAGACTAGAGTTGAATTATCTGCTTCAAGCAATGAAGCCCAATGAATAATCCTAAAATAATCACTATCTAAAATACCTGGGAATTGAAGCTGTTGGTCTGTGAGATTAGCTTTGAAAGATAGGAGGAAGAGCTGTAAACTAAGCAAAGATCTAATGAGAGTCCACAGCAGAAATGGGGGTACAGAAAATATCTCAAAATTAACCCTCCCTAGTTTTCTGGAATATAAAGGCAGAAGGGTGAAACACTTTCAGATTGAAATAAATGCTGTAACCTTAGAATACAGGTAGTATTAATATTCTTGGTTTTGGTTTCCTGCTCTGGACTATCTTGCAAAATTCAGTGTCAACAAAATTAAGCGTGTATCTAACTTCATCCTCCCAAATGAATAAAAAGGATCCTCTAGAACAATGTTCTTAAATACATTTCCCAAAGAACTTGAAGGTATTTCCTATGTGCAGTCAAAGAGATGTACAACCAAGACACCTTTGTGAAAGTGAATTTTTAGGTATTCACAAAACCAAGACTGAGTGTGAAAAGAAGGTGAACATTGTATCAATTGCACTTTATCAAATGGTCTGATGCACCATCTGATGAAATATCCCATTATATGCAGACTCACAGGTGCCATTCTGTTCTATAATCAATATATCAAATGTAAGATGAATGAAGAGTTTTATTAAAACATACTCTATTTCAATACTGTATTTGTTCCTCCTCCCCCACCTTTTTTTAAAGAAGCAGTAATAGGTGTTCCTCATAAAAATATTATTGCTTGGTGTTCCTTGCTCTAGAAAACTATATAAACGGAAAGGTGGGGAAGAAGATTCAAGTTACTGAAAAGAGAAACTAATTTATCCCAGATAAGAAACACAAGTATTACATGCACTTCAGGCGAAAGTATTCCAAGCAAAATGAAAAGGCACTCAGATTTGACACACGAGGTAAAATCTCACACAGTGCATTCATTTATTTTGTTTATCTTGGTTGGGTTTATGGGATTACGAATTATTTTTCCTGGCACCCATCCTGAATACTATGAATTTAATCCTGCCCTATCACCAACATATGAGGGTACAGCTAATAAGAAAAGAGAAGATAGAGTGAACTTTTCTCTCACAAGTCAACACCTGGCTGGGGAGCATCGAAGGCAAATGGCTGACAAGATTTAAAATGGCCAAAAATATTTGCACAGTGCACAATCAATACATCACCAATGGATTTTCAGATGCCTTTAAAAGGGATTTAGATAAATTAATGAAAGGAAAGACCATTATACTCATCACACTATGAAAGTCAATTGTTGAAAATTATTAATGGAAGAGAATTATTGCTGTCAGGTATTACCTGGGGTATCCCCAAAGACATTTCAGTGCCTAATTTTGGCTAAGTGATAAGACCTTTGGTCTGACTATCAGATGTCTGAATATAACCTACCCCAAGCTTTCTCTAATCTGGAATTATCCATATATATTGGATTGCACAATGTTCTGCTGGGTAAAACTGTGGAAATTGGAGGTTGCCGTCTGAGGGGTTCCATTCCTTATTTCTTGAAGTCCAATATTCCTACTGAGTACAGCAATCATATAAAGGACATGGTGGCAATGTCATCGTTTCTTCTTTCATAAAGGAATCACTTCAGCATTCTTTTTAAAAATCTGCTAATGTAACCATTCCCTCACTCCCTCCACTTTTCTGGGAGAAACCCAGCCATTTACTTCTGGTTAACCTATGTTGTAAATTCTAGACTGTGTAAACACGCTACACCAGGGGTGTCAAACTCAAGACCCGGGGCCCGGTGCTTAGATCTGGCCTGTGGGCAACCCTGGAAAGAGCAAAGGACCAGCCTGCGGTGCCTCTGCCACCAAAAATGGAGCTCAGGAGGGCCATGGGTGATCCTCCCAAGATCTGTTTTCACTGGCAGAGGGTTGCAGGAGGCCGTTGCAGCCGAAAATGGAGCTTGGGAGCGTTTTCACTGGCAGAGTGTTCAGGCCACTACAGGAGCCCCTGACATGAGTGATGTCAAGCTGGCCATGCCCACTCTGGCCCCCCAAAATCTAACACAACCCTGATGTGGCCCTCAATGAAATTGAGTTTGACACCCCGCTCTACTCTATATTGCCATAAACAGACAAACTAATATTAGATTACAACTCCCAGAATTTTAAGTCATCAAAACCAAAGCCCACATTCATTGGGAATTCTGGGAGTTAAAGTTCAACATACCACAATAGAAAAGGTTGAACTAGATATATACATGCAGATGTATTTTTCTGACAGTAAAGTCTGTCTCATAAGGCTGAATGGCACAACTGTATAAACTGAGCAATATAAATATATAAAAACTATATAAACTTGTAAGGATTGGCCAAAACAAAGGAAACAAAAACCTTACAAAAGCAAAAATGATTTATATTATTTATTTAAATTTCATATGATTATTTCTGAATATTCCTTGCAAACATCAAGTTTTTTCTGCTTATACAATACTGTTCAACTTTGCCAAAAATTTTTAAAAGGTTGAAAGTGTTCTGCAGAGCACTCATCTGAATGTGGATTGTCTGAACAAAGGGCAGGACTTTTAAACTGTATTATTTCTGTGAAACTTGGAGGAAGAAATTAATATACCTTTTTTTCTTTTAAAAAAACCTGATATTTGATTTAAAAAAACAGAGGTGAAGGTTCATGGCTCTGAAAAGCACTACTTATATATTTAATTGACATCCAATATCTACAAATCCACCTGTGACATGTTCATATGTGGGCAAAACTGGACTAATAGTGTAATGCAACCTATGTACCAATATCAATTATTTTTTATTTCTTCTACTTTAGTTCTGTTTGCTCGTCATTTTGTTGGCAATAATGTACACTAAATGTCCCTTTAATTGTCCTGTTGAACCAGATCTTGTGAAAGCTCTAATATGTGATATGGCTGCTGATCAAAGTATTCAATTGTATTTTCAATAAAGGATTGTTCTGGTGGTCCATTGAGAATGAACAATGAGAACATTATCACACAGACTTCCCAACCTAATTTATTTTCATACATGTTGAATTGCATCTCAATTCCTGTCCAGCATGGTCTGCCCAATGTATCTAGAAGACTCATGAGCTTGAGGAAAGCTGCCATAATAGATAACCACAGTCATCCTTAAGCTAGTCATTTGATTAATACAAATTTGTAACCGTTCTCTTAAAGAAGTACCACTTCACCCTAAATAAAAAAGGCACAGGAAGCTTTCTGACATAACCATCTTCCTCATAAAAATGTAGCTGATTGCAAAGCTTTAAAAACTGTAGGTAGAATGTCAGAGATAATTTCAGTATTTTGTTATAAAAAGAATATACGGAGGAGTCAAGAGGTGTAGCAACTCACTCATGGCCTCTATTATGCAATGAAGAGAAATGAGTGTCTTTGGTTTTTTTTCATGAGGAAGATACCAAAAAAGAGGATACATCCCTAACTATAATATTTTATAATTTTAGCTCCACAGAAGCAAAAGGAAAGTAATCAAAGTTACATTTACACAAGACAAGACACCAGAATTCTAGAATATATTGGCTAGATGTACACAGATATAGTAGTGTATGTTTCTAATTTCTCCAGCTTGGCTCCTATTACTAGCAAGACAATCTTACAAACAAGAATACGTTAAGAAAATGGCTTAGTATAAAATCAGAACTGGGACTTTCAGTCTATCCTCCTTCAGCAAGAATTAAGGTGGATTATACATTCAAATTTTTGAGCCATATGAACAAACCAATATAGCCTGATGTAGATGCTAAGGGCTAATGTTGATCTCACATATCACACTAAATCAGAAACAAGCATGTTTGTTTCTGATTTAGCGTGATATGTGAGATCAACAATAGTCCTTGGCATCTACACCAGGCCATATTGGTTTGTTCACATGGCTCAAAAATTTGAATTTCATCTGCAAATTAGGCTGATTCTGAAGCCATTTGAATGACTAATTATGATAATTGGTTTGGGAATAAATGCCAGGAATCACATATAGACATAATGCCAAGCCCTTTTCTTACAGGTTATTTCTTAAATATTGAAGGGGCATGTGAAGGTAGTCAGAAGTGATAACCAGCATAGTTGTTACAAATAATAACCAGATTTTCTATGATGCTGCTTTAAAGTTTTGTATGAACCTAATGTTCATTAAAACAAAACAGTGCAGGTGTAACAGTCGAATTAATAAGCTCAAACAAAGTATAGCTGAAATGTATATTCTACTCTTCTCTATTCAAATGCCCTCATGTATTAACCAATGGGCCAAATCATTTATGTCCAAAATGTGTCTCTTATCTTCAGTAATTCAGGAAGTTTTCAGATGGACAGCTCCTAGTACTACCAATCCAAAAGTTGCAAGAGGCAATTGCAGTTTTTCTTTCCATCTCTCTCTCTCTCTTTGTGAAAGGGAAAGATACATCTGAATTTCATGAAGGAACAGTTACTTAAAACCACTGACTAGCAAGGAAAGAATGCCAACATCATTTGCAAGTTGATTAGAATAGAAGTTAAATAGCATTACTTCTCATTTGGGACAAAAAAAATCTAAACCTCTTCCCCCAAAGTAGATATTACTGCATTTTTCTCCCAACATCCAAAATACAGTACTTTGCTGGGAAAATTCAGCAACTCTACCTTCTTACCCTACAATTGTGTTGTTGCTTTCAAACATGAGAGAAGATCAACAGTTTTAACATTATCAATGGTATTAATATATACCCCTACATTTAAAAAGTGATTTCCTAATGATAATTTTTGAATATGCTTGCTGTCCAAGTGCACATCATTTAGAATTCTTCTCTGGAAATATATTTAGTTTTCTAATAGGATGTGAATTCTTTAGAATTCCCACCACGCAGATACACACATACATGTGAACAGAAGCATTGATCCAGATATTTTCTGGTCTGAAAGTGAAGAAAGTTGTACAAAATGTGACATTTTGGATTTTTATCCCAGAACTTTGGAACTCTGTGATTCAAAATATTCATGTAACAATACATCTATGGAGATTCTCAGTCATCCAGGTCATGGTTGTCCCAAAAGACCTGAAGGAAGCTTCTTGGATAAGAAGCGAAATATCTTCAAAGAAAAACCAGAAAGTCCACTTGCCTCTTTAAAAAAGCACCTCTGGAACATTTAACAACACTTTTCACTTTCAGTGATGAACCAGGACAAAGTAACTGAAACAAAATATATACCGACTTGGCATTTCAAAAAATTAAGTGACATTTAATGTGTTGGATTTATTCTGTAACTTCTGCTTCTTAACTTCATGTTTTATTATGCTATGCTTTATTCATGTTAGATTTCATATGTTTTGTAAGATGTTTGTAGTAGAAAAGGGAAGGAATGCTTATTTTAATAAATATGTTTTCTTCACATATTTTGAAGGAGAAAAATGATGCATCCAGTGAATGAGTCAGAGTATGATTAAAACAATGAATCCATCAAGTAAGAGATCTCTCATAAACATTTGTAATAGAATTTAATTTCAGGCACACATGCATGAAGGAGAGTACAAATTTATGTGCATGTCCACTCAGTAGTGAATCATTCGTTCATATTTTCAAGAAATAAAAGATCAGCTATTGATTTTTCCTTTTCTTTATTTCAGCAATTTGAAATACTATTTGAAATCTACAGAAAATACAAGCTAATTTTTAATTCTTTACTCACTCTTCATTTTGCTTAGCATCCAGCCTGTTGATAAATTCTAGAAGAATGTGAAACTTTTTTTTTACTATTCTCTGATTATTTGATTCTAATACAATTATAGCCTGATTATATATGTTGAATTTTTTTTCAAATCAATGCATGGCTTCTTCAGGAACTCTAGCTGCTTCCTAAAAAAATTTCAAATGAAATTTTAAATTAATTAGAGCAAAGTCTGTTCATACACTAATTAGACTAGAAAAATGTAAATGAAAGAGATGACAACAAGCCAGCCCCCATCTTTTCATTCCCCAAATTTCAAGTTCTTGTGTTAAGTTGCAATGGTCATGTTTCTTTTAATGCAAGCACCACTTTTGACACAGTGGGAACTTTACAGTACATGAGAGCAAAAAACCCCTTCCACATCAGGAGGATCAAAGGGCAAAGCTGTAACATATGAGAGTACCCGGGACAGAGTCAGTATGCATGGGTTTATTACACAAGTATAAAAGCCAAATAAGACCACATTGGAACTCCAATAAAGTCTCCTTTATGTGTAGCTCAGGGTTAAAATGTGAGTTCCTTGGTGCTGTCTGTTGTTTTCTTGGTTGTTTTCTTGTAGACGTTTCATTACCAACGAAGGTAACATCATCAGTGCTAGATGTTACCTAGTTTGGGTAACGAAACATCTATAAGAAAACAAGCATGCTCAGAGAGCACCAAGGACCTCCTCATTGGAAATCACACTCTGGGCAAGGATGTGCATCAAGCTGAGAGTACCACATATATACAGTGCTTGCTATATTAAAAATATATATATATTTCAGGAATGCCCTCTAAAAAAGTCAAATCGCATTCATTTTTAAAAAGCTACCATACAAATGTCATTCCATCATCTGAAATAATGTTCCCCAGAGTTATAAATGTTGAATATTGGTCATCCAGAAAGAGGCTGCAGTGGTCAACCTAGCGATATGTTGAGCATATGTTCCGAAAGAATAAAAGGCAAAACGAAGCTTTGCCTCACATTGAAGGCAGATTCACCTGGGAAAGAAAGCATTTTCACAGCATCCATTCTCATCACACAAATCCCTAGCAAGGGGCTCACAAACTACAAGCCATTTCCAAGTAAGAGCAGCAACAGAGAGTATCTCCCCACATTCCCCCGCACTCCTATGCATTTTATCACCATCATCATATGGGTAAAGCCCAAAAGGCCTGATTTTCCTCAGCAGTACCGTTCATTAAGATGTAGCAGAAAGACTTTACAGGGCTCTTTGACTCAGATTCTGGCTCACGCTGACAAGTCCATGACATTTTGTTGCCAGAGAGGGACAAAATGGTGTCCCATTTCTATTCCCAAGGCGAACACAACACTCACTTCAATTAGTAATTGCTAGGGTATCATTCATCACACACCAGAGGCAGATTTTAGGGTCAGGGAGGCCCTATGAACTACTCTGCAATCAAGAGAAACTGGAGGAACCGTCTAGAAGGGTCTCCGGCCTTGGCAACTTGGTGGTCTCCGGCCTTGGTGACTCAGGCTGTTAACTGCCTGCACTTAAGTTCCAGCTGCCTACAACTGCTGTAGGCTCGAATCCCACCAGGCTCAAGGTTGACTCAGCCTTCCATCCTCTCGGGGTAGGTAAATTGAGGACCCAAGATTGTTGGGGGCAATTAGCTGACCTTGTAAAAATGCCGCTTAGTAATAAGCAGGCATATACAATGGAAGGAAGGCTATTGCTGAGCACACTGGGTTGCATCCCAAAATTGTAAGCCGCCCTGAGTCTCCAGAGAAGGGCGGCATATAAATGTAATTAAAAAAAAAAAAGCTGGCTGGGGAATTCTGGTAGAAGTCCTTCAGGCTTAAAGTGGCCAAGGTTGGAGCCCCTGGCCCTAGAATAGTTTTCCTCAGCTTGAATACCCTTCAGAGTGTAGGTGTCAGGTCTCCAAATTCCCAGCCAGCACGGCCATTGTGGAAAATTCCACCAGTGGAAATCCATGCCTGTAGAGGGGAGAACGGATTGGGAAAACAGGTTGCCCTAGAGGTTGCTATTGTCCCCTGCATTTGCCATTTTAAATATTATTCCAGTTTCTAACAGTACAGTGGCTCTGCATGAGGAGATATCCTGGAAGCCAAAGAAGTTCTGTGGTCAAACTAGGACCTTAATTCTCCGTTCATAAGCCTAGAAACATCATCTTACTAACCGCACTTCTCAGAAATCTAAAAATGCATTTGCATTTTTGAGGAAGGCTAATAAGCTTCATATGAAGGAAAAGAAATCCTAAATAGGGTTTCTAAGATATTTAAATCAGGTAATTGCAGATAATCAGAAGTGGAAGGGACCTTGTCGGTCATCTAGTCCAACCCCCCACCTAAGCAGGAGACAATCCAGTTGGCATTCATGCCTAAGGCGGAACCAGAACTCACAGTCTCCTGGTGATTGGCCTTAAGTCATCCAGTTGATCCAGTTGATCTTTTGATGGAAGAAAACCTCCCCAACCGGGTACCCTTCTGATATACAGAAATGCAGTTCCCATAATCCTAATGTGCATGGCCTTTAGATAGGAATTAGGGAGCCTGCAATGCAACACATCCATAGGGTACCAAATTTACGCAAAACTTGTTTAAGAACTAGGTTAAAGTTCTTTCAAATTCACCTGAGGATCAAAAGGGTATCATAACAAAATGCAAATTATACAGTTTCATGAATGGTTATATCTTCATGCATGCCTACTTTTCCGTGATCCTTCAACCACGGTTATTTTTCTCTTAATAAACTTGGCAATTCTTGTAACTTCTAAAACTATAATTCATTCCTTTCAAATGAAGCCAAGGCATTGTAAAGGGCTGTGCATATTTGTTCAAATGCGTGACTCGTTCCAGCTCCTCCTTCCTTTTGCTAATCACCATCAGCCTTACACTAAGGGAAAATAAGTGGGTTTAGAAATTAACTTGTTCATAAAGGGCACAGGTGCAAAAGTATTGAAAAACCTTCCGTAATCTAAGCCTGTATCTCCAGGAATTTTCTGTCTGTGCTGGTGGCTAACATATTGGCTAGCAATTCTGGAAGGCCCCAGGTTTGGAAAGACTATTAACAGAGCATATGTAACAGAGCATATCACATAGTCTAGCATTATTATTTTGGGGGCTCAACATAGACTCTTGAATTAATACTTTTGTTAAAAGATCCACATAGCAAACCACCATCTTGCCATAAACATGCAGCAAATAACTATCCTGGGGTGTTGTTTTTTATTGATTTACAAAGGAGCTTTAAACTAGGAATGTATACTGCAATTGATTTTCACTATACGATAAAGGTCAAGATTGTTGTGGGTTTTTTTTTAATAAAAAGAGAATCTAAAGTTGGAATAGAAAGTGCACTTCAAAGCACACCTTTTATTAACCAGCTGTGTTGTTCCACTATACTTATCAGATTTGTCTGAACATATGGAGAGTGTATACTCGGTGATGAATGGCAGACTGCAAGCATCTTGAGATGTGATGAATACCATTTTCAAGTTATATAATGGACAAATACTAATAAGGAAGCTCCCTAACTATATAGATTAGCTCCTTACACTAAGGGAAAGGCCTCTGTTCAAATATTTGCAACAATTCTGAAATATAAAGACTTTTGCTCAATAAATCAATCAATAGATACAATGGACATTACTACCTAGCTATTTCATTGTGGCTTAAAAATATTCCCCAAATTATTCACATTTACAGAAAAAAAAAGTGTCTTCTGACGTGAACACCCACACGCAATCACAATAATAAAGAATATAGTTGGTGATACTGCTAAAATCACCAAATTCAGCAGAGCATTGTTATGGTTGGTTACGCAGTCAAGTGGATATTGAGACTGAATTTGGCATTTTATCCACCTATCAAGTCTTTCCCAAGGACTTGGGAGAAGTAGATATTATTTATCATCATTATTATCATGTTTGAAAGGGCAGCAGAAATCCTATTCTGCTCCACTTCTCTTCTTCCTTCCTTTTCTCCTAGAAGCCTCTAGAGAAACGAAGATGCCTAGAACAGGTGAGATGAGAAACAGGATGGAAGGAAGGAAAGGTGGAATCTCAAAGGCCATGTTGTCTAGGAACTTCTCACTCTGGCAAGGTTACTGAATGTGGCTGATGGGATTTGCTTCTAAGAGGTCCCTAAAGACATGCGTGAGCTTCAGAAAAACCCACATGTCAGCTCTCCGTGGAGATGTATGTATGCACACATGCTATGTCAGGCAGAAAAAGAAAAATTGTTCAATCAGGCAACCTATGCATAGCAGAGGATGCCAACAAAGGAGGGGTGACAGAGAGAGAGAGAGAGAGAGAGAACACAGATGTGAAAGATCTGCTGTAAGAACCCTTAAAAAAACCAACCCAACAGGTGAGTGCAGGTTTGTAAAGCAGTCCCCTCCCAGCCATTCTGCATCCATGTGCAACAGCAGGTTGCTGCAAGAATACGCGTTTGGGTATAAAAGACAGCTCTCCCCCATTCAATCTCGGGGAGTCTGTGTGTGTGTGTCTGGGTGTCCTATGTTTGCACAAGGACAGAATAATGTAACTTGCAGGTGCACATGGAAGCAAAACCACTTATCTGGCACAAAATCAGGCACAGGGACCATTCCTTGCTTGCCTCGCAAGATTCGGTGGGCCAGGCACGGGTAACAAGAGACAGATCGCCACCCTCGCCCAACACTCCGGGAAGAGCCAATGCGCGAAATGGAGCGCCAGGAGCCGTAGCATCTCCGAAGCAGATCAGGTGCAAGGCAACCAAGGAGCGGCGCTGGGCAATCCCGGGGGTCTCTCTCCCTTCCACCCAAGGCGCGACCCCCGCGCTTGGCGCCCACAGGCCTCTCGCCTCCCCCTCCCCACCCGCCGCCACAGGAGGAGGCCCGGAGAAACCCCGGGGTGGCGCGCGTCTTGAACCCGTGCGCTCCGGCGCTGCCGCTTCGGAGCCCACCGAGGCTGGCGACCCCGAGGCAGCCGAGCGTGCCGAAGGCTTCCCTCCCCACTTCTCCCCGACTCAACCCTCCCGGTGTCCGCAAAGGCGCCACGCACATCTCTCGACACCCCCCCCCTCCCACGAGTTGGCTTTGCGGCACAGGCTCGCCAATGGCTCTCCCCCGCCTCTCCCTGCCGCGGCTCCTTACCGTGGGCAGCAGCGGCTCCATCTGAGCGCCTTGATCTTTCATCTCCATCTTCCGCGCCTTTGGAGAGGGGCGAGCTTGGGGCGCTCGAATCGGCTGGCGACGCGCCTCCCCCTCCCCAGCCGGCCGCAGCGGCGCCCGAACCACTCGCTGCCTCCGCTTAGTATTCGGATCAGGTAGCTCTGGAGCAGGAGGCAGTCGCACGCCCCGGCTCACCGGCGAGTCACATGGCTCCCGGTCGCCCTCGAAAGGCGGCGGCGGCAACGGCGGCAGCCCCTCCGCTCCTCGCTCCGCACAGGGCCACTGCTGGGAAGCAGGACCGCAGGGCGGAGAAAGGTAAGAGTGGGTTGACCTGGCGGAGGAGGAGGAGGAGGACAAGGAGGAGCCTATCCAATTCCCGCTACCCAAGGAGGCAGCGCACCGAACAAGGCTTCGAGCCGAGATTAGAGGCTGCCCATCCTGACGCGCTTTGCAATCCTACAGGCCAAGGCTGGCAAAGCCACGCACCCCCCACACACACACACACATGCCCCAAGCACCGAGGATGCTGCATCCAAAACAGCTGGAATCCATTTCTAAGTCCGGCCACAGGAGCTTTGTTCCTTTGTTGCTTACAAGTTTCCAAGGTCATTCTTGTGCACCACCTGTGTCCTTGAAAAATGCTATCAAAACTGATTCCCACCCATCATGAGCCAGGGTTATCTGACATGCTGCAGCTCCAGTTCCATGGAGGAGGGGGCTGGGGGAAAGCAGGTGCATATCAGAGCTGCTCCTTATCCCTTCCTCCTTCTATGTCACACTATCTAGTAGGCACTGAGACAAATGTACAGCCCATGGGCATCTAATATGATTGCACAAAGAACATCCCAGCAATTGGATTCTGCCAACTTCAGACTCAAACCTGGCAGGGAACCATTATCAGAAGAAAAATACAGTCACCACTCTTTCAAAATATCCAGGACTACAATACTGTATATGGGCTGCACAATTCAAGACAATTACTACTGTGGATGGCAGCAAAGAGATTCAGAAAAATCTGGCTTTTCTGCCACCTGGCAGAAAACTGTCTGGAGTTTTGCAGGCCAGAAATGGTAGCCTAAAAACAAATCTCATTTAGGTAGCAGCTCAGTGAAATATTTGATGCATTAGGGTCTGCTTGTCTGACTTCAGAGCCCTTAAGCTGGACTGTCATATTCCCAAAACAAGGTGGCAGATTTTTTTTTTCTGCGAAGTTTATGCTGGAGATTGATATAAACTCAAATCTTTTGGACTTCTTTCATACTAGCCACAGATCTCAGTCTCAGAAATCAACAGATCACCTGAAATCTAGAAAGGCGTTAGGAATAGATTTCAGCTCTCCAGAATGTATTAAAATAATCTGGGCTGGTTTGAATTTATTTCATTTTGAATTCTACTTTTACTTATACGACCCTCCATTTCCAAGGACAAAGTATCATTAAGGACACTGGTATTAAAACAAAACGAACAGTTATAATTCAGCTTGTTTGATGCTCTACTGTTCAAGGATAAAATTGTTTTTCTTCACCCCCCCAAATGTCTTTCCAAAGAGCCATGTTTTTAGGGCTCTTCCAAAAAGTTACAAAAACCAAATGTATGGTCCATATATCTGGGGACAGGCTGTTCCAAAGGAGAGGGGGAACAACATGAGATAGCATTCCTTTAACAGTGGAATTCTCTCCCCACTCTACCATAGATTTCATTTAGACTGATAGGTTTAACTTAGAGAAGACAGTCCCAGAAGTATGTATATAAGGCTTAGCTTTTAGCCATGTGGGGCTTTAAAAATGGCAACCAGGATCCTTTCAGCACTGGCTGAAAGTTCTACATCAGGGAGGTCAAACTCAAGGCCCGTGGATCCAGCGTGCGGGGTGCTTAGATCTGGACCGCAGGGCTACCCTAGAAACCGCGAAGGACCAGCCCGCGGTGCCTCTGAAGAAGAAAGGAGAATGAAGAGGGAAGAGGAAAAATAAGAAAAGGGAGGGAGGGAATTACATCCTCCAGCCTCGCCCAGGCCATCACAGGTGCCCCGATATGAGTGATGTTGAGCTGGCCACACCCCAGCCATGCCCACCTGGACACCCAAGGTCAAACACAACCCTGATGTGGCTCTCAATGGAATCGAGTTTGACACCCCTGTTCTAATGGTCTTTAAGGGCAGCTCTGTAGGGTGCTCTGCAGTCATCCATGAAGTGACAGGGCATGAGTGACTGTGAATAAATTCTCCTGACCCAGAAAAGCCATATGTATGTAGGTTTGAATGTTATTGGTTTATTTGAACTGTTCTTGTAAAATGTCAAATGGTATTGGTTTAAATAGTGCAGGAAGAAACCCTGCACTCCCATTGGCTGGCAACTACGGCTGCAGGCTATAAGAAGCAGCCATAGCCCAGCCAAGTCGGGTCCATTCGAGCTGTAGTCACTGAATAAACTCTTTACTGAAGCTTTTCGCGTTTGACTCTTCATGCAAACTTAACACTGGCAACGAAGGTGGGATTGCCCTGAAGAAGAGACAACGCGAAGGCAACAGAAGAGCGAGATGGCTGCGCTGAACACCCCCCCAGCCCCATTCGATCCGGCGGCGGAAGACTGGGAATCGTATGCGGATCGCTTCCAGATGTACTTGGAAGGAAACGACCTCGCCGATATTCCTGAGAGACGGAAGAGGGCGGTATTTCTCATGCACTGCGGTCCGGCAGTCTTCAAGATGGCGAAGGCGTTAGCGGGAGCTGCAGAACTGAAGGTAATGGAATGGCCTGATTTGGAAAAGCTTTTAAGAGCCCATTACGCCCCACAAGTATCGTGCCTCATTAAGAGACACGAGTTTTACCGTCGGGATCAAGGGGAAAGCAAAAATGTTAATGACTTTGTGGCAAGCTTAAGGGACATTGGGGGTGCTTGTGACTTTACCAACTTAGAAGAGGCCATGCGTGATCGCTTTGTCCTAGGCCTCAAAGATAAGGTCTTACAAAGCAAACTGTTAATGAAACCTAATATCACGTTTAAGGAGGCCATTGAAGAAGCTGTTTCAGCGGAAGCCACCAAGTCCTCAGCAGCGGCCATGAAAAAGATCAACAAGGCCTCAAGTCAGTCCTCAAGCCATTCTGATGTGGAAAAATCCACAACAACTCATTGCAAGCAAATAGACTCTGATTCAGATTGCGGTGAGGTGGAGGAAGGAATTTTTAGACTCAGAATGGAGAAGAAAAGGAAAGACCCTGGGAGGAAGAGGCAAGAATATTATTGCAGAGGCTGTGGGGGGGGGCACCCCCACACTGAATGCAAGTTCTTAGACACCATCTGCCTACATTGTGAGAAGAGGGGTCACCTAGCCAGAGTCTGCAAATCATCCAGAACTCCATCAAACAATCACCATTGGTCATTCTTCAACCTTGAAAAGCAGAAAAGTACACGTGAAGGTGTTCATTGAAGGAAGGCCTTGCCAAATGGAAGTGGACTCAGGCTCTTACTTATCTATGGTGTCATGGGACACTATTCACAGGCTACTTCCCAGCATTCAGAAGAAACATTTCCAGAAGCAAGCACTGACTCTTAAAGACTACCAAGGGAACAAGATTCCAGTAGTTGGAGCAAGAGAATTCAACGTGCAGTTTAAAGGCCACACCAAATGTTTGCCACTGACCATCGTGGACAAGGATCGCCCAAGCTTGCTGGGACTTGAGTGGTTCAAGCCACTAGGCATCGAGGTGACTGGCATCAATCACGTGAGCAACTCTGAATGGGAGGAGGCCTTGAAGTCTGAGTTTCCAGAGGTCTTTAGCGAAGGACTGGGCAAGTATATGGGGACCCCTGTCACTTTCAACCTAGATCCCAAGGTGCCCCAATTCGTTTAAAGCCCAGGAGGGTTCCATTTGCTTTAAAGGAAAAAATTGATGCACAATTAGATAAATTAATTGCTCAAGGGGTTTTAGAGCCCACTGTTCACTCCAGATGGGAAACACCCATAGTCACACCAGTCAAGGCTGATGGGTCAGTAAGAATTTGTGGAGACTATAAGGGGACACTGAACCATGCACTGCAGCAGAGCATATCCAGTACCAGTTGTGCATCATCTGTTACATTCACTTGGCAGGGGCAGTCTTTGCCAAATTGGACTTGGCCCAGGTATATCAACAACTAACAGTTGATGATGCCACTGCAGAGGCCCAAACCATTGTGACTCATAGAGGTGCCTTCAAATGTAAAGGTTACAATTTGGAGTCAGCGTGGCACCAGGCATCTTTCAAAGCCTTATGGAAAGAATGCTGCAAGGACTGCCAGGGTAGTGCCTTACTTTGATGATGTGTTAATCTCTGCTGAAAATGACACTCAGATTCAAGAAAGACTCAGAGAAGTCCTCACCAGATTCAGGAAAGCGGGTTAAAAGTCAAGGAAGACAAATGCACACTTAAGACAGATAGGGTTGAGTTCCTGGGCTACATGATTGATAAGCATGGCATCCACCCTACTGATGCCAAGGTTAAAGCAATCAAAGAAGCCCCCAAACCTAAATGCAAAACAGATTTGCAAGCTTTCCTTGGACTTATTAATTTTTATCACATGTTTCTATCTCAAAAGGCAACCATTGCTGAACCTTTGCACAGATTGCTTGATAAGAAGGCTGTTTGGATCTGGGGGAGGAAGGAACAATCAGCATTTAACAGTATTAAGAGACTAATCACATCTGATGCTGTACTGATACGGTTCTCTGAGAATTTGCCTGTTGTACTGACTTGTGATGCATCCCCTTTTGGAGTGTGGGGGGTGGTTTGAGCCACAGACTTCCCAGTGGGAGAGAAGCCCCTATTGCATTTTACTCTTGCACCTTGACCAAAGCAGAGAGGAATTATAGCCAACTGGACAAAGAGGCATTGGCAGTTGTTGCAGCTGTCAAGAAATTTCATGAATATCTGTATGGCAGAACATTAACCATTGTTACAGACCACAAACCTTTGTTAGGCATTGTGGCAGGAGACAAACCTACACCCACTATCCTGTCACCCAGAATGCTGAGGTGGACTGAATTTCTTGCAGCTTATTCATACAAACTGATTCACAGGCCTGGCAAGGACATTGGACATGCTGATGCACTGAGTCGTTGCCCACTGCCTTGCCACAAGGAGGACTTTGAACCTGAAACACACACCTTTTTCCTAGAAACTGTTGCTAAGCTTCCAGTTCATGCTGCTGAAATTGCCAGAGAGACTGCCAAAGACACTGTGTTGGCTCCTGTTATAGGTTGGATTAAGAAAGGTTGGCCTCTTCAAGATCTACCTCACCTTGCCCAACCTTTTAAGTCCAGGCAAACTGAATTATCTGTATTAAGAGGATGTATTTTGTGGGGTAACAGGGTGGTTATTCCTGCAAAACTGCAAAGAGAGGTTTTGGAAATGTTACATGAGGGTCATCCTGGTATTGTAAGGATGAAGGGATTGGCCAGGAGTTATGTATGGTGGGCAGGTATTGACAAAATGGTTGAAAACTGGGTTGCATCTTGTCCCAATTGCCAGGTAGTCAGGCCTGCCCCACCTCACGCCCCCCACAGGAATGGGAATGTCCTAGGGGCCCGTGGTCTAGGATCCACATTGATTTCACAGGTCCTACTAGAGGGCACACTTTTCTTATTATAGTAGATGCATATTCCAAATGGCTCGAGGTATTTCCCATGACATCCACCACAACTGATGCTGTCATCAAGCAGCTCAGAAAACTGTTTGTAACCCACGGGTTACCTGATGTTCTTGTCTCTGACAATGGCCCTCAATTTACATCTAACATTTTTGAATCCTATCTAGCACAACAGGGTATCAGACATGCCCTTACTGCCCCTGGGCACCCTTCGGCTAATGGCCGGGCTGAACGCATGGTACATTTTACCAAAGAGAAGCTCCAGCAACTGGGTCCTGGGGACATCACTGAGAAGCTTGAAAAACTTCTTAGTGTCCAGCACATCACTCCTAGCCCATCTAATAACTTATCCCCAGCAGAGTTGTTGATGGGTAGGAAACTTAGGTCTTCCCTTGACCGCCTTCATCCCACTTACGCACCCAACGCACCACTGGATTCCACTTCCAAAGTTCGTACATTCAGTGTGGGTGATTCTGTGTATGCTAAGAACCTTATAGGTGAGCCTTTGTGGATTCCTGCTGCAATAACTCAAATCACTGGCCCTCGTTCTTACAGGGTACAAACAGAGGATGGACTCCTCTGGAGCAGGCACATTGATCAACTTAGATCCAGGTTCCCTCAGGAACATCGCCTTGTCTCTCTCTGGTTCCCTCACCTGATGTCACTTCTAGGGGAAGGGGAGGAACAGGAGGAAAATCAGCAAGCAAGAATCAACCCCATGTGTAACGAGCCATTACGACAGGAACCATCCCAAAACCTGTCACAATGCCAAGATCCATCCTTAGAAGTGGAAGATTGCACATCACTACCTGACTTGGGTGCTGACATTGGAATGGAGATGGGTTGGGAGGAGAGACCAGATTCTAACAGTCTAACAGGGTCTCCTTTCACAGGAAGTCCCAGCAGGGAAATGTCAGCAGACACATTTCCTCTCTCACTGGGTGAGAATGTTAAAACTTCTGAACCACGAAGGTCTCAACGTACATGTAAGAGCCCCACCTATTTAAAAGAATACATTAGATAGGTTGGGGTTTGGTATGGACTGAACCTAGTGGGGAGGGGTGTTATGTATGTAGGTTTGAATGTTATTGGTTTATTTGAACTGTTCTTGTAAAATGTTAAATGGTATTGGTTTAAATAGTGCGGGAAGAAACCCTGCACTCCCATTGGCTGGCAACTACGGCTGCTGGCTATAAGAAGCAGCCGTAGCCCAGCCAAGTCGGGTCCATTCAAGCTGTAGTCACTGAATAAACTCTTTACTGAAGCTCTTCGCATTTACTCTTCATGCAAACTTAACAGAATACATATTTAAAACCGAATTATGGAAAGATCCCTTTAACTCAGCCTCTACCTGTTTTTCAAGGATGAACTATTTTTGGACTCAGGAGCTTCTGAATTCCCATCAGAATTCCGTCTCTGATTATCACCATCAAACTTTCCAGGCTTTCTGGACCAGGACTATCACTAATGGCCTGTCTGAGGCCTTCAAGCCACCTTATTAATACAGTCTTCTTTAATCTGGTGCCTTGAGGATATGTCAAGACAGCACTTTCCACAATTCTAAACTGGTATAATGCTGTAGGTCAGATGCTCCTGACTGGAGAAAGCTGGATTAACTGCATGCTCATTATTACTGAAAGTCCTCTTGTCAAAATTACCATTTAGTAATGTCTGGCCTGCAGTGCCTCTGCCAGCGAAAATGGAGCTCATTTTCGGGCTAGCAAAACAAACTAAAAACAAAACAAAAGGTGAAATGTTTCCCTTTTGGCATTTGAGCATCTAAGAAGGGACAGGAAAGGAGAAAGGGAAAGAGGAAAGACAGAGAAAAAGAAGGAAAGATGGGAAGAGAGTAAAGAAGGAAAAGAAGGAAAGAGGGGAAGGAAGGATGGATGGATGGAAGGAAGGAAGGAAGGAAGGAAGGAAGGAAGGAAGGAAGGAAGGAAGGAAGGAAGGAAGATTATAATGAGAGGGAGGGAGGGTCTGAGGGAAGTCCTGCCTTAGCACTTGGCCACCCCAGGTGCCCCTAACATGAGTGATGTCGACCTGGCCACACCTACCCCTCCCCCCCAATGTCTAACACAACCCTGATGCAGCCTTCAATGAAATCAAGTTTGGCACCCCTGATTTAGTGGCACAGTGGTGCAGTATTGCAGGCTAATTCTGCTGACTGCCAGCAGTTTGATCCTGACCGGCTCAAGATTGTCTCAGCCTTCCATCCTCCCAAGGTCAGTAAAATAAGGACTCAGATTGTTGGGGGCAATATGCTGACTCTGTAAACTGCTTAGAGAGAGCTGTAAAGCAGTGTGAAGTGGTAATATAAGTCTAAGTGCTATTGCTATTTATGTTCAACAGGCAAATTTTGGTAGGCTTGAGGAAGTTCTGCACTTAACCAATGTACAACATACTTTCAGCAGCAATTTGCAGAAGATCATTCACTGCAAAAACCACTTTTTCTTCCTATTAGTGGTTTTATTAAGGCCTCCTATTTTAGTGAGCTTTTATTTCAGTTTTGTGTAGTAGAACTACAACTGAGAGAGAAAGAAGAGAGAAGCTGATCAGTTTATGGAATGATTAATATTAGGGAAAGAGAATATTTTCTCCCTTTCTATTCCAGACTGATCTCACATAGAGGGAATTCTTCACCATGAGATTCAATAATGGCCAACATCTAAGACAATTTTTTTAAAATAAGCCTACCAAACTTTATAATGAAGTAGCTTTTTTGGCATTCAGAAACGGCAGACCAGAAAGTCAGTTGCTGGTGGCAAGGAGCAGATTATCTTTTATCTTCTGGCTGGGCAGTTTCAGGCATAGAGTTAAAAACAGAATACTAGATGAGATGATATAAAGACATTTCCAACAAGATAGCTTTTTTTCCTAAACCATTTAACAAATGAACCTAATTTCAGTAGATCACTCAAAGGAAAGGGAATGGCCAAGTTACCTAATCAGTGTATTTAAGGAACGCATACGTAGCATTTCCATCATGATGGGGTCATTGAATGAATGAGACTATTTTTTTAATTTCATCTGTTAACCTTAATCACACATATCAAGAAAAATTAGATGCCAAGTCTCACCCAACTTATACTGCATTAGTTTCAAGTGATCACGAATACTTTATGGATTATTCAGTGTTGCAAAATAATTCATTTTCTTAATTTTTAGTTAGCATGCTCCCTTGTTCATCTTTATCTACCTATTAAGAGTCATTGCTCCCTCTAACTAGTGGAAGTGTGCTCCAAAGAAATGCTGATATTTTAACAAAATATCCAGTCACAATGTCAGGGTTCTAAGTAACAGCCCAGATGAAATCAAAACTCCAAGGCCACAGGCTCCCTCAAAGTATAGATGTATTAGGCATGTCATATTGGCACACCCAACTCTGAAGACCCTGGGTTTTCTCCACCCAGTTCAAAGTCCAAAGTTCTTTCCCCCATTACACACAACCATCACATGTCCCAATCAGGTCCCTCTTCCCATCCTGGAGCCTCCCACTCACTCTTCTCCAGGTGCTGGTAAGAATGTTCTTGGTTCTTAAAGGAAAGAATGTCATTTTGGCTACATACTCTCCCACTTATCTCTATTTCCCCGCTCCCTTTCCCACAGCTCCATCCAGCCTCCATCTGTGGCAACCCTGAAGACACTCAAAGATGGCTCCAGGGTTGACGCACAACTGGAAACTTAAACTGTATCTGTTTTAAAGAACACGTGCAATTAATGTGCCTACAACCAACAGGACAACATAAATGCAAAATGGTATTGGCATAAATATATTTTTACAAAATGAAATGGTAAGGAAATCAAATGGCCACCTCATGTTCACAAATACTCTATTAAGGGTGCAATCCTAAATATTAAATATTTCAATAATTTTAACTATATTAAATATTTTAAATATCCTAAATATGCTACATCGGTTGATATAAATGTTGCATTCTTCGTCCTTGCAAATGAAAGGACTTGACCACTCAACAGTTGATGATACACATCTGAATAAAAATTGCATTTGCTGATAATATAAAAACCCTTTGTTGTTGTCTTTTGATCTGTTATACTCATCAGCAGATGAGCATGCATACTGAGGGAGGGAGGAGGAGAGAGAGAGAGAACAATAAAATGGCAGTACTCTGATTTCTTCACAATTTCTAGTTTGTCAATTTTAGCTAATTTATTCATTTTAATTATTTTTAATTCCCTTTTGAGGAGGGAGGCAAGGAGATTTCTCAGATCAAAAAGAACGCTTTATCTATTGTTGTGAGAAGTGTGCCAAAATGAATGAGGAGCATTGATAGGTTTGAGAAACAGAAAAAAATAGATTTGCATAGGCCAAAATTATGGAAAATGAAGTGCAACTGTTTGCATTCACTTACATAGAAATAATTCGTTACAATCAGTGTTGATCAATTGTCCTAACTGGCTAGTAAACATAGCCCAGCCATGTTGCGTGGCTTCCTGCAAAGAAGCAATTCCTGAATTCTGGAATTGGAGAGGCTAACTCTTGACACTGATTCCTACCAAAAGTAACCCTGCACAAATCTATTGAAAAATACTAAGTTGAAGATGGCCATCTTTCAGATCTCAACTTTCTCTTACCACCCTTTTCCCTAATTCATCAGAAATCCCAAACTACTCCTCATTTCTAAAACAAAGACTCCAACTCTGATAGCTTGCTGGCATTTTCAGAGCTAAAGGTGACAACAATCTGATTCATTGTTGTCACTAGGGGATAGGGTGTTATTGTTTTATTGTTGGTACATTGGTTTTTTTATTTCTGTAAGCTGCCCAGAATCACTGAGAATGTGTGGACGGCCATATAAATTTTCATTCATATATACATACATACATACATGTATGCATGCATGCATGCATGCATAGATACATATGTTCTTTGTATGTTTTGTTATGCCTTGGGGATTTAAATGTAAATTGTGTACTCTAAGATTTCTCAGATAAAATTCTGTGAAATGCTAAATGTGAATATTTTGTGGAATGCAGACAATCATTGCACACACATAACATTGGAATACTGAAAAGCTATTCCAGGATTTGTTTTGGACTATAGTTCCCATAAACCCATCATTGAATTGTTACTGGAGCTGTCGGCAACTATATCATTGAGAGCAGCAGATGCCTATTTCTTACCTAGCATGAAATTATTGATTTTATACTGCATTTTAATTGCAAATGTGCTGAATTAAAGCTGGAAAGCTACCAAGAAGAAATCTGATTTATATTTTAATAATAAATTTAGAAATGAAATTGGGAAAAATATATGTAGAATTAATGAGACAAAAACTTTTAGGCACCACCAACACAACCAAAGCATGCAAAGTTGCATATGTGTAAACAACCTTTCCTTAACAGCTTACAAGTAATTATGTACAATATATCCACATTATTTGAACTCCTCTTGATTTGAAGTGTTTTACCATTGCCAAGTTGCACATTCTTTAGATAATTGAATGAAAGCACTGAGGAGGTAACTAATCCATTTAGCCATTTTATGATGCGCAGGACCCAGGACTGCTTCTATTTTTATTGTTATCCTGAGGAATATGACTGGATCCCACAGTGGGCTTGGGTTATATTGAGCATAGCTTATTTAGTGGAGGTTAAGTCCTCAATTCTTTTCCTTGCTAAGGAAGATTGAAAACACCAGTAGGTAATCCTTCCACAATTTAATTACAGCAAGCTGCCCTTCATCCCTGCCAGACATAGTTTAGGGGGTGGAGGGATGAAAACCAATGAAAGCAGGAATGTTTCTGGAGCAAGCCAGGCAAATTATAGTTACATTTTAACAGGACTGCTTACAGGAGAGTGTGCTTGAATGGGAGGCCTTCAGCCAAAAATGTAGGGTCATTTCTAATCCGCCTGTCACCTTTAACCCTTCTTATCCCCACCCACCCTTGCTCCTGACCTCTCATCAGTCTTCTTCCTCAATTTCCATTCCCATTTCTTATTTCTCCTCCCAACCTTCTCTGCTCCCCTTTCCTGTTTTATATCGCCATGACCTTGTTCCTGTGTTACACTGCTAAGCAATAATATTTGGTTTGAGTTTAATAAATTGTGTGAACTCTGTATTGGTAGTAGTCAACCATGCTTGATGGAATACCACATCATTACAAAAGGGAACCAGCTGCAGTCCCCTTAGATTTCCCCAGATCCCCTTGTCTACCAGGGAATACAAACCTTTCATATGCTTCACTCATACACATATATACATCCACACAGATACTCACATCTCCTACATATTTACACATATGTGAGATGGGGAGGGAGACTCACATCTCCTACATATTTACACATATGTGAGATGGAACAGTTAAATATTGTTTAGACTTATAGCCTGACTTTCCTCTTATCATAAGTTTAGAGTAGAAAATTGCTCTCTCCACACATTTGTCAGGGAGAAAAAGAGGGACTTGCCCAAAGCCACCCAGGAAGCTCCCATGCCTAACAGTGAGTTTGAATCTGGGTTTCCTGGATCTTAGCTCAACACTTTGACCACTACACCATACTATTAAAAATAATGTCATTATTAAGGAATTTGTATTGTGTTCTATAATTAAACAATGTGATGCTCATTTTGTAATTTTTGGGGAGGGGAGTGGCTCTGTCTATCTGCCTTGGAGCCCCCAATGTGTTGTTTAATTGGTTCTATTGCATATCTCTGGCTTCACAGATATGGTGAACCCAGCCAATTGTTGTTTGTTCAATAACTATGGTTAACCAAGCCCTCTTATTTGTAGTGATGAATGAACATAATCTCTAGGTTTTAGCCCTTATCTTTCTTTCCATAACTTGGAGAGCAGAGTAACATATTTGCACATACTAATACCTGTTGCTTATTTCTGCCATTGGGCAAAACAGCTTCCAGCCCTAACCCCAAATATTTTGAAGGAACACAGCCCTCAACAGAAAAGAGATGGCCCGCCCTTGTTTTCTAACATCCAATTCAAAGTGACATCTGCATGAATACCCAGATACAAATTCATTGGGGAGGGGCAACTCCCACATCAACTTCTAAAAGATCCCATTAAGTTTCCTTTTGCTTGCTCTCCCACTCTAAAGAGAATTTTGCTGAATTTTCTCCTCTTTGATCCCTTTTAAAGCTTTGTTTAATTTTTTCAAATCGATATTCTCATTAAAACAGTCCTGTCAAATAAACAGTCTGGAAAACAAAAGCAGCTAAAAATAGGTGAATAAAACAGCCACCAATTAAAATCAGACAAGCAGCAGCCAAATCTCTCTTCTTCTCATGGCATGTCACACATAATTCCATTACTGTCTTCAGGAACAACTTTAAAGCAATTATTAACAATAATCACCCAAACTTTGTCCTGGCAAATTTCTGTAAAGGGATCTATATTGTTTTTACTTTGAGCCCTGCTATATTGAGCCAAGCAATACGGACACTTTACTCCGCAAATAACAAAAAGCTGTATCATTGTTTGATACCTCCTGACATTATAGGTCTATTCACAGCTATACCATTAGCAGCTTCCTGATATAGAGTCAAAGGTGAGTGTAAAATAACAAAAGAGATCCTAATGAGCTATTTATAGAAGGAAAAGTACCAATTACTATCATATGACTGACACAATGTTATCTAGGTGTATCTACTGTGAATTAACAGAGGAAGTTGTTATGAATCACATTAGAGCTGTTTAGATTCTCATGGAAATAAATAAGAATAGTATTCCAGAATGGTGTTAAAACTAGAGTAGATGCCTTATGCTAGGATTAGAGAAGACATCCAGAAAGAATATCCAACCTGATGGTGTTCCTTCACATGTGAGGTCTACTATTTACAGAATTTCCACTGAAATTGTGCTGTCCAAGGATCCTAAAAATTGTCATTTCCAACACTTTGGAGGGATACAAGTTTAAAGAAATGCTATGCTATGGTTATAACATGACCATTACTCTTGTCTGCTTCATTAATGTCATCAAGTTACATTTGATTTTTTTTTCTGATACCAAAAATCTTTGATGAATCTTCCATTATTTTTTAAGGATGAAATTCCAGTAAATACAGTAGGTATGCATACTTCCATAGCAATAGCAATAGCATTTAGACCTATATACTGCTTCATAGTGCTTTACAGCACTCTCTAAGTAATTTACAGAGCCAGCATATTGCTCCCAACAATCTGGGTCCTCATTCTACTGACCTCGGAATGATGCAAGGCTGAATCAGCTTTGAGCTGGTCAGGATCAAACTCCTGACAGTGGGCAGAATTAGCCCTCAATACTGCATTCTAACTACTGCACCACCACGGCTCAATGGTATTATACTGTGTGGGTACATAAAGTATTTTAAATTTGTATTTATTTGCAAAATATGGATGTTGCTTCAAAGATTTATGCAGTTTATAATTAGTACAATGAAAAAAATCACAAGAAAAGTAACCAATAATCCCAAATCAGCAGATCAACAATCAGCATCTGAGGGAAAAAATCATATATTGAGTCGTGGTGGTACAGTGGTCAGAAGCAGTATTGCAGGCTAATGCTGCTGACTGACAGAGTTCAATTCTCATTGTCTCAAGTTTAACTCTTCCAATATCAAATACCGGCCGCCCTGTGCGTGCTCATAGGCAAGGACTCCTCGGGGTCCAGTCGGCAGGTCAATGCCAGCTGGTGATTCCCTGGTGACGAGCCTACTCTGTCGCGGCCCCTGACCTCTGGAACCAACTGCCCCTGGAGCTCCGTCTGGCCCCTGACCTCCGCACCTTCCGCCGAGAGTTAAAGACCTGGTTATTTGACCAACCCGAGCTGTGACCCCTTCTTGGGGGAGGGATGGGTTTTTAATTGTTTTTAAAGTTTTGTTTTTAGTATTTGAGCTTGTTATTAGTTTAATGGTTTTTTAAAGTATTTATTGTTCTGTGTTTTAGCTGTGAGCCGCCCCAAGTCTTCGGAGATGGGGCGGCATTCAAGTTCAAATATAAATAAATAAATAAATAAACTCAGCCTTCCATCCTTCCAAGGTCAGTAAAATGAGGATGCAGATTGTTGGGGGCAATAGGCTGACTCGGTAAACAACTTAGCAAGGGTGTAAAGAACTGTGAAGCGGTATATAAGTCTAAGTGCTATAGTGCTATTGCTATATCAGTTAATACAAATCCAACAATAAAACCTTACCGGATAACAAACTATCTCAGCTATAATAGCATTAATTGATTAATCCATCCATTCATTCATTCCCTGAAGGTTCCCTGCAAAAGCAGAATTTTAATTGGTAGCATAAAAATTTGTACTGCGTGTCATCCATCTCAGACCTTGAAAGGAAAACTGAAAAGAGAGAAAATGGGTGGCTCCACCCAATCATTCAACTCATGACATTTTTTTTAAATTGTCACCTAGCTTTAATAGTCCTTGACTTATGACCACAATTGGAACCAGATCCTCTGTGCTAAGCCATTAAGTCATTAAGTGAATTTTCAAATCTGTTTTGTTTTGTTTTTTTTGCTGTGGTAGGCAAACCACACATCAAATCGGCTTCATTGGTCCGAGAAAGTTGCAAATGGTGATCAAATGACCCAGGATGCTACAACTGTCAAGTGCAGTCAAGTGCCCAGATTTTGCAGTCAAGTGCCCAGATTTTGATCACGTGACTGTGGAGATGCTGAAAGGGTCACAAGCGTGAGGATCAGTCATAACTCATTTTTTTCAGCGCTGTTGTAACTTTGAATGGTCTTTGTAAGAGGAAAGGCAGAGCATAGCAAAAACGGATTTGATCCTTCTAACATTTCTACATTAAGGCGAACAACGTCTTGGTGGTGCAGGCTGTTAAACGCCTAGCACTTAAGTTCCAGCTGCCTGCAATTAGTGCAGACTCGAATCCCACCAGGCTCAAGGTTGACTCAGCCTTCCATCCTCTCGGGGTAGGTAAATTGAGGACCCAAGATTGTTGGGGGCAATAAGCTGACTTTGTAAAAATGCCGCTTAGTAATAAGCAGGCATATACAATGGAATGAAGGCTGTTGCTGAGCGCATTGGGTTGTGCTCCAAAATTGTAAGCTACCCTGAGTCTCCGGAGAAGGGTGGGATATAAATATGAATTTTTTTTAAAAAAAAGTTGAGTTCTGCTTCTTTTCTCTCTGAACTTCTCACCACAAAAGGGAAAGATGAGGTGAAGGCAAAGCAGATTAGCAGGGAATGGACTTCTGAGGGAAGCCTTTTTCCTAAGGACTGTAGTCTACAAGCTCCCCATTTCTGATGTCCAATATTCAACCCAAATTTCAAGTTATTTGGCCAAGTGGAGTATTATTTTAACGTTATATTTTAGGAGAAAACTAAAATGTATTAATATTGTATTTGTACAGTAAAAAAAACTGTCTCTTAGGAGAACACCAAGCAATTAGTTTCTTCCACTGAACTTCTATTTTGCATATGCCCCAATCCATATGCTCCTGCCTCTGGGTAGTGTAACATTGGGATGTTTTGTTTTGTTTTCGAAGAAGTTAGAAATCCCAAAAACTTAATTGATTTGAAAGCCTTACATCAGGTATGCCTGTCTGGCTGCTCCCTGGCCATCCCAGGCTGGCTACTGCTTCTGGAGGGCACAAATGGCTAATATCACCTTTCTCATTGCAAATTTGAATTTTAGGTGCATTTTCCAGCTGTGGTTTTAAAGTACTCTGCCTCCCCCTTCCTTTTTTTTCTTTTTTAATGTTGCTTCCATTGCTTCTCTCTGTTTTGGCTGGTGCACTTTTACTCCATTATAAGCTCACCCCAGCAGTTCACTAGCTACTTCTCAGAGAAACATTCCCTCAGCTGAATCAGTAATCATCTTAATCTTTAATATCGTCCACAGCTACTTCTAACATCTGTCTCATGAATAAAAGATTGTGGTTTCAAACCTGGTAAAAAAAAATTCTTTTTTTCAAATTACAATTTTTATTTCCCCCAAGATACCTACTTTTCCCTAGAATTTTTTCGTAAATAAATAAATCCAACCATTTCCCACCCCTCCCCTCAGGATAACCAGAAAAAGGATATTATTTTTTTTTAAACCCAGAGGAAAGGAAAGAAATATAGTATTTCCTCCTGGTGTCTAAAGCAGCCAGATGATTAAGTTATTTGGCATTGATTGAGACTTCATTGACATATTTGCTGCTGGGTTTTGAACCAGCATGCTTTTATTCACAAAGCCAGTGTTGTAACTACTGTAAGCCGGGTCTGTGGGTCTGGCAGCCCACAGACCAGATGTATCATGTGCAGGTCACACCCATCCCAGCTCCACGAAGGGATAAAAAGTCATGAAACGTCACATGACAGCAACGTGACGCCGCGAGTTGCACACTCATGCTGTAAGCCATCCAGAGTCACAGACTAAGAAAGGCAGCTATACAAATTGAACGAATAAATAAAAAAGTAAGTAACTATGTACTGTATATGTGTAGCTCTAGTAAAAGTAACTCTAGAAGACAACAGAGCCCACCAGGAAAGTAAGAAAAGGAGTTTTATTTTAAAGCTGATTGTTGACATTATATGTAGGTAAGTACACTCTGATGCTTTCATTTTGTATACCAAAATATAATTTAATATTTGCATATAAGTGGGTATTGGCCCGCTTGTGTAATATTATGTGGGTGTGGGGTCACCTGTATAAACACACATTCATACATACTTTACATACACAGGCACACATAACAATATGTAATCAGATCTGACTACAAGTTGACCACTTAGATTACTTCCTTATATTTTTTCTGAGTTCCTAAGATAATCACATTTACTGATCATTCAAACTGGATCTTCATTAACTCTTAACGAAGATATTTCTCTGGGCTGACTTAATCACAGTTGCAATATATTGCAGACTATTAGTGTCAAAGGAAAACTATAAATTGGATTGAGTAAGAAGATTTATACTGCAAAAGAACATCACTGCAAATACAGAAAAGGCCTCGTGGGATGCTTGCATTATGATCTGCAACCTTTCTGTATTCTGTTGTGTAATCCTCTTGCACCAGGGTGACTCAACTGGTCTGTTTACTATAATGTGATAATTTGATCATAAAGATTTTCTGAAGTCAGGACTCTCTGTCATCTTTTATGCCAAAAGTCGATAAATCATCTCACAAGTACAATTTTCAAACAATAACATTGCCTTTCTCTGAAAAAGATGCCCATTGTTTTTCATTCCCTCCCCTTTCTATCCAAATTAGGGTCTGAAGTTTCTATCTGTATTTCAGCTGGACAACCTGGTGATATGGAATGGCAGTCTAACTCTTCTTAATTCCTCATTCAATATGAGCAACAACATAGAACTTAGCATGTCCCATTTTACAATCTTTCCCTGAAGGCATGTTCTGTCTGAAGAAGGGGGGGTAGAGGGTTGTAAAACTGCACTTTTCAAAAACAAACTCAGCAACCAAGAGTTACAGGAAGCATTAAAAGGACCTGATATAGGTAGTCCTCAACTTTATAGGTAATCCTCGACTTACAACTGTAATTGAGCCAGATTTTACTACTTAAGTTCAATAAGCGAACGCCGTAGTCATTAAGCAAACCCATCTTCTTCAGTGACTGTTTTCTGCTGGAATCCAGAAGAAAACACCAAAGCCAGGCAAAATAAATGCAAAACAACTGTGGTCATGTGATCATGGGATGTTGCAAACAACTGTAAATGCAAACTGGTTGCCACATGCCCAAAATGTGATAATATGACCCTGGGAGGAGGGGGGAAATGGAACTTCAGAACAAGATAATAAGTAGCTCTGGAGAGATCCATCATGACTTCAAACTGTCCCTAAGTGACTGGTTGCTAAGTAAAGATTATCTGTGATGTCATCAAAGGAGATTTGGCCAGAATTTTTGGCCTATTAATATATTCTAAAATATTTTATATCCAAAGGAATCCAGAGAGTCTGGACAATGTTCAAGGAAGTATACAAAAATACAAATGCATGGGGGAATTGATGAACAACTACACAATTAATTAGGGCTCAGAATCATTACTTTCTGTACTTTTTGAAATGCTAAAAGAGAGGTATCTAAATGTATCCCTGGGTTCCAAAGCATGGGGGCCACAATAGAAAAAGCCTGCACCCATACCCTACATGTATACCAGCTGAGCTATATGTAGGTAGGAACTACCAGCCCACTCAGGTAGAAACAGAACCATCACAAAACAGGTTTCCCAACTCCCAACCTTTGTGAGCAGTCCAGCAAGACAAAGTAGACCACAACTTACTTCTTGGCAAGCTAGAAAAAAGTGGGATAGATAACATCACCACCAGATGGATTTATAACTGGCTGACAAACCATACTCAATGAGTAGTCCTTAATGGTACTACATATACATGGAGGGAAGTAAGCAGTGGGGTACCATAAGGTTCCGTCTTAGGCCCAGGACTCTTCAATATCTTCATAAATGACTTAGAGGGAATAGGGGAATTTACCAAATTTGCAGATGATGATACTAAACTGGCCAACACTTGAGATGACAGGCTCAAGATCCAGATGGTTCAAGGTTCCAAGTAATGAACCCAACCAATCCAATTCTGACTTTTGGCTTTCTCAAAGAACTGCTTTATTGAGTACATCATTTTGGCATGTTTGAAATGCAAAACCAGCTCTGGCTATTTCCCACGCTTTCAGTATATAACTAAAGATTAGACAGCTCCCTCCTTGTCACAGGTCACATGGTTCAATTAGGTGTTCTGGTGTCTCCTTGGTAACCTCTTCCAGTCTCTGGCCAGCACCTGTTGGAATGACCTTGGTTCCCACGAGATAGTAAGTTGTTGATGTCTGGTCTGACATTCCAGAACTCCCTCCTCCCCACAAAGTGTATGAAGCTGAGAAACACAGAAAATGACTGGGACAGGCCCGATCTGTTTCAAAGCTGACAGATGGATCTTGACAGACTTGAACACTGGGCCCCATCTAATAAAATGAAATTCAATGTAGAGAAAAGTAAAGTCTTACACTTAGGCAAGAAAAACCAAAAGTACACATATAGACTGGGTGAAACCAGGCTCAATAGTAGTAAGTGTGAGAGGGATCTTGGAGTCTTAGTGGACAACCAATTAAATATGAGCCAATAGTGTGCGGCAGCAGCCAAAAAAAGCCAATGCAATCCTAAATTGCATTAACAGAGGGATTCAATCAAAATCAAGTGAGGTACTAATAACACTCTATAAAGCTTTAGTAAGACCACACCTAGAATACTGTTTTGGTCACCATACTATAAAAAAGATTTTGAGACAGAGAAGAGCAACCAAGATGATTAGGGGACTAGAGGCTAAAATATACAATGAATGGTTGCAAATACTTGGCATGGCTAGTCTAGTGAAGAGAAGGACCAGGGGAGACATGATAGCAGTGTTCCAATATTTGAGGGGCTGCCACAGAGAGGTGGGGTCCAAAGCACAAGAAGGCCAGGCAAGGAATAATGGATGGAAACTGATCAATTCAATTTAGGAATAAGGAGAAATTTTCTGTCAGTGACAACAATCAACCAATGTAACAGCTTGCCTTCAGAATTATGGGAGCTTCATCACTGGAAGCTTTCAAGAAGAGACTGGACACCATCTGTCAGAAATGGTGTAGGGTCTCCTGCTTGGGGGGGTTGGACTAGATGACCTACAAGGTCCTTCCCAACTCTGTTAATCTGTAAAGACATCAAGATGACTGCTATTCAATGCTGTTAAAAAGTCTAATAGGACAGTCCAAGTGCTAATCAGGCTTGACCCAACTTAACCTCCAAGGCCAAACAAGAACATCAGTTCTGTCAGCTGCTCAGATGCTTGTGGTGAAGTAGAAACATTCAAATGCAGGTTTACAATTATAGGTATCTATGTTTTATCTGCAGGGTACCTTTTAAACTGGACTCTGATTATATTACACCAAAATTTGGTTGGTGGTTTGTGGTTCAGTCTATGGTGCAAACCCAACCAACAGGTTTAATTCAGCAAGAGTTAATCATGCTATAGCAAGCATACTATGTAATCATAGCCACACTGTGGCTATAAAGTCCTGCTTGGTAGCCTTCAAAGTGATTTTACCAGTTTTGAGAAAGATTCCCAGATTCTTTGCCTTGATTCCCAAATTCTCTGCCCTGAATCCGTTAGATTTTTATTAATGTGGAATTGGAATCATACCTGCCTGGTAATTCTCTGTGATGAAGCAGCCTTCTTTTAAACATACTTTAATAACCCCTGTTATATTCAGATGTAGAGTTTGTAAGAAGCAAATCTACAAGGGAACTAATCTATTACAGGAAAATGCTGTGTTGCTACAGATGGTGATATTCTCCTTTAATCCCTGCTGTATGTCCATATTTTCAGATTAGTGTTTTCATAAGCCATGATTATAGTTATTTATCAAATTCATCGGGGGTTGGAAGAATTGGATCTAGTGTGACTGGTTTTTCCCTCCCTTCTCTTTATTATAGAGTACTGAGGCTTGAAATTGTTTAGGGGATCCCACTCAAATGGGTAGACTTTGGACTTAACCCATTATATTCATTGGGTAGTGGGTTCAAAAATGACTTCTAAGAAGTTGCTCTTCACTTTGTGGGAACAGAGCACTTACCTTCTATTCATTGGGGCAGCCCAACCTTTTCCAGGCTTCTGTGGAAGGGGTCAACTCATGAAACCTAATGTGGCTTTTAAAGCAGCCAATTCCATGTTTGTGTGGGAATCTAAAAAAGGTCAGGCTGTTTTAGTGAATAGCTAAATAGTGGGCCTCTACTCATCCAAGGTCTGAAATAAATTTCTGAATCATTTTCAAAAGGTGCACAGAGCACCTATAGACACAGGTGCACTTCGATACAGATCCACTACTTTGATACAGATCCACTAACTTGAGTCCTTTGAACAGGAATCTGGGAAGAATATTGGAGGAGAAACCATTTTTAAAATTCCAAGAGAGAGACCGTATTAGGCTCCTGAAAAATAAATCAGTTCCACAGAATACTGTTAGTTTTCTCAACCTAGTTCACTAGAACACTTATATGTGTTGGATGACAAACTCCAACGTCTATAGCAATGGCCATGATAACTAGATATAAGAGGACATATAATCAAACTCATATATAGAATCGTGATTTACCAAGTAACCAAACTACGCGTCTCTTCACTTATGCTTAATCCTAAGTATTTTAAGAGTGGTCCTCTTTTTTTTTTTTTGCTTTTTACACATACTGTCAACCCTGAAGTTGACTTGACCAGTGCTATTTTGAGGCTTCAGTATTGCCACACTGGAGCTGAGGGATAGGGAAGGGGGAATTTAAATAGCTAGGTTTTTTTAGCCAAAACAAAATACTTTCTCCTGGGAACCAAGGACATTCCCACAGGTGGCTGGAAAGAGGAGGAGTGAAGTTACCAGGCAACTAGATGGCATCATGATTGGACCATGTGACTGATTGTTTGGGAAAGGGGAAAACTTTTACTTTTAATTAGATGAAAACTGCGGGAACATTCAGAGTCAGTTTTCCAATATGATATGTCAAATAAAACTATTCTTTGAGGAACATACCTGCCTCGGGATTCTGTCAGCTATGGATGTATTACTTGGAACCTTGATACATACATCTAGCTGACATCATCTTTATTTTGGGACTGGGGCAGACTGTTTTTTTTTCTTTTACAGAACATTCCTGAAATGCCTGAATGGTAACATTCATAATGCCAAGTATTAGTTCCTACTGCAAAGTATCATCTCTACATTATCAAAGGATATTTTAGACTAGCCTGAACATTTTTTATTCACTTCAATAGACTCACAATTACAAGTATCAAAAGCATAAGAACAGAAAGCAAGCATTTTATTTCTAGAAGTAATAATTCAGAAATCAAAGAAGTCAGGGAGCTTACAATTTCAGTATAAGGATGACAGTTTTTTGGTCTTGTTTGTCCTCAGATGCTTGAATCATGACTGATCACTACTGGCAGACCTGTTCTTCATAAAATGAAGTCTTGTCTTGGGCCTTGACACCAGGGGTGTCAAACTCAAGGCCCGAGGTGGATCCCAAACTCCGTGTTGTGGCCCACCGCCGGCTGACGGAGCTGGCAGCAGTCAGACCATAGTGAGGAGGTTGGGGAGGAACCTGGGCCAGTTTTGGAAACTGAGGAGGGCTCGGACGAGATCTCTGCATCAGAGGCAGAGATGGGGCCAGTGCAGGCTGGCAGTCAGCAGCTGCCTTCAGACTCAGACAGCAGTGAGGCGGGGGAGTTTCTGGAACCGGTTCCCAGCCTGCGTATGTGCAGGGCTACCAGAAGACAAGAACAATTGAGAAAGCAGGGTCAACTCAGGAGTAAGGCCACACCTTGGCGATGATTCCCCCCCCCCATAGGAGATAAAAGAGGAGCGAATGGGACATGAGCTTTGGCAGGAAGCAATTAGTTTGTCTGGTCGATTCAAGCTTTGAAAAGTTCTATTTGACTCTGTGTCAAGTTTGCCCCTGCCCTGCCTTTGGCAGTTAGTTCTCTGGCAGCATTCCAAGTGTGATAAGGTGAACGTTTATAAACATTCTCCCAAAAGACTGTTTGTGAAGCCTTGCAGGCTGTGAACGAACGTAATTCACAGCTGTGGAAATAAAAGAGGTTTGGCTGGAACTAAGATTGTGTTTTATGTTTTCTTAAGGAAGCCAAGGTCAGAACACTCCATTTTTGTTGGCGGAGAGTTGCAGGAAGCCATCGCAGCCAAAACTGGAGCTCGGGAGGGCCGTGTGTGGCCCTTCCAAGCTCCATTTTTGCTGGCAGAGCACTCAGGCCACCACAGGCGCCCTGACACAAGTGACGCTGAGATGGCCATGCCCACTCTGGCCACTCCCACTCGGCCCCCTGAGGTAAAACACAACCCTGATGTGGCCCTCAATGAAATTGAGTTTGACACTCCTGATCTATACTATATTCAGATATCATGAACAACAACAGCCTGTCAATTTATATAAGAATAATAGTTTTAAGTGCCAGCTGCTAAAATAATTAAATTCCAGGTATATAATGCACAACGTTTAAATCAATATGCAGGGATGGATAACCCTTTGCTGTCCAGATATTTTGAGCTTCAGAAACCACAATCTCTGCCACTGGAGTAGGTGGAGCTGATAGAAATTGAAGGCCAATTGAAGTAAAGCACCAGAAAGCAGATGACAACATAAATGATAAAGTGTTGTGGTTAGCCAGCAGCAGGTGCAGATGGCTGAGGAGAACGAGGATTCTGATGAGGAGCCAGGACCATCAGGGAGTGGACTTCTGCCTTCAGAGATTGTGGGGGCTGGCAGCAGTGATGAGGAGGCTCCCGAGGAGCCTGTACCAAGTGCGCGTGCACACAGGATTGCTTGCAGGAAAGAGCAGCTACAACAGCACGGGCAACTCAGGAGTAAGGCTGCAAGGTAACGGCCCCTCCCTCAAGAGGATAAAAGCCAGGTTTGAAAAAGCGTTCTTTGCAGAAAGCAAAGAAGCTCTGAAGCTCAACTTGTGGACATCTTAGTTCGTGTTTGGAGAATCTTGTAAATTAGTTCTTATCTCTGGGTTTTTGGCAGCATTGATGAACACCTTGGCAAGGCTCTTTCTTGTTGGAGCTAATTAGTGGAAATCAGCCTTTTATCTGTAAAGGAACAGAATTTGTTATTAAACCTTAAAAGGTGGTTGCTGCTGCCTTTGTCTGTGTTTGCTCCTTGGTAACCCGGTTGGGTCAGAACATAAAGAAAACAACAAGGATATGTCCATATATCACCAGATATTAAAGATGACTTGAGAAAGACTCTTATTTCCTGCACGAAGGGGATATTAGGAAACATACCTATTACCCTGTATTGTAATCAGCCTTAACTTTGATCAGTTTTTGTTTTTCAAGTTATCCCTCCTTCCCAATCAAAGAGAAGCCTTCAAAAAAGTTATTCATATTATAATAAGAGCTCAATGTAAATATATATTTACATCTGTTGTAAATCAAAAGTCATTTCTCTGTATTTCTTTTTCTTTCTGCAGTTTTGTTTTTGTTCCTTCTTTCATTCTTTAGGTTTTTTTCTACTTAATTATTCATTTTTGTTAGTTTTTATCTATTTAAAGAAAGCTAATAAAGTTATGGGAAATATTATCAGATCAACTGATTATAGTGTGATTATTTGTTTTTATAGTCTGATGTTTTATTATGTTCCAGCTAACATATGTGAGGCATCAAAACTGTCTATAATACCGTACTAAGAGTAAAAACTATTTTCTAAACCTGCCCTAATATAAGACCTACCCTGAAAATAAGACCTAGTGTAAATCTCCAGTTCCAGGAAGACTTTTCATGCTACAAAGACTTCAGCTCAATGGACAAAGTAATTGTAACACACATATATATTTCTCTCCCAACTTCATTTGTAAAGTGTTCCCATAAAAACTAGCAATTCACAACAAACTTTTCCTATAAACAATGTCAATTCAAAAATGTGGAGCCATACTTCAATGGAAAATATATGCACTGTATGCAGACCCAGAAATAATTTTTTGCATTTCTAATTTAAAAGCTTAAACATATTTTTAAAAACCATGAAATTAAACAGTCGGTATCACTCAGAAAACTACTTAGAGGAATCAACAATAGGTTCAGTTGTTTATAATTTGCATATCTTTAATAAATTATCCTGTTTTTTTTTTTAAAGTAATTCTCAATGCAGACCATTTTCTGGTTTCAGTTGCCAAGGTTGTAGTGCCACATAGTGGTCATCACACAAATTGCAAAGCACAGATTTAGCAACACAAGCAGGAACCACCACATCATTTAATTGTTTAGGAGCTATTTACTTTCCTCTCCCAGAGCCTGTAATGGATGGATTGCTATTTAAAATTATCTGTAAATCAGCAGAAGATGTCCAGAATGATGGGCAAAAGGAGGGTGAACGAAGTCACAGGGCTCTTGGTTTAATTTGTTGGTTTATATTTGGGTTTTGCCCAAGAATTCAAGATAGCACACATAATCTTTTCTCCTCCTGTATATTTGTGCAGTAACCCTGTAAGGGATTGGTTAAGCTAACCATCACCCAGTGATATCCTCTGGTTAAGGTTGGGCTAAGACCTGGGTATCCTGGTACCAATCTTACTGCTTAGCTACTACAGCACTTATTGACATGAATTATGTGATTGCCTCTGTGGGGAAACACTCCCCCCAAGAAGAATGAAGTAATTTGGGAAATATTAAAAAGGCAGAATATTATATTTCCCCAAAGGGAGAAATGGAGAAACATGCTCAGTATTTCTTAATAGCACCCTCTCCCCCAGCAGATATTTTGTGCCCATTAAGAAAGACTGGGCCAGTCTCAGGGGTGGGATTCAAATATCCCAGCAACCAGCTCACTGTCTGGTTGCTGGGTGGGCGTGGCCATGGTGGGTGTGGCCTACTGGAACTTCTGGGAGGCCCATTTTTTGCCTTCCTCAGGATCCGGAGGCTTCCCTTGAGCCTCTGGGGTGGCGAAAATGGTCTCCCCCAGCCTCTGGAAGGCCTTTGGAAGCCGGAAACAAGCCCATTTCTGGACTTTCGGAACTTCCGGTTCGGCTCGTTTTTCTCCCTCCCAGAACTTCTAGGTGGACCATGCACTTACCTGCATCCGAAATGGGCTGCATGGAGACTCCTGGGAGGGGAGGAATGGGGGGCAGGGTGGGACTAGCCAGTCAGTTCAACTACGGTTCAGTGAACCAGATGTAAATTCAACATCCGGTTCATGTGAACTGGTCCAAACTGGTAGAATCCCACCCCTGGCCAGCCTATCTACAAAACAAAAGACCTTCAGCTCCAGAATGATGGGATTAAGAAGAACAGGACATGATCCTTCAGTGCATAATAGGATTAACCCACTACCATTTAGCAGAAGACACAGAGCTCACTACATTGCACATTCTCCTAAGGGCATTTCAGACATTGCACAATCCTCCCACCCAGCAGTATCCTGAAACTTATAAAAATCCATCAAACCAATTGGTCAGCTGCACCAGCACCACAAACCCTGGTGGTTCTGTTCCTCAGTAAATGGACCTTTCTTTCCAATCAGCCTCCAGCCTCCATTTTATTTCCAGCATCTTTCTCCTAGATTGGAACTGAACCAGATGGATATTTCTTCCAACACCTCAATACATCATTTTCCTCACTTGCATGAAGACATCATGACACCTTATATCCTCGTGGTTTCAAATAGTTATGGCAATAATAGTGAAGGGGTTTTCAGTGTATCCAACTATTACGAGAACACAAAGTGAGGCCACTTTCTCATCAAGGGCAGGATAATTTTGGAAGGAGGTGAACCAAAGCCTTTTAAATATGTAAACTTAATCATCTACAGTGAATAATGACCATAAATAACCCCAAAATTTGGTACAGTAATTACAGGATAGAATTAGTTTCTAAGCAAATGCCTTCCGATATCCTTATGGCTGTGTTTACCGTCAACATATATGTCGATCCCATTCTGATGAAAGTATGTTTCTGTCACTGCTTCTGGGGCTGACCTCATCATCACTGTACAGCAGGGGTCCCCAACCCCCGGTCCGTGAATCGGCACCAGTCCACGGCATGCCAGAAACTGGGCCACACAGACAAGCAAAGCCCCATCCATGGGATGCAGGCAGCACATGAAACCACGCCCCCTCTGGTCTGCGGCAAAACCTCTCTGCATGGAACCGGTCCAGTGCCCCCCCCCCAATAGTTGGGGGGGGCGCTGCTATCCAGGTAGTCCTCAACTTACAATCACAATTGAACCCAAAATTTATGTTGCTAAGTGAGACATTTGTTAATTGGGTTTTGCCCCATTTTACGACTTCTCTTGCCACTGTGGTTAAGTGAATCGTTGTAGTTGGTAAGTTAGAAACCCATTGACTTTGCTGGTCAGAAGGTCACAAAAGGGGATCACATGACCTTGGGAAACATAAATATGAACCAGCTGCCAAGCACCTGAATTTTGATCACATGACCATGGGGAATGTTGCAAAAGCTGTAAGTGTGAAAAATGATCATATAAGTCACTTTTTTCAGTGCCGTTGTAACTTTGAATGGTCACTGAATGAACTGTTGTAAGTCGAGAAATACCTGTATGTTATTCTAAGCCAGGGACAGCCAGGAAAGATCCTTGAGTGCCCAGGCCATATAGTCAAAGTTCTAGCTATGAATCCACAAGTAGTTTCTTTCTCAAGAAGAATAAAGCACCATCACAACATGACTGAATCCCTATTCCACAATTTGTCCTTTTCCTGAATCATCTGTTAGATTCAGGAACAGGATCTGTTTGCTGAAAACAGCATCTTGTGGGAAATGTTTATGATGGAGAAAAGCCACAGAGGGAGGGTGGGGGGAGGGAGGGAGGGAGGGAGGAGAGAGAGAGAGACAGAGACAGAGACAGAGACAGAGACAGAGACAGAGAGAGACAGAGAGAGAACACCAAAAAAGTCAGAAGAAGCCAGCACGCAGGAGGCTAAGTGATAAAAGAACCACCAGTCAACTATCACTCCACAATAACAATTTGTAAAATCAAAGCACAGACCTGTATCAATTCATACCGTGTTTCCCCGAAAATAAGACACTGTCTTATATTTTTTTTGGCTCCCAAAAACACACTAGGTCTTATTTTCGGGGTAGGTCTTATATATTTATGGTGCCAAATAGTGGGTGTGAGTGTGTAGGGGGGTGTTTCACGGGTGCACGGTTGCTCCCTGAAAAGTCTTCCTGGAACTGGAGATTTACACTAGGTCTTATTTTCGGGGTAGGTCTTATATTAGGGCAGGTTTAGAAAATAGTGCTAGGTCTTACTTTCAGGGTAGGTCTTATTTTTGGGGAAACACGATAAATTGGGTTTGTGATGCAATATCAAAGCAGGATAACAAAACATGGCTTGGGATTGGTTTTCTGGCCATAGGTTATACCTATTCTGTTGTGTTAAGCAATGATGGATAATGCAATCACAATCTGTTGAGTCAATCATAGCGGCCCGCATCAGAGATTACATCAAGTCAGAATTGTAAAAAACATATTAGTATTATGTCTGAAGAATCCCATAGTTAACCTGATTTTGGTCATATACTGAAACTGACAAACCGTTACCCCACTTTCAAAAACACTTGTTCCATGGAGAAAGGGGAAGGAGGAAACCTGTGAAACCGAATGGTGAGCAAATGGAAAACTAAAGCAGAAACAGGAATATCTAAAATACGGTATGCACAGTGTATGCATGGAATCATAAGCTGCAAATGATCGTGTATACTGTGACTTTGTGAGAGATTGTATACAGGTGGCTTTCACTCCATTGAAATGATTCCTTCCAAACATCCCTGGTCTTCGGGCCAGGTGAGTGGAGGGGATATAAAACATAATAACTGCAGCTAACTCCACCTTCCTTTAGGAATCTATCTTTTAAAAATTACCTATATGTTAATGAATGTCACCCAGTCTTATGGCAGTACATTTCATAGGATCATCCGGAAAGAAGTGCTTGCTTTTTCTGCTATTTCAATTCTGGCATTATGAAAGAAAAGAAGAAAACCCTCCATCACAGACCTCTTTTAAGAGCTGGGGTTTTTTTTTCACTCCACTAAGAAACCCCTGATCTCCAGCTGTAAATAGCAATAGCACTTAGACTTATATACCGCTTCACAGTGCTTTTACAGCCCTCTCTAAGTGGTTTACAGAGTCAGCATATTGTCTCCAACAATCTGCCTCAAAGGTGGTATTCAGCAGGTTCTGACCCGTTCTGGAGAGCCGGTAGCGGAAATTTTGAGTAGTTCACAGAACCAGCAAAAATCCATCTCTGACTGGAGATTTTACAGTATCCTTCCCCTGCCACGCCCACCAAGCCATGCCCATAGAACCGGCAGTAAAAAAAGAAAGAAATGTGAATCCCACCACTGATCTGGCTCCACATTTTACTCACCTTGGAAGCATGAAAGGCTAAGTCAACCTTGAGTCTAGTGAGATTCAAACTGCCAAGCTTCTGGCAGCCAGCAATCAGCAGAAGTAGCCTGCAGGATTGCATTCCAACCACTGTATCACCGCGGCTCTCAATAAATGCCCTCAAACAGAGGGCTGTCCTCAAACCAGTTTGATCCATGTCTGCTTTATTTAAAGAAGCAAGCCCATTTCTGTTTATACTACTCTTGCTCCCCCACTTCCTGCATCCTGCATGTGGACACTTGACTTAAGACACTTTGCCCCAAGGCATGCAACTTGTTAAATTAGGATCACATTCCTCAAAGTGGCTGAAGGAAGGAAAAAAACTAAACTGATCTAAAATTAGTTTACTTTTCAATGAAACGAAATACAAGTTAATAGGATTACTGTCTATGTATTATAGGTAGTCCTTGGTTAATTACTGCCCTGTTTAGCAGCATGTAAATGTATAGGAAAAGTAGTTTTATGATTGATCCTGGAACTTAGACCATCAGGTTCCCAGGGTCACATCATCCTGCTTCAGGCATTTTGCATCTGGTGCACATATACAACAGTTGCAGCATCCTGCAGTCACATGATCACCATCTGCCAACTTCACATCTGGCTTCCAATAAAATCAAAGGAGTAGCTGGCAAAAAAAACCCAACGCAAATTGCAGTTAAATTCTTCTGTTTTCTTTCACTGAAGTCTTTACAGCTACCTTTTCTTCTCTGTACATATTACATCTTGTCTCAGCCTCAATTTACAATGCTCAGCTTATTAATGTATTCTTTTTCTCATTCAAATCATCTTTCATTATTCCACCATTTTTTTTTCATACTTCCCATTCCATAGACGTTTTTTTGGGGGGGGAAATCATGCACATATTACGTTTCCTTACCTGTGGGTCTCATTTATTCTTTTGGGAAAATAAACTATCATCTGATATTTTTTTCATCCAAGATTCATATTTTCTCTTTCTCATTTCTTTCACATTTTTCCTTTCCTTTTTTTTTACATTCCTTTTTCCCCAAGTTCCTATTTTGATATGGTCTGATTGATATGGACAATGGTCTGTGCCCCAGTAAAACTTCTCATTACTCTTGTATTCTTCATTAATAATAACAGTAACAGGGTTGGAAGGTGTCATGCCCCTGGTGGAGACTGACTCCGAGGAAGAGGAGGAACAGCCAACAGGGAGTGGGAGTGTGGTTCCAGAGGCAGTGGAGGAGGCTGGGAAGGGCAGAGGCCGGCTGAGCAATCAGAAGGGATCCAGGCCCATCTCCTATCCATCCCAGGGCATGCAGGGAGGAGAGGATCAGGGAAAAGCATGGTCTACTCAGGAGGAGAGGGCCATGATCCTCCTCAGGGCTTACAGCTGGGAGCTATGTATATAAGTTTGTAACTGCATAGTCAGAATTGCTGGAGTCAAAGTTAGTGTTTCCTTTGAAGGAGGTTTCTATTTGTTGGCGTTCTTCCCAAGGACTTTCCCCGGTTATCTGCTTGGAATTTTGATTACTTATCTTGGTTTACCAAGACGGTTTGTTTTTGTTTTCCTTTTGCCTCATTATTTACTTTTGGGACTTTAAACTGTGATTAATAAAACAGTTAAGTTGAAGGCATTGCCGGACTTTAATTCACATTTTGAGTTTTGGGTGATTTTGAGAGACTATGGGTCATCACAGAAGGTACCTTGGAGGTCTTCTAATTCAACCCCCTGCTCAAGCAGGAGACACTACACCATTCCAGACAAATGGCTGTCCAATCACTTCTTACAAGCCTTCAGTGATGGAGCACCCACGCCTTCTGGAGGCAAGCCATTCCACTGATTAATTGTTCTCACTGTCAGGAAATGTCTCTTTAGTTCTACATTGGATCTCTCTTTGTTAAGTTTTCAACTGTTATGTCTTCTCTGGCCCTCAGATGTTTTGGAGAATAAATTGACCCCCCTCCTCTCTGTGGCAGCCCTTTAAATATTGGAAGACTACTATCATTGCCCCCATTCCTTCTCCTTGTTAGTCTAGACCCGGGACGGCAAACCTATGGCACGTGTGCCACAGGTGGCACACAGAGCTATTTGTGCAGGCACGTGAGCCCCAGCCAAACTTATGTGCACTGTGCATGTGCAAACACCTCCCAGCTGATTTTCGGCCTGTTTGAGGCCATTTCCGCCCTTCGAGGGAAGCCTCTGCACCTTGGGAGGCTGAAAAATGGGCCTTCTGGAAATACTGAAAATGCTGAAATGGGCCCGTTTTCAACCTCCCAAGGCTCCAGAGGCTTCCTTCAAGCCTCCAGGTGGGCGAAAACGGCCTCAAATGGGCCGAAAATCAGCATGTGCAGTGCAAGTAAGGGGGCAGGGTGTTCTGCTTTACACTCTAGATGGGTATAAAGCAGACAGAGCAACTCCACAAAGCATCTATACAAAGTCTTTTTTATTGGTTCATCAGGCATCCTGTCAACTCACATTTATGATGAGGTTCTTCTTAATGTCCAATCCTTTGCATATCTGAATCATGGTGTAGAAAGATATTAAACTCTCATCCCCATGATGATAACTATGATGATGATTGTAGTGACCGCATGGTACAAGATTCAGGCTAGAGTGAGGGAGCCTCCCCCAACCCCACAAGGGTCAATTTAGTGACCAATCAGGATTACAGATGTGACCACATGACATGGACTACATTTCCCAGGATACCTTAACTACATTTACCATGATTCATTCCCTTAAGGGGACAGCTCTCAATTCCTAACTAACTATCTCAAATCCCATTAACTCTAAACTGGCTGGACAGCACACTGGGTGAGGGTGGGGGTTGCGCATGCATGCACGGGGCTGGTGCATTGAATTGTGGGTGCTGGCACACATACGCTATCACGCACATGTGCGCTTTTGTCACACCACAACAAAAAGGTTCGCCACCACTGGTCTAGGCATACCCAGTTCCTGCAACTGTTCATTGTATGTTTTATCCTCCTGTGCCCAATCATCTTTGTTGCTCTTCTTTCTAGCATCTCAACATTTGTATCTTAGTGAACCAAAGTATTCCAAGTGTGATCTTACAAGTGATTTAAGTCCTTTGTCACAATCAAACCAATCATCCCTTAGATTCATATGACTTTCTTTGTAATATACAGTTTATGCATGAACAGACATACTTAAACTCCATAATCCAAAGGAAAATTTTCCATTCAGATATTCACCATTGCTCATTCTTACTCATTGTTCAGTCTCCAAAAGACTTGTCTCTTTTTCTGTATTCTCTCATTTTGTCCATGTCCTTTAGCAGAATAATTTTTTTTTCTCCTAGATTATTTCATTCAAAATACTGCACACTTTTTTCCCCAAAAACACATCTCTGGTTCTTCCATTATCACCATTCACTGGAGTGTAACAAGCAATTAACCCCAAAATATGGATTCATACTTTCACACACCCATAACAACCTAGGTGATACCAATTCATACTTTCTGCCACACATTTTAGCCCCTTCATTCATAATTAAGCTTACATCTTCACTTCACTGCATGTAGTCATCAACTCCACAAGATCAAATGACCTTCTTTTAGATCTTCTACATCCTCCCCTTCTCTCTTACTTCCGCAAACACATGTTTATTTTTAATTTAATTCATTAATTCATGCTTTTTATCATCTAGGCCTTCTGAATTCCAAATGGCAAGCGCTGATCATCACAACTCCATTGATATTGATCTCTGCCACCCATCAGGGTTTCATCAATCAATCAGCATGGTGGTCTAGTGGTGAAGACACTTGCCTCCCACTCAGAAGGTTGAGAGTTCAATCCCAGGTAGCAGCAGATTTTTCTCTTCTAGGGCATATAGAAAAAAATACCTGCTGCAAACTCTGGCTGGGGTGAGGAATGGCATCCAACCCAGTAAATGCTCAATTCCATTCAGTCACCCTGACTCTACCCCAAATTAAGGAATTACAGGTTCCTAAAAAGGGACTGTGCTTTTTAGTAATACAGAGAAGGTATAGATCAGACTCTCAATGACCATCGTGCCACACACCGCATTCACTAGTAGGGATGAGGACAGCTGCTGTCAGTTTTGACATTTTGCCACAAGCACAACCTGTGATAGACCTAGACTAGTTGAATCATGGAATCAGTGTCCTGGTTCTTAAGGGCAGGGTTTTTTCCCCCCTCTCAGAATTAGGCACCTTACGTACGGTTACTCATGCGCTCATTACCTCCCGTGTGGACTACTGTAATGCTCTCTACATGGGCTGCCCTTGAGGACCACTCAGAGGCTTCAGCTGGTACAGAATGCAGCCGCGTGGGTTGTGATGGGAGTGTCCCGATACTCCCATATTACACCTCTCCTTCGTGAGCTGCATTGGTTGCCGGTTGCCTTCTGGGTGAGATTCAAGGTGCTGGTAATTACCTATAAAGCCTTGCATGGCTTAGGGCCAGGGTATTTGTGGGAACATCTGCTGCCAGCAACAACAGCCCATCGCCCCATGCACTCCCACAGACAGGGCCTCCTCAGGGTGCCATCGGCCAGACAGTGTTGACTGGTGACCCCCAGGGGAGAGCCTTCTCTGTGGGTGCACCCGCCCTTTGGAATCAGCTGCCCTTGGAGCTTTGGATGGCTCCTGACCTTCGAACCTTCTGTCGTGACCTGAAAACATGGCTCTTTCAACTTGCCGACCTGGACTGATGGGGGGAGGGATTTAGTGGTTGTTTGTTCATTTTAATTAGCTTATTGGGATGCTTATTTAATACTTTTTTTAAATTTTGTGTTGTATGTTTTTATTGTTGTGAGCCGCCCTGAGTCTTTCGGGAGATAGGGCAGCATAGAAGTCCCAATAAATTAAATTAAATTATTTAACTTGGTGCCCTGGGCAACCATGCAGTTTACTTACAGGAACAAGCCACCTTTGAGCAATCACTTTTATTCCAGGCATGCTCATGTTTTTCAAGCCAGGATCTCTAGAGTACCATACAGATACTGGCAAATACACAGGATGCAAATTTGTAACAACGATGGGGCTGTACTCAAAGTTTTGGGGAACGCTATGTGTCTTCAGAACCCTCCTGTCACACCTCTGCTTTACCCTGGCACTGGAAGGTCTGAGCATAAACTCCTCTTGTATCATTGCTGATTAAAATGTACCAGGCAATAGTAGCTGCTTGGCTATTATTTTCATATGATATAAAATTACAGTGTCATAAAATGCTAATATCCAACCCAACAGCAGATTTGTTCCATCCTATATTCATAAAAGAAATGTGAATTCGGAATGTAGGAAAGGCAAGATATCAAAAGGGAAAACTTTCAGACATGACAAAAATTAGCCCTTCCACCAGCCAATTAGAATGGCCCGCTTCAGCAAGACAAGCTTTAACTTGTATTTCTTTTGAGTACATTTGTGTAATCACCTCCTAATTAATACGTTAATTAGTTATATTTTAGGGTAGTGTGCAACTGCAGCCAAAGGGAATAAACAGGTTCACCAGCTGCTATTTTCTACATAGGAAGTAATATCCCTGCATATTCAAATTCAGACTTTGCATTTCTTTTTTTAAAACTGCCCTACGATGAATAGCACAAATGTCCCATTTATTTCAGGGAGACTCTGCAAAATTAAAATGCTATATAGTAAAAACAATATGTGTGAACCACCTGCTTTCTATTGGACGAAGTCGATTGTCACGGAATGACAGCTGCCGCAAAGCCAACACCATTTCAGATTTTATCTTACCTTGCCAACTGGACTTATATTCATGCATGGGGTTCTTTGCTAGCACTGAATGAATTTCACTGCTATTAATATGCACTGGCAACTGCTTCTGCTCACTGGGTCACCCAGTGGGTCAACATTAGTTCAAACAAAGAACAATCCACCACCACCCCCCAGTTGGAAAAAGACTGATGGGGAGCTTTTGAGTAGAGGGACAACTCTAACCAGGGAGCAAACATGGAGTCAGCTTCTTACTCAAGGAAAACTTCTCCCCTTGTGTTTCCTTTTGAGGGTTTCTTCAGATTTGGAGGAGGTGGACTAAAAGCCACTTTGGGACTTTTTAAAACTCTCCCAAAGGGACAAAAAAAGAAGCAACAACACAGCAGACAATCTGACTGTCATGCTCACAATTTTGACTTACATATACACTTTGGATTTTATTCTGTAGTGATGCCTTCTCTAGGCTGAACTAGTTGGATGTAAATTAACTTTGCTAGTCACTTTCTGCATCAAATTTTTTAGAAAGAAAGAATTTTAAAGAGCTGTTTTTGTATACCAGTTAAACCATGGCTTGTATTAGCCAGGTTTATGCTGGTTTGATTCCCACAATACCCCAAGCCAACCATGGTTTTCCAATCACAGAGTATGTTTCTGCATCATGCCTAGTTCATGGCTTATCACGGTGTCTATTCATCTCATTGTAATTTCCTGTGATATGAACCAGAGGCTGGCTTTGCACACATGCAGGAGGCATCATCAATTGCCACATCAATTCCATGTGGCACCACATTGATGAGAATTGAGGCAAGTTGAAGAAGAAGAAGAAAAATGTTGAAGACCTGAGTCTCACATTGCACTAACCATAATGTGGTTTCTTTGACTTTCACTTAAGCTACTGTAGCTTTTTCAATGAATCATATATAAAGCAAACAATGGTGTAAACCCAGGCAGTGTTATTGCATATCTGGAGACAAGTGCTGCTGTCCCTGCCTTCCATTGTGCAATGGCCATACTGAACCTGAAGGAGGAGAGAGAAAAGAAATCTGCAGAATTCCCCTGTAGAAAACAAAGAGTTCCCTGAGGTCCATCTACAGTCAAATATTCTCCCACTGGGCCAGAAAAACTACCTGAGATATGATGACTGGCAGGAGTTGCAATGCAAGACAAAGAAAACTTCATGGCTTTTGGTGGAAAGAATGACAGGTGTCCTTGCAGCATTCTGGGTGTAACAGACCATCTTGGGGAAACTCATTAAACGCTTTCATTTTTAATTATAGCCTTCTGTTGGCCATTCTCAATCGTAAAATGAATATCTAGATCTCGATAATGTAATCCACCAGAGGGCAGGCTGCTGTGCTTAAAAAAAATATTCTGAAAAATAAATTCAGAGAATCTATTTATCCCAACTTTCCCTCTCAATCTGGTATCTTCCAGGTATGTTCATTTATGACATCCATCACTTCCAGTCAACACAGGCTTTCTAAGCAGGATAATAGAAATTGTACTGAAATAATGCCCTGATTGGAGAAGATTGCTATTGCTCAGTATTAGGGGAAATTACAGCTGTGTTTTTCTTCAAGCCACTTCAAATGTGTATTCAATCTGACCAATTCACTATAAAGCAACAGAAAAAAAGCAATAAATAACAACTGAGAATATGAGAGAATTTTAATAGAGAGATTGGCTGTCCATATTCATGGAGTGCTTGTTTTCATTTTTTTTACAACATATTTATGAGAAGACTTAATCAGTTTAGGAGAGAAAGAGATATTAAAATGTATACGGTATATAAATATCAAGTCAATGTTCAATCGCAATCACATTCCAATCCCATTATTTTACTGGATTTCATATTAGTCCCATGTTATATTAGCACAAAATACCAGGCTCAAATTATCCTACTTCAGAGGGATAGGCAAAGCACATTATGAGAGAACATTAGAACCTCTGGAGAAGGTCCTAATGCCGAGAAAGAGAAAAAGAGAGAACAGGACAACCAATTGCAAGATGGATGGGCATATCAGTGATGCTCTCTCCGTGATGTCCCGGTGCCTGGATGCGGTGCAGATCTGGATGGGGAGTAACAGGCTCCGACTCAACCCGGCCAAGACTGAGTGGCTGTGGGTACCAGCATCTCAGCTTTCTCAGGATATACCATCTTTGGTCATGCGGGGAGAGGTGTTGCCCCCCGTGGACAGGGCGCAGAACCTGGGCATCCTCCTGGATTCACAGCTCAGTTTGGAGGAGCAGATGGGAGCTGTGGCCAGGGGGGCTTTTGCCCAGGTTCGGCTGGTTCACCAGCTCCGCCCTTACCTGAGCCAAGATGCCCTACAAACAGTCACTCATGCGCTCGTCACCTCCCGAATCGACTACTGCAATGCTCTCTACATGGGACTGCCCTTGCGGACCACCCGGAGGTTGCAACTGGTGCAGAATGCGGCTGCGCGGGCTGTGATGGGGGTGTCCCGATACTCCCATGTTACACCCCTCCTGCGTGACCTGCATTGGTTGCCGATTGCCTTCCGGGTTAGTTTAACGGTGTTAGTAACAACTTATAAAGTCCTAAATGGCTTGGGGCCAGGGTATTTGTGGGAACGCCTCCTGCCAGCATCACATACCGATCACCCAGTATGCTCCCATAGGCGGGGCCTCCTTGAGGTACTGTCGGTTAGGCATTGTCAACTGGCGGTGCCCAGGGGTAGGGCCTTTTCTGTGGGAGCACCCACCCTATGGAACCAACTCCCCGTGGACCTCTGTTTGGCCCCTGATCTTCCTCCTTCCCGGGACCTGAAGACCTGGTTGTTTCAACAGGCCGGTCTGGACTGACTTCGGGGGTGTGGGTTGATGTTTTACTTGTTTTAATTTTTAAATTTTTTATAATGTTTGATTAGGCTTGTATTGGTTTAATGTTTTTTTATTGTAATTTGTATTGGGTTTTATTGTTTGCCGCCCTGAGTCCTGGTGGCATACAAGTCTAATAATCTCCGCTCCTTCCGCCGGGACCCCTGATCTCCGCTCCTTCCGGCGGGACCTGAAGACTTGGTTGTTTCAACAGGCTGGCCTGGAATGACCCGGGGGGGGGGGTTTAATTGCTTTAATTTTAAGGTTTTAAGGTTTTATTGTATATTTCGGCTTGTTTAGATTTAATTTGTTTTTAGGTAAATTCTATGTAAATATTTGTTGTTTTATTGTTAGCCGCCCTGAGTCCTTAGGGAGAAGGGTGGCATACAAGTCGAATAAATTATTATTATTAATAAAATAATAATAAAATAATAATAATAATTGTAACAGTGACAATGGGTGCACTGTTGAAAGACCTGAAAAGCCAGGTTATAAACAGATTGTCATGGAGAAAATCTTTCCATGTGGTCACTATCAATCATCACTAATTCGATGGCATATAATCAATCAGTCCATCAATATTAGCCCCATGAAATACCCTTGAAGAAAGGTAAGGTATAAATGGAATAAACAAGCTTACCCTCTTCTGCTATGCTAATCATTCTGTACAATAATGCTCAAAATAGTGTTCAATCTAGAAAAAAACTTATCTTTAATTTACTTTCACATTAAAACCCTACCTGAAAAAATATTGCACAAAGAAAACATAATATGCATAACATAATGACTTAGACATAAGGAAAAGTTTTCCAAGAATCCATAATTGCAAAAGATTCTTAGCTGGAATACATTATACATAATTTGAAGCAAAACAAATCCCACTGTTGTATGGAAGGCTCTAGCATGGCCTTCAAAATCTAATGTCCAAGCCCTTGTAATTATTTCATAATTTCTGATGTTCTGCCATACTTGTCTTGACAGAAGCTCTATTAATGGTTTGACTGCTCTATAGAAACAGCAGACTCTAGTCTTTGACTTCGTTCCACTACTCTCTACATAGTAGTGCAGAATTCTTAGGAGCAGTATTGTAGTTTCCCCACTTCTAGAAGAATTGCGTGAAGGGAGGCTCAGCCAATCTCATTGTACACATGTTGCACTCTGACAATAAAAGTAATAATAATAAGAATTCCTCTCTCACAAAGAAGTCAAAGCTAACTTCCTCATTAATGAGAATGAAAATTTGAGAGCAGCAAGAAATAACTTTCAGGTCCATTCTCACATTCAGGCTGTGAAGCTGATCAGAGTGGTGGAACCAAAATAGATTGGAAGCGCCAAGTTATCTTTTTCCAGTCTACTAAGAAAGTCTCCAAATTCTTTTTCTAAGCCATTCTGAAATCCCAAGGCAGCTCCTACAAATCCAGAAGGGTAAATGTAAAAACATTCAGTTTAATTTGGGTTTAATATGACCCTAACAAGAATGGTTTTCTAGAAATAAAAAGAAACACTAAAATGAAGAGATGCTTCACATTAACGTCTTTAATCAAATTGTTAAGGAAAGAAAGGAAATATATAACATATGCCACAATCAAGAATTGATGTAACAATAAAATCCTCCATATTCTGACAGGTAGGAAAATTCAGTTTAGATTCTGACACTATGTCAAATTACATAACTATGTGTAGGATGAAAAGGAGAATCATTTCATGTCATTTTCCAATTACTCGTCACATACAAACAAAATTCTTTAGAAGCAAGAATAATGGTCTCATTAATATTCTGAATGAAGTACTGGGGAGGAAATCATGGCTCACTTTTTTTTTCAGGAAATTAATTTGTTCTCATTTATTTTAAGAATATCTTCCCCAGAAGGTCACATCACTTTACCATCTGCCCCTCACTACTAGCTTCCCACTCTACCATGTCATCCTTACACCTGATGCTCTCTGTAACCCTGAGTGCCTCCTACATCAGTGAGCCAAGTTTTATTCTTGGAAAACTGTGCACTTGCAGTTCTACCCGGACCCTTCTGTTTTGGGTAGCCTCCCTTTACAAAGACAAGGCTGATTTTATGGATCTTAACCCACTCCATTTTTCTCCTTAACAATGGGTCATTTGCTCTGCCTCTCCTTTAGGGTTTTCATATTTTATTTATTTATTTTAAATGTTTATTTATTTATATCCTACCTTTATCGTTTTATAAATAACTTTAGGGCAGCAAAGCCACATAATACTTCTTCCTCCCCTATTTCCTTCACAACAACAACCCTGTGAGGTGGGTTAGGCTGAGTGAGGTGACCGGTCCAAAGGCTTTCATGCCTAAGGTAAGTCTAGAACTCACAGTCCTCCAGTTTTAAGCCTGGCACCTTAACCACTACATCAAACTGGTTTTCCTTAGAGCTGTTATTTCCTTATATCCTTAAACATCTCTTCTCTGTTTAATAGAGGACATTCTACCTTCTATTAAAGATGGTTACAACTCATTAAACCATAAACATTTTAAAAGGGATAATTATACAGAATATAAAACCAGAAAACTTAAACCCTACATCCTGCAGAACTCCTTTCAAGGGAAGATATGATTCAAATGCTATTTTAACAAAAAGTTTCTGAAATATCTTCTCAGAACAATACAATCACAGGAACACAAGAGTCTCATGTTGCTGAGCAAATCATACTGAAATTGGGAGTAATCTTGGACGTTAGCCTGATCTAACCTGGTTTCACAGAAATTAAAAAAAAAACAATCAGTATGTGTTTTAAAAAAGATTGCAACAGTATAAAAATGCAAATAACCTCCAAATACCTCCAAACTATCTTGACTGGGAAAGAAGAATTTTCTAATCTGTTTCCTGAAGAAAAGGGTGTTAGGTGATAGGTTGGCTTTCCAAGGGAACAAACTAAGTCATCTGAGCCTTTTTAGAAAAACCTAAAGGAAAGACATCTACTAAACACAGCATTTTTTTCTTCTGGCCACCAACCTGGTTTTTGAAGAAAATGAAATATAAGAATGTGAGAAGAACTATGCTCCCTCGGGCAAAAAGACCATCCAGTTTTGGTCACCATGATATGTTGAGAGTCTAGAAAAAGTGCAGAAAAGAGCAACAAAGATGATTAGGAGACTGGAGGCTAGAACAGATGAAGAACGGTTGCAGGAATCGGGTATGTCTAGTCTAATGAAAAGAAGAACTGGGGGAAACATGATAGCAGTGTTCCAATATCCAAAGGGCTGTCATAAAGAAGATGGAGTCAAGCAATTCTCCAAAGCACCTGAAGGCAGGACAAGAAGCAATGGATGGAAACTAATCAAGGAGAGAAGCAACCTAGAACTAAGAAGAAATTTCCTGACAGTGAGAACAATTAATCAATAGAACGACTCGCCTCCAGAAGTTGTGGGTATGCTCCACACTAGAGATTTTTAATAAGATATTGGACAACCATTTGTCTGAAATAGTATAGGGGTTCAGCTCTGTTATTCTGTATTCTATATTTGTTGGTTTCATTCAGCTGTGGTTCAAAGGGAAGGGAGCGTCTTCTTCCAATATCGAATGCCGGCTGCCCTGTGCGAGCTCATAGGCAAGGACTCCTCGGGATTCCGTCGGCGGGTCAGTGCCGATTGGTAATTCCCTGACGACGAGCCTTTTCTGTTGGGGCCCCTGACCTCTGGAACCAACTGCCTTTGGAGCTCCGCCTGGCCCCTGACCTCCGCACCTTTCGCCGTGAGCTAAAAACTTGGTTGTTTGATCAACCCGGGCTGTGACCCCCCCTTCCCTGGGTTGGGATAGTTTTAATGGTTTTTAGTTTATTATATTTGGACTTGTAATTTAATTTAATAGTTTTTTAAGTATTTACTGTTTCATGTTTTAATTGTGAGCCGCCCCGAGTCTTCAGAGATGGGGGCATACAAGTGCAAATAATAAATAAATAAATAAATAAATAAATAAATAAATAAATAAATAAATAAATAAATGGATCCTATTTCTGTTGTGTTGCTCGGTATATTCCAAACATAACCTGTACTGCAGAATAAATGAATCCTGCTGCCTCTATGAATGAAAACCTCTCATTTCTACATTTGGCTCACATTGCACAGAGAGTTTTTCAGGGACTGCTACGCTGGCATTCCCGGCTTTCATATTACCCAAGGTGACATGCATTAGGGCCAGCACAATGTACCAACTTCACAGGATGATGAGATTCCTGCAAATTTCAACTTAAGTAGCAAATCTACATACACATCAGCGTCTTGCTGCTCTCTATTTGTAGTCATCCAATTGCCCATCTTCAGGACTTCTCACATTTCACATCAGCAGAAGAGCCATCACCCTGGGCCAGAGGTGGTATTCAGCAGGTTCTGACCAGTTCTGGAGAACCGGTAGCGGAAATTTTGAGTAGTTCGGAGAACCGGCCAATACCACCTCTGACTGGAGATTTTACAGTATCCTTCACCTGCCACGCCCACCAAGCCACGCCCACAGAACCGGTAGTAAAAAAAAATTGAATCCCACCACTGCCCTGGGCACCACTCATATTCTTGGAATGTTCTGACTCCAGTTTCTGCTTCCCTCAGTTTCAGTGGAGAAGCTGAGTTCAGTTAATTTATTGGTTTTATTATGAAAAGAATTTTTCCCCTTTTCCTCTAAAGTTATTTTAATGTGATTCTGGCGTCCTGCGGAAGTAAACAGTAGGCTGTAACGTTTTTATTGGGAAGAGTATCTCAGACTTCACACAGCAACAAAGGTGTTTTTAGAAAATCAAAAGGCTGGATGGCTGCAGCCCAGCACTTTCTTGAAAGTCTTCTGATTTACCTAGGAAACAAACAAAGACAGGTTGAGACAACAGGGAACAATCTCACTAGTTTGTCTTTTTTTTTTCTAAGGGGATTATGTTGAGTCTGGTCCCACCAATCATGGCAGCTGTTCTGTGAGCAATTCATGGCATGCTGTCAACATCCCCAGTCTGCTCATGGAATCGAAAAGATTGCCCACCTCAAAGCAAATTGCATTGAACGTATGCAACGTACGGCCACAACCTACGAGCCCAAAATGTCTGTTCTTCTTTTCTTTTTTTTAACTACATTTATATGCCGCCCTTCTCCGAAGACTCAGCTTACAATTTTTGGGATACAACCCAATGCGCTCAGCAATAGCCTTCATTCCATTGTATATGCCTGCTTATTACTAAGCGGCATTTTTACAAAGTCAGCTTATTGCCCCCAACTATCTTAGGTCCTCAATTTACCTACCCCGAGAGGATGGAAGGCTGAGTCAACCTTGAGCCTGGTGGGATTCGAGCCTGCACTAATTGCAGGCAGCTGGAACTTAAATGCAGGCATTACAGCCTGAGCCACCAAGGCCCTTTTCCAAAATGTCTGTTCTTCAGTGAGACATTTGTTCAATGAGTTTTGCTCCATTTTACGACCTTTCGTGTCACAGTTGTTTAGTGAATCACTGCAGTTGTAAAGTTAGGCACATGGTTGTTAAGTGAATCTGGCTTCCCCGATGACTGTGCTTGTCAAAAAGTTGCAAAAGGTGATCACATGACCTTGGGACACTGCAACTGTCATAAGTATGAGTCAGGGGCCAAGCGTCTGAATTTTGATCACATGATCACGGGGCTGCTACAAAGGTGGAGGGTGTGAAAAATGGCCATACGTCATTTTTTTCAGTGCTGTTGTAACTTTGTAAGTTGAGGACTATCTGTACCTACTCTATGCAAGATATCTCATAATCCCTATATTAGCTTTCAAACATGATGGCTGGCTTTTGTTTTATATTTTTCCTGCTGAATTTGGAAGGTAAAGTGGACTTGTTATCCTTCTGCTTTTGCTTGTTGATCTAACACCTCACGTCCCTCGCTTCTTATCATCTCAACTTTCCAGAATAAGCATCATGTTGTGCCCAAAAGACTTGGCCTCCTTTGAAAGCTTGTCTGGTACTGCCTGGCGCTCATTCACAACTTTCTCTACGCTCCTCCTGTGTCTGAGGGCAATTCAGCATAGTTCAGCTGCTGCTCCCAGCTGTTTCTGAAGCCAGATTCCTGAGTCCAGATTGCTGTGTTGGCAAAAGGTTAAATTAGTGCTCAGACCAAAGTATTGCTACTGAAGGATCTGACTGGCCATTCCCCTACTTCATGCCCTTCCTATCCATGTAAGAAAGACAAGGTGTGATGGTTTGCCTGTGTTGTATCTCCCAGTGTTTGATTTTTCCTTTTATTCTTCCTGCTTAGTCTTTGTCCTTTGCCATTGTTTCCCCAGATATCTGCACACGTGGACACCTTCATATTCCCTTCCCAAATTCTCTTTTTGACACTTAACATATAGTAAACTCCTTTTTTCCCTTCCTTCATATTGTGCTATCATTTGATGTTGTAATGGTTAAAGCAAAGGGAAAGGTTTTTCCTTTGCTCCTACAGCACATCCCACTGTAGGACCATACAAACTTTATAGCAGTGCTTCCCAAATGTTTTTTTTGTCATTACCACAAATTGCCTGTCAACAAAGTCCTTTTTAACCAGTGTAGGTAAAACAGTTTAAGTCAATTTAAAGTGACTTTAAGGGTCGTGGTTAGGAAATGGTTTTGTATGTGGCTACCCAAAGAAAAGTCACCTTTACCCAATTTGGGGTAAAGTTTGGGAAACACTACTTTATAGCAAGAGAGGGTGGATGGTTCAGCTTCAAAGAATCCAAGTAGCATTCACTGAACCTTTGTGACTTCATTCCAATGTACCTACAGAGATTGGGGGACAAGAAGAAAAAAGATGTGTTGCTATACAATGGGCCAAGAATGGAAAAACATAGAGAGCATGTTTCATCTCTTGGGCAGAGCATATAGGATGTGGTGGTCCAGATTCCCAGGAGCATAGAGTTGTATCCAGATTCCCAGGAGGATGACAGTGCATCCCAAGGGATAAAAGATAGCTGGGAGGAAAAGGGTCAGGTGAGGCTGAGAGGAAGAGAGTCAAGCAAACTCCTCCTTGGGAGTTGTCAGAGTAAATCTTTGATGAAGCAAGCAGTTTGCTTTAGCTTGGCAAGATTCTGCCTACAGGTGAGGAACAATAAAGTAAATTGCTTAGAAATACTCTGTGTCTTTCTTGGCTTATGGAAACTGACATCGCCTCTGATTCAGCCTATGCAGACTGGTAACTCAAAATATTAATATTCACACCACTGTCTCTTCTTCCATAACGCATTGGCTGATGATATGCCAGCATTAAAACAGCACCAACTGACCCTTTCTGGTTCAGGTTTGAAACAGGTTTAGCTCAATATTGTAACATTTTAAAAACCACATAGTCTCCTTTGCTCTTCCAAGTCGAAAAAGAAAGCTCCAGAGTTTGTTTTTTGATTCTGGGTCTCTGGAAGAAAGGCCTGAATTTTATTGTTTTTGCATTAACCCATCAGTTCACAAACTGTTAATAGAACCCTCAGAATAGCCTCAAATAATCACAGACCACACACGGGTTTCCTATTTTTGTTTTCCTATTTTCTCAGCTTTTAATGATTGTCAAATTAGAATTTATTAATAATCAATGCATATGCTCAACAAAAAAGGGGTCCATTTTCATTGCAAAGGAAGATCAATTTTTGATGTATTAATCTGTTCCACATATCCACAGAAAGGCTCTTCATTTTTTGAATAAATGTGGTGTATAAAGAATTAGAAGACATTTTAAACTTAGAACAGAACAAACTTCTTGAAAATATTTCACTGGAATGTCAAGAATTCCACATCCCTATAGAGGAAAACTCAACACAATGGAAGCTCACAATCAGCCCTTGTGCCTTTATTTTTTTGTCCTAGTAAGGTAAAAGTAGGCAGTGGTTTATACTGAGTGATATCTAGATAATTAGAGAAACAGGTTCAAACGGGTTACAATAAAAGCTTGTTAACACTCCATTTCGTAACAAACTAAACTCAAGAATGCTAACAGTCCTAATAAAGGAGAATATTTGTAGCTCAGGATTGAAATGAGAGGTCCTAGCAATGATCACTCATCACTAGCACTGATGATGATGCCTGGTTTGGGTACTGAAACATCAGGATGTGATGTTATTATATTTTATTTATTTATTTATTAGACTTGTATACTGCCCTCTCTCCTTAGGGACTCAGGGCAGCTCACAATATAAAATCACAATACAAAAATAAGTTAATGAAAAATAATTAAATTACAAGCCCAATAAATCTAAAAACCAGTAAAATTTAGCTAAAATTCCCTTAAAAAACCCACCCCACCTCATTTCAGTCCAGGCTGGCCTGCTGAAACAGCCAAGTCTTCAGGTCGCAGCGGAAGGAGCGGAGGTCCGGGGCCAAGCGGAGCCCCAAGGGGAGCTGATTCCACAGGGTGGGCGCTCCCACAGAGAAGGCCCTACCCCTGGGCACCGCCAGCTGACATTGTCTGGCTGACAGCACCCCAAGGAGGCCCTGCCTGTGGGAGCGTACAGGGCAATCGGAATGCAACGCTGGCAGGAGATGCTCCTGCAAGTACCCCGGACCCAAGCCATGTAGGACTTTGTATGTTAACATCAACACCTTGAATCTCACCCGAGGGCAACCGGCAACCAATGCAGCTCACGCAGGAGGGGTATATATGGGAGTATCAGGATACTCCCATCACAACCCGCGCAGCCGCATTCTGCACCAGCTGTAACCTCCGAGTGGTCCTCAAGGGCAGTCCCATGTAGAGAGCATTACAGTAGTCGATTCAGGAAGTGACAAGTGCATGGGTGACCGTCTGTAGGGCATCTCGGTCCAGATAAGGGCGCAACTGCCACCAGGCGAACCTGGGCAAATGACCCCCTGGTCACAGCTCCCACCTGCTCCTCCAAACTGAGCTGTGTATCCAGGAGGACACCCAAGTTGCGAGCCCTATCCACAGAGGGCAACACCTCTCCCCCCATGACCAAAGATGGAATATCCTGGATATTCCGAGATGCCGGTATGTACAGCCACTCAGTCTTGGCCAGGTTGAGTTGAAGCCTGTTCCTCCCCATCCAGATCCGTACTGCATCCAGACAACAGGACATCATGGAGAGGGCATCACTGATGTGGTTCGGGGTGGAGATGAAAAGCTGGGTATCATCTGCATATTGATGATACCTCACCCCCAAACCATGGATGATCTCACCAAGCAGCTTCATATAGATGTTGAACAGGAGGGGTGAGAGGACCGATCCCTGAGGCACCCCACAGGTGAGGGGCCTCAGGCTCGACCTCTGCCCTCCTGCCAACATCGATTGCGAGTGACCCGAGAGGTAGGAGGAGAACCACTGTAACATGGTGCCTCCCACCCCCAACCCCCTGAGACGCCACAATAGGATACCATGGTCAATGGTATCAAAAGCTGCCGAGAGATCTAATAGGACTTGGACAGAGGAGAATCCCCTGTACCGAACCCTCCAGAGATCATCCATCAGCGCGACCAATGCTGTCTCCATGCTATAACATTAATAATGTAGCAAAATTAAACAGAGGATGTTTTGAATACAAAAAAGCACATTTGATGCACACACAAGGTTAACCTGTTAAAAACACATATAAACAATTGATAATATTATAAAAAGATAAATCTAACCATTGTTGTTAGTGAGGTAATGAATCTAACCATTTTTAATCTGGCAACTAGGTGTAATAGAATAAACAAGGACTATATTTCCTCCTGTTATAAAAGAGAGAACTGAGTAAAAATCATGAAGCATTATGTTGTTATATATTGTTTTTAAGAAAAATATTAAAAGGAAATAAAAGATTATCAGACAGACAGCAAACGCTCATTAATAGTTAAAGAGAATTGAGCTAATAGATACTGAAATGTATTCAACATCCATACAACTCCTCCATCCCATTTTGATGAGACTAGTGGCATGCAAGAAAATATTCATAACAACCAGCTCTGATCTTAAGAAAAAGATCTAATTTAGCAGGCATAATGCAGACTTGTGTCTGTTTAATATGAATGGTACAATCCTCATTGCTATTTTGATTTCTAGCAGGCAGACAGTATAATCTCAGTGTTTATTATCTGGGGGGGGGGAAAATCCCATGGTATTCAAATAGATTTATTCTGATCAAACATCCCTACAAGTATTTTTTTTTCAACGTATCATTCATCAGACATATTAATCCTGATCAGGATGAATTTCTACAATTAAAAAAAGGTCTATAATATAAGATGACCATAAAACTGAATAGCACTGTGATCAATAATGTTGAGGAAACTTCGTTGTTTGGAGAGTTCCAAAGCTTACTAGAGCTTCTAAACATGCAGATGTCGCTAAAATTCAGATGACATATTATTTGAATCCAATGCATTGCATATCGCTATTAAGCAGTGCAGTATTTACCATTAATCATTACTTTTCTTTTTTTTAAGGAAGAGATTATCAGTGTGCTGCTCTTAGCATAATTAAATTTTTATTAATAGGGTTTTACCCTTCACTTTGGGTCAGCTCATGGCGGCATGCATACGTAATGCTACTGCCTCCTATATTCCCCAGAGCAAACTTGCCAAGTAGGTTGCACTGGCTCAGAACTACTACCGTGTTTCCCCGAAAATAATACCTATCCCGAAAGTAAGACCTAGCACTATTTTCTAAACCTGCCCTAATATAAGACCTACCCCGAAAATAAGACCTAGTGTAAATCTCCAGTTCCAGGAAGACTTTTCAGGGAGCAACCGTGCACCGAAACACCCCCTTACACACTCACACCCACTATTTGGCACCATAAATATATAAGACCTACCCTGAAAATAAGACCTAGTGTGTTTTTGGGAGCCAAAAAAAATATAAGACAGTGTCTTATTTTTGGGGAACACACGGTACTGGTGTATGTAATTCTAGCTCTTAGGGCAGAGGGGAAAAGAGCTGTGATAGATGAGCAGAATGCTTTTCTGTGGCTGATACCCAGTTGTGGATATCAGCTGTATCCAGGAGAGCACACATGGCTGGTGGTTTGATTCCTTCTCTTCTTCTTGTCATAACTGCAACCCACAAATCTGCTCGGAAAGGTTGGAAGACAATCTGAAATAAATGACTGGAGGCACATGGGGACAAGAAAGAGGACAGCAGGGAAAGCTCACATTGTGCAAGCAGATGTCTGTTCATGTGACACCAGACATAGCCTTAGATAAGCAGCTGAACAAAAATATTACATTGTTTCAGTTAATACTCTAGTTATCCAAACGCTTGACGTGTCTCCCAACTCTGATTATTCTGATACATTGATGAGCAGATCGCCGCACGGTTTTAAAAGCACCATCGAAGTAATGAGTTTCATGGAATGAAACCTCCATGTGATCTACCTTAGTGATCTAGCTGGAGTAGCTTTTTTTTTTTTCAACGAGTGATCTTTTTTCCCTAGCTAAACCTGTGCAAATATTTTTCCCGTTAAGTGTCAACCACCCATACATTCTAATTTGTATTATTTCTTTGGTCAATAGTTGGAAACTAAAACATTGCCAAAGCAAAAAAAATGTTACCATTTCATTTACACCAGTTAAACGTAAGTTTACACATCCCTGTTTTCATGTAGTTTTATATGAGATTACTAAAAAAAAATTTGGTAGGCTTTATGAATAGCAAGGTGGGTTTTTTTGCCTTGAAGCAAGACTTAATTTATTTATTTATTTATTTATTAGTGGGACTTATATGCCGCCCCATCTCCGAAGACTCAGGCTCTCACAGTTAAAGAACAATAACAATAAATACTTAAAAAAGAATTAAACTAAACAGCCCCAAAACATAATTACAAAATACAAACTGAAAATCAATCCAAAATCTAAAACCACCCTACCCAGGGGTCACAGCCCGGATTGGTTAAACAACCAGGTCTTCAGGTCATGGCGGAAGGTGCGGAGGTCAGGGGCCAGGCGGAGCCCCAAGGGAAGTTGATTCCAGAGGTCAGGGACATGACAGAATAGGCACGTCGTCGGGGGACCACCAGCCGACATTGCCCGGCCGACAGGACCCCAAGGAGTCCCTGTCTATGAGTTCACACAGGGCAATTAGTATTCGATGTCGGCAGCAGTTGCTCCCTTATTTAGTGTTAGGAAATTCTATTCCATGGAGAGAGAAACATCTGGGTGAGATTCAAGGTGCTGGTACTCACCTATAAAGCCCTACATGGCTTAGTACCAGGGTATTTGCAGGAACCTCTGCTGCCAGCAATGACCTCCCAATGTCCCATGCGCTCACACAGACAGGGCCTTCTTGGGGTGCTGTCCACCAGAAAGTGTCAGCTGGCAACCCCTAGGGGTAGGGCCTTCTCTGTGGGAGCACGCACTCTGTGGAATCAGTTGCCCCTGGAGCTTTGGGTGGCTCCTGACCTTCAATCCTTCCATCGTGGCCTGAAAACATGGCTCTTCCAGCTTGCTGGCCTGGACTGATGGAGGGGGGGCGGTTTAGTGCTGGTTTGTTAATGTTAATTATTATATTGGGATGTTGTTTAATTGGCTTTTTAATATTTGTATTGTATGTTTTTTATTGTTGTGAGCTGTCCTGAGTCCTTCGGGAGATAGGGCAGCATAGAAATCCCAATATAAAATAAAATAAATAAATAAAATAAAATAATGAAGCTTGAAGAATGCCGTGTAAGAATAGGGTGCCATGCTGGTTACAGGTAGTCCTCGACTTACGAGCACAATGGAACCCAAAATTTATGTTGCTAAGTGAGAAATGTTTTAAGTGAGTTTTGCCCCATTTTACAACCTTTCTTGTCTCATTTGTTAAGTGAGTCACTGCAGTTGTTAAATTAGTAACATGGTTGTTACTGTGGCTTCCCCCTTGACTTTGCTTGTCAAAAGGTCGCAAAAATGGATCAGGTGACTCTAGGACCCTGCAACCGTCATAAATATGAACCCATTGTCAAGGGTCTGAATGTAAATCACATGACTGTGGGGATGCTGTAGCTGTCGTAAGTGTGAAAAATGGTCATAAGTCCCTTTTTTCAGTGATGTTGTAACTTCGAATGGTCCTTAAGTGAACTGTTGAAAGTTGAAGACTGTCAGAGTATATTCATGAACTGGAATACTTGCAGGAGCATCTCCTGCCAACATCGGCTTCCCATCGCCCTGTGTGCTCCCACAGACAGGGCCTCCTCGGGGTGCCATTGGCTAGACAGGGGTAGGGCCTTCTCTGTGGGAGCCCCCACCTGTGGAATCAGTTGCCCTTGGGGCTCCGGTTGGCCCCTGACCTTCATTCCTTCCGTCGCGACCTGAAGACGTGGTTTTTTTCAGCAGGCCGGCCTGGACTGAGGTGGGATGGGTTTTTAAAATTTGTTTTAATATCTAGTTTTATGTGTTTTAAATTTTGTTTGGCTTGGGTTTAATTCAATTTTAGTAATTTTAACGTTTGTATTGTATAATTTTTATGATGTGAGCCGCCCTGAGTCCTTCGGGAGATAGGGCGGCATACAAGTCCAAACATTAAATTAAATTAAATGGTAATAAAGTCAGCCAATGAATAGGCACAGCAAATAAGTCAGCCAATAAGGACTGTTTTGGAAACTGAAACTAGAAGTTGCCTAGGCGTGGCTCTATATTAAACTCTGCAGCTCTGAGGCTATGTTGAGCTCTGAGTCTGTCTATTGAAAATGAAACTGCTTCTCTCCTCTGCTTGCCTGCTGAACTAAAGTAACACTGATGTCTGTTTCTGAGCTGAAGCCGAGTTGCTGTTCTGCTCTGCCCTTGTAACGTGCTACTGAAGTTACTTGCAACATGTTTCTGTCTGAGTTTGCTCCATGTTGGAGAAATCTACAGCTGGTTTGTAAAATCTACTTATTATGTTTATAAAGATGTTAAGTGAAGCCTCAGCCATCTGTGTTTATTTTTCTGGCACTGAAATAACGCCGCAAAAAAATTGAATAAAGACTACCTGTACTACAAAAATAGAAAAAAGGCTGAACTGAGCGGGGTACAATAATGAGAGTTGGGGCATAATTCAAGGGGTTGATTTGTTGTTGTTATAGAAATGGCTACTACATATTAAGTATGTAAAAATAAAAAGTTGAGGCTATAATGTTGCTATTTTATTCTACTGCACTCAAAAGAGCTAGAAGTTGATGCTTTTCTTTCTTTCTTTCCCCTTTACTTCCTTTTGCCCCCTTCTTTCTCTTCCCTTTTCCCCTCACTCATTTTTCCACTATTTTCATTTTCTTTTGCACTTTGTATCTTGATAAGCTTAATAGAATTATTAATAACCAGGAAGAAGCTAAAGTCATTTATTCCTGCCCTATAGATGAGATGTAAATTCAAATCCCCATCCTAAACCAATACACCGGTCCTCAAATTACAACAGTTCATTTAGTGACCATTCCAAGTTACAATGGCACTGAAAAAAGTGGCTTATGGCTGTTTTTTTCACATTTACCACTTGCAGCATTTCCATGGTCACATTCGGATGGTTGGTAATTGACTCATGTTTATGACGGTCACAGTGTCAAGTGATCACCTTTTGAGACTGTCTTACAAGCAAAGTCAATGGGAATGCCAGATTCACTTAACAACCATGTTACTAACTTAATGACCGCAGTGATTCACTTAACAACTGTAAATTGCTAAACAACTGCAAATTGCTGTTTGCCCATAAAATAGGGCAAAATTCACTTAACAAATGTTTCACTTAACAACAGAAATGTTGGGCTCGGTTTTGGGTAAGTCAAGGACTACCTGTAAAGTACTGTACCTCCGTATTCGAATATGTATTTGAATGTGACACTTCAAGAAGCAATTCCAAATAAATCACAGAAGTAGACTATAAATAAAATAATGTTAACTGTGATTAGCATGCAACCTCCTTTTCGCAGGTTAAAAACCTTTCTTTTATTATTTACTGCTTGATTTTAAGAAAAGTCCCTTAAATATCTCTGTTCCTGGCAATCTTAATCCAACCAGGCAAAATAGATTCAATACTGAAAATGACATGTATTTATGTGAGACATCTTTCTCAGGAGTTTTAGCCACACGATAGCAGACTGGGAAATGGGAAGCAGGCTTAATCCACTGGCTCAATTGAAACTGTAATATGATTATGCCCTCCACTATCAGGAGCCCTGGTGGCTAAGTGCGGTACTGCATGCAAACGCTACCCACAGCCTCGAGTTTGATCCTGACGTGGCTCAAGGTTCATTCAGCCTTCCATCCTTCTGAGGTCAGTAAAACGAGGACCCAGATTACTGGGGGCAATTTGCTGACATTGTAAACTGCCTGGAGAGTTCTGTAAAGTGCTATATAAGCTATATAAAGTGGTATATAAGCAGGGGTAGGATTCAAATTTTTTAACAACCGGTTCTGTGGGTGTGGCTTAGTTGGTGGATGTGGCTTGGTGGACATGTTATTGGCTGGGCATGGCCAACTCAATATCACTCACATCGAGGCACGCATCTCCTCGCCTGGCCTCTCATGACTGTGGGGATGCTGCAACAGTTGTAAGTGTGAAAAACGGTCATAAGTCACTTTTTTCAGTGCCATTGTAACTTTGAATGGTCACTCCCCACAAGCAAAGTACCAGCAAAGGAGGGGGAAAAACTCCAGAGAAGTTCCTGAGACAGGAAGTCTAGTCCTGCCAAGAACGTAATAAGGGTTAATGGAGAGGCAGTTTCTGTAAGCAACACCAGAATGTTTCCTTCCTGCCTTCCTTACAGGATTAGGCCAGTAATTTCTTCTAACAACCGATTCTCCGAACTACTTAGAATGTTAACAACCGGTTCTAGAGAATAGGTGCGAACTGGTAGAATCCCACCCCTGTATATAAGTCTAAATGTGCGCACAGACGGGGGCTCCTCAGGGTGCCGTCGGCTAGACAATGTCAGCTGGTGGTGCTTCGGGGAAGGGCCTACTCTGTTGCGGCCCCCGCCTTGTGAAATCAACTCCCTTTGGAGTTCCGTTTAGCTCCTGATCTTCGCTCTTTCCACCGCGATCTGAAGACCTGGTTGTTTGAACAGGCTGGGCTGGACTGACTTCCTGGGGGGGGGGTTAATTTATTTTAATTGTTTTAGTGATTGGGCTTGTTAGGTTTAATTCTTTTTTGATTATTTATTGTTGTGTTTTAATTGTGAGCCGCCCCGAGTCCTTGTGGAGAGGGGGCAGCATACAAGTCCAATTAAATAAATAAATAAATAAATAAATAAATAAATAAAATGCTATTGTTATCTAGCTGGATCTCTTCTGTCAGGCTACAGAAGAAGGAGAGATAGAAGGCAGAGATTTCCATCAGTTCTTTAAACATCTCTTCCATTTGACTCCTGCTGTCCCCAAGTTGAGATGTTCCATGGCAAATGCATGTAACTTCAACCAAGTGGTGCCTGGCTTTGTTATTTCCCTCTTCATCCTTTTACAATGTTTATCATATGTTTTAGAATGTAAGGCTGAAGGCAGAAACCACCTTATTTTGACAAAAGAATATTTTTAGCTGAAAAATGGGAAGTTTTTCTTTTTATACAATAATAACCATAGTGGATGTGGCCTCCTGACAGTCAAAACACTTTGAGATAACGAACTGCCTACCATGGTGCTCTCCAAATTTAAAAAAAAAACTTTATTGCAGTCATTAACCAGCAGAAAGAAAGAAGAAAGTGATTTTCAAATATCCAGAACAATCAAAAATAAATAAGGAGGAGTGATACATAGGAAAATATGCAACAAGTTTCATTCATTTTTTAACTAAAAACCAGAAGCACAGGCAAAGGTTCCCCTTGCACATACGTGCTAGTTGTTTCTGGTTCTAGGGGGTGGTGCTCATCTCCGTTACAAAACCGAAGAGCCAGTGTTGTCCGAAGACATCTCTGTGGTCATGTGGCTGGCATGACTAAACGCAAGCGCGCTGTTACCTTCCCACCAAAGTGGTCCCTATTTTTCTACTTGCATTTTTACATGCTTTCGAACTGCTAGGTTGGCAGAAGCTGGGACAAGTAATGGGAGCTCACTCCTTTATGCGGCGCTAGGGATTCGAACTGCTGAGTTGCCGACCTTTCTGATTGACAAGCTCAGCATCTTAGCCACAGAGCCACCACATCCCTTCAAGAATTATAGAGGCCATGACAAATCTGAGGAAGGTGTGGCGCTCTGCACACCTCAACTTACTTTGGTCTTTTGGGGAAGAGTAGGTGGGCCCACATCCAAACAGGGCATTGGGCTGCTGTCCTCCAAATAATTTTAATTTTATGAGAATGCTTCCATGCAAAGATAGTGCATGCTAGCTTTCCTTTTGATTGTTTAATGGAAAACAGCATAAAAATATTAGGTGAGGCACATTGGTTACCAAAGGGGATGCCTCTAGGCACACTGGAGACTTTGAAGTTCAAATTCCAACTAAAAGCTCCTTTTTTGTCACAATTAGGCACTCAGTCAACATGACAGGAACAAATATAGAAGGATTTGAGGAAGGGATTTAATATAATCATGTCAGTAGGGTGATCTCCATTATCCCAAATTTCCCAATTAGAAAGCAGTCCTCTACGAGGGACTTCATAATACTATATGAAAATGGACTCGCTGAATATATAGCTACAGAAGTGAAAGCCCACACTGGAAATATGTTTTGTAATCTCTGACTTCATTTGCAAATCAGCCAGATGGCAATTAGTGTGGAGGTGTACTTTATTCAGCTTGGAGGACAGGTTAGCTTTCACTGAAGGGAGATTGGCTCTGGCTAGGAAAGGGTGAAGAAGGTCTTAAAGAGAGAGAGAGAAAATCAGGATCTTATATTGTAATCATTACTAAAAATGCCTATGATCAACCCAAAAGAGGCCAGTAGAGTGAAAATGAAGGTGATGGGGAAAAGAAGAAAGGCAGCTCTAGGGTCAAAATGCTGTTAAACCACATCACTTGAGCTGTGCTATAACACATCTAATAATGAGCTGTCCCCATTTAGACCTTGGGCAGCAAATCCAAACTCCTGGAAAAGATGTGACAGAGTTATAGATTGCATTTGTTGCTCTGTTTGTAGCCAAGAGTCCAGCTTGTTGTCTAAGAGAACTTGAACTCTCCAGTCTATGAGACATGGCAAACACTCAGAAGTACCCTCCTGTTTTTCATTCCTTCACTATTCTCGACACAGAAAACCCAATCATCTCGAAGGAAACTTAGGCTTAGTGATCTACTGGGGAAATAAATTAATCTTCTCTCCCCTCTACCAATACTGCATTTCCAGATATTTCCCTGCACACACGCACATAAACACCTACCAGTCAATACATAAGATAGGATACATATTGTTGAGGATAAGTTGTTAAAGTGAATTTGAAATGTGCTTCCCAAAATATCATTTACACATTTACCAGATGGTAAAATAAACATGTAAATTGTTATCAAGTATACACCAACTTTATCCTGCAAATTTTAGGCACCAGAGGGATGGTGTAAAAATTGTTGCATATTGTGTTACTTGTTCATTTAATAGTTTATTAGCATTTTAAAGTAAATATGTATAATCTTCCCTTTTTAAAAAAGACATTGATATTTTAAAAATAATTCTTAACAACTTAACACTTCTCCAGTTATGCAGCAGTTCCAAGTCCCACAATGTAAAAATCAGGGACATACTTAAATTTGTAGTTTGCACTGTGAGAAGATAAAGAAAGGGTAATTATACTAACCAGAAATTGATTTTGTAGAGAAAGGAGCGTTTTAAAAAATGGCTGACAGCATTACCTTTGGAGCAAGTGGGGAAGAGGAACAGGGTGTGTTGGAGTTGGGTTTAGAGGATCAAATCAACTATCAGATGAATACTGCTGATTTAAGTAAAAATCCACTCTGATTTTAGAAATCCACTGAAACACTTCTCTTTTATCTTTAGAAAGATTTAAACCTTCTAAATGTCATCTGAAAAAGCTCTCTACAATGTACTAGGGACTTACTCAGTTTCTTATCTGTCTAGGTTTATTTATTCTGCTACAGCTATAATGTGGCTTTTTAATTTTGGCTCAGTATGTTATGTAAACTGAGATTATTGTGGTTTAATTTAGAGATGTATGCAGGGATGGGATTCAAAATTTTTAACAATCGGTTCTGTGGGCGTGGCTTAGGTGGTGGGCATGGCTTGGTGGTCATGTGACTGGGTGGACGTGGCTTGGTGGTCATATTATTGACTGGGCGTGGCCAACTCAATATCACTCACATCGAGGCACGCATCTCCTCACCTGGCCTCTCATGACTGTGGGGATGCTGCAACAGTCGTAAGTGTGAAAAATGGTCATAAGTCACTTTTTTCAGTGCCATTGTAACTTTGAATGGTCACTCCACACAAGCAAAGTACCAGCAATGGAGGGAAAGAAGTCTAGTCCTGCCAAGGATGTAATAAGGGTTATGTAATAAGGGATGTAATAAGGGTTAATAAGGTTAATAATAACAAGGATGTAATAAGGATTATGTAATAAGGAGAGGCAGTTTCTGTAAGGAACATCAGAATGTTTCCTTCCTGCCTTCCTTACAGGATTAGGCCAGTAATTTCTTCTAACAACCGGTTCTCTGAACTGCTTCGAATGTTAACAACCGGTTCTAGCGAATAGGTGCGAACTGGTAGAATCCCACCCCTGGATGTATGTGTGTTTATAGATTAGCGTTATGGTTGCACCAGGCCACTATGTTAAACACAGTGAATGAATCTAACTATAACATCTAAGCTTCAGGTGAATCAACTTAAAACACTGGTGCAACCATGGCATGATGGTAGCATTTGTAATCATGGAGATCTGAACCCCCAAAGCGAGTGGTTTTCATCCTTCAGTTATGAAAAGAACATGGAATGCTAGAGTTGGAAGGGGTTATCTAATTTAAGCCACTAGGGGGCGTGCATAAGCGCACCAACGTGCCTACCGTCCCTGTCCTATTCTTTTCATTCTTATATGTATCCATTTCATGTATTCATAACTATGTTTATACTTATACCTGTTATCTTATAATCACTTGACAAAATAAATAAAATAAAAAATAAATAAAGTCCAACCCCTCACTCTGAATTCCCATCATCCCGCAAAGCAGTCAAAACCTGGCTTTTCCGGCAGGCATGGGGCTGTTGACCTCACGACTGAGATCTAGCGAGATCCAGCCCTTCTGTTGTTTTGTTGTTTTTTAAATTGTTTTAAAAAATTTTATAATGTAATTCATTGTGGTTTTTTTGCTGTGAGCTGCCCGGAGTCCTTTGGGAGTTGGGCAGCATATAAGTTTAATTAAATAAATAAATAAATCCAGTCAGAGCTGGAGGAAGCTTCTTGCATGAGAAGCAAAACATCTTCAAAGAAAAACCAGAAAGTCCAGTTGCCTCTTGAAAAAGTCCCTTTGGGACACATCTGCACAAAAGGTAATTTTACATATACAAAGAATCTAAATGTACATATAAGTAGTCCTTGATTTACAACCACAATTGAGCCCAAAATTACTGTTGCCAAGCGAGATATTTGTTAAGTGAATTTTGAATTATGACCTTTCTTGCCACAGCTGTTAAGTGAATCCCTACAGCTGTTTTGTTAGTAAGATAATTTTTAAGTGAATCTGGCTTCCCCATTAACTTTGCTTGTCAGAAGGTCACATGAGGGGATCACATCAGTGGTAGGATTCAAATAATTTAACAACCAGTTCTCTCCCCTAATGAATTCTTCCAACAACCAGTTCATCAAACTACTCAGAAAGTTAACAACCGGTTCTCCCAAAATAGTGTGAACTGGCTGAATCCCACCACTGGATCACATGACTCCAAGACACTGCAACCGTCATAAATATGAACCAGTTGCCAAGCATCTGAATTTTGATCGTGTGACCATAGGGATGCTGCAAAAGTTGAAGTGTGAAAAATGGTAACAAGGAATCTGAATCTTAAAGTTGGTTGTTCTGCTGCAACAAACCTGTACATAAAATCCAGATTCCTTTCCTGCTGCCTTTTAGAGCTACAGTAATGTCTTCTCAGGGTGCTTTTAACAGTGAAGCTCCAACAGATGCTAGAAAGAGAGATCTATAGGGATTTCTATTTCAGATGGGTCTGGGCAGGGGTGGGATTCTACCAGTTCGCACCTATTCGCTAGAACCGGTTGTTAACAGTCTAAGCAGTTTGGAGAACTGGTTGTTAGAAGAAATTACTGTAAGGAAGACAGGAAGGAAACATTCTGGTGTTGCTTACAGAAACTGCCTCTCCATTAACCCTTATTACATTCTTGGCAGGACTAGACTTCCTGTCTCAGGAACGTCTCTGGAGTTTTTTCCACCTCCTTTGCTTGTGTGGAGTGACCATTCAAAGTTTCAATGGCACTGAAAAAAGTGACTTATGACCATTTTTCACACTTACGACTGTTGCAGCATCCCCACAGTCATGGGAGGCCAGGCGAGGAGATGCGTGCCTCGATGTGAGCGATATTGAGCTGGCCACGCCCAGCCAATAACATGACCACCAAGCCACGTCCACCCAGTCACATGACCACCAAGTCACGCCCCCCAACTAAGCCACGCCCACAGAACCGGTTGTTAAACATTTGAATCCCATCCCTGGGTCTGGGAGGTCCTCCCTTAATATGGAGTGTTTGCCACTTCAGTTCAGTGGGGCCTACCTTAATTCTCCCTTCGGCCTATTTTACTATTCCTCCTTACTGAGACCTGCTGTTGAATTGTCTTGACCTTAATAACTTCCCATCAAATCAGGGCTTGCAAAGAGAAAATTGGTGGATTAAATCCCAGCTGAAACTTTTTTTAAAAAAATTACTCCTTTACTTTCCCTGAGGTACCTACTTCTCTCCCTGACTTCGGAGAGGTTTGAGATCATTGGTGAGAATGGTCTGAGCTAAGGGCTGGCACTGGAGCAGTTTGCCTCTTGAAGGTGCTCACTTCCGCTTCCACTAGTTTTAGAGGTGGGAAAAAAAATAAAAGATTATGCTTCCAAAGTGTCAAATTTGTATTCACATTGATCTGACAGAACTCCAATGGAGAGATAATTAATTCTCACATACAGTCATCTTTATGTACGCTTTCGTTTTAACACTAGAACTGCCTGCTCTTTTGCAATCAGACTGTATGCTGATGAATCTATCCATCTTCACCATACACCTGTGACCCAGGAATGACTGAAGCAGGTCTCACACAAGCAACACAAGTTGCATTTGACCTTCATCAGATCTCACATACGGAAGCTATCAGTGTGCAGACCACATGTCTGTTTAGAAATACTTCCGCTATTGTCACCTTTCAACCATTTGTCTGTTTACAATTTTTTTTGCAATATCTTTTTCCATACTCTTCTTCCACTTCAGCATTAGACTTCTTTGCTTAGGATTTTATTGCTGTCTTGCATACTTAACAGACTCATCGCTTCAGGCAAAAGGGCAACAAAATCTATATTATTTTAAACATAAGCTAGGGTCCCCTCTCTCTCTCTTCTCTTTTGTTTTTTTCTTACTCAAAGTAAATGTCTTTGGGAGAGAGTCTAGACTTGGGAAGATAAGAGGTTTTATGTTTGTTCGTTTTTTCAGTCCTGGGGGCCCAAATTTTGATTTAAAACTGATGTAGCAATTTCTGGTGCCCAAAAATCATTTTATTTTACATTAAAATCTCACATCCAGAAATGTATTTTTATGTTACATGTTCCTCAGGGGTGTAATTTACGCTCTCTTTGAAATAATCCAGAAATGACTGTTTTGCTTTTCCTCCTCAGAAATTAGTGAGACCAAATCCTAATAGTTTTTTCCAGGCCAACAGGATATCATCCTACTACATAATTTGATGCATTACAAAATCAGGGTTTAATGTAAATGATTGCAAGACACAACTATATATATATATATATATATATATATATATATATATATATATATATATATATACATACAGTGATGATATAAAGTGACTAAATAAATAAACAAATAAATAAAAATGTAACTGCACGTATTTTTTTACTTATCCATCCTGCCGTTTCCCAAAGCAATGACAATACCTCAAGTGACACGCTTTAAACTGTTGTCTATGCGCCTATGAAAATTTACCTGTCTCTTCTGCTTCAGGAATCTCAGGGTGAGGACGACTTATTCCCAAAAAATATGTCATAATTTACTCCTAAGTCATTTTGGAATATTGGTAGATTTTACTGTTAGCAAATTAAGGGTACCTCTATGCCATAACTGCTTCTATTCCCCTTAGTCCTTAAGAACAGTCAGAGTAAGATCAATGATTGTCTTCTGCTAATTCTGACAGCACAGAGGAGAAATTGTTCCTCATCTCCATTCTAGACAAAGGATAATAAAAAATACATTACTCCTCCCTCTAAATCTATATTTCATGTTGTGGACCACTTTGTGACAGCATGCAAAAAAAAAAAAGAAACAGAAATCGTAGCAATTCCTCTGGGTACAGCATGCTGAAAAGGAATTAAACCAAAGCCACCTCCCAAAAGCTCAGGAGCTACAAGGTGCAGAGAGGCAGAAATGATTCACCAGCTGCACAGAACCCTAAAAATATCCACCCCAAGTGATTGAAAAGACGGAAAAAAATCAGCTTAGCTCTCAAACCCAGCTGTATTTCCAAGATGGTAGAGAGCTCAAAGTTGCTTTCAAATTGGGGCTGAATCCTCACATGGCAATCCTCTAAGGTTAAAAGAACGGCACTGGGTAATTCCCACAGCTATCCCCAAAGACTCCCCACTTCCGGCAGGAGGTGGATCCACCATCCTCAACCACTTCCTTGGATCAGCATAGCTCTCCCCGATAGCTAGATGACCACAGGCTCACCACTTAGCTTCCGTTCAGCAGCTGGATGGTTGCTCAAGGAAGTGCAGTGCCTTGTGAAGTGGTTGTGGGGAGGCCACCAAGTGACCACAACAGGGGAAGCCATTCCAGAAAGCCATCTGCCTGTGATGATTTACTCCCAGTTGCAAATCAGGAGGAGAATAAGGAAGCCCATAAATTGTTACATGTCGCCAGTTTAAAGCTTCACTTTTCATCAAACAATCAGACCAGCTACATGTAGTCCTCGACTTACAACTGGTCGCTTAGTAACTGAGTGAACTTATGACGGACCCCCAAAAGGGACTTACAACTTCAACGTTTTAAAGTTCCAACATCTCTCACATGATCATATATTGGGCACTTGGCAACCAGCCCATATTTTTTGGCTATTTGCAATACTCTGCTTACATGTGAGTACTATTTACATTTTTGCCAGAAACCAGCATTCACTTCCAGTTCCTAAGAAAAAAACACTACACAGGGAACAATGGGTTTGCTGAACTACCATGGCGGTCACATAACAGCTTCAGTGTTTCCTTTACGACTGCTCTATGTACTTAGCAACCACTGCAAAAAGGACATAAAAATGACTCTGGTCATGTGGCGATTTGCTTTATGATTGTCACAACTTACAATCATAATTGCCAGGCTCAGCTAAAAAGTTGACAACTACCTGTAAGATAATACTTCATCACCTGGCTTCAAATGGACTCTTTTGCCTATCAGAATACCTAAAACGAATCTCTAGTTCTAATATAAATATAATTATGATTCTCTTTGTTACCACTTTCTGCCAAACAAGGAACCTTTCATCCAAGCTAAGAAGAGGGCTAAAAAAGAGCAGCATTTTATATTTTTAGTACAAGGGTTCAGTCATTGTTCCTTTGCCTCCCAGGACTGCTGTTGTGGGGAAAATATGAGCAGTGTGTATTTTGCCACCTTGAGTTATTTATAAAAAATAATAAAGGTGAGATAAAACTTTAAAAAACAAAAAGACCAGAACCTGATCAGTGCAGGAATCAAAATAGCATGCCAGATATGTGGCTATTAGGAAGATTCTTCTAATAATCAAGCAAAATCTGCCTTCCTGCAATTTAAATACATTGTTCTGCATATTTAGACTGATAAATACTGACTGATGAAAAACACCAGTAACCCTTTCCAGTGAGTAATGCACTGAAGAGATTCTAAGATGCAGTCCTCATGGCCACACAACATCAGGCCAAATTTTAGGATTCTCCTGCCATTTTTTTCCTGTATCACCTAATAAATTTGAAACTTTACACACTCTTTTGTGACCTTTTGGTTGATCTTGAGGTATTTTATTGTTTAATAATAATCATGATGAGGAATATACTCATATAATCTGTCATCTCAATTCCCATTTCTGGGCCTGACCTCAGAATCCTTGATTACATGGCTCTCCGCCTTACCATCTTAGTGAAGAAAAGAAAGCCAATGATAACTGCAGCCTAAGCCTTAAAAGGAGACCTCATAAAGATATTGCCCACCAAAATGTCATGACTTTTTATTTTTTGCTTTATCCAAGCAAATGAGATTGTATTGTGGCTCTAACCACTTTGACCCTTTAGCACCTCCCCCTCCCCAGGTCCACATGACATCCCAGCCCAGCCTACACAATAGTTGAATAAAGCAGTTCCAGTATGTTAATATGGAAATCATTACTGAGAGCAGAGTTTTTACTCTAATCACTATTTATTCCCATTTGAAAAATGAATTTATTTATTCAATTTCTATAGCCACCTGAAGAGTCTGGCTATAGGAGGCAAAATTAAGTGATAATTGGCACCAAAAGGGGACCAAACTAGTTTATTATTATAACTATTCGATAATATATAGTTATTAAATATTATATAATTATTAAATACATGGAAGTAGTATAATTTATTTCCATTTTGCAGAATAAGAAGGAAATACTGAGGGATAACTGAAACCTGAAGAGCACTCACACAGCCTGAATAAGTATAAGATACTAAACAATTACATTCTATGGGCCTGATCCTTCATTTTTAGAGTATTTCTAAGCATTTCTATAGCTATATCCCTGTATTTCTAAGGTGAATTTGCAGTGTTCCTTATACAATAAACTCCCTTTTTACGACCCTGTATTTCATAAAGGAGTGCATTAAAATAAACAATATCCATTTGGTATTACTTAGGTCATTTCTAATGGAATCTGGAATTTGCTGCTTCTCTTCACACTTCCAAGACATAGAGGGACAAACTATTAATCAGATAAAGAGGATTCTAAAATAAAGGGCAGCCAAAAAAAATGACACATCTCACAAAGAAGCTATTTTTCCTTTTTATTAATGAACCAAAAAGTTAAATGTATTTAAATGTTATGTGATTAACACTGAACAGACAACCAACACTAGTTTTTATTCTTAGTATACAGGTTCTCCTTTCCTCTTTGTTAAAAACCATCACTGGGTCCAAAATGCCACAAGCAGCAACAACCATTGAAGTCAGGAACGCAGCTCAGTTATTCATGCAGAAATCCAAGTAAAATCAAGGTTACTCACGAACACATGAATCAAAATGATCCTCAAGGAATTAAATTAAGACATTAACATGAAGAAGACAGCACCTCTAAGAGTGTTAATGAAAGTATACCAGAGGGAACAAAACTGAGCCCAAAGTTGATGAAATGTATTTATTAGGATGGAATGTATCGGCTTGCCTGAAAGACCATCTATCACAACCAATACCAGCCATTCATTTCACATCAAGCAGGGAGAAAATGTTATTAATCTCCCTTTTTGGGAAGTTCAGGAGACTGAAATAAGAAGTGTTTCTTTGCCCTGGCAATGTTGACCTTGTGAACATCCTCCTGGTAAAAATCAGGCCAGCCTCTTCCTTGTTAATGTTTCGGAAGCTACCAGTATTAAAGACAGAGCTGTTTCAGAGAGCATGTTTCCCATTTTGCAATGTCCTCTTTGATTCCTCTTTTTTATTGTTGGTATTTTTTTTCTTTTGGTTTGGTGTTCTTTCTATTGCTTTTATACAAATGTATTCCATGAATGTTTTAATCAGATTTTCTGTGTTTTGTAAGCTGCCATGGATTTTTTTTATCGCCATGGGGTAGAAATGTGTAAAAATAAATATTTCAAATATCACTTCAATCGTGAACCCATTTGGTGGGTTAGGCAAGTCAGTGTTCTTGTAGCTTCATCCTTCCCATCTGTAAAATGGCTACAATGATTATCTTATATATTTAATGTTACTGAAAAATATTTCTACTTTGTCCCAAACACCTAAGAACGTGTTACATGATTTATAAAGGGTTAACATTTCTTGTATATACAACTATTAAAGTTTGAAAGCCTCAAGTTTTCTAATGGATATAGGTGTACTTTCTAGTTAGTAGATATTTGAAAGTGCATATTGAAAGAAACCTGCATTCATCATTTCTGTATTTTGTCTCCAGGGTATGTAGTATATTGTACAGCCTTTGCCAGAACACGAAAGGCTTGCAGCTAAACTCATACATGTCTGAAACATCAGTACTTTACTTAATGCTAGGTCAGTGGCAGAAAAAGTCACAAGCAATTTTATGTCCTAACTACCTTTGGAATAAGATAAGATACATACTTTATGTGGTCGTTAATCCATACCCCTCCAAGAGGAATGAGGCCTGCACATATGAACTGTTCTTGGACACAAAAGAACATGATGCTGCTTCATCATACAATCAATCTGTGCACTGAAATCTCATAAGGCTTAATATATTTTTGGCTGGGTTGATACAATTGATTGATTTATCAAATTTATCAGTCACCCATCTCTGCCAAAAGGGACTTTGTGTAAGTCAGACAAAGTTCAATGTGTTATATAAACCACAGGCATGGGCTATTTTACTGTACAAACATACCCACTAATTATAATTCCAGACACCATGGGAAAAATGACTTGCATCTTCATGGCATTTTCTCATGCATAAATCCAGATGAGCAGAGCTTGGCAGCAAAGATTAATAATTTTCTGAATCTCTTTACAGCCATCTGGATTGCACAGCTCAGATCTAGTAGCCCAGATTTTAAAAAAAACCAGCTCTGGCCCAAATACTAAACTCCACTTACTGGAATTTAAGGCTACAGCTCTAACCATGCTTTCAATCTATTGAGTTTAAGAGGGATTATTTTTGAGTATACATGTAGTAGGAGTGTAGTAGTATATAATTACCTCAGCAAACTAATTTGGAAGTAAAGTGTAATACCGTAGACTATTTTCAGTAAAACCTCCTGGCCTGTAAATGCTTTCAGATTGAGCCCTACCAGGATTACTCTTGAGTAAATTGTTTAAAATGGCAAACAGAAGCAGTGCAACCCATTCACTACTAAAAAGTACTGCACTTTCATTTCAAGCATACTTCATTCTGCATCAAGCATACTTCACTCTGCATCTCCCCACTTCATTAAAAACATCCAGGAACAGAAAGCCTGTATATTGAACTGAATACTTCATATGTTTTCTATTACTTGCAACAAGTATAATATGCCTTAAGTGGGGGGGACCCTTTTATAAACCAAACCACAGAAAATAAGTCCAGAAGCAGGCAACCTGCATGTTATCAGGAAACTGATGATGGAAATGGATCATAAACTGCTCAGATCAGAGCAGCATGTATCCCAAAGGTGCTTACTCAAGAGGAGCTTAGGAGAAGGGAGGGATGGGAATATTATATACCAAACTGATGACTGCCAAATATTTCAGGATTACCAATCCCAAATTCCCCAGCCAATTTTCCTGAAAGGTTGGAGATGTGTAGTATGAAGGCCTCTGGAAGACACTAGGATGAAAACTGGTTTACATTACACATACTTGAGAATAAACTCAACTGGGTTAGATTTACTTTGATATGAATAATAACTAGTAAAGTAGAAAAGTAAAATCTGGCATGAAACTGGAAATGCATGGGGTTGGTTTGGTTTTTTTTTTTTGAGTCTGGAAACAAGATCAGTGTTATTCCAAATAAGCTGAAGATGGTACAGTATGGCTTTTAGCTATGTTCATCCTTTTACTGGAAGCTCCAATTTAAAACATAGACCACTTCTTTAAAACAAAAACTGTTTCATCCTTTTTGACCAGGACTAGGAGGAAACAAAAAGGATTAACACACATCAGTTTTTTCCTCAGATGTTAGATTACAAACCCCATCATCCACATCCAGGACAGGAATCAGGAGTGATAGTGTCCCCCATCTACAGGCTGGGAAGGCTCTGCTTATTACAGAAACCTATAGATACAAACTTTAATTTGCACTAAAACTGCTTTGATATAAAAATATAGGAAGACAGCAGAGAGAGAAAATATTCAGTGGTTCTGTCCCCCAGTCTGAATTCACACAATATGCTAAGGCAGGTTTTCAACATGATGTGTGTAGTATGTCATAATTACCAAGTTCATACAACATGCTGAGATTTGGGCTCTTGTTCCTTTTTTGCCCACCAGTAAGTTCACACACCAATCAATGATGTCAGTTTTATTTTTCCACTCTCGCACTTTCATTCCTAGGGAATGGGTGAGGGTTATTGATTCATGGTTGGTAGTTCCTCCTGTGAATGTTTATAACCATGCCACATTAAGGATCTCCTACTCATTTCGACAGTCTCTTTGATGGCAAAACTTTTGGGACACATTTTATCAGTAGTGGTGGGCAAAAAGGGAACAAGAGCTGAGCAGCTTCAAAAGCCTGCTATCCCTGTAAGCCGAATTCTCACGTTGCCCCTAAGATGTAACCTGGTTTGGCTTAGGTTTGGCTTGCTGTCTCGTGTGAATCCAATCAGAGTTAGCATCTGCTGGGTAGAGAATTTGGTGAGAACTTTAATACAACAGTGACGGGCTGGAAAAGAACAGATCAAACGGCGTTTGGTGGAAAAGTAAAACACGCAATTTTGTCACGCTGCTCGTGGAGAGGTGGGGGGGGAGCAAAATCCCCGCCAAAATACAGGACCCTTAAAAACTCTCTGCCCACGCAGACACACCTGCCTCTTCCTTTAGGCGTAGCAGATACCGCCTCCTTCCCTGGTCACGCCAGGGGCCTGTCAAATCCAAGCCTTCTGTCCTTCTCCTTTCCTCCCCGAAATCGCCCACGCGAAAGAGCGCAACTTCGGAAAGGTTTTCCAAAAATATGCAGGCCCTCCTCCGGCACAGCGCAGGGGCTGCGGCGCGTGGGCCTCTGACGTGCGCGAGAGCGAAGGCGGGCGAGACCCACCCCGAGGCTGTCGCTGAGCAGCTGCGGATTTTCCGCGAAGGGCCGGCGGATCGCAGGCTGCTTCGACTTAATTTTAGTTCTCTTCGCGCCTCGAATAAGGAAACGGACCTCAGAACATTTTCTCCCCTTCAGAAGATCAGGTTCTTAGGTTTTAATCTTTAACCATACCTTTAATGAGGTTTACTTCTGAATAGATTTGGATTGTGTTGCGTTTGGGATGGAACAATGAGGTTGCAAAGAGAGAGAGAGAGAGAGAGAGATCTACGGTTTTATTGCAACGCCATTGCTCCATCCCAATGCCATGTAATCCAATATATATATTGGTAAATATATATTGTGTGTATATATATATATATACACACACACTTTTTTATTTTACATTTTTTTATTTTACATTTCTTTGTCTTTAAGGTGCCACATGTTTGTCCTTACATTTTTAAGGTGGTAATGACACTTTACTTTTGGAGGAGAGGAAGCCCTATTTGAATCACTGGGATTTAATTTTAAGCAAACATCTCCAAGTTGGGTGCTAAATTTAGAGGAATCCTAACCAGCTCAGAGTGCTGGAAACTTGGCAGTATATCGCTAATTATTTGTTCATACAGCTAACTTTGGCTTTTTAAATAAAACATGTTTGACAGAATTCACATTGTAGACGAAGACAAAAGCCATGCCAACTATGCTATGTTTACATCACATACCAAATGACAAAAAAAAACATAATGGTTTAGTATATTATTCAAACTATAAAGTTGATAGCAGAAGTAGCCTGCAATACTACACTCCTGACTGCAGGCTGCCTGCAATTTATCACCAGGCGCAAGGTTGACTCAGCCTTCCATGGGGGATAAAATGAAGACCCAGATTGTTGGGGGCAATAGGCTGACTCTGTAAACCGCTTAGAGGGGGCTGTAAAAGCACTGTGATGCGGTATATAAGTCTAAGTGCTATAGCGCTATTGCTATGTGGTTGCACTGTCAACTTCCATTAAAGCCAGACACTTTATAAAACAGTATGATTTGATTGTTTGTTTATTATCCTGGACACTGACTAGAAGCTGAGGTCCAAGCTTATACTCATCCATGGAAACATATGAGGTGACTTTGCCCCAGTGATTGACACAGCTCTGTGCCAAAATGTGGTTGACCTATTTGGGGGTCTTGATGTTGTAGCAACTCAGCCATTGTTCCTAAACCATGGTTCATGTCTTAGTGTATTTTGTGAACCCATCAAGTTTCAGTTGGGGAACCCAACCATTACAATTAAACCCAGTATATTCCAAAGCATGGTACTATTTTAGAAAGGAACACAGTATACTCTGCCTGTCTGTCTGTCTCTCTCTCTCTCTCTCTTCCTCTCCCTCCCTCCTTCCCTCCTTCCCTCCCCCCTCTCTCTAGTATATTATGTCCACCTTCTTGAGCTATCAGGAACAATCATCTATTGAATCAGTGCACATTGATTATGATTATGGAAAATATGAGAGAAACCAGCAGTTGTTGACTGTTGTCAGTATAGGTATGTGTATATCTCAGCAGTTAAAGACACAGTGAAACTTTGAAATAGCAAAGAGAGGTATATAAATTTCCCTAAATGAGCAACTGTGACTGGACCATGTTTTTTCTCTATGCATTTTTCCACATTCCCTTTTCGGTTAAGGTTTCTATTTCCCAAGATACTAAATATAAGAAGGCTGTCTCCGAAGGACCATTGACTAGATCAAATTAATATCTTTGTTTGAAGAACATAGTTATTGTCTGAGATTATAAACCTGCTTTCTCCCATGCTGCCCTCTAAATGTGCTTTTGGGACAATGACTCCCATTATCTCCAATCAACATGGCAAGGATAGTAATTGTAGATCCAACATATCTGGAGAGTCCTAAGGGAATCCTAAATATATTGGGGAACCAGAACATGGGATTTGATGAAAAAGAGATCCTAATCCATCATTCTTATTTCTTAATCCTTGCAGCAAAGACAAGTCTCCCGCAAAACTTCTTAATTCTGTTTTCCAAATGCAAAAAAATAAATTCATTCCCTGAATAAAATTTGGATATTGCAAAGCGTATAATGACCTCTCTCAACCATTTCAGAGAAGCTACTGCTATTCCAACTTTTGGAAAAAGGTCATTCCAATATATTGCCTTGAAAATTCTTGAAGTACTACTCTTTGTCCAAAACATTAAAAAGGAGTAATCAAATGGTGTGTATGTCACATTGGAATTTGAACAAAGGAAAGAAGAGGGAAGCCATAAGACAAGCAATTGTCTTGACTTATGACAATACTCACTGACTAGTCATTAAAACACGTATTTACTCATTTAGAAAGATTAACATTCAGTGTAACACTTAATTACTCATACATAAAGATCCACATTTAGTCTGAGCAAAATAGTAATACAAAAATAACTTCAGAGAAATCAAGCACTCCTAAGGGGATCTGGAATATGTACTATGTCTGATCTGCTTTTCTTTTTGTTCTTAGATCCATATAATTCCTTAAAACATTTGCTATTATCAATTTTACTGTCAATCTTGTACAAATCTTATCACAAAGCACATCTAACTCAAGTGGGAATATATGTCCTACCGGTACTAACAGTTGCAGTTGTTAATTACTCTTTATTAATACAAAAACCTGAAAAGTTTTCTATTTCAATTTCCAAATAGAAAATCTATATCTATAGCCTAGGCTCCTCCATCATGCTAAGCTTCAGAAAAACCAGTCACAGTATGGTTTAGCATGCTATTGAAGCCATCCATAAACCATTTCCAAGGCAAGAGTTCCAGGATTTTACAGCATAATTTAGTTATTGTTGTAGAGACATATTTGGATGAATAATTTATACATCCACTAAGTTTAGTGTCCATAATCAAATGTTATATACAATTGGTTTCTACTGCTTCTGGCTTATGATCTGCACAGTTGAGGAAAACCAGTCAGCCTGAACCTGGAGGCCAGTATCTGTCTCCAGATGGAATAGTAGAGGAATTCACTAAAAAAGAACTTACTTTTCCAGAATATACCCCATTTAAAAGCTTCATTAGATGAGATGGATGTTATGTTATTTGGCAATACATTCCCATTACACCTGATAGTTTTAAGAGCAAGTTTGTATATGAGAATTAGGAATCATAATTCTCTAGTACCTCATGAGATGGCCGAACAAGATACTGTTTTCAAAATTAGGCAAAAATAATAGGAAATAAAACTAAAAACTATTACTATAATAATGATTGATTAATGTTATAGCTAAAAGCTCTTGAGTTAAACCCCTGTTTTCTAACAGTCTGTCCTTTTATAGAGTATGTAAAACACTTTCCTGAAATAATTTAACTTCTTTTTAGAATTATTGGTCATTGACAAATATTATCACACATTTTAAAAAAGAAAAAACACGTTAGTTTCACAGTTTAAAGATAAATTTCCCTTCATGGCAGAAGGCAAAGAAGGTGGAATAATAGAATGCAGTTCATGACAAGGAGAATAACAATCCATCAAGAGACCTCTAGTGGCAGGTTGCAGAATCACTCAATAGTGTGGGCGAGTGCAGGCAAACGCACTCGTACACACACCAAATGAACAGATCCCAGCCTCAAATTTAATGCCTCAATCTTTTTAGTTTTTTAGAAGTCAGATACTACAGAATCTCAGGTGTCCTAATCCTGGGACATTGGAAATTTCTTCAACTGTTCACATGCAGTAAGATAGAAAGGGAAATAATTATTTCATAGGATCTACTGTTAACTACTTCCGTTTTTATAGAATCCTTAACCAGCACATTCTATTTTACCTCAGTTTAGTGATTCTAAACTGCAAATGTTTACGTTTTCCCCACTGCCAAAAATTGTTTTAAATGCATTGCAACCATAAATTTGCCCCAAAGTAACTTACATCCAGGTGCTAATGAACCTCACACCCTTTTTAAGATCATTGCAGGATATGACTGTACTTGCCAAGCTGCAGCGTAAAAGTGAGAAAAACAGAAATACATTATTTTTGTGTTGAAGATCAAGTAGCTGGTATTAGAGGAAATAAATTGTTCCTACTCAGTTTGTAAAAAAATTCCCATGTACTCCCAGCCCTTATACTATTCTTAATTTACTCAGATCTTCTAAAAGGAGCTACACATAAAGACTGTCTATTTTTTCCAAGTTTTATTATGCTTTTTGTACACAGACAATATAAATGGGTGAAAAAACAAAACATTTTTTCCCGGTTACTTGTAATTTGAAGAAACAATTATTTATCTACACAAACAAAACAAATGTGTCAGGGAGGTTTCTTTTTTTAAAAAAAAGGAAAAAAGAAAAATCATGTCCATCAATTACAGAAGGACATAAATATATATATATACAGGATGAAAGTCCTGAATGTCTATTTGGGTAGGTTTCTTTGCCGATTGCAAGTTAGCCTTAATCATTTTGCCTGCTGTCTATTTCACAGTTCATTTCTCGCCCCCACCCACCCACAATATTTAAACATGGGTTGATCAATTATATATTTCCTACACAAAAATTTTGAAGACTCACTACTCTACATCAACAAGGGGAAAGACTAAATTGAGTGTAAAACTCTTGACTGAACGAGAAAATTAAAAAGAAAAGGAAAAGGTCAGAGGGGAGGGAGGGAAATTAAATTTCTTCAAACTGGTGCTGCCTATTCCCAAAAAAAGCTCTTTCAGAGATACTTCCTTATGCATAGAACAAAACAAAACAAAACAAAAAATCAAACTAAATGCAATTTTTTTTCTTTTTTCTTTTAAATATACAACTCACAAAAGTCATTTTCACTGGACTACACTACGGGCACCAACAGGTCAATAGCTTAGCATTGGTTGTAGTTCGTTCATTACAAAGATTTACAGTCATCATTTAACTGAAGTGGGAAAAGGGGCAGGAGAGAAAAAATATTGGAACAAGAGAAGAGCACCTGCACGCCAACCAGGGATGGGCTTAGGAATCAGTGAGGGGACAGAAAAGGACATAAGGAGAAAGGATCATTAGATGGGTAATGTGAAATGCTAGTTGGAACTGAAGTGGGATTTCAAGGAGCTGTTTTACTCTCTCTGGCCACCTGTCTCTAATAGAGTGTTAAACTGTGGTGCTTAGTTGATAAAAGAGTCAATGGCCCTGTGGGCAAATCCCCTTCCCATACACCCACTTGCACACCTGATTGAGCACAACCTACAATCTAATTGAAATAGCGCCTCCATGACCCAGAGTAAGATTCACCTGAGTTACTCTGCAAGATTCCATCCTATCTGGAGTGATCCTACTGGAGTCTGAGTCATAACTCTCCAGCCCTGCAAACTAAATTGCTGTTTGTTTTAAGTCAACTAGCAGTGCAAACTCAGGTAGGTTTCCTTGGAAGGAAGTGCCTTTTTGATCAGTTGGAATAATGTCTTAGTACGATGGCAATCTTACATAGCCTGCTAGGGCTGTGCTGGTAGGTTCATACAACATGCCAAGCCAGCAGGTCGCAGGCTTACTTGTAGCTCAGTGTATTGAATGCACAAGCAACCCTGTGCAATACTTCATGGGTAAATGATTGTGACTGAAACCAAATGACAGCTTAATGCAGTGTGTTATGCGAACCAAGGCAGAGTTTTTAGCCCAGGTTTCACCATAACAGCAGACACAATTTTCATTTTCAAACTTTTAAAAGTGCTTTATTTAGAATTCATATCTCCTCATCTCTTTAAGTTGATGTCCCCACCCATTTCAGTAAAGTTTGCTCCCAGGCACAGGTACCTGGAGAGACCACCTGCTTATTCCTAGTACTCCTACGACTGCACTTGTTAGTATGAGTAAATTAAGGGAAAAGTCTACTAGAGTCCTGCTGAACCCAGCGGGGGTGGGGGTGGGGGCTCATCTATTTATAGACGCCGAGCTATTAAACGAAAGGTTTACTTTCATTGAGAATAAGTTCTGATCAGGCAGGAGATGTTGCATCCAGAAAAGGGAATTGAAGCATTACTCTCCTTGCGGGAAGCGAAATCCTACTGAGAGAAGTAGGAGTAATTTCCGCCACTACACAGCGCTTTGCGAAAGGCGACGGCGCTACGATCGCACAAACCCCGGAGGAGACTTCCTTCCAAGGAAACGCGAGTGGAACCAACTGCGAAGAAGCAGCTCACGCCGTTTCCTGACTGGCGATTTCTAGTGTCATCGCACCATCGCCGTTGTCATTTCGTCAGGAGGGAAGGAAGACTGGCTTCGCATCTCCACAGCGATGGTGCGGTGACACTGTCGAACAGCAGTAAGGAAACGGCGTATAAGACCTCTTTTCCAGCTGTTTTCGAGATGTTATTATTTGGAATAAATTTAACGGAATATGCTGCTGAATAAGTGCCTGTAGCATTATTATGGAATTTAAAGCCCATAGTGGGAACTCGGCATGCTCCTATGGATTCCTCTTGATCTTAATCCGAGTAAAAATGTTTAAGGCTGAGTTTTAAACTTGATTGGGTCACACCCCAACTGAAGCACCTGCTCCACGTATGAAACGAAGCCAGTTTGTTTTAATCATGGTTTGCCAAATAAACCACAATTGGCTGGATGTCTGGGAGAAGCATACACCATTACACCAAGCATATACTATAGTGCTTTAGTGCAATGTGTGAACAAAAACTACTGCATTTCTTCCTCAAAGTACTTTAAATAAGGTCAAGTTTCGCACATATTCCCAATCAAGACACCGAAGCAGAAAGGTGCTTTTTACTTGAAAGGAAACTTCACTAAAATGCAAGGCAACTAATAGGAAGCGTGTTAAATTTCTATTCCAACATCAAAAAGCCAAATATTGCCTTCTAAAACCAACATAAATCCTATCCTACGGGATCCGCGCTTGAAATTTAGTGTTGGTTAAATCAGGAATGATTTCTGTGAAAAGCACAGTAAGGTCTGGCATGCACTTCAGTAAAATTAAGTCCTACAGAGGTGTGATTATTTAGATGTTAGATATTGGGATCCATTCAGACAATTTTGTTCATCAGGTTTAGCTTTGTTGCAATGGTTTTAAGTTTAATTTTTGTTTAATCAAGTTTAAGTCACTTTGGACAATGGTATAAAAATAATTGACACACTTCCTAACCACACACTCGACTTTGTCCTAATATTAATATGCAAGTGTATGGATGTAGATTAATAAGAAAGAAGGGGAAGGAATTTTAGAAATTTTAGGCTTTGCTTAGTGCAGCCAACCCTACTACAGGACCCCTGCTCGTTATTTGCGAACTCTACATGTGCATTTCCATTATGGTTAGCTCGGAACAAGGAGGGGGAAAGAGAAAGGCGGAATTTCCCTTCTAGTTTCAAGCGTATGATGCAAGGACGGAGAAACGGTTAGTTTGCCTGCTGAATCTTAAACCAGGTTTACTCGGAATTACGACCCATTAAGTCCAAGCATGGGAACGGTTGTGTTCTAAAATGAACACGGGAGTGGAGATGTGGAGGAGAGGGAACTAGGAGAATCCCAAATCTACTAAGAAACCTTTCAGACCACACAATACCTTGCCCACCTTTTTAGTACGGCAGAATAAAAAAACATCTGCTATCCACCTTCCTGATCAAAAGATGTGCAGAATCCTAAGGAGAGTTGCGAGCTCTTCGCTGTTACCTGCCGGTAAAAGCTATTCAACTTCGTGGGGCTAATTTTAAACAAATGCGTGGACGGAATGTAATTCGCTCCCATGTGTTGTCGGATTAAGTTCAGGGTAGCTTTAAAAGATTTGAATGCGCGTGTCGCCCGCCAACAAACGTTTAAGAGGGGGGACCTTTTACCACACCGAACATGGGATGGGCACAGGGATAATTAAAGGGCTTCCTTAGGATCTGGGAATCATCTACTTATTCGCAACACCCGAGATTGAGATCTGGTTTAAAAACAACTAAAAAGCCGCCCCAGCTGCTTTGTCCTGTACGGGGAGAGGGGGGGCGCTAAGGAAAGAGACATACAAGGTGGAGAATGAAGTGTCATGACTTTCAGCATTTCGTTGTCATCCACCTCCTACTGAAGAGACGTTGGGACGGCCCCATGGTTTGCAGGCTTTCTGCGTGTGCGAGGAAAGTGGGGGGGGGGGTGGGGGTGAAGAGAGAAAGACAGAGAGCGAGACTGCGCGTGCGCGGTTGTAGGTGCGTGGCCAGCCAGAGCCGCTTTCAAGTGACCGGGGAGTGGGGGGAACCAGCGCTCGGCCCGGTGCGCAGCGCAAAGCGCCGGCCGCTTCGGACGGGACGGACGAGAAGGGCGGACGGGCGGGAGGGGGCGTGGCCAAAGGCACCTCCTCTCTAGCTGTGCGAGTAGAAGCCGTAGTAGCCGATGTCCTTGGCGCAGGTCTTGTCGCAGTCCCTGGCGGCCAAGGCGGGCTCGCTCTTGAGGGGGGAAGAGCTCTCTGAGGCCGGGGTGCCCACCGGAGAAAGCCGCCGGCGTTTGGCCTGCTCGTAAATCCCAGAGTCGGTGGAATCGATGGACTTGATGGACGAGGGGGTCTCGATCCAGCTGGAGTCGGACAAGTCCTTCGGGGGCTTGGAGTCCTCAGCAGGGGGCCCGGCAGCGGGCGGCGGCGGCGGCGGCGCCACCAAAGGGGAGCGCTCGGGGGGCGCCAGGCTGTCGGGTTCCTCCCCGCCGCCAGCCCCGGCGGGCAAATAGGGGTTCCCTCCAGCGCGGGCCCCGCTGCTGTTAGGCCAGCACGACAAGGATTTGGCGCAATACTGGGGCGGGCTGCGTGCCCCCCAGCCCGAGGGGTCCGGGTAGTAGCCGAGCGGGCGAGCGGTGCAACCTGCCGCCTGCAACGGGAGAGCCTTGACGCCGGCGGCGGCGTAAGATAACAGCGTGGCGGCGTTTCCCGCCAAATCTCCGGCGGGGTCGTAGGCTGAGGCGGCCGCGAAGTCCAGCCTGTTATTGGCGGGCGTGACGAACCAGCGCTGGGGCGAAGGCGCGGCGGGCTCTTCGGCTTGCTGTGGAGAGAGCAGCCCGTTCGGGTGAGGCACGCCTCGCTCTGGCACGGGCCCTCCGGGTCCCACGCCGCCTCCGGCGCCGGCTCCCGGGTGGTGGTGGTGATGGAAGCCGCGGGATTTGGCGTAGTTGCTGACGAACTGGTCCTGCAGGAAGGAGCCCGCCGCGGCGGCCGCCATCGCATAACGAGCCCCCGGCACGATCTGAGAGCGGGGAGAGTCATTGGGCGACGGGGTCAAGCGGTCCATGTCGCAGCCCGTGTAGATCCTGGGAGGACAGGGGGCAGGGAAACAAAGCAGAAAGGAAGGGATGTGACTGGGCTGGTTGGCGAGATGGGGGTGCAAGAGCCGGCCCTTTCCCCCATTTCCCTCCAAGCCCAAAAACCAGGGCGGGCGTTCAAACCAGAACGGCGTGCCTTCAAACCACCGAGAAACACGGAGGATCGTCGGTCTTAACGTGTGCCTGAGCTGGTAATTCAGCCTGCAAGTGAAAGTTGGATTAGTCTCTCCCCCCACCCCCCACTCCGCTGCCCAAAACTGGCAGAGGCGGCGCTACACTGGGTTTCTCGAGGCCTTCTTTCACTAATCCGCTTAATTTATTCTGAGTGTGACTCTGAGCAAAATAGCAGAACCTCCACTGCTAGGACATCGCCTTGCTCTTAAACTAAAGAACAAGTTAGCCCCTTTGCATCTTGCATTGGCGATAAATAGCATGCGTCTCTATCGCGATATATTGCCTCGGCGACTGCTGGATGGAGCTGCTAGTCTCTAGACTGGAAATACACTGAAATCGGCGTCCCGGTGACAGCAGAGGTCTTTTGGGCAAGCTCAATTTAAGTTACAGCTCCCGTCTTACAATTCCTGCCTTGTTGGACCAGGGATGCTATTTAGCCTTTCTCACTGCAGGCATCGCAACTCAAGCCACTCCACCCCTTTGCCGAGCAAGAACTAAGTGAAACGCCACTGAGAATGGGTGCCCAGGTCTCTCCAAACTGCCAAAATCAGGGCAAGGTTTTGATGGACAGAGGCTTTCTCCAACCTCTGCACAAGCTTCCCCAGGTGTAGGCCTAGCGGAAGAGAATACAATAGACTGCACCTAGCCTAACAGGCAGACTCAGGACAGCCAATAAGGGACAGTGGCTTAGCTAAGGGCATGCTTAGAATCCTAAAAGCTCGAGATTCTGGATTGCCCTAGAAATCAACGTGCATGCTCCCAGAAATTAAGACTAGAGGCCAAGCCACAAACAGAAGCACAAAGGATTAAAATTTTCCTAAAATTAGGAAAAAGAATGGGGGGGAATGGTGAAGAATAGACGCTCTACACATTTGATTTCTGTTCCGAGGCATATAAACCAGTCTAGCTGTTTCCCCACAACTGCTTTTCAGATGAGTTGAGAATGATAATCCAATGCAAAGAGGGCAGGTTACTCCAGAGATTCCAAAACTAATGGGAGATTAACGAGGCTGGAGTCCTTAAAATGAGTGCAGAAAATAGAAGCCCAATGGAACTTGCTTTGGTGGGAGGAAAAATACTGTTTAAAGTTGTGGAGAATGCTCTAGGAGAGAATGGAAGAACCATGGAAATGGTGGGCCTCAGAAATTAAAAAAATTAGAAGCAGCTGATTAACTTATGTGGCCACCTGACTATATCTGGAAACCCTCCTGGGTGCAGATCTTTGCATAAATTCTCTTATTCCAAAGGATTATAGGATCGACATTGTGAATTTACAGTACTGCAAAGTTTCAAAATTGTAGAACTTGTTTCAGGTAGCACTTTGCATTTTAAAATAGCTTTTCCCTTTATAAGCATTTGGCAGCCAATACAGGAGTTTTACTTCAGCAGGAGTAAGCTGTATTTCTGCCCTGGATCTATTAAACAGGATGACCTCCCAAAACTAGGGAATCCCAGAACTTTCCACCTAAGGCTACTTTTTTTCTAATCCATTAAATGAAATGGAGGCCACACATAACAAGCCCGGAGTTTTCAACAAGGTCTCCACACCTGGAGATCCAGAAAAGAAGAAACTCACTACATAGCTTCTTTCACCCTGGGATCCAACAGAGGCCTGATCTGCTTGATAACTAACCAAGATATGAAACAATGGATTGTGTTCGGGTTTGCTAATACACACGGAGGAGTATGTTGCTCTAAAACGTGTTTTTAAAAAGCCCTTTTAAAGGGAGAGGGAAATCACTCACCTCAGAAATTCTCCCTGGTTGGCCAATTACTGCAAAACTGCTGTTGGGTTTGAAACAGGTTCCTGCCTGTTCTCCCAAAATTTGTCCTTCCTTTAATGGGACAAGTGGCCATAGGCCCAGATAGCCCTGCTTCAGAACTGTCTGGGCACATTTATTCTACGAGATTTATTTTTATTTATTTTGGTTATTTCCCCTCTTTTGTTATTTTGATAACTCAAGGTAACAAATATAGCTCCTTTCTCCTCCTATCTCCCACAACAGTGGTTGGGCTGAGAGAGACTGACTGGACCAAAGTCACCCAGCTGACATGCATGCCTAAAACAGGACTAGAACTCAAGTCTCCTGGTTTCCAGTCGTTGCCTTAACCATTACACCAAACTCTGGCTCTATCTATCCCAGAGTGCCAGTCGCAGGGCAAGAGGGCTAGCGAGACACCTTACTCAAAATCCATGCCATCATCAGCTGCCTATCAAGGGCAGAGAGGGCAAACAAATGCTCCCCCACATTTCTTCTGGATCAATCAATCCTCCAGATAAGCTACCTCACCCTTGGCTTCCTCCTCCTCCAGGATTGTGGCTTATCTGATTTTATTGTCATTGTCACGGATAGGGGTGGGGAGGATTAGTATTAAATTGGGATTTTTAATTTTGTACGCAACACAGAGTCACTGTATGTGGGTCGGGCACCTGCATAAATGTGTTTAATTAAGCAACACACAAATGGCTGTAAAGGCCACTCAGTCGTGGCAGTAGCAGGAGAAAATTTATAACTTGCTTGGAGCAAGCTGATTAATGAATCCTGCTGTAGTTCGGCCTGGTTTAGTTTCACTAGCACTTCATTGATGCGTTTCATTTCCGGGTTTGGTGCCCCCTCCCACATTGGTTCTGGCTACCATGACCTAATGCTCTGGCGAGGTATCTGGTTGATGAACCACACCTGGAGATTGGAGAACTTTGGGACAGGAAAGAAGGTAGTTGTACAATGTGACACCCTTTGGGAGGGTTCTCAACTTCCACTGTAACTTAGTATATCTTGGGACAACTTTTTTGTCCCCTGATCTGCTCCCCAATCAATCACACTTTCATCTAAATGTATGCAACTATCTCTCCCATGATTCTGGAAACAGCTGACTGGGAATTTTGGGACTTCTAATCCAACTCACTTATAGGGCATTGGAAAGCCAGGTTATCACCCTTTCAGCTACCCTAGTTTTCTTTCCTTCAATGCAAAACTTCAAAAGAACTGCCTTGTCCCCCTCTTCCCAAAGGCCTACTTTCCTGTGGCCAGCTGGCTTGCACTCTTTCTACCTTTTTCTCCAGACAAAGCCAAGGCAAGGTGCTCGCCAGCCTCCATTGCTCACTCTGAGCTGGGAAGGCTAACCCATACTTCAGTTATTTCTGAGTAATCTGGGATTGTGACAAACTTCAGGAGTCATGCTGGATGTCAGCATCCAGGTCGCCTAGAAACAGGTCTTTCCTTCCTTCCTTCCTTCCTTCCTTCCTTCCTTCCTTCCTTCCTTCCTTCCTTCCTTCCAACTCGGTTTGGAACTTTACCCCTCTGCCAACCCAGAGATGGTTTGTCTATTTATTGTAGAGGGGAAAGACTATAAGACAGTCTCTTTGCGTTGGTGAATGATAAACCTTCCTTGAGTGCCTTTTTCAGTGGAAAGGTGGACTACAAAACAATACCAACAGGACTATTGCTATTGCTACAATGACCCTGATTTTATCCTCAGCTAAAGGGGGGGTGGGAGGAGGAGTTGAGAGGAATAAATGGCTAGTTTCTTCTAAAGCTTAGCTTAAAATGGAATACAGGCTTCAGGGCATCAGCAACACCTCCGTTTGTAATTGAAGATAATCCGGGAGAAGTCCAGGCAAACAACAGGGTATGCTGATTAGACAGAGACCCGCTGGGGGTAATGGAGTTCTTCGGGGCTGAGGAAGAACTCTGGGCATCTCGCACCTGAATCCTAATTGCTTGTTTCCAAGAGCCTGATTTTCGGAGGAAGCTTATACAGTTTGTAATCGGGGCTGATATTATTCCACTAGATAACGAGCTGCTTCTGGCGAACCAGCGGGAAGTTCCTGCCGCTTACATCCAAAATATTCCCTTCACTGTAAACTGGGGGACCACTGTCGGCTTCGTATTCCAGGGAGAGTTCGAAAGCTCTCCCTGGAACCAAACAGAGCTTAAGCAGGACAGCGGCAGGAGCTCGAGGGTGGGTGGGAATGCAAGTCTAATGCTAACTGAGAATGACTGGGGTCTTCTTCGCTGCAGTAGGCAAAGGGAGCAACTGTCTTCGTGCCTTGCTGCGAAAAACCTCATCCTTCGGGATTTACCGCCTTAGCTTGTGCGCTAAACAAACACAAGGTTTTTACCCTATGGGCGGTCTTTACGGAGGAAGACAAAATGCAAAGCTGAGAGCCACGGACCGCTCCTTTTGCAAAGCCTTCAAAGGTCACTTTAAGAGTTTCATACACGCCCGCCATTGTAGCTACTGTTGCTCTACTTCACGTGCTAAGTCTGCGCGCTCCCCCCGTGGATTTAGCCTAGGGGTATACCCAGCAGCGCATATAACCCGCTCTCGAAAGTCCCAGGGTCTTCTTTGGATAAGTCAAAAAGCCCACCCGCCATCCATTTAACAGGGTTGGACGTACCAGAGCCAATAAAAGGCTCAAGGCAAGGAACTTACGTGTCGTAGTTGTCTCGGAAGCCTTTTGCGAAGGGGTTGTGGTCGATCTTCAGCTGTGTGATCTACAGAGGAGAGGGGAGGGGGGGAGAGTCAGTGGTCTCTCCTCTGCTGATTCTCTGTGTAAGATAAGCAGGTACCTAGCTTTTTTCACAGTGGATTCTTTTAAAGAGAACAACATCGGCCATTTCCTTGTGAGAATTTCTCTCATAAAGAGAAAAAGGTCTGGAAATAAATGAAGACTAAGTGGCCTCTTCCCCAGCACGTGCACCACACAATCTTCTCTGCAAAGTTAATCATTCTGAAAGATCAACCGGGATCTGTGATCCAGAGCAGAACAATTTTACCTTGTTTTTTTGTTCTGCCTCAAGGCAGTCTCGACAACCTCCTTCGAAGGACCACAAAGTTAAGGTACAGGTTAGGTACCTCGTCTCTTATTTAGAATTAAATTCCTCCCAGTTAGGTAAGACTAATAAGACTCCTTTCGGAACAATTCCACCGAGAATAGCTATGCGAGAGGATTAGCAGCTAGTCACATGCTCAGAAGTGTCACTTACAAGACTCTTACTAGGCAGGCAGATAAAATGTTTAGCCCAGGAACATTGTAGAAACTAAATCTGGACCGACAACTCTAGATCATTTGCAGTGAAAAGGAAGGTTCTCGGAATCTCAGTTTTTTTGACAATGGCAGCAATATAGTAGAATATACTTGCCGTGGTTAGTTTAATTTAATGCTCTTTTTCCTATTTTCAAAACAGGCTGAACTACAAATGAACTACAAGGGATTGGTTTTCCCCATAATACTAGGCAGAAATATGGTTGGCTGGTTTGCTATTCAGTAGATCGAATAAACAGAGTCAAAGATTTCTTCCATCTCTTGGCTAATTATATGGTTCAAATGAAACAAAGTCCTGATGAACTAAGACTAATCTTTCCTATGTCTAGTAAAAACACTTAATAAAGTCCAACCTGTAGTTGGCTCGTTGGTGATTTGGAATCTAACACAAAGAAGGTGATAATCGAGGTCAGACTTTAGATGGAATTTGTTCGTGTGGGCTGCTATATCCGTTTTCTGGAAATTAATTTACCTGAGCCCTGAGCCCCTGATTTTTTTAAATTATTATTTATTTTGCGGATGCATAAGGCATCCTCGAGGCCTACAATAGAAAAGCAAAATGTGCCCTCCACAAATCAAGGCTCAAATACCCTGGATCCAGCCAAGTTATTTTGGCACCCTTCTCGCCTTCTGCAGTAGTCAAAAGCTGTAGTCATGCATTAAACAACGGCCAATCTGCTGCCCTTGGAAGACGCGCCAAATCTGCTCTCGAGACCGTGGCCTCACCCTAGGGCCGGCTTTACCTTAGGCCGCAAAAGTAAATAGCTCCAAACAAATCTGACCGGGAAAAGGAGAGGTAACTTTGCTCGTGGGCCAAAACCAGTCTACAGAGATCTTCATGCTTTCAAGACTGGTTAAAAATGCCCAGGTTAAAGCGATCTGAAATATTTACTGCTCTTGGAGAATCTGAGACGCTCCTTACCCGCCCCCCTCTTTTTTTTCTTTTTTTCTGTTCTTTTTACAATTGGAGTTGGGAAGAATCGGGACTCGCAAGCAGGTTTGAATAATTTCGCAAACAGTTTAAGACCATTAATCCACCGCCTCACTTTTAAGGGTCTGAAATCAACGATTTCCTACACAGTTCAGGGAGTTTCGCCTCCACCCTCCCGGCCTCAGTAGCTGCACTTGTGCCCCCCCCAAAAAAAAAAAAATCCCGAAAAGGCCCAAGACGGAGCGAGCGGAGAAAAGCACTTTACATCGGTGTTCTGGTAGGCAGTGACAGCGATGAACTGCGTCTCCGGGAAAGTGAAGGTCTGAACCCGGCCCGGCTGGCTGGTGTCTTCGGTGCCGTCTTCGTTCACCTCCACCACGTGCAGGCGAGGCTGATATTTGTGGAGGGACTGCAGGACCACCATCTGAAGACGCAGAAAAAGGGGTAAGAGGGAGCGAGGAGAAAGTCGGGGACTTTTTGTTTTTTGTTTGTTTTTACTTTGCGCGGGAGAAGGGGATCAACTTTATATCCCAGACCCGCTCCCAGATCGCCACACCTTCTCAATCCCTCCCCAGTCTCGCGGTTCTAAGGAGGGTCGCCGCCGGACTTCGCCACCTGTTCCAAAAGCGCAGATCTGCACCTCGCTTCCACCCCACCCCCAAGTTGCTAGAAAGCTGAAAGTAAGAACGGGAGGGGGCAAAGCCCGGACAACGCCAGGCTATTCCTCCGATCCGGGCTCCTCTTTCTCCCCCGCTTTTTCTTCTCTTTAATTCAAACGCCGCCGAGGCCGCTTTAGGAGCTTCCCACCGCCTGATTCCGAAGCCTTCGCCCGGGATCGCTGGGAGAAGACGGTCTCCTGCTCACACGCAAGCGCATCTCCCTCGCTTAACTTGTCTTAGCTTCGTGTTTTTTTTCCCCCAGGGTTGTACAATAGAGAATGGATTTGCAGAACAATCTCAGGAGCAAAGGAAATGAACGTGGAGCGCAGGATGGGATGCCCGTGCATGCGATCTGCTGGTCCTGCAGGGCGCAATGCCGCCACTCTCGAGCCCCACAACTGACCTGCCCATTGTTGTTGGACGCCCCTTTATTGTTGGTCAATTTCAGTTTCCCGAAGGAGATTTCCTGGCGCATCCAATGAGCTCCTGTGTTGGGCGAGTCCGGGTGCATGTAGACACGGTTTCCTGAAGGCGAGAACCCCGGGTGTGTCAAAGAGCGAACAAACGTTGGAGAGAAAGACATTCACACAGCGAATCTTCCCTTCTCCCCTCTCCAACCTTTCTTAGACGATTCCTACAATTCCCCAGACCCCCCAGCTTCGAAAAGACAAAATTGCCCGTTCGTTTTATTTACTGTGTATGGTATCTTTTTAGGTATTTCAGCTCGGGAAACCGAAGGAAAGAAAGCTGGAATGGGGGGGAAAGCCGGGAGAAGACCTTCAGTTTTTTTGGGGGGGGGTGGGGTTAAGTTTTGTGTAGTCTTACTGGCCCAAGAAAGTCCACTAATGAAGTCTTCTCACCTAAGCCACCCGAGCCCAGGATGAAACTCTTTGCGCGCGCCCGCGTGCGTGGTTACCGGGAAGGAAAAGAGGAACCGAGGAAGGGACTTGCCTTGCACGTTGGTGTCCGCTTTGCCACAAGGCACCCATTTGCCACCTTGGAACCGCCAGTGGTTTGGGTCGGCCAGGATGACATCCACAAAAATATTGTAGTGAGCCGTGGGATCCAGACCCGAAATATTGAAACTTAAGAAAGGGAACATTCGCCTGTTTTAAGAAAGAAGGCGGGGAAAGGTGGGTGAGGAAAAGGAGGGAGATCATAATTTTATAAATATATAACTGTGCCCCTAAAATTCTCAAAAATCTTTTCTTGAGCGAATGTTGCAGAGGAAAGTACCCGAAGGGCACACGGATTTAGGCATCTCGCTCCGCACCTTTTTGTCTAGCGGATCGAGCCTAGGAGACAACGGTCCTCTGCGAACTCATCTCCAAGTGAATCCGGCTGAAATCGAGGGTTATTTCCGAGGAAACCGGGCTGGCGGGTTGGCACATCGGCTTGTAACCCAAAAAGATGCTCGCGGGTTTCTACTGTAATTTGCCCGGAAGTAAGTCCCAGCGATTTCATTGCCTTTTGCCTTCAGCTGATGGACTGTCAAATTTCAAGGCGCAAAAACCAACCGAGAAGTGATGGACTTCCCCATCATTCGGAGGTCTGCAAAGGAAGCGAGGCGAAGCACTTGATCGCCAGAAAGTGCGGCAGAAATGGCCCAAAGCGCACCGAAGACCCCGTCGCCCAGTTCCCAAGAGGGACTGCCATCGCATTCGTTCTTCGTCTTGTTTATGACTCTTTTTAAATAAGCCAGAGAGAGAAGGGAAAATATCGTAAATAAATTGGGGGAGAGCTTATAGGCCCAAAGATGTATTTAAAATGTATATATCTACATCTATATAAAACTAAGAACTGGATTATTCCAGCCCCAAAGACAAGATTGCCATTGTTTTTAATCTTAGAAAACCCGAAGCAAAATAAAAGGAAATGGGAAAAGGAAAGGAAAAAAGGAAGAAGAAAAAAGGAAAGAAAAGGAACACGAGAGGTCTACAGCCAAAGGAGAAGGAGAAAGAATAATGACGACAACAGCAACAATAATAAGAGTTGATGAAGATGAAGATGATAACACAAGAGGCGCGGGACAAGAAGAGAGGGAAAAATGGCCAGAAAAATAATACTTTGAGCAGAGCCCGGAGTCTCGGCAGGAGAGCCGGCTTTTCCCGCGGCCAGGCTCCCGGGATCGGGTTGGGAGGGTGCTCTTGCTCGCCCTTTCCCGGTCCCTCAGCCTCCCTCGTCCTCCTCCGGTTTCTTCTCGGCGGCGTTGCGCCTGGCTGGCACCCTTCGACCGCAGCCGCCGCTTACCTGCCTTGCTTGGTAATGATCATCTCGGTCTGGTGCCGGTGGAACTTCAGCCAGAGCGGCCTGTTGCATAGGTAGACCTGCGCCTTGCCGGGGACGAGGCCGGCCTGGGCAGAGGGGAACTGATAGAAGGGCGAGCCTTGGTAGGAATGGCCGTACTGCTGCGGGTAAGGGTAGCCGGCAGCCGGGTAGCCTTGAGGCGCCGCGGAGTTGGAGAGCAGGCTGTTGTATGCTCCGTTGGCGATGACCGGGTGGTGCGCCATGTAGCGGCTGGGGCTGGCGAGCGAGAAGGCGGCCGCGTGGTTGTGCTGACCCGGGTAGGGGAACATGGTAGCGGCGGCGGCGGCGGCGGCCGGGGGAGCCGAGGCAGCGGCCGGGGGCTGGCCGGAGGAAGCTGGCGTGGAGAGCAGGTATCGATCCGCCGCGGCTGCGGCCGCCGCTGCTGCTGCTGCTGCCGCTGCCGCAGCCGCAGCCGCTCCATCGAAGGTTGGACGGAGCTGCTCCTGGCCGCCGCCGCCGTCCAAGACGACAGGCGAGAGTTTGGCGCGCTGCTGTTGCTGCTGCTGCTGCTGCTGCTGCTGCTGCTGCTGAGGCGGCGGCGGCGGCGGCTGCTGGGCGTCCCCTGGCGGGTCTTTGGAGTCAGGGAAATTGTCTGCCTCGGCCTGATTCGTCATCCCCCCCCTGGCGAGTTTTTTCAGAGGTGAACTTCTCTCCAGGTTGTCAGCGCTCGCCGAAAGGAGGGCGGCGGCGGCGGCAGCCGGATGGTGATGGGGGTGCGGGTGGAGGTGCTCGTGCAAGACAAGCTCGGATCCGCCCGCTGCAGGCGGGTAAGCGCTGCCGCCACTGCCGCCAGCGCTCACATGGAGAAATTTCTTGGAGAGCATCATCGACGGAGGCGACAGACAATGCTCCAGCTGCATGGCTCCAGACCCGGCCCGCTTTTTGGCCAAAGCCTGCCTGGGGTAGCGTAACGGTAGCACGGGGTTGCTTGGGGGCGGGGGACGGGAATTGATTAAGGCCCCCAACTCATCATCCCGGGACCCTCGGCGGCGAGGGACCCAAAGCAGCTTCTCCCACCACCCAAGGCTGGTCCCGAACTGAAGCCACGATTCCCTCCCCCACCACCCTCCGCCACCACCAAAAGCACCGCTCCCTGGGAGAAGAGATTGGCCAATTGACACCGTGCAGCAATCAGCCAAGCCGCACTTTTGATCTCCCTGGTTGCCGAACGCATGAAACGGCTCCTGCCATTGGTTAACCGCTGACAGTAATTTAATTAGATAGACGTTAATTAGGATAATCACCTGGCTCCCGGTCGCGCGACGATCGAGGCAAGTGAATATATATATATGTACTGTATATATATATGTGTGTGTGTATATATATATACACACACACACACACACACACATATATATATACAACAATATAGATATATATAAAATACTTTTTACATTTATTTATTGTGTGTGTATGTGAGAAATAAAGAGAGACCCTACGCAGCCCTCAATGTCCTCTGTGGCTACAGTGTAGGAAGTCTTGAGAGAAATTTTGGGCACTGGCGTCCCGCCCCTCTCCTTTCGCGCTGGCCTCCTTTCTGGCCACGCGACTCGGGGCTTTCAGGAGCTCCGAAGCCCAGCCACCCTCGCTGGGCTTCCTAGCGCCGCGTTTTCCTTCGCCTTGGAGGCAGCTCCAAAGCCCTCGGAGGCGCTTCGTCAGATGTAGAGGAGAGGCCCCACCTCTTAAGGTGAAGCGGCTTCGACGGGCCGCCCCGACTTTCCCCTGAAGATTGGGCGGCCCGGTTCCCGCGCATTCTGACCAGCAGCTGCCCGTTCCTCGTCCAAGCGGGAGCGCGGGCTCTTCCTCAGGCCCGCTCGCCACGCGCTCTGAGGAATCACCAGCCAGCCGCAGATACGAGTAACTGCGCCACTGCGTCTCTTCCCCCACCGCCATCCGCAAACACCCCAACTCTGATTCTCTCTTGCTTTTGAAAGAAGCGTCGTCTCTGAAATGCCTGAATGACTGACTTGCCTTGAGGTTGACGCTTGGCTTCCTCGGTAAATAAATATTTTATTTGCGCGCAGGCATGCGGGGTAAAGGAAGGGGGGGGGGAGAGAGAAAGAGACGCTCCGAGAAAAACACGATAACAAACCAGCATCCAGTCAGAGCTCGATTTTTTCCCCTTCTCTTCCCCCCCCCCCGTGGCCCTCTCTCCCCTCTTTCCTTTAGGCTTCTGTTCTTTCGGTGTTTGAATACTTTCCCCCTCACGCCCAGCTCTCTTCTGTGATAATAAGCTTGTCACAAATAATTACCTGGATTTTTGTAGGAATAAATTAACGTCTTGCTAGAATGAGAGGGGAAAAAAATGCTCCGGGATTGGTTTGGGGGGGTGAGGGGGGAGGAGGAGGGGGCTTGGGGGTTCACACACACCTTTAAAACAATAATAAAGGTTTGAGAAAAGCCGAGCTTAGCTAAAACACGGTCGTGGCCCATTGGGTTCGGTTAAAAACAACAACAGCAGCCCTCGGTCTGGAAGTCCAGAGGCCACCAGGCTGCGTGTTCCTCAGCCATTGTCCCTCAAGAACCCCTTTTTCCCGGGTAGGTTTGCCTTGAGAGGAATTTTACACTTTAAAAATCGCTGGAAACTTGCCCGGATTGTCTTCGGGGTTTTTAACCACATTTTTAAAAAAAGCATAGGAAAGATATATAATAGCAGACGTAACAGTGGCGATAATCATAACCGCAAGCAACAGAAAATGAGAGCGGCAAGGGAGAGCGAATCGGACTCTCCGAGAACCGTTAGGAGCCCTTGGCCGATGTGCTTATTCCTCCTCCTCCTCTTTTACTTTTCGCTGTGGAGATCAAGATGGTCCCTGATTGGCTGTCCGTTCCACTAATCACAGGTTGGCAATTTGGGGCAAGATAGGGACTGTATTTATTATAAGTGGTCAGTTTTTCTTTACCACTGAAAAAACAAAACTGTTTTAGATTACAGCTAAAGTTGAGAATACCAGGCTTCCCCACCCCCACCCCCGAATTAATTCCACCCATCTCTTCCCATATGATGGTGACTGTTTTTCCAACAAAGAGCTTGAGAGAGATTGGGAACCTAGCATTTGGCACTGCAAATTTTGGTTGAATCACAGGTTATTTATTGTACTGCCTACTTGAATTTTAAAATTTGCTTGAGGTTTCACAATTCCCTCCCCCTTTTTTTTCTTTTTTGCCATTCTGACACACAATGTTTGATGCATATTAAACATTGGGAGGAGAGTCATTAAAATAAGTGAGTTGGTTTATTATATAAACCCCAGAATCCAAGCTCTGGTTTTAAAAAGCCGAAATCCATAACTTATTCTGTATGAGAGTTAATTCCACATTTCCAGAATAAATCTTTTCCAATGTCAAAATACTGATAGGAATAACATTTTAAAAGGAGGAATGAGAGTTCTTAGGGAAATGACAAAATGTGCTTTATTGAAAAATGTTTCACTCAGTTTAACAAAAAATATCCAGTCCATTAAACAAACTTTAGTTTCTTGTCTTACTCCCATAATGAATGAGATTTTGTGAGTTTTTCTTTTTCTTTTTAACCATATTGTTACAGGCATAAACTTCAGAGTCTATCATATACAATCAGTGGACAGAAATCTGGCAGTGTGTATGCTTTACTCCCATATAAATCAGTACAGAATTCTAGCCCCAAAGTGGTAACACACTTCAGTCTCTTGTTTCCCAAGACATTCTGTTGTAGCCCATAAAGTTGCCATATTGCAACAACAACAAGAAGTTTCAAAGGGAAACTCTAAAACAAAGCTGCTAAGTTGGAGTTAATTAATACATTCCCTGAGGAACAGTTCTTGCTGGTCTGTTTCAGCAAAAGCTTATGCCACAATCTAGTCATTAGTGTTTTAAGGTGGTGCAAGTTGTGAGCAATGCAATCTTATGGTACTAATGTCAGGCATAAGAACTATCTTGTTGCAAGAAGTACTTTTGTCACACTTCCACTGTTTTGAGTGAGCAACACTTTACTTGGGCTGTAACCAATTGTGTTGTTGCTTGTATATAACAGTAGATTAAACAAATACACTGGGAGGAATAATGGAAAAACTAGGGCCTCCAAAATTCCGAATAGCTTGTTAATCTTGTGAGCTTTGAAGAAATCTGACATAATTGGGGTAGTTTAAACTTCTAATTACCTTTCATTTGATGTCCTACTAATGGTCACAACTGGTTTATGGTAGGTTTCATGTAGAGGATGGAAGATGAGCTACAATAAGGAGCCTGAGATCTGTAGATTGAATACATGCTAAAAATAATATTCCCATCAATTAAAAATGGTGAGAACTTGTGATTTTTAACATAGGAAGCCATTGTTTTTGCATGATATAAATACTTCGATTTTACGGCTGAATAATCAACACTAAATTCACATTTTGTTTTCTAGAGCTGCTTGTTTATTCCAGGTTTATTCAGTTGGAATGTTTAAATTTCATATACTTGGTTATTAATATATAGTTCCCTCTTTTTTTGAGAAACATATATGTATGCATAAATGTGCTTGTCTACCATAAATCTTGAAAGATAAAATAAAACCCATATTTTTAATGCTTACAAATGTCATGCTTAATTTCAGATCAGTTTTCATCACCAATAGACAATACTCATGTGTGTTAATTCTGTAGCAATTAACACTACTGGAGAAAAGATTGCCACATGCAAACTGTTATTCTTAAACTGGTTAACAAGATCCAACATGATGCAGATTTTGACATAAAAAAATGCCTCATCTGACCAAAAGAAGGGTGGAAGATAAATTAAAATATTATCAGAGTGCTGTATCTCTTAGAGTTGAAGTTAATTGGTACAAGAACAATTGCAATTTCTAGGTTTTTATTTTTTAAAAATGCGTCCAGTCCCCTATAGTTCATTATGGGTGTCAAATTCACGGCATCACATTGCAATCACATGACATTTTGGGATGTTTTCCCCATTCATGGAGGTGGGCATGGCCACCCTGATCTGATATTTTTAGCAGTGAGATTACTTAAGACTACTCTTTGGTGCTCTTGAAGCTTGATTTTTTGCTTTCAGATGTGACATTACCTTCTGTGTTAAAGTTATGTTATTAAACTTGCTATATTGCCAACTATAGTAATTTCTTGGTCATTTAAAATTGTCAGAGAAAAATATTTCGTGTCTCTGGACTTGTTCGCTTGCAGACCTTCATTTACCCTACTAAGTTACATCAGCAGTGTTAATGAGTGTAGGGTTTAGTTCCTATTCTTATATACAGTAACTTGCCCTGTCAGTGTTGATGGGGATGTGGTTTTCTCTTTGATAGTTACTAAGAGTTGCTGACTATGGAAAAATGCGTATCTCCTCTTATTATTTGCAGAGGACACTAAAGTATTTCCAAGCATTTGTAAGAATGGATCTAAGTTTCTAAGTTGGTCTCACTTTAAGCAGCTTTATGACATCAGTTTAACTTTAAAGCAGATATGTGTACAACCACTTTCTCAGACCTTTAAAGATGTCTTTAGCTACATCTCTAATCAGGTCTATCCAGCAAGGCCAGTCAGAAACATCTGGAGCACACTATGCTGTCACCATGCATTAGGAACAATAACAAAGGTTAAAATAAATGTAACATAGAGAACATATGTATATGATTTAACATTAACATGTTTGTGTGCATGTACACATTATTTACAACTCACCTTTCTGCCCAAAGTGACTTAACAAAGTTTAAATTAACATGCAAACTGTTTTAATACTAAAGCCAACTTAAATTGTAAACAGGATGTAACTTGGAAGGAAACACTACTTCTGACCTCTGATGAAGTGCATTCATGGCCTGGAATGGCACAGGAATAGCTCTCCATCACAGATCAGAAGCTGAGGGAATATCTTCAAGTTTATTCCTGCAGATATGAAGCGCAAAAGAAGGCTGAGTTGTTCAATTTAATTGTCAGATTCTCTTCTGTTTGTTTGATCAGTCAATGACTTACATTGTACCCAGTAATCAATTAGCTGTAAGTGGTCATTTTTTAATGCAGGTGTCACACAATTATTGCATTTTGTTCCAGTTAGCTTCTGCATTTCCACCAATTGAAGTTCAAGGTATTGTCAAAGGCAGAAACACACAGGATATTTAGCAATAATCAAGGCGGGATATAACTACTTCATGGGAAATTGCTGCCTAGTCTGATTTGGGAAAGATTGTAGCTGACAGTTGGCTATAATTTTGCAAATTCACTATGTCAACTATGAATCCAGTGACAGGTAGATCAGGACTTTTCATGTCAATGGGAGATCTCTGTGGGACACTAGCATCCTAGACAGAGGAAGGAGCAGAAATATAAAATAATATCCTAAATGCCTAATCCTGCCACAGTTCAGAATAGCATAATGGATGGTATTAAAAAATATATATCTGTGCCCAAAAGATTTAGCAGGCTGCACTCTCCCTGTCCATTTTAGTATGGGTGATCAGTTAGATGACCAAACCATTGTCAATACTATATACCAGTCAAAAGCCTAATTAAAAATGGTCCAGATTCCCAGCATAATCTAGATGCATCTGGAGCTGTGAGGTCATCATATTTATGATTACCATTTCCACTAATGAAATGTCTTGAGACTAGCCTATAATTGCACAGATCTGCTGGATCAAGGGAAGATTTATAAAAAAGAAAATAATAAAAAAATAAGTCTAATAACTGCCTCCTTCAGGCAGGGGGTAACATTTCCTATCCTCAAGGAAGTGTTAATTAGCTAGAAAGCATTGCAAAGTATTGATGTTTCACTCCATGACTATTGGAAATTCTGTTCAGTGCTTACCTAAATTGATATTTCTTTTATAAAATATTTCAAAAAGTATGCCAAAGAGAAAAACCTTATATTGAAAATAATGTTAAGCTCTTATATAAGATCTCTGCTGATTTATATCTGCCTGTATAGGGAGCACAGTAAATAAAGCAATTGTATATTAGGGTTTTTAAAAATGTTGTATTTATAAAAATAAGAAAGGCGGGATAAAAATCAACAAATAATTGATTTCTGTTGACTTACACAGGGAGCACAACAAATAAAGCAATTACATATTAGGGTTTTTTTTAATGTGTATTCATAAAAATAATAAAGGCGGAATAAAAACAAAAAATTTAAAAAAAGTACTGTGATGGTTAAATTTATCAATTATACAAATAAAAAAATAGATGCAGACTATTTCTTAGCAATTTGTATTCCTTTATTCATTTATAAATTTGTACTTCATTTACAAATTAAAAATTGGTTTCCATAACAGCATCTCATAAAGCAGTCAATATTTTTTCCTTATACTTTAGTTGTATACATAATGTTGGAAAGCCCGCCCAGCTTTCTTTCAAAAATGTCTTTTTTTCAGTTAAAAAAAAAAAAACCAAAATAAATTGTAACTTGATGTTTTAGTATGCACTTCAATGGTATTTACAGAGTATGTTGACAAAGAATATCTGTATTTTGATGACCGTGTCTGTAACAGATTTGTTGTAACTTTTCAGGTGTTGGTTCCAAGCTTTTATTATCTTCTGCCTTTTGTTCATACGCTGTAGAACCATTTATAGCTATATGAAGGGAGGAAAGTTGGGGATGGGTACAGAAAATTGTACTTTTGGGGAAGTCTACTGAGTTTTGTGTTTGACAAAGCAGATGTGGAAGTTACAGAAATGTCATTAGACAAAAGATTCAACAAAATTTATGATCAGGTTTTCATTGGCATTTTGGCAAGATTAATAAGTGTCTCATTGCTTCTTATCTACAAGTATTGTTCAAATATTATCAAATTAATGCTAGCTATTACTACTATCAGCAATTATTATTTTGTTAGGTCAGAGCCAGACAGTCTCAAATTATCTTTAAAATCTTATGCAGCTCTATCTTCCTTGTGGTGAATGCAGCAGAAATAGGTTTAGGCCTACCTGAAGGCACATCCCTCTGACTTAAATGCCTTAATCCAGGGGCTTTTAGAAACACTAGAGTTAATAATGGGAAGTGCTTTGCATTTGTCTGTGAGCTTTTCTGTTTTCTTTCTTGTATTGCAAGGTTGAGTCCAAGCTGGTAAAAATACTGTGGGACTTAACCGTGATTCGTATAAAAGGGATCTGTAATCTGAGTAAGTTTTTGGAAAAAAATTGTGTCCATAGCACAAGTCTTTATAGAAAGGCATCTGTCTCCTTGTTGAATTTTGTACAGTATTGTCAATAATTGATTCTTTCTCAGTTACAATGTCAGCAAAATACTAAGGAGTTTAACATACTTTTTAAAAAGCCACATAGCAATAATGAATGTATGTATGTGCTGCCAATTATCTTCAAAAATCAAAATGAAAATACACTTTTTAACCTGGTTCTTGAATTGTTTTAGCATCTGCAGAGATCTTGCATTAAAAAAATAGCCAAAGTAATTGCACAACATAGATGAAAAGGTGTTAGAGTGATGCTCTTAGACTGCAAATGATGCCAGATGTCTTTGACATCCAAATATATCTTAGCTTCAGTGCTTTAAACAATGGATGATTATAGTCAGCAAATAACATTTATGAGAAAGTCATTATTTAAATACAACAGTATCCAACATTGCTGCTAAACACTGGACAATGTTGCATGTCATCAGCACATCCACGTGTTCTTCTAAATGACGTTTAGGATCCTAAAATATAATGTTAAAAAAATGTTTATAATTTATTGAAATATCACATTTACAAATTGTGGTTTCCATTTAATACAGTACTGATACAGTTAAGAAGCAATTAAAGTTCAGAGTTTGGTTATGCAAACAATATAAGGCAGTATCTAATAAAAATATTGTTGAAATTATGAGCACTTAGACTTATATACCGCTTTACAGCCCTTTCTAAGCGGTTTAGGGTTAGATTGTCCAGGGCTGCATATTGTTTCTATCTGTCTGAGTACTGTCCCAGTATTGATGTAAAATTGGAATTTTGAACACTTGGATTTACATTTCTTTCTATGCATTAGTTATTTATTAAATTCGTTGTACTGCCAACTACATTTAATATTATCAAATATAAATACTGTGGAGTCATTGATGCTCTCTAACTTTGATTGTTTACTTCAGATGTTTCATTACCAACTAGGAAACATCATCAGTGCTAGTAAACATCAATATTATTTATAAATAAGCGGTTTGTTTGACCTGCCAGTTTTGGGGGGGATGTGGTTTTCCTTTGGTAGTTTCTTGTTTAGTGTATTATTTTTTTCTTGATGTCTATCTGGTGTTAATTCCTGTTTATCTAGGTGCTGGCTGCTGGAAAGAATTGTGTTCTGGGGTTTATGATGTACAGTAGATTATTTACTTTTACATGGTGATTCAGAAGTAATGATGATGTATATACATCTCGCATACTGTATACTATATTTAACTACTTATATAGGTATCACCTTTGTAAATTACCCATCAATTTAAATAATAACTTCATCATAACATTCTTTATTTATCAAGTTCATTAATGAAATCAATGGGAGCTTTGCCATTTGCTTCCAAAGGAACTGGGATTTCATCCCATGTTATTTTAAGATATATTCACTCAAAACAAAAGCACTTTCCAATTAAATAAATGAAAACAAATCATAAAATACACTTAAGGGGAAAACCCCCCTATGTTGCAGTAGAAAACCTGAAGTAACACTAAAGTGTTATTTTTAGAAGTTTTTAATGTTTAATTTATGCATAGCTTGCTACTGGAGTGAAAAAAGATGTATGTCCATGTCTGGATTGGTTAATGTAGTTTCATTAAGGAGAAAATCAGCTTGGAAGAAAGATTCCTTGCTGGATCCAAATCTCTGGTCATGCTTTCCTGAATTACTTCCACCAGGCATGTCACTTAGCTACTATTATCTAAGACTAAGCTTTTAGGAAAAGCCCAATTCATTTCAAAGGGATCAGAAAAAATAAAAGCTATTAAGCACCAACTTCACATTGTTGTTTCATCATCTAAATAACTAAAGCTAATAGTGATGATTTTTTTATTTTAATATCTGCAATAATTCAGATTTTATTTAATTGCATTGTTAAATTTAAGAACTACTTAAAAAAACCCTGCATGTTCTGTGATGTTTAGAGTTTTCTCTTCCAACAATATTGTTCTGCAGGAATACAGAGACTGTTGAGCTATATTTCCCAATAGTTAGCTATGAAGGTTAGACTGCTGAAGTTTATTGTTATTTAAATATGTACCCCATCTTTCCATCTGATAGTATTCAAGGCAGTTAATAGGTAAAACACGATACTGAACAATAAAGACACAATTAAAATAATAGCTAAATAATCATACTTCAAAAGCAAAAGTCCTGACAACCTTTTTTAAAAACAGAAATTAAGTATTTTTTGAGTTAATTTCTCTTATAGTATGGAGATGAAACTGCAGTTCAACACAGCTTCCCTCCTAAACTTATCAAAATAAATCCAATAATATTTAGATCATTTTTTAGACAAGTGACTTTCTGAACCCAGGCCCGCTGGAATGCACATACAATATAAAACTAATTTCCAATTAAATGTCCTTGAAGAAATTATGGGAATCAATATACCATATGAACATTCATTTAATATTAATTCTGAAACTAAGGAAAAGTTCAGAGACACAACTACAAATCTTAAGACACCTGATCAAGTAATGTTTAAACTGCAGATTTCTGATATATAATCCAGCCTCTAGCCATCCACTGTAATGCTCACTTTCATTTCAAAGCAGAATTATAAATCTGCAATTTAGAGATTTTCTTTTTAGCACACTATAACAGGGAACAATGTAACAGAAATTGTGACTTCCTTATATTGAGTCACTTAAGTGAGATGGGTGATCTAGAGATTTAATAAACAAATAAATTCTTGATTACAACATTATACTCAGGCATCCTGAATACTAGGAGAAACACACTATATGTAAGGCTAGGGATAAAATATGGTTTATTAAGGAAGAAAAATTACTTTAAAGATACTTGTTTAGTGACTGCTTTATTTAGCAACCATTTGCAGTTACAATGGTGATGAAAAAATAACTTTACAATCCTCATATTTATGACCTTTATAGCAAAGGAAAGCTAAATTAAGATCATAAGCACAGTCTTAGTATTACTTAGTGTCTGCTTCACTTAACAACCAGATTTCTGGTCCCAATTGTGGTTGCTAAGTAAGGACTTCCTGGATATATCAGTGGCAGATGTCAAATGTCAATTTTATGTCCACTGTTGATACACTTTTAAGTCAGTGACCTTAAGTAATTATAGTGGAAATAAATGGCTGTTATAGAAATTAAGAACAAAAAAAATCACCCATGTATGATTAAATAAACACACAAGTAATTTTTTTCATGCCACTGTAATTCCTCACCTGCTTGCCAACATTTTTTATTGCCAGCTGTTCAGGTGTCATTTTATCCTCTTCTTCCACAGCCTGTAAAACAAATGTAGAAAAGGTTGGTATTTAGTATCTTATTATTTCAAAAGCTTTTCAAAATATAAACTTCGTCTTTTTCCATTGAAGCTGAAGCTTTAATGTTATTTTAAGACACACACACACACACTTAACTGAAGGTAGTTTACCAAAGGAACTAACCAGTACATCAGGAAATAAGTCAATGCCTTCCTCAAAATTATTTGAATGATTTTTAGAAGTGCTCAGTGGGGTGTGGTTAATATCCATTTGGTCAGAGCAACATACCTTCTCAACACAATGAATAGAGAACAAATCCAGAAATAATATGGATTGTACAAATGTCACTGACTCTTAACACAAGTTCCTCTGACAACACAAGCAAGAAGCCTTTTCACTACTCTTGACCTGCACATCTTTTCACAAAACTCAGCATTTCTTTGCTGTTGACAGCAGCAATGACTTGAGTTTTTAAAAAATTAAAAGGCAAGGTCTATCCATTTCCATGATGCTAAAATAAGTTGTGCTAATTTCTTGAAATGATTAATGCCATTTTATTTTTTCAAGGTTGGGTATTTCTTTTTTCTCCACATTACATTGAAATCAATTTTTGAATCAATGCTTCCAGAAGCTAATCTGACAAATCATATGGTCAAGTAATTGTCTGGCAGAGACCCAATATGGTACCTTGTTATAGTTCTTTGCTAGTTCCAGCATTTCCTTTACCACAGTTTCATTGAGCTTACAGTGCTCGCTGTAGTCTTGGAGAGTTAAACCTTCCATCCAACTTTTCTTATGTAAATTCAGTAACATCTACCCAAAAGAAAAAAAGAAGAAAAGCAATAGAGAGCAAATAGTAAAATAACTGTATTTGTGGCTTATACAGGAAAATAATTTATACATTTTGAACATGGAAGTGGCATTAGGAGGACAGATGAGAAATCACAAATATCGACTGGGTTAGACCTAATTTCTTTGTTAATTCATTATTAAATTTATATGTTGCCTGTCTTGGTGTCCAGAGAAACTCTGGTTAAAGATTTAATGTTTCTTAATTTTTAATCATTTTGTATTATCTCATTATTATACTATAAACCACCCAGAGTCACTGTTACAGTGAGATAGGTGGCATATAAAATTAATAAATAAGTATAAATAAATAATGATACAAGCATTTCTTAAGATGAGCTCTAATCCAGAACAGGGGAAAAAGAGTCAGAAGACTGAGAGGGAATATTTAATAATGTTCTTTTCCTTTCTAATTCCCAGCAAGATTGTGGATTCTTTTTTTTTTTTAAAAAAGAGATTCCTCCCTCCATTCTTTAACATAGAGGGGCAGGAGAAAACATGGCACAACAACAGGAAATCTGCAAAGACTGTTGAATCCTTCGTTTCAAGGGGGACAACATTCCCAGTGCCATACCAGAAGCATTCTGTCTATAGGAGACAGAATATAGACCTAAAACCAGCTCAATTATGCTTTATCATAATAAATACAAAGAGATACAAAAGTTTCTAGCATGGAGGTTTAAATTTAGAAAACTGGTGTCAAGCCCGAATTACCTAGGCTACCTCAGATAACTTTTTCTGTCTCATAGATTAGCTCACCATAGACATAACTATCCATTCCCTCTGAGTCCATCTGAGAAGATAAAAATTGTTTGCTCTGTAAGGTCACTGTGAAATTTGAACCCACACTCATAGGGGGATTTATGAAGACATGATTGAGTGCTAAAACATGTTTGGGTTCATGTGGTTTTAGGCCTTTTGCCAGACTATCAGCTTCCAATAAATAATTGGTGTTAAAACGGCAGAAGTCCTATTCTCAGCCATGAGTATGAAATCATGAATACAGACAAGGAAGATACGGGAAACATGGATGCCAGGACACTGTGCAAAGGCTGCATACGTTGATGAAAATACTGTAAGCTTCATTTCTTAAACCCTTTTTAAATCACACTTGACAATTACTGTTATCACCTTTATAAAAGTGCATGCAGTGAAATGAACCAAAGTAATGTTTCCATAGCTTAATTTTAAAGCTCAACCTCCAGAATGCGGGGGTGGGTGGAGGGAAGATGCACAAATCTAGATGCAAAAAACCCAGCTCAAATATCACTTTTTCCATCTCTTGAAAGTACAGGTATATCATATAGAGCATCTCAGCTCACAAAGCCATTTCCTACTTCAACAAAATTGCCCTCCTGTGTTTACTACAGCAGTGAGAATTTGAAGCTGCAAAGACCTTAACACTTAATTCTTGCAAGCCCAACTGAGCTTCTGGTGAGGAGACTGCTTTTTGGTTTGAATCTGTCACCTTCAAGAACACTGCTGAACACTTATGATTGAACAATGACCTTAGTTAATGTCTACATTCTCCTGTAAAGATAATTAGTATGGAAAGGTATCTCAACAGTTACATTGTCTCTAAAATCAACTTTAATCATCAACAGATGGAATCTGTTGTGGGCATAAAAACTAAAATGTCTGCATTTGGGAAGAATTAGCAAACTTGGAAAAAAGGATACAGTTATGTTTTTAGTTAGACTACTGGAATTATAGATACAAAAGTATACCTATAGTTATATTTGGGGGGGGGGGGAAATCATACCTGTGGCTGATCTAATAACCCTTCACCGAATTTACCTCAGAAAATGAAAGAAAAATTGTATTTTTTAAAAAAAGAGTAATAATGGTGGTCCTGGTGTTACACAAGAAGGTCCTTGAGCAAAGCTGCCAGCGCTCAGTCATGCAAGTGTTCGAGAAGGCTGATAAACTTACTTAATATGCTTTGCAAAATAAATCTTCAATCAATTGCTGCTGTTTATATGTTTTGTTGGTTGTAAATATTCAAGAATAGCTGAATTATTTTTAGATGGATTATATGGATAAGCTGGCTTGTGTAAGCAGGTTTGAGCTATGTAAGAAAAGAGTGTATATGCTTTTAAAAATAAATAAAGGCAAGAAAATTAACAGATTCATTGTAATAGCACTACAAAAACAGAAAATAGCTTTCAGAAACATGTAGCTTTAAAAATAGAATGGCCATATTTTTATCATAATTTAAACAAAGATGTTCATAAATTGTCTAAGTCAGACTGATTTTTGCCAACCACATATTTACTAGCACATTGACTACTTATGCACGCAGATGCCTTCTGGAAGAAATGTTGCTTTCTACCACAGAGTTCACATTAAGATTTTATTTGGGGTGACAAATATATTTATAGCTAAATAGATTAGCTATATGACATTAGGCAGAAGTGGAGACCCCAAATTATTGTGGTTAATAAATTTCAACAGCATTTTCTTACTAGTCGGAAAGGAATACTCAAAAAATGGTAATGTTAAACCTTAAAATAGGCTCAATATAATTTGGGGAAAAAACATAAAAAACAAAAGAAAAATATCTTGAGGTAATTAACCTCCCCAACCATAGCCCAATATATGTTGGTAACACTGCCCCATCCGCTGTAGCTCTTGGTCAGAAAAAATTTCCTGCTGTAATAAAGAATCAAAGTGACAAATTATTTTTTGTTGTTAGTAACTGAAAATATTCTAGGAAAACAGAGCTTGCCTTCTGTTCTAATTCATTCTTCCTGTAGTTGATAGTAATGGAATAGTAATGTCTGTTCAACCCATGGATTAAAGCCTAGAAAGAGAATTTTTAAAAAGCATTACTAAAATGCACGTGATCATTTCTGCCAAACAAAACAGAATAGCTATCTTAAAATATTGCATTTAGGCTGTGAGTTACTTGAACATTTTTTTCCTCAACCTATGCAGCTACTTAAATATAGCTAGATATTCTAGTGTTACAAACTCAATTAAACATACTTTAATGGCAAGGAAACAAATATACAATAGGGCAGAGATACTTTTAAAATAATACTTATTAATTATACAGTATAATTAATCATTGTCCTAATTAATGGGTTTAACTTAAAAAGATTTCAGTTGGTTTGTAGTGTGAATCTACAGTAGGGGTGGCATATAAATGGCGTGGAACACATAAATATACCACAGATTATAACTGTGGAGAATTTATAATGCAAAAGTTTTTCAAATGATTATAGGCAAACCAGCAAGAATCTGTATTTCTGTTAAAATTCAATTCTAATTTGATTCTCTAATTCAAACAAAAGTTAAATAAATACCCATAACTATTTCTGATTAGGATCCAAAAAAGCCACAGATGTACAAGGTAGAATTAAATCCTCAACTGAATACTGCTGCTAAGCTTTTCTTCTGTTGCCAGTGTTTCCACTGAAGAGCAGCCTACCTCTTCAGTAGTGGAAGCAGCTGTATTACATCTTATATGAGGAAATATTACCAAACATTATGCAGATCCCTTTTTGGTAGTTCTTTTCCAAACAAATGGGATGTGGTAAGTTGAATAATTTTAGAGGAAATGTTTAAACATACTGTACAGCAAGTCAGGGTTATAGCTGAAACAAGCAAGAAGCAATCTTATAGGCTAACTATACTTGTATATAACGGCTAAACTGAAAGTAATATACTGGTACTTCTTAACTTTCCAAAAGCAAACAATAAAAAATAGAAAAATTAGGAAGCAGTACAATACCGTGGGGTTTGCATAAGAGGTCATTACATACTGCCTTGAAAGGCCCAGTAATATATTCTCTAGAAACATACAAGCACAGGCTTGCCTGCACCCAATCAAAAACATTAGAGGGTTCTTCCATACTCATTAAGCTTTGTAGTTTATGCCAATTCTAATAGGGAATTTTATTCATTCTTGTTAAATAGAAATTCTTTAGTATTGAAAAAGTTGTTCTATTTTATTAGGGAAATCTATAGATAATTATTCATGAAGCCTATATAGTGTTTGAAATATGAGCATAAACTATTGACAGATACAAGACTGTCAAGATAAGAACAAAAATTGCAAGTCAACAGTAGTATTTGCTGTTTTCAACTACAAGTACTGTGTTTGCAGCATGTGTTGCTATTAGAAGTCCTGTAATTAATCTTCAGAGAAATAATTAGACTTCTGGTGGCAACTAACTGGGATTTTTAAAATTCATTTGAAAAGAAAAATAATATTTTTGGCAATATTACCTTTAGCATAGGAAAATGATAATGACAAAGCAATAATCATTCATGGGGGAATTCTTGTTTAAGAAACAAAATACTTTCTGCATGAAAGTCTGTTTACATGCATTGCATACTATGGCTAAGTAGATCTCACATTCAATGTTATTTATAAGGTTAATTTAATGTCTTGGTCTGAAACTTACAAAACAAACAGCAAGCTGCATAATTACATCCTCTTTCCTTCTAGCAAGTTCCCAGAACAAATTCCCTTACTCTCAGCTCATACAGAAGATGTAAATACATCCACACCAAACTTCATTGCAGCTAAGACAAAGCTGTGTTCTCTAACATTCTCTAAGTCATCTTAAAACCTGGACCAGTGGGGAATATGAGAGGCACTGCTTGCAATTAAGAGAAGTACTACTGTAATTCTTAACAGTAAACTAAAAATGTAAATTCATCTGCAGATGATGATGGAATGGAACATGCTTGATGGCTGCTTCATATTTCTAAAATGAAATTTAAAAATCAACATCTTTATAAAGGAAAAATGGAGTCAATTAATAACAATATAAAGTTTTATTTCCTGAGGGATTTCATCTTTTTTGACCTGCAGTCTTGAGGTTCCAACTTATTTATTTAGGAAATAGTAAATTATTACTTATTTATTACAAAATCATTATTATACTTGGTTGAGCATTTCGGCAGATTTTTAGATCACTTATCAAGTCCTTTATATGGCATCTTTATCCACCTATCAAATCCTTCCAAAGGACCTGGGAATATTATTATTTTTATTAGGAAATAAATTTAAGAACAGTGATTTGCAATCCTATGCATATTTCATGGAAGTAACTCCATTAAAAGACATAAACTATACTTAAGGATTTCATTCTGAAATTATTTTCCGGATTCTGCCCAATACTATGAGTGGGCTTTTAGATTTATTACCATACATACAAAGTTAATGATGAATATCATCCATGGTCTATAGGTTCATGAAGAAAGCACAGGTCCCCTGCCTGTTCTCAAGGACACTATAAACAATGCCTCTTGAGAAAAATGTATTTGTGGCATATATGTAACGTAGTCAGTATCTGTTTTCCAAGAAATAATCTAAACTGCTCTGGTGACCTTTGTATCCATAAGGAAAATTAAAGTGAAGAGTAACAGAACTCATTAACATCAATAAGGCACTGCCTTCCCCATCATGTAATAGTCACAAACATGCATATAAAATGATTTGAACAGCTTAGGGAAAAAAATCTGCAGACAATTTCTAAAAGAACAGCACATTTTATCAGGACACAGCAACTGTAAAAAAGTAGTATGTATTAGTAACATCTTCATGCCATCTGAAATTATTAAAAACTCAAGAAGTAATCACTAGATCTAAATAGCAAATTAAATTTTGTGTGTGTCTGTATATTCATAGATACATACATTTTAAGCTACATTCAAAGTAAGTACATTAATATTAAATACCTGGATAGATGGCTTGTTTAAGTGACCCAGATTTGAAGTTGTTTGTCTTGGTTCATGTCCTAAGACCATCATATTAGCATTGATTAATCTGAAGGCATCGATAACAACCTGTAAAAACAAGACAGAAAAGTCAATTCTCTGAAGAAAATGCAAGTGATTGCACCAAGGAAAAGCAGAGACATCACAATCAAGTCGCATCTGTTTTTGGTCTTTTTCTAGAAAATTATTTAATTATAATATTAATAAAAAAGAACCGCCTGCTGGCTCTGCCATCAGCACACCAACTCAGTTTAGTATTGCAAGAGGACACCAATTACTACATTTTTCAAGGTGATGAGAGAAAATAAATTACGTTTCGTGCTCTCTTACCCGCTTTTGATAGTTATGTTTACATACATACACACATATATATATACACACATTGTAACTTTAAAAACATCTTCTCTACTCAAATTGAATAATAGGGAGACTAACTCTGAAACTGAGCACAAGCTAAGGGACTCTGTGTAAAGCCCAGTCGTGTCACATCAATTATACCAACGGAACACTTGAAATGACAACAAAATTATAGCCAGCAAGGAACTTGCCCCATGTATTCCCTCCTAGTCAGATGCTTTTTATTTCCTGCAAGTAAGAAAGAGGCTACACACTGTCGGATGGATTATGATGACCTTGTCAGTGTCATGGCCAAGAGTAGAAGAGAGCAAAAAGAAAGGGAAACAAAAATAAGGTCACAATGATAGTAATATAGCTGGTAACTTTCAAAACTTTATGATGTATTTTTAATTCTGTAAAATGCCATAAATGATTCCCTGATTCTAAGAAAGATAGAATGTGGAGCAATACAGATTAAAGACTGGAATGGACATTTTCAAACTATGCTCTGTGGTTCTCTAAATCTTAATGGGTTCTGTGAGAGGCTATTGTGTGTGGGGGAAGTTCACTCAAATGAGTCAATTTTATGTCACTAAAACTTTGCCTTTTGACTGGAGGTGGCAAAATTTTTTTCTTAAGTGAACAGTTCTGTAGCCTGAAAAGGTTTGGAAACCTCTGAACTAGAGTATTACTCATACAGAGTTGAGCCATTTCTTAATTTATCCGAGCTCAACATTCTAAGAACATATGCACGCTTGTGTTGTTTAGGATGCAGTCTGCTTTTCATAGGTGCCTTTTGGAAAGGCATTCTCTCCGCTGTACACCAGTCCTACACAATGATATACAGAACAGTATAAGGAATTGAATGAACGTGGCTATAAATTTCAACTGGAGAAATGTAACTGGTTTTCAGTAAATATGCATGCATTTGCATATGATGAATTGTCCAAGAACAGCAATCATTTCCCTATGTGTACAAAACAAATTTGTGACCACCAACAAAAAAATAATTATGAAACTACACAATGGTTTGGCTCTTATTTCAGTTTATTTTCATGGGCAGCAGATAAGAACTTAAGCTGTCTTCTGTATCTCTTTTGCAGTAGAAGTACCAGGTAAATGCATAAATGTTACTCAAAAATGATGTGAGATAATTTATAGTCATTATGCTTTTTCACAAGGGCAAGACAGCTACAACCAATATATTAATGCTCCGAAAATATGAAATATGTATCATCTACACATTTTACTAGTCAACAAACAAGAGAGTTGAATGGGAATCCTGCACTCAAGAGTTGCTTTAAGCACTGAATAAATGAAATAAACTGAAATTTCAGTTTGTTGACATAATGAGCTCGCTTTTAAGTTAGACTTCATGTGGTCTTCATATTTTAGTTCACACAATATTCAATCTGTACATTTTAATATGGTTACCAATGATGAAAAGAATAGATAACACCTGAGGTGCACATTGCACTAAGCCATGCTGTTAGCATGTTATATATGATTCTGATGATTAGTTGCAGACATACTATTTATTCAACAAGCAATGATTAAAACAATGATGGCTTAACATTTTATGAGCAGTGATATGAATTGATAAGGGAAGGAAGGAAGCCCAATGGCAAAGCATTTATTTTATACTGGATATCCTGTGACCTATTGAATCATTGTTTCAGAGATAACAGAGAAACCGAATGGCCAAAGGCAGCTTTGGTGGCTCAGGCTGTTAAATGCCTGCTCTTAAGATCCAGCTGTCTACAATTACTGTAGGCTCGAATCCCACCAGGCTCAAGGTTGACTCAGCCTTCCATCCTCTCGGGGTAGGTAAATTGAGGACCCAAGATTGTTGGGGGCAATTAGCTGACCTTGTAAAAATGCCGCTTAGTAATAAGCAGGCATATACAATGGAATGAAGGCTATTGCTGAGCGCATTGGGTTGCGCTCCAAACAATTGTAAGCCGCCCTGAGTCTTCGGAGAAGGGCGGCATATAAATGTAATTAAAAACAACAACAACAACAACAAAAAACACAAGTAGGAAAGAGAGTCACTTCTGACCTCCTGCCAGCATTACCACAACCGGCAACCCTCCAGCAGCTCATGGTGGGATTCTGGAGGGCTCTGGTGAATCCAGCCTACCTAATCACCATCAGGCAAAAAGTGAGCTGGTCTACCTGGCTTCTGGAAGGCTAGGGTGGGATCAGTCTACTGAATCTCCGGGTGGCAGCACAGCAACACTGAAGCAATTACAAATTCACCAAATTTCACCCCACTAGAGTCAAGGGTTCCAAATTTTGAACACATTCTGTCAGTTTGCCCAATTGAGGTACTTCGGTTCGAAAACTGTTCCACTATGACTTACTGTTTGCTCAATTAAAGGTTACAGATACTAGGTTTTAGTTGTATAGAGATGCTAAACCTCCAGGATGAAGCCCTGGCATTTCCATTATAGGACTACGGTAAGAATGCACTTACATAAAACTCTGAAGACATAAGAAGCTTCTTATGTTCTCACACTGATTTGATCAATATGGCTCCCATTAAAATATGGAATTTCAGTAACAGACTCCCCCCTAACAGGGTGGAACAAATTAATAAAAAATCGTATTTTTTTCTAACTTGTTCTAGAATTAAGAAAACCTCAGGAATAGGTATATAGGTTTTATAATATATTCATCCTACTCTTCTTGCTTTCAAATCCTACAGCACCACCCTTATTCCTAGGTTTATATTAAACAGTGTTTCTCTGTTTTCAAGCAACTTTGGCCTTTAATATTATACAGTAGCATTAACTTGTGCAGAGAGAACCTGGGGGGGAGGCGAGCGAGCATAATTTATGTGTTTTTTTACAGATCATCCAATCATAATTTTAAGGGTCCTGCCCCTCCCCCACTCAAGAAATTTGCTTAGACTCTGATTCTGAAATGTGTGAATGGATAGAACTTGAATCTCCTTAGCAGTAGTACCTAAAGGTAGAAATTGTCTTTATGCAGTAACCCAATGCTCTGCATATTGCTGCCTCAGGACCATTTTTGGATATCAGTTGCATTCTATGTGCCATTTCAAGAAATATGTATATGGTTATTATCACAAACAAAACCATTGACCAAATAATGTGGGGATTAGATTTATAATACAAAAATAGTGACATTGTATTCCTTCTGACTTCCTATTGGCTTCCTCACTGACTTGGCTTATTGGAAGCCGGCAGGGAGTGTCAGAAGTCATAATCACAATCACAATCAACAATGCTATAATGACCACAAGTTTGCAAATACAACTGGTCTGAAGATTCTTAACATTTCAATGCCACTGACAGTAATGGGTCCCAGTTTTTATATGCTGTTTCTTTAGTTAGTACATTTGAGGTACCTTGATTTAAAACTTTTTGTGTTATGATGCACTGTTTGGCTAACTGAAGATTAGAAACAGACAGGAGAGTTTTAGTAGTATATGGATTGAGTCTTATGAATCTCCCAAACTCCTGAAGCAGCATTTCAGCCATATGTTCTAATTTTTGAACACCTGCAAATGCCCAACCACAAAGGAGTATAAATTAAAAGTAAGCAAAAACAGAACTAAATATCCTACACTGTAGTCCTCTAGAGATTTACTCGATAAGAAATGACACAAATAAAGAATTTACTCAGAGGGGAAGATACAATTACTTGGCACTGTATCAGAATCACAAGGTGCTTTGTATTTTAGAGTACTACTAACACTTACATTCCTAGAATGGATTAGAACTGACTGCTCCACTAGAAAACATGGAACCTATCCAAGACAGCAGTGTTTTATAAGAGAATTGTTTCTACTCAGATCTGAGCTCCATATGCACTTTTCACGATGAGCTATTTGAATGGATGCTAAATAAGTGGCCATGCATCAGTTTTGCAAGTGTGCTGGGATTACAGTGGCCCATTTTTACAAGGTCATTTTTAATCATCTTTCTGAGAAAATGCCTTCAGCCATCTAGTGTTCTGCAGTGGAATTGCAAGGAGAAAACAGTTTTGGAACACATACTTGAGTTTTAAAAAAATTATTGTGTAGAATGTAGGCTAACAATTCTAAATACCAATGTTACTGCATCTATTTATTACATTTTATTTTTGATCAGTAGTTGTATATGTTTTGGTGGAAGATGTGTTTATGGGCTTGCAACTACAAAATGTTACTGTGCTCAATTCCTTACTCTTATTAATTTTTGTTATAAACTACTGTAGAAAAGTATTACTTGAGTGACATTTTGCTTTTACTTAACAGCATCAATTCAACCCATAAGAAGGAACATTTTAACTACACCAAGATTAAAGGAATTCACTGCAATCACTATAGCAACTGTCTTAGGGAAAACTAACATGCTGAACAACCTGCAGCCTAAAATTAGATCTGGGACGCAATAAAAAGCATAAATGCAGCAACACACCCTACATTTTGATTTCTAAGCTATCTTATAATTGCTTTTTTTGCACAGTAAGAACAAATAAGTTCCTTCTTTAGAGAATCGTATGAGAATAAATAGGCTCATTAATGTCCAGTACGCTAATGAGCAATGGATGAAGGAGGTGTTAATTATGCTACAGTAAGATTCAAGGATAAAGCCCTGGTGAGCTCTTGGATATATGTTGTAGCTTAAGCCTTCACTAGGTTTGTGTACTTTGAAGTTCTCTGCAAAGCACAATAGCAATGTAGTAACCTTACAGTCTGCAAAAGAAATTTTTACAAGCAGTTGGATCACAGGGTCAATTGAAGGAAAATAAATTAGTACTGCTTTAATTTTGTTAGCATTTGACTGTTTTAAAATCTTAGCTTCCTTTGACCACAATGATTTATAAGTGCATTAAAATGCAGCCTAAAGGCTTAATGCAAAATTACTTCCAAAGATGAAGAAATAAAGAGCTTCCTCTAATGCCATGGTGGGGAAAAGGGTACAGATTAAGGTAGCTTTTTATTACTACAGGATATCTGCTCCTGCAATTCTTCTCACCAACTGGACGATTTAATTCTGCCTGGTGCAAGTGCCTTGAGACTTTGCAGAGGTCACTTCAACAGTAGACAGCTTATAACAAAACCATTAGCGGTTTGGCTAGCTTAAGGAAACCTCTTACTTTTCTTTTTTTGTTTATTATCACTGCATGAATCTGCAGCATATGATAGTTTATAATTTCTCAGGCTTGTTAAATTCATGTTAAAGGTCTGTTTTCTTGTTGAATAAATTTTGTTCATATAATGCTGCCTATTTCATACAGTGAGTCTTTAATAGCACCTTTGGTCTATGCGCAACTCACAGATCAAAACAGAGGACTAAAATAGGGGTTGATGATGCTATTTACATGTGTGATTCCTGCTGTCTTCTTGTTAGTAGCTTTAATATAATAGAAGACCTTGTCTGTTTTGTAATTAACACATCTTTACTGGAGAGATATTTGGAAGTGATTGCTGTGAATATACTGGTTAGTAAAATAAACACAATCACACACCACTTTCTGTTATCAGACAAATTTGTGAATTGTACACATTATACTCCAGATCAACAAACTGTGATATAACAGCCAAAGAGAAGACACATTTATATAACCCTATATTTTTTTCTGAAAACATGCATTCATTCTGACCTTGTAAATATAATTAGTTTGTAGGATGCATGGAATTAAAAAGCATAGATTCTTTAGTAATTGCAATGACTGCAAGTAGGATGCCCAATATTTGGAAACTACATAAAAAAATCAAAACAACATTTTTATTTACATCTGTTTCTTACAAATCATCACTATCTGGAAAATACTTTCTGTCTTACTTTCAGTTGTTATTCAAAATCAATTATCTACACCATCACTTGCCTTTGTCAAAAGATGGCTTTCAAACAGCTCTTCTAGTAACTTTTTCATCAAATCATCCTACTATTATTTACAAATCCATCTCTGGACACTGTTTCTAGAATAATATGCTTAATAGTTTTATTACTTAAAAATATTTCAGCAATGCATTTATTTTTTATAATTAAGCTTTTTCCAGAGGTATTGCAATTGACAAGTGCCCATATACCTCCAGATATCTACTTCTTAAATATCTCAACATATCACTACAGTACTTTGGGGGGGGGGGGCGAGGAGAGAGAAGGGAGAATAAACTCCTAATATGGGTGTAATATCTTAAGTGATGGACTGCAATCAGTTAACTTAGCACTGTTAGTTAGAACTGAAGCCCCTTCTGACATCACTGTATTTGCGGAAAATGTCCCTGAAGCCCCATAGCAAATAGAAGCTATCTTTAAAAAATGCATTAAGATGCTTTGCAATTTAAGCATCCAGCCATTGTTCATACACATTTATAAGAAAACAGCATTGTATAAGAAATCCTGTGTAAAGGCTATAATGTAACTATTGCCAGGTGTGGAAGGAGAAGTAATGTCCCATCTAAAATCTCCTTTATCACCTGCAACTGAACTGTTATCAACTGCTTAGTTGGTTTCTAGATTCTTTGAAAAATTAAATGGAACCATGACCCTTGAAGTGCAGCTGAAGTTTATGACCACTTTGATATTTATGCTGGTGTGCACACTTAAAAACCGTGACCAAAGAACATCTTGGGTCCCCTGTAAGCCCACAGCATAAAAAATTCAGAGAAATCTTACTTTTATGCCATTTCCAATGAAAAGCACTAAGAACAGAAATTGACTCATGCCAAATGCATACCACTGAATTGCTGTGATTGTGAGTTTTGAGGTCTTACACATGGTAATTATTTATAAAAATGTCAATTTTAGTTCTGAAAAAAAGATTCCTAGGAGTGCATACATTTTCCTTCTTTATCCTTGGAGGATTTGCTTGCTTTGGTCAGGTTTACTGTGCAACCTGAATATCCAGAATGGAGAGACAGCTACAGAATAATACATTTGGTCTGACAAGCAAAGACATGCATTTGTAACCCCAAAAGCAGAAAAACCACAAGTTTCCAAGCTTTATGTCTTACCAAAGAGAGATGGATTCTTCTACATCTCCCATGGTAAAAGGCATTTAAAAATTAATACTATTAAATGAAAAATGTACTCAAAAACTTTTTCATTTAGAAAAGGGAAATAAACCCTTGCAGTTTAACAAGCAAAAGTAACTGCCTGCTCTGAAGTATACCAAATTGAGTGTTATTGCATTTAAAAAAAACACCTTCAGCACAAAGTTTCTCTCTGTTTAATGAAGCATTCTATTTGGAATTTTTATTCAACTATCTCATATAACTATACAGTTGAGAAGGCAATAAAAAACCCAAGCATGCAATTATTATTTGTATGCCATATATATGTATATTTTATCTATGAAATAATTACTAGAGAGAAAGAAAACATGAGATAAAAATGGAAGAGAAATGAAGCTGGAAATACACAAGGGCTTAATTCAAATGAACTTCCAACTGCAAATGAACTGCAAACTCATACATTTCTTTTTATCTTCCTTCCCTCTCCACATGCTAGCACAGTACACATTTTTCTCTGTTGCTTGTTTAGTACTAACCAAAGTTCACCACAATGTCAAGCTTATTAGAGCCTACATTCCAGATGGAGAATCAGAAACCAGCCAAGTATAATTTCTGGATGTGTTTCAGAATGTCCACTGATTTAGTCAAACATGGCAAACCACAGCTTAAGCTGAACCTGTCAAGGTACGGAGGAAATAAGATTCTATCTGTGTGGATCCATACCTTCTGGGTTTTTTTCCCCAGAATATGGACTAATCATGAGATAAAACATGGTTATAGAGCTGTGCATAATTACAAATGCTAGCTAGTACTAACATTCAGCTGAAGTTCTTAGTAAACAATATCTGTGAAATTGATACCTCCCTGTTAGACATCAATAAATAGATTCAATCTCCTAACTAATTATGAATCTCTCTTTCGCAAAGTGAGTTTCCCCGCCTCCCCCCCATAATTCACCAAGCAACTTAGCCATTGCTGAGTGTTCTAGAAATTGAATTACAGATAATCCTCGACTTACAACAGTTTACTTAGTGACTGTTCAAAGTTACAATGGCACTGAAAAAAGTGAGTTATGAGCATTTTTCACACTTATGATGGTTGCAGCATCCCCATGGTTACATTTGGCTGCTTGGCAACTGACTCACATCTATGACGGTTGCAGTGTCCTGGGGTTATGTGATCCCCTTCTGTGACCTTCTGACAAGCAAAGTCAATGGGGAAGCCAGATTCACTTAACAACTGTTTTACTTAACAATTGCAGTGATTCATTTAACAGCTGTGGCAAGGAAGGCAAAATTGAGGCAAAATTCACTTAATAAATTTCTCACTTAGAATTTTGGGGCTCAATTGTAATCGCAAATTGAGGGCTACCTGTATAAGTTACTCCTTGCTCACAATTCTGAATTTGTTCAGTGTGTTTACTATATAATGAGGTGAAACAGCATCAGATTCTCTGTCAGTTTTTAAAAATGGACAACCCACTGATTTTGATTAGAGGAGAATATTTGTAGGATTGAAGGGTCCTTGATGTTTGCTGTGCTTGGTTGTTTTCTTGCAGACGGTTCATTACCCAAAATAGATAACATAATCTAGGGAATGGGGTTTGCTCTCATTTTATATTCTAGTGACTTGCTCTGTCAGTGCTAGTGGAAGTGGTGTTGGTGGTTCTTTGGTTGGGCTATTTACTGTTAGCTTGTTCAACAGTTGCTTGATTGGGATATTGTTTGCTTCTTGATTATCGCTCTAATGTTAATCTTGGTGTTAATCTCTGCTCATCTGGATGTTGATTGCTGGTGAGCCAGTGTTCTGGTCTTTGGTTTGCTGATTGTCTCTTCTGAATGGTATCTAGATGTTGTTTATGTCTACGTGACACTGATGGCCAATTTGTCAGAGTGCCTGGCTTCCAGGAAATCTCTCACATTTTTGGACTTGGCTTGGTCTAGGATAGCCATAGTTTCCCAGTTGAAACCATGGTCTAGTCCAGGATTGTCAAACTCAATTTCATTAAGGGCCAGATCAAAGTTGTTTTTTTTTAACCTTGGGGCGCCAGGGTAGGCATGGCTGGGGTGGGCGTGACCAGCTCAACATCCCTTGTATTAGGGGCACCTGTGGTGGCCCTCGTGCTCTGCCGGCAAAAATGGGCTCCCAAGCTCCGTTTGTGGCTGCAATGGCCTCCTGCAACCCTCTACCTGTGAAAACAGTGTTTGGGAGGGCTGCATGTGGCCTTCCTGAGCTATGTTTTTGCTGACAGAGGCACTATAGGCCAGCCCTTCGCGGTTTCCAGGGCAGCCCCATGGGCCACATCTAAGCATCCCCCAGGCCGGATCTGGCCCCCGGGCCTTGAGTTTGTCTGTCGATGTGTTGTGAAATTAAGAAGTTTCCGTTATATCTTCTGATTGCTAGTTGATGTTCATGGATGCACTCTGCTAAATCTTCCACTTGTTTGTCTTATGTAGTGGCTATTGCTTGCACTGCATGTTGTAGAAGATTCCTGGATTTTTTTCTGGGGCTGTTGGGTCTTTTGATTCCCTTAGGATATTTTGGACAAGTTTAGTTGGTTTGTATGCTATGCTGTGCTTATAATAGTCTGTTGATGGATTTTGAGATGTTTTTGATGTACAGCAGTGTTATCCTTTTCATAGTTATGCTGGTTGTACTATATTGCATTGAGCGATCAGGAAACATTTTGATGAAGGTGTGTGGATATTCATTTTGTTGGAAGATGTTGCATAGATGATCTACTGTATTTCCTCTTTCTGATGTTCAGGGTTGTTGCAATGTGTTTGTGCTAGTCTAAATAGTGTTCTTATGCAGCTTCTCTTGTGGAGGTTGGGTTGTCACTTTGATAGTGGAGTACTTGATGGGTGTGGGTGGTTTTCAATAAACTTGTGTTGCCATTGCTATCTCTGCTGATAAGGATATTCAGGAAGGATAGTATGTTGTTTTCTTCTTCCCTTGGGAATTTTATACCTTTGAAGATGATGTTGATGGTTGTGGGGTGTTCTCTAGTTGGTCCTTTTTAATTATGACAAAGATGTCATCTACATATTGGATCCATATTGTGAGTTGTATGCACAGGAGTGCTATCAATTCCAGGCATTGCATTATAGTCTCTGCTATAAGTCTTGAAAGCAATGATCCCATGGGTGTCCCTTTGTTTTGTTGATATATTTGTCTGTCAAATTGAAGGCAAGTAGTTAGGTAGAGGTTGATAAGATCCATGATTCTGGGTATTTCTGTCTTGGTGTATTTGGTTATTTGGTCGAGTGTACTGTGGACTACTTTCATGGATTCTTTATTATTATTTAATGTATGGCATATCATACATAGACTAGCAATATATATTAATATTTCATTTAGATTAGTAAAACATAATAAAATAAAAATATTAAAAAGATCTATGTTTAAATACCAATGTCTAGGGTATCTAACCAATGAAGTGCAGCATCATTTATTATTTTTTAAAAAATCAGATATTGGACTGGTATATGCCCCCAGCTTACAGCCAGTCATGATGGGACATATTGTTTGACATGGGAACCTGCTGTCACACTGAGGGGAGAATACTATGCCCCAATCATATAGTGAGTCCTGGCAAATGCCGTGTGAAGTACAAATCCTATTCAGGATTGTCCACTGTCAATGTGGTAGTTCAAAGTCTGGCACCCTTTTTGTAGGGTCATGTATATGTCTTCCTATGTCTGAGCATTCCACAACTGATTGGGAATCAATATTAAAGATGTTGGGCAGATGTTGTGGGCTTCCTGGATTTAAGTCTTCCAGCTAATAAATGAGAAAGGTCGGCATGGTAGGTAGGAGTTGTTCATAATTTTCTGTATTCTCTCACTGGTGCATCTTGCCTTCATAAAGCTGGCAACGCTATATGGCTCAGAACAGGAAGTCAGCATATCTGACCAGAGTGGTTTTAATGCATCCACTTGTAATCCTCATGGTGTCGTTGAGTTTGGCATCTAGCTTACTAGCATGGCAGCTGTAAAACCATACAGGGGCACAGTATTCTGCTGCGGAGTAGACAAGTCCTTGTGCAGATGATCTGAGGGTGGCAGCTGAAGCCCCCCAATTAATTCTACATAATTTTTGAAGTATGTTGCTCCTAGTATTGATTTTTCGAGTTATATCTTATAGGAGAGAGTCTGGTCCAATGTTACTCCAAGGTACTTTGGATGGGTGTTATAAGGGAGTAAGCTGTTGTTTAAGTAGAGCTTAAGTAGAGATGTTGTTCTTAGTAGTCTCTCCAAACATGAAGTAGCAACAAGGGGAAGCCCAGACTAGAAACATTAGAGAAAGCCATTGTAGAAAGTATTAAAAATGTCTTAAAGGACAGAGGGAAGATCTGTTATAAAGGCAATCTATATACATCCAAAACTCTCCTGTTGGTTTGATTATTTGTAACCTTCAGCTGGGTGAAATAGTGCATCAGGGCAACAATTTTTGAATAAATATACCTCAAACGGGCTAACTTACAGAATGCATCCGAAATGTGGAATCCATAACACCCGTGGGATTGAAAATTGGCAAAATTGTGTCTGCTTCAGTGCTGCAATGGTCAGCAGCAGTCACATGTTCTTCATTTCAATGCTCCCTGATAGCTTCCTACAAGGAAAGTCTAGTGGGAAGCTGGCAGGAAGTCAGAAGTCACTCCTACTCTCACTGCCCTTTTTGCCCAACCATGGTCATTCTGTTTCTCAGTTTAGTAAGGAAATATCTCTGAACAGGTTACAGATTGTGTACTACTTACACATAAATGAAGCTTTAATTCATACTAACAAAGAGATTTTCAAAAATGCTTTAGACAGCCTCTCCTTTTTACATGAAAATGGTTGACTCAGCCTTCCATCCTCCCGGGGTAGGTAAATTGAGGACCCAAGATTGTTGGGGGCAATTAGCTGACCTTGTAAAAATGCTGCTTAGTAATAAGCAGGCATATACAATGGAATGAAGGCTATTGCTGAGCACATTGGGTTGTGTCCCAAAAATTGTAAGCCGCTCTAAGTCTTCGGAGAAGGGCGGCATATAAATGTAATTAAAATAAATAAATAAATAAAGAAGAGAAAGGAAGCACATTTAGAGTTGCAAGATTCTGTTACTACGGCTTTTTTTTTAAATAAAAGTAGCTTCATGTCCACATGGTCTCTCTTAGTGTGGTCTACTTGTGGCACTGACAGTAATGCAGGCTAGGGAAAAGAAATTAGCTGGCTCTGGGAACGAAGTGGAACAAACTCTGGATGGCAGACAGTATACCTACATTGAGAATCACTGAAGGTAATGGTTGGATGGCTGGAGAGAACTGCCAGAGAGTGTATGAATGACAAAAGGGAGAGGAGAGAATAGACTAATATTAGTTAATTGATTTGAGAGTAAGAAACATTGATGAAGGATTCTTCAGACATTTCTGCCCATCGTGTCTCTAAACAGAACTACAGAGAACATTGTCTCTAAACAGTACTTGAGTTCTGTGCATAGAACTCAAGCTGAAACATTTTTGAAAGTTACATAATACGTAACAGGACTGCTCATTTGACCAACAATTGGTATAGACCTTTTATTAAGACGGGGACATTTCAGCTCCTCCTTTCTAGTGAATGTTTCTATTGTCAGTATTTTAAGGATTCTTCCTCTATATTTTAGAGACACATCAGTTTAGTGGAAATAAGATACATTTGGCTAAATTTTAATCAACAGAGTATGTTATATATATAAGAATATGGTAGATGAGGAGTTTGCATCCATTGTTATATGCAAACCTCTCACGTGAATATTGAAGTTCAAAAACTTGTCATTTTCTGACATTGGGAATATATTACACTCTTAGTATACTTACAGACCAAAAAACTCTCCAGACCTAGACCAGTTATGTGATAGCTGTATACAACTAATTAGCGAAGAGCTAGATTTGAATGGGAGACCATACAAAAGTGTAGTAGCTGATGAAGGCAAACGATCGGAAGCACAAAAAATTAAGTCTTAAGAAAAACTGAAGCTACAGGAACATCAGGAGACCAGATGATCCAATGTGACTTAGGAAGAAGCAAAGACATACCAAAGTGTGCACACTAGTCCTCAGAGCAAATGGCACACAACAGTTCTTGGTGTTTGCAGTTATGAATCAACAAGATATTTCTACAAACCATACTCAAGAAACCAATTCTGCCAACAATCTTGTATAAATTCAGGCTTTGATGAAATGGAAATATAAATTAAGATGGTCCATTGAAATTGAGTTTGGTTTTAGAAGGGAATTTGATATATTTTCCGAAGTTATAGAAGTGGGCATATATTTTGGATTGTCATATTTTCAGCTAGCTGCTTTCTTTTTGTCAATCTCACAGTATTTGGGACAATAACCAATTTGAAGGCACTCTTTTAACTTTTATCTGTACTTTCTTTCCAATAAAATTATCTTTCTGGATCTTTTCAATTCTTTCTGTGCCTGGGGCATCAAAGTGTGTGGTTTTGTGTTTCTTTTCTTATGACAATAGTAGCAATAGCATTTAGACTTATATACCATTTCACAGTGCTTTTACAGCCCTCTCTAAGCAGTTTACAGAGTCAGCATATGCCAACAAACTGGGTCCTCATTTTACCCACCTCAGAAGGATGGTTAACCTTGAGCCTGGTGAGATTCGATCTGCCAAATTGCAGGCAACAGAAGTAGCCTGCAGTACTGCATTCTAACCATTGCACCACCATGGCTCTAGTAGTAGATATTGGGTTATAAAAATGAAAAAGCTGTTTCTATTTTTCTGGAAAAAGAAAGGAATAGGAATTGAATTTCATCTTCCTCAATGTGATTGCAGGAACCTCCGGGGTAGGTATGGCAAACTGAAGACACCTCCACAAAAGTGGAGCTGACAACTGAAGAAAGACCAAGGAATCAGTGAATAAACTAACTCCATAGAAGTCAGTCTGAATAAGGTAAGGATGGGAGATCGCCCACACATGCTCCAGTTGGTTGCTCCTTGTAAGGAGACCATAGGATATTAGTTTTGCACAGGTTTGAGCACCGAGAGATAACAAGATCACCCCCCTTACTCACAATCCAGCAGAGCCTTTTAAAAGACACTTCGTTTGGAACCTCACTTTCTACTCACTTTCAGAAATTGTCTATTAACCATTTTAAAGCTATTGAAGACCTTCAGAATGACAAATCTAAAAAGTCATCAAATACAAGCATGTTCTTGATACCAGTTAATACTGGTGCTTAGAATATGACACAAAACATCAGAAACCTTAAAGGAGATCTTTGAAGAATGGAGCCAGAAATTAGTAACTATGATGTCAACACTGTCAATTATGTCTGTTTTTATGTATATACAATGGCCAAAATATGTTATGAAGAATGACAGGTGTGGAAAAAATACTGGAAGTAGAATTACAAATGACAGGCCAGGATAATGATTTGGAAAAGGACACTTTACTGGATATACAAAAATAAAACTGGCTAAAGTTTTAAAAATTAAAAGGAAAATGATTAACCAAGAGAATGACCAGGAAAATGTTTTCTATTAGAGTTATAAAAATAGCTTTTAAAGTCTTGAAAATATCTGTGCAATGGGATAAATAAGAACTGAAGATAAATCAAATCCTACCACAATATTTGAATTAAATATTAGGACTGTTAGTAGTAAAAGAAAGGAATATAAAGTTTGCTTATTTGATAAAGTTAAATAAGACATGCTCTGCCAAAACGTTGTGGACTTTTTTGCTGACATCAGGATTAGAAAGTTGATATTTTATGGATTTGCTTATAAAGGATTGGGTATGGAATGAAGGCACCATGTTCAAGAAGGTTATTTGGTAACATCAAAAGTAAATAGGTAACTAAAACACTCCTTGCAGGATAGGTAGAAGCACACACCAGCATTTTCTCTGTAACATTCTGGCCCAGTTCTAAAGTTTCTAGTGATAACACTCTAAATATAAAAGTTCACAGCAATAATGTAGACTAAATGCAATACTATCAAGTCTGAGGCCTTGTCAGAAACAGAGTTGGCACAACAAGGTAGGTTAGACAAAAATACTCCTATTTCAGCTGTTACCTAATATTCAGGTGCACAAATGAGCTGGAGAATATTCTCAAGTATTAATCTGATTCATCAGGAGATACTCTATGAAAAACCTGTAGAATTCATTCTCTGAACTATAAGCACATCTCTCTTATTAAGTTCAATTTTAGAAAATATGGATATTAACTTTTTAAGAATTCCAGAGAAATACAAAAGCTTACCTATAAATGTATCCAATCAATTATAAAAATGTCTAATGAGATGGGATTATATTAGACAGATTTATCAAGAAAAGTTAGTGAATTACAAAAAATGCCTGGGAATACAGACTAGAAACATTCGCAATGCCCAAATCCTCACCGTAGTTGTCAACCTCTATATGAATCAATGGGTAACCTGCAATAGTATGAAAGCATTGTTTTGCATCATAGGAGAAATTTTGAAGCTGAGAAGTAATTTCTTTGCCTTAGATTTTTTTTTCTCCTTTCCTAATATCATTTCAATCTGAAATGCTAAGCATAATTTTATATTTTACAATTACCTATTAAGTCACCTCATTTGAGGTTTTTTGTTGGGCAGAGGGATTGTTAACTGGACACACATATAGAAATATACTGACATTTAAAAAGAAAATTAACAGTTAACTTGGCCATATGTTGCTATTATTATACTCATACAAGTGATCATTTCATCCTATCAAGAAAGTGGCAACATTTATAGTTGGTTAACCAGCTTACGATCACAGATCCATTAACACAAAAACTTAAATACTTAAAATATTTATAACATTGCACAAATGTCATACATATTAATTGAATGACTATTCTGTAATACAATAGGAAAGCATGCTGAAACAAAACACCTCAGCAGTATTTTAAAGCAGTAACCACCTAGCCAATTTCTGTATGTTCTGTAGTTTTTCTAATCCACTCTCCCTGTGGCTGAGCAAAATCGAATTGCCTCTCACATTTGCAGACAGCTCTGTGAAGGTGATAATAGAGCTGCTCCCTGCTGTCATGAGGCAGGAAATAGGAAAATGGCATATGGGGCTAGAAAGAAATAAAAAAAGAATCAAACAAGAACAAAAGAGATTTCAACAAAGGACAAACTATAACCCAATATGCTTTGCAAGTTAATCTCTTTTCATAAGGATTCTGCATAATCATTCATCTGCAAACTTACCCTAAAATGTGAATGGTTGCAAAGTTGTTAGGGAAATTTTTATTTTGGAGAATATGCAAAAAGTACCCTATTCCATCTCAAGAATGAACATTATGTATCTCTAGAGAAGGATTTAATCTATCTTGATCTGCTATTTCATTTTGAAAAGACTGAAGGTTTTACCAACCTAAATTGTATTTATAGTCTTGACCCTAAGATACAAATTGCATTGGATTTAATAGAAATGCTTACTATGTGGGAAAGGGTTTTTTTTAGTTTCTTTTTAACTTATCCATAAAGACCAGAGGGTTCTTCAAGAACGAAAGTGCAGAAAATAATTAAAGGAAATCAAAATTTTCTATAAAGCTCAAGCTAGCTATATTTAATTTAAGCAAAAAAGGGGAAAGATAATTCTCATACTCTGAAGAGATGGTTGAAATCACACATTTTCCAATTTTTTCCATGTAAAAGAATCCATAATATAAGATATGATTAAAAAAACATTAAAGAGGCACTTCCCCCACTTAATATAAACTAGCACATACCTTTCCTTTTACACTCTGAATGGGATCCACTACTACTGCCACAGCTCTTTCTGAAAGGGCCTCAAAACTCTGTTGAGTATTGATATCCACACCAGACAACCAACAGCCAAAACCAGGATGGCTGTGATACCAGCCAACAACCATCTCAGGTCTGGTAAAAAAGGAGGCATTGGGAAGATCAATTATTTGCAGCAGGACATATGAAAGGCAACAGTGTAATTTATATAAGAAAATACTAAGGTAAAAGAAAGCGCCAGTAGAAACATTTATATTTATGCTCACCACATTATAATAAAAACATGAAAATGTGGTGAAGAAGTGCTAGCATTAAGGGAGGTGTAGTAATAAGTGCAGCTCAGGCTCTCAGTTTTTCATCCTGATGCTACACCTCCCATCCAATTTTCATCCTTTCCACATTCTGGGAAATATCTCCTCTGAACACACTAGAGCCAAGTTGGCTTTTCACTGTGGAATATCTATTTCAAGCATGGACGATAGGATCAAATGACATCAAAAGATTGAATATCAATTAAACCAGAAGTAGAGATTTGCTCAAAAAGCAATTTGCACTGTTCTGTTTGGTGGTCAAGACTTTTGTTAACATTAATCCTTATAAGCTTTTATATCAGTATAAAAATTTCAGCACAAAGATGGCATCTGTTGAGACATTCCAAATGAAGTCCTGATTTTTAAAAAAATATTTGAATTTTTTTTTCAAATAATCTTTGTTGGGTATACAGAACAGTGGTTGAAAAGTTGGAAAGGGTGGTTAGTTGTCCCTTTTCCATTGTGGTAATACAGAAATTTAACATCTTATTGAATATTGTAATTTCTCCATACCCGAAGAAAAGCAGTGACGGGAATCTGAAAACACTTAGCTGGCTTTTGACAATATATTAAATCCATTATTAAATGTAAGCAATCCATTATATAAACCACCCAGAAGGAACAAGGTTATGTTTAAACACTAGTAAAAGATAGGGCAGGAAATCAAGAGGACTTGGCTGTTATTATAACATATTTTATAGTCAATAAAGAAAATCCTAACCTTCCAGTCTGTTTTAACATATCCAACATTTTGGCTTGAAACACAGGATCAACTGCCTCCACACTGACTCCCTGCATTTGGAAGCAGATTAACAAAGGCAATTTTAGGTAAACTTTCATGATCACTTCAGGACAGTAATAATATGATCTAATTAATGAAGAGAAATGTCAGAAATCACAAAAATATTTCTTTTAACAAACACATTTAATTCATTTGTATTCACTGCTCTTTTTTAGAAGTGCACAGCAATTTAAGCCTAGAAGATTCTATGAAGTGAGCTGTGGCTGCTTCGTCTAGCATCTACTTGGTCTACTTCATCTCCCACCATGTATCCAATCTAATCTTGCTTTGAGAGCAATTCAAAAAGTAAATCACCACTATTTATGGCCCTTAGCCAGTAGCTTTCCCATCAAAATCCAGCTTTTTAATTAATACCCCAAGTTTATAAATGTAGTATTTAAAATTTTTTAGAGATATACTTTAGAAGAAAAGAATGAGCTTCAGAAGTCGTCAAAAGCAGACTTAGTCTAGAATCTCTATGTGAGCACAAGAGGGCAAAGTCCGAGACCACCCCCCTTTATCTAGTCTCAATCAGATACAAACTGTCAGTCTGAGAAGATCCTGTGCATAGACTTGAACAATAAACAATTAATTGGAATCTTCAAGTATGGGCCTGATTGTTTGCACCTTTCATATTGTTTACCATAGACTTGCTTCATGCAAGTGACAGCATCTAGTTACAAAACAACATAGCTATTTATGACTGGAAAAGTTATATAGAACATAGAGCATCACATTATTTATAAGTTTGGATATATCCACTGCATGTATGAATATTTTCTTCAAAAAATTAAGCATGTTGGGGAGGAACATTTTTGAGGTACAATTATAACAGTATTATAGCGCATGTGCTAACTGAAAGAACTCACCGTTCCTGACTGTGGCATAGCAAACACATCAATCACTCTGACAGTGTAGTCATCAACAAATTCTCCAAGCATGAGTCCCATAACTTCCATGGGAACACCAGCTCGACCATGCTTCAACATCTGGAAAGATCAGAATTCTACTGAATAATATTTAAGGAACAGATGCTTGATTCTCTGGTGGTTTTTAAATTCCTTTTCTATTATATATTCACATTTTTAGAGCTATAAGGCCAAAAGCAACTTTCTCTGAAAACACTGTAGTATCACTTGTCTCACACAAAGATTCATAGCAAGCTATTATTCTGATAGCAAAGGACAATGGGCAGGCAAGAGAATGGATCCTATCTCAGAAGATGATGCCTTTAAAAAAGAGAAAAGAGTATTTTATAAAATATATGATCCCTCCAATGCCTATTAGTTCTGTTTGCATAAAACAATCTACAAAATCTATGCTCAAAATACCCTCATTGGAAAAAGAACCTACGAAGTGCACGACACAGAACAGCGAGACGCTGGTGGGGAAAAATATTTCTGCTTTTATAGCACAAGTGTCATCTCTGACCATAAAACTGCTCTTCTTTGATCAGTGTGCCAGCTATTGCCCAACAGACTAACTGTCATAATCAATGCCTTGCTAGCTTCCCATTTAGGATCATGCAATATATGCCATATAATGGGGCTTATAAAGATAGCACCATTTTACTTTGTATTCTATATTGTACCATATATAAAAACCATGAATAATTTGAATAAGTCACATTTAGAGGTTATGTGTAAAGCATCTGTAGGCATGGAACAGATAGCTGCCCATAGTAGTAAAATTAAAGCTACTTACCAGTATACCATCAACCACTTAAAATATACAGTGGAGAAAAAAATGAAGGACAAAGAACTTATAAGGAGTTCAATAACTGAATATACTCATTAAATGCTAAGTGTTGAACAATTTTTACTGGCCAGGAGGAAAAACTGAACGGAAGTAAGAATATGACAAACAATTGTATCAGAAAGTAGCGTTACTTAGATGTTGCTTGACCACATCACTCTCAGCATCCTTTGCCATTGCTGGGAGCTGTACTACTGCAACACCTGGAAAGCTGCTGGTTTCCCATTTCTCATACCTGATTTTTAAACATCTCCGAAAATGTAACTTTCAATATAAGACACAGCAAAAAAATCCTGCTTATAATATATTCAGTGCTTTGCACAATACTTAAAAAACACACAAATATTTACCTTTAGAAGTGCAAGTGAAGAAATGTAAACTTGCTCAGCTGTGTCAACTGCAGGTGCATCTGTAGGAGGTCCCTAGATAAAGAAACAACACTCTATAATATACACAACTCTATTTTATAAATAAAATGAGCTTCATCTAAAAAGACACTGCAGGAATACATTCTGTTCTATTAAATGCAGAATTTTGAAACAAAAATGGTAGTAAGCAATCCCAAACCCCTACTCTAATATAGAGGAGTTTCAACTTTTTCTTCCCTGACCATTTAAAAAGACTCATGTGAAGAATACTGTGGTTGTTCCCATCTATGTGAAACACTCAATATCCTCCCCTGCACATATGAAAAGAAGCTTAGTAAGATGCTGAACTATGAATTAGAAGACCTAATTTAACTCTGCATCTGTCATAAACTCCTAAGTGTTTTTCAGCAAGTCACTAGTTGGCTTCACACACTGAAATACCTCAGTGCCATAGTTTGATGAATAAGCATAATGGTTATTCCCATATATTAAGCAAAAACCTTACATGTCACATTGTATTTTAGCACAATACCTGAACCCTATCACTCTTAGTATTGGCCCGGCACCTATGAAGATTACACAGATCCTTCTCCCATTCATACAATGCCGATTACTATTTATACATCTCTCAATTCCAGCCAAATCTATTTGGTTGTGCAGCATTTATCTAGCCAGAATAATAATAATAAATTATACATACTGCTCTTTCTCCCTCTCCCTTTCCTTCTCACATACACACAATCTCCAATTAACTACATGTTTCTTACAGTGGTGTGAATATAAATGCTGCTAGGCTAGCATGATTAACTGGCACCAACACAAACACAATTTCCCTTTGCTTCATCAGTTTTTAGTTAAAGAGAACTTGGGAAAAGGCTACAGGAGCATTTTGCAGATCCATTGGTGCAGTGAGAGGAAAAAATGGACCTCCAATCCCTAGGCAGAAAAGCTGTGAACAAAATACTCTGCTCTTTGCTTTATGAGTAGCTAATAAAAAATTAGCACAATTGTCCCAGGTGTGAATGACGACCAAGGCCAAAATTATGTATTGTTCAAGTGCAGAATGCCATCTACAGCATTGCAAAATTAAAATTATGCAATGACTATGAATAATGACATAGTAGTACAAAACGATCTTTTAATTGTGATTTGTGACCAAGGATAACTTCACCAAAACCCACCATCCACAAATATATGCTGATGATCAAGCATTCAATAAGCATTTCTACTTAACACTATACTAGTTTGCTTCATTATATTTAAAAATTATTTAAATATAATGAAGATCTACTTAGCCCTAAAATATCAATATGTGAATTTTCAGAGATGGATATTTACAGGAGATTCAAATAGTACAGCCCACAATTCAGAAACCCTGCTTTTAATGCCCGAAAATGACCTCACTCTAAATATTACAAATGAGAGAGTAGATCATGGCAACAGCTGTACAATGAAACAGAAGTTTCCTGATAGCCATTATGAAAATTGCCATTGTCTCCTGAAAATTTAATGGTAAAGCACCATTAATAGAGAGCATGGGTAATATTTAAAACCATTAAGAATGTTTTATAAGAAAGGACTATATTAGAAAATATAAAATTTAGTGGCAGAAAATTTGCTAACGAAGTTTCAGCAATTTTGATCTCTCCACATTATTGCTCACAACTCTGGAATACTCAGTTCTGTTTTCTCCTTTTATACACAATCATCATTTTCAATTAATTTCTGAAAAACAGCAGTATTACTGTTAAATAATCTGGATTTGTCACACAATTGGTCCTTAATATATTGCTGTACTATTTTCAATAATACTAAGTACAGAGTGCAACTTTTAATACTTCATTCTGCTAATACCAGTTTTTGAACTATTATGTTATTTTGTGTATTTGCTTAGAGAAGATGTTTTTCCCTATGGGTTTTTAAATATTACTGCTTTGCCAACACTGATGTCAACAAAATTAATTAATTTAACCACTAGTTGTTAGTACACAACTATGTGTTTATTACCTCTTCAATCTTCCAAAATTTCCTAAACAAAATTTCCTAACATGCTCTACTACACCATATACTATATTCAACTAATTGATTTAAAATCATATACCAAATATTATGATTAATAAGGAAAAACTAGATAGTTTCATTTGATATAAGCCAAGAGCCATTTGGTCAACACGACTTCTCATTCTACTTATAGTGCTTAATCTTGAGGGTTCCTCAATCATTACTGTAGAATAGATCTAGTGTTCAGGACATAATAATGGCAAATGAATCAATTCCATTGGATGTTGCCATTCCACTGGTATATGTTTCTCAGATACAACTGAGAACCGATTCTTTTACCCTAGGCTTGCTTTCTTTAGCTAGTCTTACATGTGCCAATTCAGCCATAGAGCCTACTTGCATATTAATTTGAAAATATGCTGTATTGTATAAGAGTGCATAAATTGCTCTCCCTATCATAGGGACACTTTTTTTCTGAATATTACTGTTTCAGAATGAATACTTTCAGAGCAACAACATAAATTTGATTCATTTATGCTACTGTTTTGAAGCAAAATTCTGGATATCTATTTAAACAAAACTGTATTTTAAATCTTCAGTCATGTAAATTGTTTATAGTTACCATCCTAAGTACAAAAGTAAATAATTTTTACTTTTGTAATAATTACTACAGTAATTAACAGCAAATTATTTTTAAAAGACTAGAAGAAACACACAGATATTGATCCACCAAATTAGAATTAAGAATGATGGCCAGAAAATACTGTCTGTAGATAGCAAAACACAATGGGCACCCTTAGTTCCACAGAATGATGGATTATTTTACACTCTTCTGTACCTATGTATAAGCTCACTGATATCCAAGATGGCACATCTGTACACCACAAGTTGTAGGAGATTCTTCTGTTTTCTCCTCTATCTTCCCTTCCCGTTTACCACTGGGCAACATTAATGAAGATGCACAGCGCTTGTATATTAAATTGTTAAGATTATACATCAAACCACATCTGCCTGTCACTTTCTATTCCAACCAGTGATCTACAAAGGTGATGAAAAGTAAATATACTTTTCGCTGATATACCAGATGCATCAGAATCCCCAGAGAATCAATGTGCTAACATCATCACCAAAGACTAAAACCGAAGCAAGTCTTTAAATTTGGTCGTTTACTTACAACTAAAGTAAGCCACAAAAATAAAATAACACAACTTTATGGCTTTTAGAAGTTCTTTTGTATCCAGTGCATACAAAAACAAGTGAAGAAAATCATTCCTGATTATACTTTTAAAGAAAAGAAACAGATGCTTCTTTCTGACTAAACTGTCTACCAAGTGTTAGACAGTGAACTGACCTGCCTGCAGGGCAATCGCATCAGCTGTAAGCTGCATCAATCATTTCTTTTAGCCATTCCTTATTAGCTAATGCAGAATTTAAGGTAGTTTTTCACAATTAATTTTTTTTTTTGCATTTTAAAATACATATACAATGTTTCTAAAAATCTAATAGAAGAATGATCAAGACAATCAATCCAGTGAGGTTAAAAATGAGGCATTACTTTTCTTCATGAGCATTCAAATATAATCCAATCCGAATATAAAAGCTGTGACTTTTCCTTGGGCAGCCCTTGTTGACTAAGTGTTAAAAAAGGCATTTGCCATTCTAACAGCATAAAACTAACGCCTTAAAGTGTTATCTACTCAGGCCTTTTAGCAAATTTGTTAACACTTTTAGGTATATTACTCCACCTTTCTCTTAGTGTGAACTGGTATCAATTATTTAGCCAGTTTTATTATGTTATTAGAATACCTGCTGATTTATCATGAATCAAAGTGTCATTTTAGAGCACTGCCCTTTACGTCACCATACATTTCTTTAAATGTAAATGATGGAAAATAAATAAAGCCACGGCTACAAAAAGAACCACAGACCTAGAAAATCACTAAAAGCTCCTGCTGAATAATCTTCCCCATTTAACCATGCTACAGTTTTTAAATGTGGAAAAATGGTCCACTTCTTAAAAATGTCATTATAAAGGATACCTCTGTACCTAAATTATTAGATAGCTACATCCAACATTATTTCCATCCGTTCTCTTTAGTTAAAACCCCTTTAAAATATAAACACAACAAAACAGACATAAGCAAATGTACAACTATCCAACACTGTCATGTTTATTCTTACCCAATAAAATAAAAATAGGAACCTTTTAATACATAATTTTGTGAGTATTAAACAACTAGTGTGAAAAACAAGATGCATGTAAACTACTTCTACTGCCTCTGCCTCAATGACTAGCTGAGACAACCTGTTATAGGAGGTGTTAATTGGCAATAGGAGTGCAAGTCAGAAGCATGTTCCCCATCGTCCTAACCCAGCAAGGCTAGGTCATTAAAGTGGAAATGAATTCTTTCATGCTGACTTAACTCTTGGAGTACAGATTTTCAGCTGTTACACCTACAGACAATTGAGTATGTGTGCTACTTCAGATGGCACAAAAAGAGGCATTTTCCTCTTAAAAATAATTGTATTATGTGTACAGTTTATTATGCACTATATACCAGAAGTGATCTGTGAATGATCTAATGGTTAATGCACACATGACTACATGGAGACGTACGAGTAATCAAGTGTGCAAGTATTCTGAAATGCACAACAGCCTGCAGACTTACAATAGAAGTCTGGGACAAATGATTTTCTTTAACAAAGGAAATGGTAACATGTTATTGCAATTGTGCCTAATTGTATCAGAAGTTACAAATATCTTTAAGATATTAGGCACAATTGACAAGAAGTCTTAGGAATAGAACAGCACAGAAACAGAATGAAGTACATAACTAAGTAACTTTATATTTTTACTATTAGGTCATCTAAGAATTGTAGTAACATATATAGCATAGAACACAACATCTAAACACCACCATTTTGACAGCTTTTGAGTGAAGAAGTAGTTGTAGGCCAAATAAGAGGCTTAAACTTCTGCTCCACTATAAAGTTCATCAAGCAAGCTTCAGCCACTTATATAACCTTTTCCATAACTCTTGATATGTAGGAAAACCCTTTAGTACCCCTTAACTGTGGACTTGCTTAACAACTGTCATGCTTACTTAATGACCTTGTTTTATGATTCACTCAACTTCCACTTCCAGATTCTCATGTTGAGCAGTGACTCTATTTTTAATCAATATACAGGTAGTCCTCAACTTATAACTGGTCACTTAGCAATCCCTTAACATTATGACAGGCCTCAGACTCAAATTCAAATTTCTGACAACCCCGCCACCCACCCACCCCGGTCATCTGGCCACATTTTGGGTATTCGTCAACTCAATGGCAGCCATTTGGTGTGTCTTGCAATCATTGCAATTTACAATGATTTCACTGGAAACCAGTGTTTACTTTCAGTTTTCAGAGGGAAAAAATGTTCCATAGCAAATAGTGGGCTTGCTTAATGATCTCTGTGTTTGCTTAATGACCATACCAAAAAGGGTCATAAAACTGGGCACAGTCATGTGATGGGCCGCTTAATGACCATCACAAATTATGACCAAAATTGTAGACTCAATGCTGCTCTACTTTATGAAAGGTAATATAAAGGTGAGTTAACCTTTTACACTTCCATCTTATTCAGCAACAATCAACTCCAGTGCAGCCATAACAGATATCATAATTCATTACAAACACCTGTCGTCTTTGCACAAAACATTTTTAATTGTGCCCATTACAAACTTGTTATTACTTTTTCATTGCAGGGACTACTACTGTTGCAAATTTCATCAATTTGTCTCAGTCAGACAGCTATGTATTTACATATATTTAAAATAGCATGGCTTAAAAATCATTGTATCAACCTGTATGACATTTTGTACATATCACCTTCCCATCACCCTGCCTGCCAATTTCATTCTAGACTTCGAGAAAGCAAAGGGAATTTAGACATTTATGTTCCTTCTATATTAGGTTATAGAATAATAAAGATCACTTTTCCAATTTACATTTCTGATCCTGGCAATGATCCAGAATATCTATGTCCAGACCATTCCAGAATATGTTGGATTACTTCTTGAACATTAAATTGGGCCCACAGATTATACTAGATAATATCTGCACTCTACTAAGTAACAAACCATAAAAGAATCTACTTTATTAAATGTAGTGAGAAACTGTGTAGATAATTAAATAATGTTATAACAGTCAATAAGCACTTGTGAAAGAAATCACAATGGAAGAAGCGAAGACAATACAGGAACCAAATATCTTTTTTATAGGAAGGTACTATAAGATTTCTTTCTTAGGTACAGTAGAAATTATTTTCCATCCTTGAGGTTATCAGAACGTTAAAAACAGAACAGCTACAGACAGTTACAATGCTTTAAAGAGCTTACGATCAAGGGAAAGGATGTGGAATATTGATTATATCCGTGTTTTGGATTTTATGACTTAAAATAATGTAAATAATACTCTATATGAATTATTTGAGAGAAAATGAATGACTTAAGAGAGCAGCAGTCAGAAGGAAGAGTCAATGTTTAAAAAGTAGAATTGCAAACAGGTTGATATGGTGACTCCTCTGAGCAAAGCCACGTTGAAAGCTATATTTTTTGGAAAGGAAAAAAAATGCTGCAAGTAGTTGCCTATGCCTCATTGTCGGATTATTTCAATATTTATACAGATTTCTATTATTTTTATTTTGGGGGGAAACTTTAAAGACATTTAAACTCAGTTATATTACTGAAGAAGTTAAATTCAATAGTAAAGCACTTAAGGATGATAGGGATTCAGTCCACATTTGTCAAGCAGAAGACATTCTTTCCTGTCTTCAAAGGAGGATTTGTAGTGCATAGGATAGCCCAATATGCTTAGCCCAATACATAAAAAATGTGTAAGCTAGAAGCAAGTTTCCTTCTTCTTCTTTTCTTTCTCCTTTTTAAGAGCAAGACTGGACTTCATATTTTCAAATTTTACTTAAAGAGCAGAACAGGAAAAAGACAGTCTCAGCATAATAAGAGCAATATAAAAAGTCTCCTCATCTTGCTTTTTTTTCCCCACAAGAAACTATTTAGGGAAAAAGGTGGACCAATATTATTTAACGTACGTTTTTTATTCTATCTTTTAAATCTGACTGATCATATTTATTATTTTTACAGCTTTAGAAATGTCATTACAGTTAAATAAAAATACAAAAATTATCTGTAGGCAGATAAATGGCAAAGCAAAAGATATTACAATAATTCCTAATACATCAGTCTACTGAAATATTAAACTTCATAAAGCTTTCAAAGGAGAGGCCTAAGGCAGTATCTGAAAGCAACCTTACTATATTGATCTTGTAACATTAAAAGAAAAAGTCCTTACATTTAGAACTTTTAAAAAGCATTACATAATCCAAAATGAAATTAGATTACAGGGTTAAGATCTACATATATTAGACCAGTAGTAGATTCAACAAGATTTTTAGATCAGTGGCAGGTCTTTTAAGTGCTACAGGTTTTATCAATTCTACAGCATCAAGCAGTGCAGCTCTTGAAACCTTTCAAAGTGACAGTTTTCAAGTGCCATGTACAATGCCCTAATCTGGAAGTGTCCCAACCAACCCATCTGATCAACAATTTCACAGATGGAAGCACTTGATGGCTAATTGGCAAGCCGATTATTCAAACAAAATAGCTATTTGCAATTCTTGCTTCTTTATTTCCAGTAGAAGTGCTAACACGGCTAAGAGACAGGTCACCCCTCCTCCATGCTCATTTTTAAAATAAAAGATCTACCTTTCTAGCTATTCCCCCTGGGTACCATTTAAAGCACTGAACTGAAGTTGCACTAAGCAAATATGACAAGATACAGTGTTCTGTAACGAAGGACAGACTTTTTAGCGTTTCAGTTACTCTTTTTGAGGGCTGTATACAGTGTTACTCTGGGTTATTTACCCACCCACGTCATCATGTCACCAGCTGTCAGTGCTATTGTGCACTCGAAATGACATTTTAAAATTCAGAAGAGGAAATGCAGCAAGAACTCTTAATTTAAATTTACCAGATAACATGGGTGAATTCTGAACCGTTGCTGAGAACACTGCAATTATATAGCTATGTCCTATATCTCACATGCCTTGTGTACATTACGGATACCAGCAAATGTAAGAACAAGAGAATGGTTCTAATACTGCTCATTATAAAGGTTATGAACAAGCATGCATACCTACATCTGCTATTTGGGAAGTGAGAATTATTTGCTCTTCTGCATGTTTGTTACAAAAAAAACCAGTGCAGAATACTGTGTATGTATTACAACTTTAACTTTAAAAAAATACAATTCATGAAAACATTTTTAGCTCTTGAAAAATTCAGCCATATCCTACCTTCTTTAATATATATTTCTGTTTCAGAAAAAGTGCAATCAACTACTTTAAAAGACAATTAACCCTTTTCTCCAGGAGGTAACAGTCACATTCAAATGTAGTGTCCAATCCAAAATCAATGTTCTGGAAACTTAGTTGGAAGCAAACTATGAATTCAACAAACCCTGGCTTATTATAGGCGAGTATTTTTTCGGGCACAGAAAAGAGAGATATGGGGGTGCTCACTTCTAAAGCTTGAATGCACAGGTCTTCAACTGATAATCAAAAATATATAGTGGGTCATAGCCAGGAGCAGCAAAACTATATCCACAGTTAGTCTAAATCCAAAGGGTATCACAAAAATATCCAGGTTGTCTCAAAAACATGTGACAGGTCAGATTTTGACTTCTATATGCTTTCTTGAAACAGACAGGTAGGGCAGAAAATGGTACTATTAACATGTTCAGATCTTTTGTCAATCTTCTATACTGCAGCAGTTTCTTTTAGTTCACACAATTGTTTTGTTTTCTTGCAACAATAGGAATTCTTTGCTAAAGAAAGTAAACTGTTTTCAAAAACTGAGGAAATTTCAAAAGTGTATGCTGGATGTTGGAATGGTTTATCTAGACTTTTGTCATAATTATGCAATTTTACATAATATGCAAAATTTTAGATAAGCTGCTTTTAAATTTAGAAATATATATAAAAATTTCAATTCAAGTCAGTCATGGGCATACGAATCTCATTCTCATCTTTAAGATGGACATGCATTCAATCATTATGTATAATTATGGTAAAATATATAGTTTATAACCAACTAACCTATATTCTACTTAAATCTTAACACATCTTAACACATCACACATATAGAAGTTTATCCAACATAATGTGCATTACTTTTCATGAAGAAAAATTTTAAACATTATAAATATTTTATCACCAGTATTTACTGTATTCTAAACTGTATGGGTAAACAGGGAACAATACATACAATGCTCACGTTAAAATGCTCTGGGAGATAAAGCCATTAACACATTTTACCTTCAAAAGTAAAGCAAGTATTTGAATGAGAATTTGTTATACAGTAATAGAAAACAATTCATATGTAACCAATGAGGCCTATCTTTTTAACCCAAAGGAATCTTTTTAAAACATAGGAAGACTATGTATCATTGGTAGTTCTGTGAGGTCCCAGGGATAGCTGGCATGCATAATTACGACTGCAACTTTCAAACTGCTGAAATCCTACCAATTACAACAGTCACATGTCTAAATCTAATCTTGAGATAAAAAGTAAAAAGTTCAGCTCAATTCTTGATGATTGCATCCATGCCGTTTTTCTTGGCAGAATTGCATAGATGGTTTTCCTAGGCATCTGGATTTTTTTTTCTCTTCAAAATCCCAGTTGAACCGAGAGCCCGGGATTGTGGTCCATTATAGAAATGCTAACCAGACCAACTCTGCTCACCTTCCAACTACTAAGTAGCACCTTCCAACTTTACCTACTAAGGTACAAAAATCCTCCAAGAAATCTATGAATTAACAATCCTGTACAGTCCTGTAAGTGATGATGGAGTCCAAATCCAAGCATGGATATACTGTAAGTAAAAGAGACTCAAAATCTATTTTCACATGTAAATTGTAATTTATTATTACAATATTCATGATATGGACTCTTACAACAGTGGCATTTGTTTGCGCATCTATCTCCGCTTACAGAAAAATTGTGTCATTTCCCTCAATTTCTCCTTCCTCTTGCGGCTCTCCATACTACATGCCACCACCATTTCCCTGTTGAATCCTCTGATTGTCCAGAATAGTTTTTAGAAGGCAGTGGGATACAGAAACAATTGGTGACAGTCATTTTATTTTGCTGTTAGGCCATTAACAAGCAGAAATGCATCAGAATTTCATGGTTTTCGAAAGGACTTCTATTCAGCTTTTAGTCTAAAAAATACCTTCAACATGCTGTAAGCAGGATTTTTCTCCCATGTTATCAAAGACTTGTTTCTACAGTTGTTCAATTGTATTTCAGATACTTCCATGCATATATATTAATATTCTACATGTATTATTAATATTCTATATGAAAGAAAATACTGCATATTGCACCCCTGTGGTGTTTATGCTCATGGAAAGACTTGATTTTAGTGGATGCCTAAACTAACTGAAGCTGGAAGAGACCCTTCTCTTATTGTCTGTAAACCCCAAATCTGTCCTCAAATGTTTGAGAAACTCCAGACCAGCATGAGACATAGCATGGATGGAAACACTCAACAAAATTCTTTACTTTTCTTTGAAAAGATTTAATGCTTTGCAGTAAGTGGAATGGCAGTCCAGTATCCATTCAATCAGAGGCTCCAGGCAACCAGTATTCAGTCTTCCATGTTTAGATACAAGTTGCCTTTAGATTTCTGCCCTCCTGGACAAATTGGACTAGCTTCACATCTTGGGCAATCCACCTTAGAAAAAGGTGTCAGTCATAATGAGAGAGATTACTTTAATGATGCTGTCATTACTTAATCAAAGGAGGCTGATAGCTACCAATTTTCTAGCTTATTTTAAAAATATGTTGACTTATTTATCACAAAGCTGCACTATCAAAATAGATCCCCATAGGAGACAAAAAACAACAGAGTTGAGGCTTTCCCCCTAGTATTTGTCTTGCATGATTGCAGAGTCTACTTATTATTTGTGTCACCTTGTTCTTAGAAGAAAGCTATCAGTACATGATGCAACAAGATCTTATGCAGAGTGGTGTGCTGATTAGGACTGAACTGGAAGTGACTGGCCCAAGGATACACATCTGGCTTTCATGCCTAAGAGAGGACTTGGGTTTCCTCACTCCTAGTCTAGCACCTTAACCATTACACCATGCTGCATTGCAAGAACAAAGTAACAGTTAATATATTAAATTCAGCATGTGTCTCTTTTCCTAATTTTCTGACGAAGAAAAACTTCAGTAATTATGAATCTCTTATTGTGTTAAAGAATGAGGCTCAGGAGAAGTGTTCCAATTGCATAGTGTTAAAAATGTATTTTTAAACAGTATTCACTGAGAAGCACCTGGGCGAAAGTGCAAAATGCGAATACTTGCTATAAAATTTAAAAAGAAAAGCTCTGCTTTGGGTAATACACTATACTCTTGATTAGTTGTACAATCACTGTCCCAAAGTAAATACCTAACTGAATAGCAAAATGCTAAAAATTCAATGAAATATCTGTATCCTAATTAAAGCAGAAAGTCTATAATGGAAAGTATGGAGAGATATACACTCAGCTTACAGTATGAAGTCAAAAGGAATAGTTTTACATCTAGCTCCGTGGCCATTAGGTAGCCAAAAGAATACTTTCACTTGTAAAGTTTGCTCATGCATTAAAATCGTCAGAAGTGCATTGATAGTTCTGAATATCAGAAATATATTATGCATTTGCAAAACAGCAAGCCTTCTCTGTGGTGGCACTTTTACTTTGGAATGTCTTCACAAGAGACAGATGATTTGCTTTCCTTTCAGCATCATATCTGAGCATTGCTGAGGCATTTTACATTTACATTAAAAAAATACACCAAAGTATTCATTAGATTACTTGTTGGCTGAATAGTTCTGATAATTTTTTCTTACAATTTTATTACTGCTGTAGATCATATTTTAAAATACGCAAACTATAAGACCGATTTATAAATTTAAAAATGACAGTAAGTAATCTGTCTAACACTAATAAAATCAATGTTGCTATTTGATATCATTTATCTGTTTTGAAACCAGTGGGTACCACGAACATCTTTCTCAACTACTGTTGACATGGGTAAGTCAATAACATGATTGAAATTGTCATTCCTATAAAGATGAGAAAGATTAATCTGGATGACAAGAGTGAAAAGATGGTGTATTCCATAGCTGGATCCAATGGTGTGATTATGTTCTATGGCTGATATTCTTCTATTGGAGGATTTTTAATCTCCTGTGGGAGGATCTCGAGAGCTGGATGACACTTGGGAGCAGATCTGAGATCTCACTTTGAGGTGATGGAGCAGAAGTGACAGTCCTGTTGCAGCGGCATGAGTACACAAAAAGGTTTGAGAATAACATCTGCTAACTAATTATGGATTTTGTTTATAAAATTATGTGAAATTTTCCAATACCTGATGGATCACAATATATAATAATATATGACAAATCAAAAGATCTTGCTTCTTAATAAAAGTGATCAAATATAAGTTCTGTTTGGAAAATTAAAGTTGGGGTCAAACTTTGAGGTGAAGGAGGACACTGCAATGTTTTGTTGCAGCAAATGTGCAGGTACTCTTCTACAATGAGACAAATAATATATCAAAAACACATGCTTACTTTTCTACACTTACTATACATACAATTTCTGGAATTGTAATTCTGTAATTCCTCAAATGGTTATTTTTCCAGGGAGGGGCAAGACTTAAATTTGTAATTTAAATTCAGAAAAGGTTACCGATAATCTGGATACTAACCTGTCCTAGGCCAGGCATTCCTCCTCCAAGTCGTAGAAGTCGATCCATATTTCCTAAAGAAACAAACAGATAGCATACCTAGGTTCCAATGTGTTTACCAAACTGTTCTCCATAAAATTCACCTTCAGTCACTCATTATGTCAAAAATATTGGTCGTAATTACAACACAACATCAGACTTCCTGTTAATTAACACCACATATTAATTCAAGAAGCTGTCTTCCATACTAATTAACAACTGCACTTTAAGTGTACTGATTTTGGGTTATCCCCAGTTTTAAAAAAGATAAGCTTTTTTGTTTAACTCCCTTTTTTATTGCAAAATTCATTTATTTCCTCCTCTGATCCCACCTACCCCCAAAAAGCATCTGCACAGCAAACCAAAGAAAACTCAACACCAGCAGATTAATTTCCTTCAATTCATCCAGAACACATCAATATAAAAATAATTCAAAAGTGAAGATTTTTAACATCCTCATTAGTAAGTTCTGTGCTAATTAACTTACAGCTTGTCAGTTAGCATCAAAACTGCATGTGAAAGACACTGAACAGATTAGATTTCTGAATTAGCATCAAAAGCTTTTTTAATGAACTCATTACACCAAAAGAACACCATAAAGTAAACATTAAATGCCTTTAGTTAAAATATTAAGGGCTACATAGTTGTTGTATATATCATTAAATATGAAATACTGTGGAAAGAAAATGAATCTCATTGCTGTTTGTTATATTGCTTTAATAGTAAAATATTTAACATGCAACATGGTAATATGACTAGAAACATTTTTAATACTATTAGCATGTCACAAAGTGCCGACTCTGGATGAATAAAAACATCTAGTATTCCTCACTAAGACTGTGCAAATGATTTAAAGGAGCATTTCATTCAACTTGTTTGAACAGCCCAAGTCTCCACCATTGTCCATATTGGCTAGAATTGCTTGGAGCAGTAGTTTACCAACATCTGGCTGGTCCTGGTGACCTGGACTGCGAGTTAGATTGAATACAGTATTTAAGAGAGCTATCCAAAACCTTTAGGAGATGCTTCTGAAACAACAGGACAGAGGCTGCTCTGCATGCACATGCAAGCAGAGACAGCTTGGAACAGCTTCCAAGGCAAAAGATGAAGCTGCTGCTAAGAATTAATAAGTGCTTTTCATGAACTTTAATGCAGTAAGCAAGATGGCCTGAAGTTATAGGTTAATATCTATTTCTATCTGCATGCTGCTCTTTGTGTCTCTTGTCTTATCACATTATGACTAACTGTAGCCAGACAAAAGCAAAAACTTAAAAATACTAAAGGTTTCCCTAAAGATTAAAAAAACTATTTAGAATTATAATCATGCCCACAGGGCACAATCCAAAAGAATTCTCATTACTTTTAATTAAAGTTAATTATCTCAGATCATCAAGGATCTAATTAATACAATGTGAATATTTCGGTAAAGATCAATCAATAAAAGTTAATTTTTATTCATAACACATCAGCTGAACTGAGACCGAACACACAAATAGTTCCACGGCCCATCAAATATCCTCGATGCTAGAATGACATTTTTGAGCAATTTAAAGTAGAACTATCATGACTATCTAAGGAAACAAGTTCATGTACTTAATTTTACACTGTACTCACCTGGTTTTCAGCTTTTTTTCTACAATGTTTTCCAGTATTTAGTGGAGTCTCCAAGTTTAGATGCAAAGTGAAGCTCTACTAAACACAAGTAACAATTAATCAAGATATCTTTCAAAAAACCTTTATTTTATATCCTGAAACATCAATTCTAAGCAAACTTTTACAGTATAAGAATGTTCTATTAAAAAGACAACCCAACCTATATAGGTAGTCCTCAACTTACAACAGTTCACTTAGTGACTGTTTGAAGCAAAACGGCATCATAAGTGACTTTTGATCATTTTTCACACTTATGACCATTGCAGCATTCCCTGGTCATGTGATTTACATTTGGATGCTTGACAACGGGTTCACATTTATGACAGTTGCAATGTCCCAAGGTAATGTGATCATCTTTTGCAACCTTCTAACAAGGAAAGACAATGGGAAAGCCAGACTCATGTAACAACGGTGTTATTAATTGAACAACTTCAGTGATTCACTTAACAACAGAAATTTTGGGCACAATTGTGGTCGTGAGTTGAGGACCACCTGTTTTAATTTTCTATCTACTTCACAAAGTATCAGGCTGATCTATCTTTAATCGCATACTTCTTCCTTCCCCCGCTGCAAAGAGAAGATATTCTACTATTTATATGTTAAATATGGGTTTTGGCCAAACCCCAATTATTTAAGGTAACTGCACTGTTCTGGGTTCATGTGACCACCATTTGTAACCTTCCCAGCCGACTTCTGACAGCTAAGTTAATGGGGAAGCCAGATTCACTTAATGACATGATTTGTTTAACAACTGTGGCAAACAAATTGTAAAATGGGACAAAACTCACTTAACAACTGCCTTGTTTAGTAACAGAAATTTTGGGCTCAATTGTGGTGGTAAGTTGAAGACTACCTGTACAAGTTTTCCCAAAAACAAAAAACACTCCCTCTCTCCAAAAGAAAAATGGGGAGTGGGATTTTTACGATTACTTCTCCAATCTCTGTAACATTAGAGAACTGGAAGGAAATATTGGAAATATTCTCCCTGCTTGGGAGAAGGTGGCTAGGAAGCAGGTCTTTTGGTGCCAGTTCTCTTGTGTATAAAAAGATCTGCTTCCGCCCAGAGGTTCAGCTGTACCGCAAGAGTGCCACTCGCCGTGATGCTTCCCCCACAGTAGAGCTGCTCCCATCTTAGGCCTGCAAGATTTAAGCCTCAGGGAATTATTTAACTGTACATCCAGCAATCAACTGTATACCACTGAGATGCACCTAGACATCACAAACCCAGCAGTCTTATCAATTGATTGCTGGACACACATATAAAATAAAATAATAAAATAAAACAAAGCTACTTGGCAGCACTGTTGGCAGAACTAGCAGCCTTGTAAGGAAGCCATAGTGAAACTACCTACAGCTTCCCGGCAGCATTGCCAGCAACCCTACATGGAAATCACAAGTAGCTCCACCATGCCTCTGCCTGCAGAAGAGCAGCTGGTAGCCCCATGATGGAGCTACTCTTTCACTGGCACCCATGGGCATAGCTCTACTTAGAAATGCCTCTTTCATTCCACTTCCCTTCCCTTGTTAGAAGGTAAATGACTCTTTAGTGTCTTCCATTTTGCTGGGGAAATGGAAGAGCTGGTGCTGAAAAGAGCTTTCCTTCTTTTTTCCCACTGAGACATGGAGGGAAGAGAAGTGGCTCCTTTTCTGCCAATTCTCCAAATCCCACGGAATGATCACTCCATGTGATTGCAGAACTGACAGCTGTAGACCCATCCAAGACTCAACTAAAAGTTTAATTTGGTTTTTAAATCAATGGTCTTGTGAACCTGGAGGGAGGTTTGTGATTAAATAGAAATTATCTGAAATTACATTTCTTTTTATCATAAAATGTTGATAAAATTCTGTTTTGTGCATATTAGACATGTTAGACAAATTTAATAAGGGCAATGCATACGTGGGTTTCTATGGAGAGTCTCAACCATCCACGTCATGGGTTGTCCCAAAGGTGCTTTTCAAAAGGCAGCTGCATTTTCTTGGTTTTTTTTTCCTTAAGAAACATTTTGCTTCCATTCCCACCATTCAGTCAGAACTGAAAAACTTCTTGGATGAGAAGTGAAACGTTTTTAAGAGAAAAAAATCAAGAAAGTCCAGTTGCCTTTTGAAAAGCACCTTTGAGAGAAATGTAGGTTATTGCTAGAGATGCAATTGTAAATTTGAAGTATTAACACATATATTGGTACTTGTCCTTGTGCCAGAGTTTGGGCTGAAATATCAGTATTGTTAACATAATATTGGAACAACCATTTGCTGCTTAAATATACTTTGTTCTGTTTAGTTATATTCACAGCATTCAGAGTCATCAAAAATTCTGGGTTTTTCATGCATGGGGGATAGTCAAAAAGTATTATTATACAATACTGAAAGGAGAAATCTATTCCTAACTGCAGCAACAGACTGTTCAAATCTACAAACCATTTGCATTAAATTTCTCAAGACAGGCTTTATAAGCAGACTTTTAAAAATTGTTTTGTGCAGGTCCTGCTTTCTTTTCTACCCCACTTCCCCCAACAAGATAGTTAGTTTCAGGTTAAGAAAATAATATATGTTTTTCTCTTTTCTTCCTAATTAGTTTAATGCAATAAAATATCTTAAAGGCAGAATGCAGAAATATATGATGATGCTGAAGAAGACGTGCTATTTCATCTTGGAGTTAGGTCTCTTAATACATACTATGGATCAAACTTAAATAAACTTTTTTAAAAAAAATCTCAGACTATCATATTATAGAGCCTAAAAAAGAAAATAATTTCAATTTGGCGCATAAAGTTAGAGTTGTTTATTTAAGAAACACATGCTATCCTATGTATTGATAGGTGGAAAAGTCAATCAAGCTGTCTCTAAAATATAAGCTGAACTAACTGGGCAAGTTCCATTCTTATCAAAGTCAAGTTTATAAATTAAAATCAACATATTAAAACTACTAAGAGATTTGTTTTGTGAATTATTGAGGACTGAGTTCCCAAACATGGAAGAACAGTTGCCAAAAGAAACACTAAGTATTAGCATTCTATCCTCCATTTAATTACCAGATATAAATGGATATAGTGCTCAATACATTGGCTTAATGTTCTATTTGAAGCCAGATAGATGTGTTCACTTAGGAAACGAGGCTAAAAACAAAGCAGGGCTTCATGAGACATAAAATAAATGAATGTGTATTTAGACTGATGGGTTTTTACTTAGCATGTTATCTGAATCCCATTAATAATAAATTTTTGGTAAATTTGAGGTAAATATATATGATTTTACAATTCATCTCAATAGCCAAGATAACTGTAGACCAGCATCTACGGTATTCTAAATAGTGGATGATTATCAAGTTTCTCTAACTAGATGTTACGGAATGTCTGCATTTTTAAATCCTGAATGACATTTAATATTTTTACATGACATAGCTTTGCTGGCTGAGGAACTCTGGGAGTTGAAGTCCACAAGTCTTAAAGCTGCCAAGGTTGGAGACCCCTGACATAGATAATGCGGTTGAATTGTCAAAAATTAATAACTGATGAATATGAGCACAAAGAACTGTCCACAACAGGGCTTCCTAATTACCTTGAGCATTTTACATTATACATTCCTAGTTTTCATTCTTCATCCAGTTAAAATATCCCAATTAACTAACACTTATTATGAAGGCATCCCTGTGTCAGACTCTATGAGACAGTAAGAATGTATTACAAATTATCACCAAGCATTTTTTTAATCTTCCAAGTGAGCTATTTATTCGAAACAGAGAACTAGTGATAGATTTTGGTGCCCAAATTTTGCTCTACTTCCCCCCTCTTTAATTTTTAAATTTTGCTCCTTGTTTGTTCAGAAACAAAACACATGCTTGTTACATAAATGCAAATAAAAAACACTGAGGTAATTCACTTCATTTGCTACCTTGAAATCAGAGGACTTTTTACAGATATATAAATAGAAAAACATTTTTGTGTAAATCTGAGTAACAGAAAAATTACTTCTTTTACCTGTCCTAAATCACTGAGATGGGACAAACTTCACACAACGCATCTCAACAATAGCTGAAAGATAAATGCAATATATAATTGAATATATCTTAAAACATAGTCAATTGAGTTTTAAAGTACAGGTATACCTTACTTAACAACAGCAATTGGACTTATGTTTCCATTGCTAAGCAATGTGGTTGTAAAGCATAATGTCAAATGACTATGTTGCTTAGCAACAGCAATCCCAGCAGTCTGCATTGCCATCCTTAACCAAAACTCATCAATGAGAACCACCTGACAATTTCTAGCTGGCTTCCAACAAGCACAGTCAATGGGGAAGCTGGCAGGAAATCTCAAGTCCTGGGCAGCTTGCAAGCAGGCTTGTGGGTGGGTGACTGCAGTGACATAGCACAAACGCAGCCAGAAAGTAATGGTTGATGCTGGGTGAGGGTGGGTGACTGCTGCAGGTGTATGCTATGGAATATAAGATCCCCGGGATCTCATACTCCGTACCTGGGATCCTTGAGAGAAAAGGTGGTGGGAGGTGAGCAACTTACAGGAGCCACCTGTAATTGACTTTGATTGTGGGAAGTTGGCAGAGAAGGTCAAAACCAGTAATCGTGACTGGAGGACACTGCAACCATCATAACTTCAAGCTGGTTGCTGAGCATCAGGATGGCAATCATGTGACAGCAGTGGTGCTAGCACAGCTGAAACTTAGGGGGCCGGTCATAAATATGACTTGTTCAGAGCTGTTTGAACTTTGAATGGTCACTGAAGAAGTAACAGTTAACCAAAGATTACCTATATGAATACAGGGCAAGATATTATATGCAAAAAGATAGTAAACAGAAATGCTTTATTTTTGAATCCTTCAGATCTATCTGTGCATCTATAGAACTGCATCTGCATTCTTGCATTCAAATCTACTTTTTACAGCAGAAGTACAGAAAAATGAACAGAAACTATAATAATGGAGTTAAACATTGTTGTCACAGCAACAAAAGCAAAAGGCATCCAACAGCTTTCTTGGCAAGAATAACTTCTGAGAAATAACTAGTGAAAATATTTTATGCTAAAATATGCTAAATGAACTACAGGTAGTCCTTGTGTTAAGACCATTTGTTCAAAGTTATGGAAGCGCTGAACAAATGATACTTATGCCCAGTTCCTGGGCATAACTGGGCATAACTTATGCCCAGTTATGCCCATTGCAACACCCCCAAGGTCATGTGATCAGAATTCAGGCACTTGGCAATCCACCCAACCTTACAACAGCAGAGGTCCTGGAACTCCCACCTACCCATCTTCTCCCCCATCTCTGCAATTTTGGCCCATGCATTCTGCAGTTCTTTAACACCTTGCACTTTGTCACCCGCAGCTGACCTTTGGCATCTTCTTGCTCCTCCTGCTAACCAAGCATGCCCAGTCTGACCCTTCCAGACTGACCCTTGCCCTGGCTGAGCAAGGCTTTCTTCCTGAGCTTAGTAGCAGCAGCTTCCTCATAAGAGGTGAGGAAAAAGGCCTTGTGTGGTCAGCAGCTGATTCACAAAGGATCAGGATGGGCATGCCTGATTAGCAGCAGGAGCAAGAAGAGTGCAAAGATCACTGGGACAGCAAAGCACACAGGATGGCAGGGCCTCAGAGTGCAGGGTGGCTGTGTGTTTATGCTGCAGGGCTGGGGCAGCTGGGGCTTCCTGGGAGACTGGAGCTTCCCAGGGCAGCTACAACTTTGTGCTGCAGTGCTGGGTTCAACTGGGCTTCCTGGGGTTTGGGCTGCACTGTGGCTCAGAGGTTTCTTGCAAGGCAAGGTGCAGGGTAGCCAAGATGGCAGAGATGGGGGAGGCAGAGAATAAGCACTTGGGTGAGTTGATGGGGAGGCAACTCCCTACCTTGACTTGGGGAATGGAGGCTTGGGTCTGGGAGGATCAAGCCTGGAACAGTTCAGATCAGGGTTGATCTTCAGGTTAACAACTGATGGGATTCAGTTAACAACAGCATTGGGAACTGCCCAGATTGCTATTGCTAAGCAATAGTCACATGCCTTATGACTGCATCACTTAATGACAGAAATTAGAATCCCGTTGTAACTCAAGGATTATATGTATACTGGACCTGTAGAAGCTAGAAACAAATGCAAGTAGTTAACTTTGGCTTTTTCTATGCCAGCCTTCGATTTCCTAAACATATTTACAAAAGAAATTATTGTTAAAATTTGCATAACACCCAATCCCCAACAACTCTGGGTGGGTTCACGAGAAAACAAGGAATAAACCAATTATAATAAACAAGAACAAGGAATAAAAAACTGGACAGGAATGAAAAAAAAAATCCACACCATCTAATGGAGTCTTTAATCACCTCACCAAAGCCTGGATGAAGAGCCAGGCAAGGCCACTTGAAATTCCTGCTGGCTGAGGCCATCTGGACCTTGTGGGGGAACCTAATTTCAAAGAGCAGGTGCCAGGGAGAAAAGCTGTCTTCCAGGAACCCAACTGATGGTATTAATTGAAGGAACCCAAAATGGGCTGATTGAGCTGGCTGATTGAGCTGGATCAAACTGGCTAGGCCTTATGCAAGGTGTTGTTTATAGATAATGACAAGCACCTTAAATTTCACCTGGAAACAAACTGGCAACCAGTGCAGCTCACAAAGTATACCCATTTAATGTATAATGTATGAAGAAATGTATATAGCACAGGTGTCAAACTTGATAGTGTCACATGGCGTATCACGATGTATCATGACTTTGCCTTTGTGGAGCCAGGGTAGGCGTGGCCTGCGTGTGACACATCTGGCCTGTGGGCTGCCAGTTTGACACCCCAGGTATATAGTATGTATATATACCTATATATGTATACAACATATCTATATGTGTGTTATGTATGTGTACACTTTTGAGAGTTGGCAACAGAATTTTATTTTTAATGTGGGTCGGTGTGCCCACAGGAAAAAAAATGACAATAAAAGTTATCTAAGTATTCCCATGCCACTGCATTCTGGACCAGTTCAAGCTTCCAGTCAAGCTATGAAGTGACTAAGCTGCGTGTCTGATGGGCCTCCAGATCCAGGAACAGGTGCAGCTGTCACCTCTGATGAAGAAGCACAAAAGTCTTCCTGGCCAAAGCTACCATCTACTGATCAAGCAGGAGCTATGCCTTTTTGTTTCAGGTTTCTAAAATTCCTATGAGAAATATACAGAATGGGCCAAGCGAAGCACACCAGAGCTGCTCAGCATCGCAAGAGTCGCTCCAAAGTCTCATAATCCAAATAAGCCCTTTTTCGGCTACAAGACCAGAGCAGCTGCCGGGTGTTCGTTTGTTTTTTTTAACAGGGGGCCCATCACCCCAACTTCAAAGGGATCCAACCTTACCAGAAGACTTTCCCAAACTCGAAACAACCATATTGAGGCCAGGAGGGCTCAAAGGGAATATAAGCTCTCAACGAATTCAGGAAAGTTCGCTCAATTCAGGAAAGCTTGCTCGTAGCTTAGGATAGACATCCCAAAGTGCTTTTAAGAGGCAACTGGACTTTTCTTTTTTTTTCTTTGAAGACATCTTGCTTCTCATCCAAGCAGCTTCTTCAGCTTCTTCTCTAGAGCTGAAGAAGTTTCAGTGAATGTGAAGCCAAACGTCTTCAAAAAACAAACAGAAAAGTCCAATTGCCTCTTGAAAAAAAGCACCTTTAGGACAACCATGACCTGGATGACTGAGGATCTCCATAGACATTTAGGGCAGACAAGTGCAGCCTCAGCCTGCGAAATTTCATATGCCTCTTTTCTCAGCCGCCTCAGGACGAAGATCCAGCTTGAGCTGCTTCAGGACCGAAGTGTCCCGCCACAGCGGGTCAAGATAAGGCGCCTTTCGAGGCAAGAGCTCTGTCCGGCTGAACTTTTAGTTCTCCTCACCACCTCCGTGAAGTTCCCTCCTTCTTCCTCTTTCCACCGAGGGCCTCTCGCTCTTGGGATTAAAAAAGGAGACTCGAAGGGAGCTTAAAAGCGCCGTCTCCTCAGCAAGTATTACTCCCTAACAAGGGGAGAGGCGGGAGGTAACCAACGGCCGCCCCTCTGGAAACAGCCCCTACGCGCTCCTCCACAAGCTGGACCGACTCCCTCTTCTCCCACCAGCAGAACCCGACGGTCGCGCTCTCACCCACTTGTCAGCGCCTGCGTAGCTCGCACGCGGCCTACCTGTTTGCCGCCGTTGTGTGGTTGCTGGAATCCCACTTCGCCTCGTCCCGCCCAACACCTTCCGCTCAGCCGGGCCGCGATGAATCAGCCGGATTCATTCAAACCCGGTGTACCGTCCCAAGCACCCCCCACTCCCTAGAAACACTTCCGGGGCCAAAGAGCGACACCCGCTCCTACTTACAGGCCCCGTCTTCCGTTGCTACATTGGCAGCCAATCGTATAAGTCAAGCTGGGTATCCTAGCAACGAGTTGTCCCGCCCCGTCGCTGTGTTCTGCCTGTCTCGAGGCGGGAGTTGCGAGTTGCTTCTCCTGCAGCCTGAGGAGGAGGGCAGCTTTAGGCTTACTATTCTCTATGTCCTTCTTTGGTTGTAGGTAGGCAGCGGGTTCCCTCCCCCACTGGATATTAAAGAAGATGTTGGAATGCTAAACCCAGTAGTATTGCAAGCCTTGATGCATAAGCAGCAATTTGCAAAGATCAGTTATGGTGATTTATACACAGTGCCTTTTTCCCTCTTTCCTTTATAAGAACGCTGCCCTTGAAAATTGCTATTGTCAGTACAGTAAGTTCTCGACTTACAACAGTTCATGCAGCGACCAAAGTTACAAAGGCACCGAAAAAGTAACCTATGACCTTTTTCAAAGTTACAAAATTTGTAGCATCCCAACGATCATCTGATCAAAATTCAGATGCTTGGCAACTGGTTCTTATGGCTGTTGCTGTGTCCCAAGGTCATGTGATCACCTTTTGCAGCCTTCGACAAGCAAAGTCAATGGCGATGCCAGATTCACTTAACAATGCTTTACTAACTCATCAGTGGCAGTGATGCACTTAACAGCTGTGGCAAGAAAGGTCGAAATGGGGCAAAGCTCACTTAACAAATGTTTCCCTTAACAACAGAAATTTTGGCCTTAATTGTGAATGTAAGTCGAGGACTACCTGTATTGAAAACTGGTGGAGGTGAAATGGCTCTTAGGGAACATCACAGGCTGAATACTTTTATGATTAATACAGTTTTTTATTTTCACTGCACAGGGCAGAAAGCAAGATCTCAAGGAATTACATCTAACAAAAGGGGCATGTGAGTGCCCCTCAGCCTTCCTCAAACTGGTCCATTGGCTGAGAGTTCTGCCATTTGGGGCAAACATGGCCTGTGGCACTTGCAGCTGAGGACATCCAAGAGGTGGTGGAAAACTGATCCACAACACAGTACAACACAAAATACATCATGTAAGAACATCTTTGAATTATCTTTCATCTTCTTGTTAGACTGTATTTTTTAAGGGGAACCATAAATTATGTGTCGAGGCGTATTTAGAATGTCACTGATGAGAATTAAATTACCTTGGAAATCTAGCTTCACTCTGGCACTTACAGCAAGGTGCCTGAAGATTCCACCTTTAGTAACAAAGGTCTCTTCTGTGTTTATGCTGTATGGATTGGATTGACTGGGAACTGAGCCAATTCCCTTTTCTTTCTGTTGAAAAGACAGTTTGTGACTAGTGCAATGGTATTATGAGATTCCAGTGTTTTACCCAGATAATCATCTTGATATCACAGCCTCTTGCAGGTGCAAGAATCTACACCCCACGTTCACTTGCCAGACAAGGGGCTTCTTATTTGTATCAATGGATGGAGCAATTCCAAGGCAGAAACTGATTTGCGTACCAAGCTGCTGCTTCCTTTGAGGTAAAGAAACATCTATAGACATACCAGAAGCTATGGATCCGAGTTAATGTTTTCAAATATTTATGCCTCACATTTTCCTCAGCGTTTACATAATTATTCACATTCTCTGCCACCATATTTATTGGCATTAGGAGGGTATATGAAATATTTACAAAAATAATGTATTCCATCTTCTACATATATAACAATTCTTTATGTATTCACTCAACTGTACATTTCAGTGTGTTCGTTCTGATGAATCCCAGTTAAGTCTGCTTGCATAGAATTATAACATTAGTCATATACTTAATCTTGTATGATGGTAAAATTCATAAAGTGTAACACTTATGTAACATGGGATAATACTAAATCTTCAAATATCTATGCTAAAACCCTATTACACCAGAGCAGAGAGAGTTATTTCCCACATTCTCAAATAAGCAAATTCACATCTAAAACATTCAACAGTTATTTTCATCTTCATTTGATTTCATCTGATTTTTTTTTTAAACCTTAATTATAAAAAGAAAGAGCTTGCTGGTCATGTGACTGGCTGGCGTGGCTTGCTGGCTGGGCGTGGCTTGGTGGTCACCTGACCGGGTAAGTGTGGTTTGATGGTCATGTGACTGGGTGGGCATGGCCAGGTGACTGGCAGACCAAATACAAGTGATCCTCACTTAATGGCCGGTTGTTTAGCAAGTGTTCTAATTTATGACTGGCCTTCCCAGAGCTACTTGACCTGTTTTTAGAGTTTTGACAGCTATGCACACACATACACACACACACACACACACACTCCCTTCTGACCCTGCTAGAGCAGATCATTGGACTAGAATCAGCAAAGCATCTCTGATTAGATTCTAGTAATGAATAGAATCTAATCAGAGATGCTTTGCCGATTCTTGTTAATTTGTTTTATTTGTATTTCTTTATTTTATGTTGCCAAATTGCATTGACATGTGTGTCCCTTCTTGTGCGCAGCCCAGAAGCTTTTGTGATTCTTTGCAGCAAAAATTACCCACCTCTGGCTTTGCTCTACTTTTCAACTGTGCCGCCACTGCCGCGTTCTAGGTGCCGGCCCCGCAGGTCCACCCCATTGAGCCCGCTGCACCAGAAGGACCTGACCAAGCAAGTCCGAGCAGAGCAGTGCACCAAGTCAATGGGGTGAGCCTGAGAGAGGGAAAGAGAGAGAGAAAGAAAAAAGAGAAAGAGAGAAGGAAGAAAAGAAAGAGAAAAGGGAAAGAAAGAAAAAGGGACAAAGAAAGAGAGGGGGATGGAAGGAAGGGACAGAAAGAAAAAGAAATAAAGAAGGAGGGAGGGAGGGAGGAGAAAGATAAGGAGATACCTATTCTAGTCCAATCCCCTGCCCCAGCAGGGTTAGAAGGTGTGTGTGTGTGTGTGTGTGTGTTCTCCTTGTAATTTACCAGTACATTTTGGTTTTGCCTTCTTCAGAATTGGCACTGTAATACATTGGGGAAAAGTAATTTTTAGGGTGGAGATCTGGTCCAGTGGATCCTGTTCAAAGCCTCAACAAAATGTGAGAGCTTCCTGATAGTCTTGACAATGTTTCGTCCACAAAACCTTTAATAGAAGCCAAAGAGGTTTCAATGTACTGGCAAAGATGCTGTCAAAGATGTTTCAATGTGGAAAAGGGCCTCAGTCTAAACTAGGCCTTATTTCAATCTGATGCATCAGGTCTCTCTCGCTCTCTCTTTCTCCCTCCCTCCCTCCCTCCCAGACTGGCTTTGCTCTACTTTCCTGAAGTGCCTGCGGGCTGGCGCCTCGAACATGGATGGATGGATGGATGGATAGACAGAGAGAGAGAGACAGAGAGAGACATATAGGTAGGTAGGTAGGTAGGTAGATAGATTGGTAGATAGATAGACAGACAGACAGACAGAATGCGACAGCGGCAGCACACCTCATTGAGCCCCTTGCAGTGCTCCGGTGCAGCAGTCAGTGGGCTGCGTTCGAGGCACTGGCCCCGCAGGCACGTCAGGAAAGTAGAGTAAAGCCACTCTGGCTTTGCTCTACTTTTCAAACGCCACCACTGCTGCGTGAGGCTGGCACTGCAGGCTCACCCCATTGACTGTTGCACCAGAGCAGTGCAAGGGACTCAATGGGGTGAGCCTCCGGCGCCTCGAATTGGCGGCACATTGGGAAAGTAGAGCAAAGCCACTCTGGCTTTGCTCTACTTTCCCAAAGTGCTGCACTGCCGCATTTGAGGCCCGGCTCAGCGGTGCAACAGTCAATGGGGTGAGCCTGTGGAGCTGGCGCCTCGAACGCCCCCCCTTGCCTCTTCCCCAAGTGCTGCTGCTGCGCATTCGAGCGGCTCTGAAGTGGTGCAACAGTTAATGGGGTGAGCCTGTGAAGCTGGCCTCAAATGCCCCCGCCTCTTAGTGCCCCCTTGCGGCCCCTTTGCCTCTTAGCCCCCTAAGGCATCCTACAGCCCCCAGACAGTACCACTTTGGGAACCACTGGTCTAAGTGGTATTACTATTACTGTATCAGACTTTTAAACTCTGAATTAATTAGAGCTTATTATCTCTGGCTTGCAAAGATCCAGTGGCCACTGGATAGCTACAAATTTAGAAGTTCCATTACTATATCTCTCTCCTACCATCTACTGTAATAGTTGTCCAAACTTAATTCATAATTGTGGTATGGAACCTTAAATAATAGAGTTGAAAGGGAATCTTTAGTTCAGTCTTGCACAACTTGTCGAAGGAAAAACAGCCACCATGGTAAAAAGAATTGTGAGTCACAATGGAATACTGATGTTGATCAGCTGTTCGGTGACTAGAACTCCAGAGGCCGCATTAGAGTGGGGCATTGGTGATGCATTGTATCTGCCCAGCAGTATGTTCTTTGGAGTAGTGAAGACAGATCCTTCTACAATAGCAATGTGACATTTGACAGTGGTGAGTTTATTGACATTTTGAAAAATGCCAATGAAGCGCACAAAGTTGCTTGATAGTCTGTGATCCATATGTTGCACAGGTCTGCTTTAGTCCATTCCGTCCAATTTCCTGGTCAGTGCAGGAACCACAGCTACAGCGTTTTAGACAAATAAGGCTGCCTAGCCTCTGGCTCAACACATGCATGGGCAACTGGTTCCATTGTTAAACCTTATTTATTTATTAAATTTATATAGTCACCCATCTCAACGTTGCAAGGGTCGGTGGTTTACATTAATAGTGTAAATGTCTATCCAAAGCAGAATGGAATGGATTGTTGCTTCCTTTGATTTGGTAATTATACTTAAGTTAGTACAAATTAAAATTCTACTTGTCTTTTTTGCAGCTGTACGTTTTTTTGGTTTTGTTTTAATTACATTTTATATGCGCCCTTCTCCGAAGACTCAGGGCTTACAATTTTTGGGATACAACCCAGTGTGCTCAGCAATAGCCTTCATTCCATTGTATATGCCTGCTTATTACTAAGCGGCATTTTTACAAAGTCAGCTAATTGCCCCCAACAATCTTGGGTCCTCAATTTACCTACCCCGAGAGGATGGAAGGCTGAGTCAACCTTGAGCCTGGTGGGATTCGAGCCTACAGTAATTGCAGGCAGCTGGAACTTAAGGGCAGGCATTTAACAGCCTGCACCACCAAGGCCCTGCTGCTGGTATTCACGGGTTGCAATCAACTATTATTCCAATAACATTTTTTCCACATTTTTCATTATTAATCAAGGAATCCCAAGTCTTATAAGAGATTTGCACTTATCTCTCTTGAATTTAATTTGATTATTTTCTGATGATTTCTTCCACATCAGCATCAAGGTTTTAATATTTTTTTGCAGTCTTAACTGTCCCACCCAACTTTGTATCTTCTGTGTGAATCTGACAAACACCCCAATCATTAATTACTGCTGAGCAGAGGACTCAGTATTGATTCTTGTGGCAGCCCTTTTGATATTTTTCTCCAGTTTGGGGAGAGACCACTGATTAAATCTTATTGAGGTGGATGTTTGAGTTAGCTATGTATCCACTTAATTGGCATGCCAGTCACACTTCATTAAGCTTACTAATTATCATATCATGGGATACTTTGTGAAGTGTTTTGCTGAAGTCAAATTATATGGTATCTATAGTATTCTTACAATCTGTTAAGGAAGTTATTTAATTTAAAAGTGAGATAAGGTGACACGCAGGATTTATTCTTGATAAATGTTTGTGGACTTCTGGTTATTATTGCACTGAAAATTCTAGAGTGGCTTATAAAGAGATGTTTATAGGTGTTCATAGACTGATCTCTTTATAAGCCACTCTAGAATTTTCCCAAATATCGAAGCCAGATAGATTGATCTGTAGGTTGTTGGGTTTTTCTTTTCCCTTCTGTGAAGAGAGGGGAAAGGCTTACTGCCTTCCAATCATATCTCCAGGATTTCTAAAAATCCTAGCTAAGAGTTTGGCCAGACCATCTGCTAGTATTTCTATTACCTCAGGATAGAGTTCACCAGGTCTTGGAGATTTAACCTACGGTAATTCAGAGAGGTGTTTTCAAACCCTTTTTCTGTCAGTCTCAATTTTCAAATTTATTTATTTATTGAATTTATTTGCTGCCCATCTCGCAGTTGGAGTGACTCTCAAATTTGTCTTTTTTTTCTGCCTTCACCATTGCTTGATCTTATGGAACCTACAATATTGAATAGATTCAAGGTGCTGGTACTTACCTATAAAGCCCTATATGGCTTGGGGCTGGGGTACTTGCGGAACGTCTCTTGCCAGCATCGAATGCCCATCGCCCAGTGCGCGCCCACAGACAGGGCCTCCTTGGGCTGCTGTCGGCCAGACAATGTCGGCTGGCGGCTCCTAGGGGTAGGGCCTTCTCTGTGGGAGCACCCACTCTATGGAACCAGCTGCCCCTGGAGCTATGATTGGCCCCCAACCTCCACTCCTTCCGCCATAGCCTAAAGACATGGTTATTCGAACAAGCCGGCCTGGACTGAGGGGGGGTTCTTAGTTTTATAATAGTGTCTTTTGGGTCTTAGATAATTTGTTTGGATTGAATTGGGTTTAATAATTTTTTAAGTAATTTTAAATTTTGTATTGTGTGTTTTTATGATGTGAGCCGCCCTGAGTCCTTCAGGAGATAGGGCAGCATACAAGACCAAACAAATACAAAATACAAATACAAATATTTTTGTCGGAAAAGTCTAAACCAAAATAGAAGGCTTTTCTTTGTTATTATTAGTTTTCTTAATTGAGCAGCTGGAATACTGATTCTGTTGCTTTCCTGACATTGACACTACAGTTTGGAGCTTCTAGTCTGTACTCTTCCTTTTTGGCTTGGCCAATTTCCAATTTCTTGTATGTTCTTTTTTCTTTTCGGATACTAATGAAGCCTATGTACTCACATTGGCTTTCTTTACTGCCTCTATTTTTCCTCCTCTCTGCAGTTTTGTTTTATCAGAATGCTAAAGGAGGGACAATATGTCCCTCCTTTAGCATTCTGATCCATCCAGAGATCCCTCCCTCATTAGCTTCGCATGGCAATGGCATCAGCAGAGAGATCAAGCTGCAGAGGTGCACAGGAGGCAGAATGATGAAAGTAATGTGGTGCTATTGCAATGCAAGCCCTACCCCTTTGTATATGTGTTGTGATGTCCCATGCAACTCCCAAAGGGATGGAGCTAGTAGTGTATTGGCAGGTAGCTCATTCTGATAAAAGCAGCAGGATGCTGTGGATGCCCATATGATCTACTTATTATTGTTCTGACATTATTAAAATCTGCTTGTTTGAAATCCAAGATATAATCAGATTTGGTTTTCCTTCAGATCAAGAATTCCAGAATTGTCACTTACTATACTTCGCCAGCTATGTCTTCCCTGTTGATTGATTGATTTCATTGATTTATTGGACTTGTATGCCGCCCCATCTCCAAAGACTCGGGGCGGCTCCACAACTAAAAACATACATTCATAATAAATAAATAGTTAAAAAAGAATTAAATCAACCAAGCCCAATATCAATATTAAAATTAAATAAAAAGACACCCCGAGAAGGTTATCACAGCCCAGCTTGGTCAAATAACCAGGTCTTCAGGTCGTGGCGGAAGGTGCAGAGGTCAGGGGCCAGACGGAGCCCCAGGGGAAGCTGGTTCCACAGGGCGGGAGCCGCCACAGAGTAGGCTCGTCCCTGGGGGACCGCCAGCCGACACTGGCCTGCAGACGGAACCCCGAGAAGCCCCTGCCTGTGTGCTCGCACAGGGCGGTTGGTACTCGATATCGGCAGGAGTCGCTCCCTTAAATTGTCGTTGAGGATCAGATCAAGAACAGCCGATCATCAGGCCAAGGACAGCTGATAGTTGATAAGAGGATTCTAGATTAGGCATACTTTTCCATAATTGAAATTGGCTTGATATAGTAGGGATCTGGATCTGCAATTGTTCTTCTGGATAAATGGAAAGATCCTTCCACAGTCCCAAAATCTGTATCTAGCAACAATCTGCCAAATGCATCTGGGAAGATTACAAACAGAGTATCATGGTGATAGCCATCTGTGATGATCCTGGCTCCTGACATGGATACTGCCAAAACTATTTTGAGTGATAGCCAGCAAAGCTCTCCTGGAAAACAGCCAGCAAAGCTGGTTCATTTCACACTCTCTCTATACATTATCTGGCAATGAAACCTACCTCTCCAATTTAGTTAACAATAGCTTGGACAATTTCCTATAAATACAAATAAATTAGTAGTCCTACAACCTAGACAGACTATCCAGAAGATATGTAAATCAAATATTCCATCTTCTTGGGAACCCACAGTACAAAGGGAAATAAGTCTGGTAGCTATTATTTGCTCAGTTGTACTATAATTGATTCCAGCTGTGACATTATGGTTCTGTTTCCCTGAAAAGAAAATAGTTTTTTCCTTAAATAATTTATTTTTAAAATGGGAAAATTGAGAAGTATTTTCTGTGAAGATTATAGAGACAGATGTGGGGGTGTTGATCCAATTTTTTTTGGGGGGGATCATCTTAACTTCAGGTGACTTTCATTCAGATAGATAGTTTTGATTAAGGGGTGTAGTTGTGGCTGTGGAAAATGAGTTCACTGAGTTCAGAAACTGGAGCATTGGGCTTTTTGGTCCCATACTGGAAAAGGACACTTTTTGCATGTTTAGGTGACTACCAAATTTTCATAATAATAAAATACCTAGTGCATTGGACACTTCCTCATTGAGATAATCTTTGCTTTCTGTTGCCAATAGTAGCAAGATACTATACTGAAGAAAAACAGATACTGTTTTTCTTTCCAGAAGGTGTATATCTGTAGGGATATTTTCAGATTTGAATAGCTTTTAAGCATAATTTTCAAGGACAACTTCCCCCTATGCCCGAAGAGAAAAGTTTTCGATCAGTTTGTGCTACCTGCTCTAACATATGCCAGTGAAACATGGACACTAACCTCAACAATTAATGTAAAAGCTACGAGTGGCGCAAAGAGCCACAGAAAGATCCATGCTTGGCACCACAAGACAAGATAGAAAGACCTGCGCATGGATTAGAGAACAATCAAAAATATACAATATCATCAAGAGAGTAAAAGAATTGAAGTGGAAATGGGCTGATCACATAGCAAGAAGAACGGTTGGCAGCTGGAACAAGGCAGTCATAGAATGGATCCCACTTGATAAAAAGTATCCACGAAAGAGACCTAAAACAAGATGGACTGATGACATCAGCAAATATGGTGGGCCCAATTGGCAAAAGAAAGCTCAGGACAGTATTGGTTCTAAACATGTGGAAGAGACCTTCATCCTGAAGTGGTTAGACAACGGCTAAAATGATGAATAGCTTTATGAACAAGCCTTAATTGTCTCTCCAGAATTTCCTCTTAAGGAAAAGCATCCATCTCCTGCACTTCAAAGGCAGCCATGTTTGCTGGGATGGCCTTGGTCCTAGCTGTGATGACAGGATGAGCTGCCAGGGCAGTGCTGCTCTATCTGTTTCTGCCCTTCTGTATTTTATGAAGCCAGGTGTTTGGCAGTATGGAAAGCAAGAAAGCTGTGTAAATTTTGGCTTGGGAATAAGATAAAGCTAGCACCTCGCTGGTAGGGATAACATTGGGACTTCCAGGATGTGCTATAACTAATAGCAATGAAATGATAAAGTTAGTTTCCTTTAGAAGAAAATTTGTCCATACCAATGACAAAAAGAAAGACACCAAGGAACAGGGAATGATGAAGGGGCAGTTTAATAGGAGCACTATTAGGAATCTGTACACCAATTAGTTGGGTTGGCAATATATAAACCAACAACGTATGTTTGTAGCTTTAAGAAAAGGTCACTATGTTGATTTCTACTGTGTTCCGATTAGTTGATTGTATTGCAAATTACCATAAGAGGGAGCTAGAGATCATAGCTTGCTCTCTCTGACATTCTGTTGCTATCTAAGGTTCTCTGTTGCATTTATGCTGTGCTTATACTTTGATATCTTTGTTTACTGTAAATGACTTGCAACTGGTAAGAAGAGTTTGTAATTGGATATTATTTGGACTGTTAAACATGTATGACCTGGACCGTTTATTAGACTGCTATTTCTTAAAGTAAACTTTAACTCAATTTAGTGTATCTGTGTGTGGCTGAATAATTATTCATAACTACTCTCATAAACGTTTCCATGTGCATATCCTTGTTACTCAAGGGTTATTCTGTACAATCATAACATTGGTTATGGGCCCAGAGAGTTATTGAGAATCAGTGTGAATATACAGTTTCATATTCAGATAGCTGATTGCAGTGTATTGTTAAACTACCAACAGCACAAGAACAGTCAACCAGTATATCTCAGATAACCCGGTTGGATGGAACAAACTATGTTTCCTGGTCTATGAAGTGAAGCCTACTTCTGCATAAAGACGGATTATGGACTGTAGTTAATAGTCCACCGGATGTAACAACTTGGGACCCATTGAATGATGAAGTTAAAAAGAAAATAGCTGACTTTAACCAGGATAATGAAAAGGCTCTTAGTATAATTGGACTGACACTAGGAGATCCGCAGCTAGTCCATATTCGTGGTGAAGAATCTGCTGCTAGATGTTGGGACATTTTGAAGAGGATTTATGTTCGAGATAGTGTGGGTGCACACATACACCTTAACGTAAACTGTTAAGAGCCCGTCTTATAAAAGGTGGCGATATGTTAGCTCATTTGGAGTTTATAAAAAGGACTTTGCAAGAGCTACAAGCAAGGAACTGATTTTCTCGGAGTTGCATCAAGTTTACATCATTCTTCTTTGGATGAAACTTATGATGATTATGTGTCTTCACTGGAAGTTTTAAACAGAGATGAACTTACATTGACTGGCATAACTGGAAGACTGTTAGAAGAGTCAAGAAGAAGGCAAGATGGAAATCAACTGAGAGAAAAACAACCACAGGAAGAAAAACTGTCTTCAACTGCCTATATTGTTAGGAAATGTTTTTCTTGTGGGCTAAAGGTCATATAGCCAGATACTGTAAAAAGGGTAAGAAACAGAATGCTATTAATATACAGAGAGCTTATAAAGATGTTAGTTTAGCCATATCAAGTACAACTACAACAGTAAACCATGATATATGGGTAGTTGACAGTGGAACATCACAGTGTATAACTAAAAGTAAAGAGAGGTTTGTTAACATGACAAAGAGTAAACAGCATGTATCATTAGCTAATGGATGGAAATTGAGAGCATCTGGAGAAGGTACTGCATATTGTTCATGTATTAATGAATGTTTACCGATGTTATATGTACCTAGAATGAAATTTAACTTGCTATCTGTAAGAGCAATGGTAAAAGCAGGATTTGTTGTAACATTTCAGGGAGACAAATGTTTAATTGAAAAACAGGGTAAAAGCGTAACTGCAAGATTGGATAATGGTTTGTTTATTATACATGATAATCCATTAATTAATGCTAACTCAGTTTATGAGAATAAAAAGTCTCACGATGAATGTGTTCATCTGCTCCATAGACGTATGGGACATATAAATTTCAAAATGCTAAAGAAAACTGTTGAGTTATCTAATGGTATAGAATTAAAACCTTGTACAAAGTATTTAAATTGCAATGTTTGCAATCAAGAAAAAAGTAAGGTAACTCCTGCAAATAGGAAAATGGATTCAAAACCAGTGAACCATTAGAGGTTGTTTTTGCTGATATTATTGGACCTAATAAACCTAGTTTAGGTGGAGCCTGTTACATATTAAGTATAATGGATCATTTTTCCAGATATGGTTTCTGTTATTTAATGAAAACGAAGAGAGAAACATACCAGCATTTTGTAAACTGGCTAAAATTTGCTGAAAGGAAAAAGAAACAGAAAGTTATTAGCTTAGTTACAGATAATGGTACTGAATTTACCAATAGAAAATTTGAAACCATGTTACAGAAAGCTGGCATTGAACATAAGCGTTCTGCTCCTTATAGACCACAACATAACTCATATATTGAATGTAGAGGACAAACATTACAGGCTATGGCTAGGACTATGATTTTGGATTCTGGTTTATCAGAGAAACTTTGGGGTGAAGCAATAATGTGTGCTAACCATGTTTTGAATAACGTAGTGAATTCAACGACTGGTGAATTACCATTTACTCATTGGAATGGAAAAAAGCCAGATCTCAGTTATTTACATACATTTGGAACCCCAGCATGGGTTTATATTCCCACGCAAGTAAGGCGAAAGGGACAACATAGAGCGAGACAATTATATTTTGTAGGTTATGGAGCTAATCGTAGATCATTTAGATTTTGGGAGCCAGGTACTACTAATGTATATTGTAGTGCAAGTGCTAAATTTCTGGAGCATGTTGGCTGGAGAAAGCTTGAACAGGGATATAATAAGGTCAGGATAGTGTTGTTGAGACTCCATTGTTTACCGATAAGCCTGATGATACCGTGTTTCCCCAAAAATAAGACACTGTCTTATATTTTTTTTGGCTCCCAAAAACACACTAGGTCTTATTTTCGGGGTAGGTCTTATATATTTATGGTGCCAAATAGTGGGTGTGAGTGTGTAGGGGGTTTTGGGTGCAGTTGCTCCTGAAAAGTCTTCCTGGAACTGGAGATTTACACTAGGTCTTATTTTCGGGGTAGGTCTTATATTAGGGCAGGTTTAGAAAATAGTGCTAGGTCTTACTTTCGGGGTAGGTCTTATTTTCGGGGAAACACGGTAATAATATTGATGATACGATAGTGGAGGAATCATCAATGGAGGAATCATTAATAGAAGAACCCTCTATGACTGTAGAAGATGAGGATTTGATAGGGGAGGTAAAGGAAGAGAACATGCCAACAACATGTACTGAGTTGCCTAGGAGGTCAACTAGGGAGAGACGTCCACCTGACAGATTTCAAGCAAGCATTGTATGTCAGGTTAATACAGAACCTTCTAACTTCAATAAAATAAAACTGTATTCTACAAAGGATCAGGTAGCTTGGCAGGAAGCTATGAATAGGGAGTTAAAATCATTAAAGGATTTAGAGGTGTATGAGGATGTAAAGTTACCACTAGGTGAGCATGCAATAGGTTGCAAATGGGTGTATAAGATAAAGACTGGTGTGGATGGGACTATTACCCATAAAGCAAGATTAGTTGCTCAAGGATTTGCTCAGTCAGATAAGGACTATGATGAAGTGTTTGCACCTAGTCTGAGAGCAAATACATTGAGAGCAGCATTAGTTTGGGCAGCTAAGAATAAATGTAAAATAAATCATGTAGATGTTGAAACTGCATATCTACATGCACCTTTACAACATACCATCTATATGAAAAGCCATTAGGTTTAAAGGATGATGGAAAAACTGATTATTGGAAATTAAAGAAAAGTCTTTATGGTCTAAAGCAATCCAGTTATGAATGGAATAAATGTATTGTAAAGGAATTAGTTTCAATAGGTTTTGAAGCTGGTATAGCTGATCCTTGTTTGTTCCGAAGAGAAAAAGATGGTTTAATTTCTCTATTACTGTTATTTACGGATGACATAGCAATTATAACTAAAACTGAACAAGAAGCAAATGATATTGTTTATAGATTACAGAAAAAAATCAGGATTAGAAATTTAGGGGAAATTAAGCATTATTTGGGTCTTGATATAGTGAAAATGAATACAGGTTTTAAAATTTCACAAGCCAAGAAGATTAGCCAATTATTAAAACACTATAACATGGAGCATTGTAAATCTGCTAAGACACCAATGAGTAAGGAATTTACACATAGTGATATTAAAAGTCCTATGTTTGATAAGGAAATATATCAATCCTTAATCGGTAGTCTATCGTATCTGGGTAATTGGTCTAGACCAGATATATCTTACAGTGTAAACCAATTGGCTAGGTATAATGCTGAACCAAATGAAAGGCACTGGCAAGCAGCTAAGCGAATACTTAGGTATCTAAAACACACAATCCATTATTCATTCTATTTAGAACCAAGTAATGAATTAGTGTTAACTGCATATGCTGATGCAAGTTTTGCTACTGATATAATGACTCGTAAGTCAACATCAGGTATAGTGGTAATGTTGGGTAATACTTTAATAGGATGGAAGTCTATTAGACAACAACATATTAGTTTATCCACTATGGAAGCAGAATTCTCATATTTATCATTAATGTGTACAGAATTGATATATTATGAACAATTGTTGAAGGATATTGGAATTACTGTACGTGATCCGTTTACTGTTTATGAAGACAATCAATCTGCAATTAGTATGGCTACTAATTTAGCTGTTTAAACAAGGTCTAAACATACTGATTTGAGATATTTGAACATTAGACAGTGTGTTCAAAATAAATTAATTCAGTTAGAATACTGCATGACTGAACATAATATTGCAGATCATTTCACAAAAGCTCAAGGTGCAATTAAGCATAAAGAGTGTTGTGAGATTTATGGTTTAAAGATGTAATGTATTGATCTATCCAAAGGGGAGAATGTTAGGAATCTGTATACCAATTAGTTGGGTTGGCAATATATAAACCAAAAACGTATGTTTGTAGCTTTAAGAAAAGGTCACTGTGTTGATTTGTACTGTGTTCCGATTGGTTGATTGTATTGCAAATTACCATAAGAGGGAGCTAGAGATCATAGCTTGCTCTCTCTGACATTCTGTTGCTATCTAAGGTTCTCTGTTGCATTTATGCTGTGCTTATACTTTGATATCTTTGTTTACTGTAAATGACTTGCAACCGGTAAGAAGACTTTGTAATTGGATATTATTTGGACTGTTAAACGTGTATGACCTGGACCATTTATTAGACTGTGCTATTTCTTAGAGTAAACTTTAACTCAATTTAGTGAATCTGTGTGTGGCTGAATAATTATTCATAACTACTCTCATAAACGTTTCCATGTGCATATCCTTGTTACTCAAGGGTTATTCTGTACATATCATAACAAGCACCAACTCTACTAAATGCCTTATCTTCAATTATTTCTGTTTAAACCATGATCTGTTTTCGCCACCATAGCCACTTTGCCATGCTTTTCTCCTGTCCTGGGGATGAAAAGAAATCACATTGTCCCAAATCAAGCTGCTGTCCCCAGTGTGCCCTGAATTCATCTGGAGTGGAGCTGAAATGGTTGCTCTCTGTACATTGCTATGGCATAAGCTGGGAGGACAGTGATTTGAAATTTCAGTTATGTTTAATGTCACTAACCATGGGGAAAGCTGCCACGGGTCTGGTCATGTGGGTGTCTTGACTTAGGACTGCAGTGACTTATGATTAAATTAATAAATTTCATATTAACAATGGAAAAGTCTCATTTTTACAATTTATTTAGCAAATTTATATGGGCACCCATTTCATGTCTCTGGGTAGCACACAACAATCCAATAAACAATAAATATAAAATTATAGTTGCAGTACTTAAAAACATAATTACTAACAATTGTGAAGAAGCATTAAAAACTCTAAAAACAGAATTAAACAAAAAAGGGAAACAATAGACAAAGGGATATCAATATTAATGGAGTTACCTCATGAATGCACCCATCCCTTTGGGTTCCATGCATTTGCTGAAAATGGACTTTTCATTTATACATAATGGAAATATCATTTAGCAAAAAAGAAATTAAAAGAAAAGCCTCAGATAATAGAGTTTTTAGGATTTGAAATTCCACTTCACCCAATATTTTCTATTAATCAGTACACCAGAAACATAAAGAATGCTATATTTCAAATTCAAGATCACCAGTCATACTTATCATTATGGCTTAATTAATACATTGTATGAAAACAAAACAAGGACCGGATACCTTTTAAAATAATTTGATCTTGCTTATTAAATATTATGACAAATGTTTGTGAGTTTTGAGTGTAATAGCTACTTGCTCTGTTTTTTGTTGGTTTTTGGTAGAATAGCTTAAAATCGGTATATTGTTTTCTGTTTTGATTTTATTAAAATTTGAGGAGTGTTATAGAGGATAAAACATCGAGTTTGACACCCCTGCTCTAACTGAAGAACAATGCTTCAAATAAGTAACTTTAAATTTATGACTATGTAAATTTCAATGGATTTAGAAGGTAGAAGAAAATATGATGCATGGATCAGTTTTCTTTTCCCAACTACATGTGAAGAGCAGACCTAAAGATTATATCAACAAGACTTACTGAAAATGAGGCAGAGCTGGTTTTCCTCTGCGCAGAAAATCTTAGGACAATAAAAGTTCCCACAGAAATTTAATGGGAAGCATGTATGTATTGGGCCATTAATGTTATGAATCCTCATTCTATATTCTGCTTCTTTATATACATTGCATTTTATATTATAGGTGTTATTTATTATAGAAAAACTACAAATCCATCCCGACGCTCTATAAATCCCCACAATCTCCCCAATTGGAAATGAGGTTTACATCCATATCACAATTCCCGTCATTCTAATGTAGTAAAAAAATCACAGAGATTTGGTATACTCGAATGGGACAGTCTTACTGGCACGATTCCTCCCTTTGCCTTCATAATTTCTAGTATGGGGTTCTTATTACAAAGTTATCGGGAATGCGGTATGATGGGGAAGTTCTAATTGGTCACCAAGATATTGGAAAGATCTTTGTCCTTTAATTCTTTAGCACAGAAATAGAGGCAGGAAAGGGAGAAAATACATCTTCACCAGGCAGGAGTCTAGCGTCCTCAAGACTACTTCGGTTCTCTTTTCTAACCTCTTTAAATCCTATTGCATGAATCCAAGACAACAGCACAAATAACACTCCAAACATTACATGAATAAACATACATCCTGATTTGTGTTTTAGTCTTTATTTCAGTGGACAGAATTTCTGCTGCCAATTTGCACTAATAAACAGAGAGCTAACAGCAGGTTTGTGCATGACCTAAGTACACTTGAGTCTCAAATGAGTACTTTATTCCTGTAGAAATAATAATTAAAATGCACTGTCTTTACCCTGCAGGTTTTTTACAGAACTTACATGAAATTTTAACACATACTAACTGGCTGCATTGTACTAACTGGCTGTATCTCCTAATAGGTACTTTTTTGAGATATATTTAACTATGCACTCAGACTTTAACAGATGAGTAAAATGCAGGGATGAAAAAAATGAAGGGCCTTCAGATGTTCCAGTATTCCAGCTTTCTCCATTAGCTGCATTGGCCAAGACTACGGGAAGTTAAAATTGAAAATATATTATTTATTTATTTATTTATTTATTTAATTGGATTTATATGCCGCCCCATCACTGAGGGGACTCGGGGCGGCTTACACAGAAATGTATAAACAATAAATACACCTTTATCAAATTATCTAATCCAATTATAAAATCTAATTAAAATACCTTTAAATTAAAATTCCCAACCCTGCTCAGTCCAGGCCAGCCTGTACAAACAGCCAAGTCTTGAGATCACGGCAGAAGGAGCGCAGGTCCGGGGCCAAATGCAGCTCTAGAGGTAGCTGATTCCAAAGGGTGGGCACCCCCACAGAGAAGGCCCTCCCCCGGGGGACCGCCAACCAACATTGTCTGGCCAACGGCACCCCCAGGAGGGCCTGCCTATGGGAGTGTACCGGGCGATCGGACCTCAATGCTGGTAGGAAGCGCTCCTGCAAGTACCCCGGACCCGAGCCATGCAGGGCTTTATAGGTTAATACCATAGGTTAATATAGGTTAATATGGAGGCCTATAGATTTTCCATTGTACTCTAGCGAATTCACAATAATTTATTTTACTGAAACTTCATGGTGCTACCAAATATGGGTTGCAAAAATCTGGAGGATCGCTAGATAACAGGAAAGAGATTTTAAAAACACTGCTGCCATTGAGTTATTTGGATCCCACCCCCCCAAACCAGATATAGTAGCTTAAACTATTTGGCATTGGTTTTGTCATATTAGATCAGTATTTCTCAAGCTTTTAGCAATCATGGAACAACATATAAATATTCAGAAACTGAAGCAACCACCTTATGAAACAAAGATTCCCTTCCTTATGTTGTCGTTGTTAAGAGCATGGCAGTATTAGTGCAGTTTTTGACAATGATTATAAATGCATATGTCTGTTTCCATTTTAAAGGCATTTTTAAACTAAACTGTGCAGCAAAATCATATTCCACAATTAAGTATTTACTGCTTTATGCACTCTATATCATAATAACAACTCTTGGCACAAACTTGCAAGAGAACTGGCTGTGCAATGAATTTTTAACTGAATAGTACAAAATAGTGCAAAATCATATTAGAAACATAATAGTGTTTACCATTTCTAGTGTACATTCCTATGCCAAATCAAATACCATTCCAGATGATCCCATAGCCAAAAAATATTTTTTTAAAGGAAGGGCTACAGACAGAATTAAGTAGGGCAGCCCACTAAATGAATACAGGAAGTGTTGCCCAGAAATCTCATCCATGTAGATGCCTCAAGTAAAATCTATCTGAAAAGCAGGATAGGTAGGTAGGTAAGTAGGTAGATAGAATATTACCCATACATGGTTGATTCTATAGGATTCAGCTATAAGAAAACATGAAAATAAATGTCACAATTGCCATAGATATTGATGGAATTATACAGATTTTTAAAGATCACTTGTAAATGTCTTTGGTTTTTAGCATACAAAGTGAAAACAGATCCCCACTGTTAATTTTAATGATATATCAAGTCATAGTATTGTCTTCTAATGACTGATACATATACTGGAATACTGTAAAATAAATACATATTCAAAACAAGAAAAGAGGAAACAGGAGAAATATTTACATTAGGAAATACAGCGAATTAATTGCATATTGTAAAGCCAATATCCAAGTTGTTACTTTTGACAGATGGTATTTTATATTTTGATGTAAAATATACATCAAAATGATGAAGAATATATATATGTCAAGCAAAAGAGACCATATGTTGTTAAACAGTTCCAAATCATCATTTATTCTGAAGGGCAATCTTTTTGCAGCCTTATTTTGCTGTGGTCTGATCCAGTATGTGAAATATTTAATTCACATGCTGGACTAGACTTACCATACCTTAAAAATGGAAATTAAAAAAAATGTCAATGTCTAAAATATGTGATTGTTTTGTTTTAAAACTGCTGCAAAATTATTCTTACTAAACAAAAGAAAACGAAGAGATGTGAAAGTAGGAAATTCTCAGCTAAAGGCAAAAGTTGGTAATATCAAACCAACAGTGTAATAATAGCAATATTAGCAATAATTTGTGCATACATTTATTTTCCACTCCCCCAACCCAGTCTTCTGTGATCTAATAGATTTGGTAAGTTTTTTAAATACAGTGTACACAGACATTCTGTGCAATGTAATTTTTATATCAGAATATATGAGAAACTGTTATCTTTCTTTAATGAGAACTGGTAGCATGGATATTGAAAGATGATGTATGTGTGTATGTGTGTGTATGAGAGAGAGTGAGAGATAGTGCATACACACACATGCACATATATAAATTATTTTATTTTAGTGGCTATACAAATAGTAATATTTCATAAATTCAAATAAATACTTAACAGTTTACAAGGCAAGGATACTATTAATATTAAGATTACACCCACCCACATTCAGTTCATAATATTTATCTCTTTCATAGTTGATTAAATTTTCATGTTTAGAATACTTATAAAATCATATGATACAGGAAGATTTTTCTTCTATTTCATTAACTGCTGCCAATGCCTATGTTAATTTTCCATTAAGGCAATACATCATACCTATTAATTGGACTGAAGTGCCAAGGTATATAATTTTGAAGTATGTTTCCTCTACAATTGTTGAGAGAACCTAATAAGGGTTTATTTATTCATTTCCATTCATCTTATAGTATACCTCTCAAAATAGTACCATGACCAGTCATAGTTAAATAAGCTGTATAGAATCAACATTATTACTACTTTTCTCTATTACCTCCACAAGTGCTTACAAGAAATAAAAAAAACAAGATAAGGTTCAGGAATAGCAGGTTTTATATCGTGTGAGAAGTGAATTGGATTCAGTAAAAATAAATGAAAGTTTCTGAGTCTATTAGTCTGGAGACAAAATTAGCAGAGAAATGGAAAAAAAAACAGGGTTGGAATTGGTAAGTTGAATATTCTTTGCACTGTGTGTACATGCAGGTATTATTTAATTTATTGTATGTTAGCTACTAATCCAATGCTTGAAAGCTACCCTCAAATGATTTTAGGATTACAGGTCCCATACAAGAGTGTCATTGCTTTGCATTTCTGAATGTACAAATTGTTGCAGCCACAAATAAATCTAAGTAGTATAAGACTGAATTGCTAGAAGCAGACGGACTAATTAGATAGATGTAGCTGTATTACAAGTGACGATCAAATCAAAATGATTCCTGCATATGGCATTGGAAAGAACATGGAAACAATGAGCAACTAGCTTGCAAATACTTTATCTGGAAGTAGCCTGGAGGCTACCCAAAGCCTCTGCAGCCTGGGAATTGGCAGCCAGGAATCCAGAGCCAGGAATAGCCATCATAATCCCTCAGTATGTTTGAAAAGCTTCATTTAGAAATTCAACCATACGCAATAGAAAATCAAAACAGTGAAGATGGCATTCCTATCCAGACAGGGATGGGCAACCTTTGGCTGGCTAGAGGCCATGCTTAGTATTTTTTTTAGTGGGGATGGGGAGATGCAATGGGTAGGGTGGGTGATAATCCAAAGTGGTTTGCCCAGGATTTTATGGGAATTTTTAAAATAGATTGTTGGGGAGAGAATTTTTTTAAAAAAAACAACCACAACATTATAGCTATTTCAGTCATTACATTTTAAAATAACCCCATCTCAAAATTGCAGAAAGCTATGCCATCAGTTTTTAGCAACCACCTATTGAAGTGAGCTTTAGCTCATGAAAGCCTCTGGTAACGTTTGCTAATCAAAGCAGTACCACCAGATTTCTCCTGGTTCTTGGTCAGATAGGGCTTCCGGGGCAGCAAAGGTAGGCACAGGGCTTCATGGAGGCTTGGGTTGGCTAGTTCATCTCTTGTAAACTGGCAATGACACCTCTTCCTCTATGAGAAAGATGGGACCAATTCAAGATCTCCAGTAGCATGCTCAGCTGATTCATCTCCCCACTTTTGCTGCTTATTGTCTTGTCTATGAAGATTCTCAGTCATTCAGATCATGGTTGTCCCAAAGGTGCTTTTTCAAAAGGCAAGTGGACTGTGTTTTTTTCTTGAAGATTTTGCTTCTTATCCAAGAAGTTTCTTCAGTTCTGACTGAATGGTGGATGACTAAAGGATTTATGTCCAGGGGTGGGATTCAAATTTTTTAACAACCGATTCTGTGGGCGTGGCTTCTAGGGTCCTTTGATATGGATTCTTGTAGTGAACAGGAATTTAGACTCAGCAGTCCAAATGCTCCTTTTCAACTCTGATTTTGGGATCCCAGCAGGGGTGGGATTCAAAAATTTTAACAACCGGTTCTGTGGGCGTGGCTTAGGTGGTGGTGTGGCTTGGTGGTCATGTGACTGGGTGGACATGGCTTGGTGGTCATGTTATTGGCTGGGTGTGGCCAACTCAGTATCACTCAAATCGAGGCACGCACCTCCTCACCTGGCCTCTCGTGACTGTGGGGATGCTGCAACAGTCATAAGTATGAAAAATGGTTAGTCACTTTTTCAGTGCCACTGTAACTTTGAATGGTCACTCCACACAAGCAAAGTACCAGCAAAGGAGGGGAAAAACTCCAGAGAAGTTCCTGAGACAGGAAGTCTAGTCCTGCCAAGAACATAATAAGGGTTAATGGAGAGGTAGTTTCTGTAAGCAACACCAGAATGTTTCCTTCCTGCCTTCCTTACAGGATTAGGCCAGTAATTTCTTCTAACAACTGGTTCTCCGAACTGCTTAGAATGTTAACAACCGGTTCTAGCGAATAGGTGCGAACTGGTAGAATCCCACCCCTGTTTATATCCCTTGCAGTCATCTGGTCATTTTCACTCTTTCTGAGAGTTGTTGAGGCCACTTGGAGGTTTATCAGTGCCTGCAGGATCCTCTGAATAGTGCAAATGGGTGTGGAACCTTCTTGGAACCGTTGAAAGAACTACGTTGTAAAGAGGAGATAGGTGGTGTCGTATCGCTCCCACTGTGTTGAGAGAAAGAAGGCTGTTCTTTGATCTCCTCTTTCAAACCATCCTTCCCTCCTCCACCATTCAGTCAGAACTGAAGAAGCTTCTTGGATGAGAAGTGAAACGTCTTCAGAGAAAAACGAAGCCCAGTTGCCTCACTAGTGCCACCCACTCGCTATTGGTCCTTTTGTATCTGGTTGACTCAGCCTTCCATCCTTCCCAGGTGGACAAAATGAGGACCCACATTGTTGAGGGCGATAGGCTGACTCTGTAAAACGGCTTAGAGAGGCCTGTAAAGCACTGCAAAGTGGTATATAAGTCTAAGTGCTATTGCTATATCTGCCACAGCACAGCTGACAGTGGCTGCTTTGGCTAGGGCCACATCTCTGCTGTTGCAATGAGGGAACAAAGCTAGTGAAGTCCCCCGTAGGATGAGAATGCAGGGAACCAGCCAAGCTGAAGCTAAGAGGGGAGGTAGAATCAATTCTTCCTGACTAACATAGATGACCCTGGGGCTGAGCTTACCCACCTCTTCTGTACCCCTTAACTCAGGGGTGTCAAGCCTGTGGGCCGGATGCATCTCATGCAGGCCAAGCCCACCCCAGCTCCGTGAAGGGGAAAAATGTCACGAAACATCATATGACAGCAACGTAATGCCGCGAGTTTGACACCCATTACTTAGTAATAATTTAGTGCCTGGCAGCGTATATCGCATTGTACCTGGTTTTTAAATAATATTTACTTAGCTACAGCTGGCTAGATTCAGACCTTGTCTATAAGGTCTATAAACTGAGGACTGCAAATATTTTAGAGGAGATGCTTCTAGTTTTCTCAGTCTCTTCAGTGGCTGCAAGGGAAGTATGGCAACCACATCATTCATATTTCAGCCTATTTTAAAATGTTGTGTTTATAGATAGCATTCACAGTAATTCAATATATTAAGATGCCGAGAAAATCAAAGGGAGGCATCATGCAAGCGGAGGGAAAAAATCACCATTTTAGCTCTGAATTTCAGAGGGATGGGTTGTTTTGAAAGTTACAAATATGGGATTGGGGATATACGCAACTTGCTGGCCACACTTTGTCCACCTCTAGTATAAACCATGTTTGCAAACTGATGCATGAAGCTGAATCCAGAGCATTGTACAACCTTACAAATTAGCATGCTAACATACTAAATATTTCTTATACTAGCAAGTCAAAGGATTAGTGAACAGTTTCAAAGCCCTAAGTAGCTGAAAACCACAATATTTAAAAAAAAACTACATGATTTTGCATGACACACACAAAAAAGAGACATGTAGTTGTGACTATTCTGATCTTTTAACTCCCCACCTCCCTGTAGATTCTGAATAATCTTTCCCCCCTGCACATTGAATTTATTAATTTATTTGAAGATTTGTTTGCCTCCCCCCACCTTAATGGTTGTAAAGTTTCATAGGATTCAATAAAAACGCCCCTAAAAACTAAATTTGAAACATGACAGATGTAAAACACAAAATAAACAGTGAAATTAAAACACCAGGGTAAATAGATACGTTCAGAGCCCTTTCTAAACTGTAATAAGGAGGGAGTATAGAATCAAATCACTATAGGTGGTAAGGGCCTTGGTAATGCAAACAGGCCTTTTTGGTCTCTTACTTTCTAGAAAAGTGTCCAAATGGATAGTAATTAGATGTAATTAGATTTACAAAACCTAAGCAGGAGGATCAGAGCTGGTTAATACTTGAATGAGAAGTTACCAGGAAATCCTATAGCTCTGAAGATATGCTGTAAATACATCCTACAACAGGGGTGACCAACCTTTCAGACCTCAGGGACCACTAAATTCATAATTTTAAATCCTGTGGACCACTAATATGATCTGCCTAATGACCGGCTGGGTGTGCATGGCTAGGTCATGTGACTGGGTGGGCGTGGCCAACTCGATGTCACTCACATTGGGGGGGGCGCCTCGCCAGCCTGTACTCACCCCTCCCCTCCCAGCCCCTCCTCGCCTGCCAGCCAGGGCTCCTTAGGGCCCCAACAAGCAGTTGTTGGAGCTAAGCAGCCACCACGAGAAAGAGTTGGGAAAACAGTTGGCTCAGTTCAGATTGCACCTGACCGAGAAGGAGCTCAGCAGAAGCACCTCACTGAGGACTACGAGCATAGACTTTCCAAGCAGAGGGAAGACCTGCGGGAGTGCAAGGCCGGGTACCAGTAGTTGCAGGCTCAGCGGCTGAGATGGTCAGCCAGTTCCAGGCCATGATGCAGTCCCACTGGATTAAGGCCCTCCAGCTCTTCGCCACCAGTGGCACTTCCCTTCAATCTTCACCCAAAGCCCTGCACCAGGAGGTTAAAGCAGACCCCAAGTCAGAATTTCTGCTCCCCTCCAACCTACACAAAATGACCCCGAAGCAGCAACACAAACGTTCATTGCACATATCTGGCCCAGGGGCTGTAGTTTGAGGACCCCTGATTTAATGCAATATAAAAAATGCAAATATTTTTTCTGTAGACCACCAAAATTTTGTCGTGGACCACCAGTGGTGACCACTGTCCTAGAAAACAATGCCATGTCACTTTGGTACTGTTCCAGTGACATGCCCGTGATGCAAGCAGAATCAATACTTATGGAAGGAGATGTCTTGTTTTTCACCCTTGGAAATAGAAATAATGGTGTAATTCCTCCAGGAATGGTGGTAATGGTGATAGTAGCTGTGTCATTTGAAGACAATTTTATTTGTTACTTATCTGTTTGATTGAGTTTTTCCTGTGCTACTTATTGCTTTTCCGTAACTATTTATGTTATGCTATTTTTGTTTTACTGAATGATCTGTATCAGTAGCAACTTTGGCTTTTTATTAAGGCAATGAGAGATATTATACAAAAAGTATTCAAAATAAAAAAATGTTGAGCCATTATTTTGTCTTCTAGTGACTCTACAAAATCTGAAAGTCAGCATCTTCGGCAAGCATAGTTAAGTGGACAGCTTTTGGTGGATGGGGGTAAGGACATTCTGAATATGAACATGTCCTATTTATTTGATATTTGATATAATGTTTATCCAACCAGTCACTGAAAGTGATATTGAAAATATCAATCATGAATGTGACATTTTATCTCAAAATATGAATTTGGAGTGCTTCATATTTGTTGCCATCATTTGATTGCTTTGATTTTGGTTGATGTCCAATACAAAATCTTTTTGAGTTGTGAACTGCAAAATGCAATCCGATACCATTGCAGGATAATTAACTGTCAAGCACCAAACACTGTCTTTAACCTGAATATCAAGCACCAATATTGATTACTTGGGGAAAATATTAATATTTCATTAAGATCATATATCAACATTTGCAGACAAGAATTTAGAAATGTTTTTCAGCTCAAGATGAACTGGAAATTAGCTAAATAAATAGATTTATGTGATGTCCTTTTTATGGTCTATGTATAAACTTACAAACATATCAATATACCATTCAAATTAAAATCACATGCGTTAAGTTAGTTAACATTATTGTTACATTATCTTAAAATTTATTGCTTCAAAATTATACAACTGTTATGTATCTACAAAGATGGTTGGGCTTTAAACCCTTTTCCTGTTTGTGCATATGTTAATTGCTATATTATAGTTTGCTAGATCTTATGACAATATTCCAAAAATATGCTAGTAAGTGCTTTCTAGAGGTAGCCACAGGATATGATCAAAAGGTCAAATGGTACTCATGACATTATACAGACATAGCTCCACCTGTTTTTTTACACACATAAAATACAGGTAGAGTTTTAATCATTATGGCTATCATGTTGATTTTTTGATCACATTCTGCAGACACGCCTGGCCCTTACAGTAAATTAATCAAAGAAACCCTTCAGTTGAAACCCATGCAGTTAATTTCTATAGTAATATAGAAATAATTTGTCATTGCTTTGTTCCAAATTGCTTTTTCGGCTTATTAATCTATCCCACAGCCCTGGAATTTCCTAGATTTCCCATCCAAATACCGTAATGGGCTGTGAGAATAACCTTGGGAGGCAGGAGGAGGAGGTGTGGCAGATATTTCAGCGCAGAGAAGGAATGGGAGCAGAGAAAGGGATTCAGAAGAATCTTTCAAGTTCCCTGGAAGATAAAGCCAAGGGAAGAAGTGCTTTCAAATTTGCAAGATTTTGTTACTATTACCCTACAATATAGGTAGTATTAGTGTTCATGGTTTTGGTATCCTGCCTGGACTTCCTCAAAAAGCTAACAAATACTAACCTTGTCTGTTTAATGCTGAGATCTTCCATTTAAAGTCAGTACATTGGTAATTTTTACCAACATTGTAATAAATTACACATATTCTGTAGTATATAAGGGATTATATAGCCTGCAACTAGATTCAGCATAAAATATACATACATACATACATACATACATACATACACACACACACATTATCTTGGCACTCATAAAATTCTGTGTTTGAGGAACAGAAATTGGACAATATAATCATGATTTCAGACTGCAAGTATGGTATTATTTAAAAAAAACTCCTATTATTTTTGCAACACTTCAATCAGAAATGCTCTTATTACTACAGGCCAGAGATTCCAAATGAGCAAATCTATATACATCTGTTCAGCGTGTTGTTGCTAACTCAAGGAATTATAAATACAAATTTCCGAACTATTTTCTCCAAACTTTAAAAATGCGTTTTCACTTACTTTCTTTATAAATACTTGATCTCAACCCTTGTCTGTAAAGAAAACCATCACTTCCTTTTTAGACAAATGTGGCTTAGTTCCTTCTCGGCTTTTATCTTGCAAGGATATTAGACTGACACAATTTTTTGACGCAATTTTGTAAAAAACACACGCATACACATTGCCATGCAAATGCACAAGCCACAAACCCCCATGGCATTTATCATGGCTTAAACATTAGATTTCTGGCAGAATAAATGCAATTCCATTGCTGAAGAATATTCTTTTGCTTTGCTGCAAAAGACCAACCTGACTGTCTCTTTCACTGGATTCACTTGACTCCTAAAGGATTGACCCCCCCCATAGGAAAAAATAAGGTCAAAAGCTACCATCCGTTCTATGCACTGATTTTGCTAGCAGTCAGCAATAGAACATTTTTGCAGTAGTTGTGGCATTAAAATAAGTAACAGTATGCAAATGTGTGTTAAGCACACCATCTGTGTCATTTTAATAAAAGACCACTAATTGCGTGAGCTTAACACAGGAATAAGCTTTAAGATAAAAATTATCTTACAAAGTAAGCAAATGAATAAATATCACCGCTAGATCATTCAAAATAACCTCAGTTGTTCTAGCACAGCCGGTTAACAAGCAAAGAACTCTTCCCTGTTAATTCAGCTATTTAGTGGTAAAAGATGCAAGAGGAAGGGAATCTTAGTCCTGGAAATTCCTAGAAAAATCTTTATATTAGGTATGTATACATCAATAGATATGTTGAATAATAATTACTAAGTAAATGGGACTCTGCATGTTTATCTCCTTTCCTTGTCTAAAGGACTTAATTTATATGCCTCTAGATAACATTGTCCTCATTATTTGTAATGATCATTTATGATGAGGCTTCCATCATTTCCTTCCTCCCCAGCTCAGCTCTCTTTCACCTCTGATCTGATCCATGCAATTCAAGTTTGCACCCAATTCACTCACTTTCCATAAAGGAAGAAAACACACAATTGGTTCTTCTCAGATAAGATGTAAGGCTTTCCTGTCAACCATGTTATTTTCTTTCACTCAAGCACCAGACTCAAGAATACAATCTTCTAAATTATACTTCCATCATCATCATCATCATCATCATTATACATTCTTTCTGCTAGGCAGTGTTGAGCAGGATTTTCTCAAACTCTGAAGCAGATCCAGAATGTTTTATGTGTGTATCATCAGCCCAGGTGAGTAGCACATTAGACACACTATTATCCTATCTACACTATTATCCCATCTGTTCGATATTAGCATACTTACCTGTGATTGGTTGAACTGCGGAAGCAGGAAAATAAATAGCTGTCACTGGCTGAAGCCGCGGACCGCTCCGCTGTAAAAGGGGCTGTCGCGGCTTGAGTTCCTCAGTTCCTGCCGAGACAAAATAGTTTTCACCAATCTGATCGTCCTGCGTCTTCTTTCACCCACGATCTAACACCATCCACACTATTATACCATTCACATGAAATCCTTTTTTAAAAAAATCTCATCAAATAAGTTGCACGGTAAAGGTTCTCTGGGTTCTGGTATCAGTAAGGAGGAGGCTGGTGAAATAAAGCTGGATCCAGATAAAGAACAAATACTATTTGTCAGTGGATCAGCCTACCATAGTGATCTCCCTGGTACTTCCCCCAAGGCACACAAATTTGTAGCCTGAGGTTGCTCCTGCATCCAGTATTGTTTCTGCATCTCCAGAAAATTTTTCTTCAACTTAGTTAAGTCACCTTTTGGCTTCATTCCTGGGGAAGCAACCTCCAGCTTTAATACTGGCATCCATAACTTGCTATCCTCCACATGTTGGGCCTATGGCTCTGCACGTTTCTACTTATCAGCCTTGTTCACTAAGAGTTATATTCCTAAAGTATTTTGCTTCAGAACTGCGTTCTGTTTGCCCGCTTCATAGAATCACAGGGCTAGCACGGATGTTGGAAGTCTTCCGGTTAAATCACTACCCAGAGCAAGAATCCCTGTGCTGGTTAGAGTTAGCAGCCTATGGCTTGGAAGCAAAACGATCCTCAAACCATCTTAGATAAGTGGTTATTTAAATCTCCAGCAACGAAGCCCCTACAGCTCCAAAAAGCAGGTTGTAACGTTGCTTAATAGCTTTTGTGGACAAGAAATTATTCTTCATTTTGAGTTTGGATCTTTTTCTGTAAAGCTACCACCCATTAGTTGATATCCTACTTTGGGAAATTACGGAGAATAAAGCTGTACCCTCTTTCCTGGGGTCTATTATGCAACCCTGGTACCCAACCAAAAGTGCCAGATCAAGTCTAATAAAGTTAAATGTACATTCCTGTATTCAGAGAAAAAAAGTTAAATTAGGATGATTAAGCAAAAAAAAAGTTATAGAAGTTATCTAAGTTTTGATGGCAAGACAGCAAACGGCCATATTTAGAATAGCAAGCATATGTTTGAATGATTATCTCTTCTCAAAAGTATAATGACATTAGAGACACAATCTTTCCAAAATTACTGGGTTTTGTGTTTAGAATTGTATCTGAAATGGGGCATGTGATATGACCATTCGCAGTATCTGAATTACAAAACTGGCTGAATTATTCTTTCTGGGTTGAATCCAATTGACAATCAGTTGACAGAAAGACATCTGCCAGTGGAACAAATTCATCCTGGCATCCCGTATCTGCTGGGGAATGTTTTGGAGCAGATTTTGGGGGATGATAGCAGGGTAAGTCTCACTGGACAAGCAAAAATCCACTCACAGAATGTTGGATGAAATTCTGTTATTTTAGACAGTTGATACATGTTCAGTTAAAAGTATTCATTATACACAGAGTGCAATGTTATTGAAATACAGCTTGCACTGCATCTTTAGAGTGAAAAAACACAAATTCATCCAACTCAAAAGTGTAAGTTTCTTCATTCTATTCCAACGCAAAGACATAAGAAACTACATTTAGTCAACTATATCATTGAAAGCTCTTACCTCTGTTACTATCCTTTTTTTTTCCTTGGATGCCTGAACTCATACACTTTTCCCTTCCTATGGCTGCAAGTTCTTATTTCAAGTATTTCCATGGGGTGCGTGTGGGGGGACCAGTAATCTTGCAGTTAAGGTATTACCCAGAGACATAGCAGGTTTGGAAAGGAAAGGAAAGCTGAAGTAAGATCATAAGTACAATTGTGGTTTCATTTACCTGTTTTGCCAAATGACTGAGTTGCTAATCCCAATTGTGGTTGCTAAACAATTGTGGTTTCATTTACCTGTTTTGCCAAATGACTGAGTTGCTAATCCCAATTGTGGTTGCTAAACACATGGACTACCTCAGAGGTGGTATTCAGCAGGTTCTGACCAGTTCTGGAGAACCAGTAGGAGAAATTTTAAAAAGTTCGGAGAACCGGCAAATCCCACCTCTGACTGGAGATTTTGCAGTATCCTTCCCCTGCCACACCCACCAAGCCACAGCCCACAGAACCTGTAGTAAAAAAAATTGAATCCCACCACTGGACTACCTGTATTTCCTCATACGTTAGGAGTGTACTCTTAAATAGCTCTGAACACTCTTTGTTGCATTCTTTCATTCTTAACACAGATACAGTAGTAGAATAAGTTGTAACATAAAATTATTTATTGCATGACATTTTATTTATTTATTTATTTATATTTGAACTTGTATGCCGCCCCATCTCCGAAGACTCAGGCTCACAGCTAAAACATAGAACAATAAATATTTTAAAAAAACATTAAACCAACAAGCCCAAATATGAAACACAACAATAAAATAAGTTAAAAGACATCCCTCCCCAAGGAAGGGTCACAGCCGGGTTGGTCGAACAACCAAGTTTTTAATTCAAGCGGAAGGTGCGGAGATCAGGGGCGGAGACTCCAGAGGCAGTTGATTCCAGAGGTCGGGGCCGCAACAGAGAAGGCTGCGTCGGGAAATACCAACCGGCATTGACTCGCCGATGGGACCCCGAGGAGTCCTTGCCTATGAGCCCGCACAGGGCGGCCGGCACTAGATATTGGAAGAAGACGCCCTCAAATATTGGGGACCCATGTCGTGTAGGACTTTGAATGTCAAAACTAAAACCTTGAATCTCACCCGAGGCAATCGGTAACCAATGCAGGCCACGCAGAAGGGGGTAACATGAGAGAACCGGTAACTCCATCACCGTCCAGCGGCCGCATTCTGCACCAACTGCAATCTCGGATGGTATGCAAGGGCAGTCCTAGATAGAGAGCGTTGCAGTAGTCTAGTCTCGAGGTGACAAGGGCGTGAGTGACCGTGCGCAAGGAGTCCCGATCCAGAAAAGGGCGAAGTTGTCGAACAAGACGGAGCTGGGCAAAGGCCATTTTGAGGTATAACGTTCTCTGAGTCCTCCATTTTGTTTCTTTCCTCTCCTTTCCTTAGTCCGCCTTCTTCCTGTTTGCTGCAGCATCTCCTGAAACTTAGTGTACTACACCAGGCTGCATGTTCCACCAGAGAACAAATAGCTAAAATAGAATTAGCAAGCATGTTTGGTAAACTACAAGTTATGCAGCCCTGACAAGAGTTTACTTGTTCCATATAAATTCATGGAAAAACAAAAACAGACCAGCTGGGAAGACCAAATTGGTTACAACCTCCTGCTTTGGCTGATCCTTTTCTCTTAGCCCTTCACTTACAAAAAAAACTTACAAGAATAAAATGATGATGATAGGAGGTTTGCTTGTTGCCTTGACCTCTGGGTATGTGTGTGAATATATCACACAGTAACTAAGTAAGTATCATCAATAAAAGCAAGCAATATACTTCTGACTACTACAGTGCAGGGGATGAATGGAACAACTTTGCTATCTGGTTTCTAGAGGCATTTACTATCACCATTGTTGTCATTGCATCATTTTTGTAGAACAAAAGAGAATTCTGTTAAGAGTTACGGTTAGGGTTAGGGTAAGGGCATGCAAAACATATACAGTATTAAAATAACTAGACATTAAGTTGTACTACATTGTTCAGATATCTTACTTCAAGGGAGGAAAAGATACTTGAGCACAGGAATCGTACTTGTTTCTTTATAGTTTCAAATCTTTTCTATCCTTTTTCTTTAAGAAGAAGTTGACAATAAGTATTAAAAAACAAACAGATGGCACCATTTAATTCAATAAAGCCAATACTTAATAATGCTCAAGAATAGATACTTTATTTGGAAAGAGATTGGACCTTAAATAGTGATATTTCACTTGCTTTGGTTGTTTTTTTAACCGTCTTTTGAAGTAGGAGGGCAAGGCCTTTGACTAATGTGCCAGGGCTGACATATCCCAACCTTGGTGGGCATGAGCCAATTGTAAGCAAGATAAGGACTCTTTATTTAAGGTTCATCACAAGCACTTACTTTTATAAATATAGAATGTTTCTTCCCACTATATGTAAACACTTTTCTCTTTTTCTATACACTATTCATAATTACAATGTATTAGTGACTATTGCAGAAAATACGACTTCAGCAACAGAGTAGTCAATGCCTGAAACTCACTACCTGATTCTGTTGTTACATCCACAAACCACCAAAACTTTAACCTTAAACTGTCTACCGTGGACCTCACTCCATTTCTAAGAGGTCTGTAAGGGGGCGTGCATAAGCACACTAGCATGCCTACCATCCCTGTCCTACTGTTCCCATTTATTCGTACTCATGTATTATGTATATACTTATACCTGTTTATACTTGTATATTTATGTGTTTGGTTCATACTTATACTTGTTTTCTTATACATGCTTGACAAACTAAACTAAATAAATAAATAAAATAAATTGAGGGCACAGGCTGAACCCAAGATTTTGGGAGCTATACAGTACTCCCTGGGTTCTGATTGCATTCTGCAATGTAGCTGATGCAATCTTGCTCTCTTAGCAGTAAGAAGCAATAGGAGCAGGACTACTCAGCTTTTGCTTCCTTTGGGTGGGAGAATACTGATGTGCCTCTTTCCCATATTTGCTTTAAATGCAGTTGCGGAAGCAGAGCACAGACAAGCAGAAGAACATGCGGTTCTGTAAGGCTACAGATTAGGGCTCTGTAGCCTTAGAGAACCGGTTCAGACTCAAGGGCAAAAAAGTTGCTTTGGAGTCATGAACCAGGGCATGGCTGTAGCACCTGTCTGCAGCTTCTTAAAGCAGCTGCCATTTTCCACAAAATTGCAAAGCTGCCTTCAGGAGCTGCAGTGTTATCCTGTGAAAAGAACCCTTTGGTTTAGGAAGCTGCAGCCAGGAGTTACATGCAGATCTCTGTGAACTTTTATTTTGCATTTGAATTCTGCAAGGCTCCGTCGCAGGTCCATTCCTTTCCAACAAGCACCCAGCAAGAAGCCTTACACACTCAATGTATTTTTAGCCTTTGAGTTGATAGCATTGGGCAAGATGTCCAGGGAGACACCTATAGGCACTTAATTGTCCTGCTTCCATTTAGTTCCCTACTCTGGGCACTTTCCTTTCTTTCTCTTCTCCATTGAGCACCAGCTCTTCCTACATTTTCTGTGCACATACACTTACAAGGGAACGTACTTGTATTTCCCCTTGTATTTCCTCTAATTATTAAAAACCATTGAACATTCTGCTAAGAAAATTTCAGCCATGTTTCAATATCTTCATCTTCTTCTTGGAAATATAAATTGATGAGCAGGGGTCTGAAGAAGAGATCGGTGCAGACAGGAGCACTGTTGCTGTTTCTTTTTCTTTTTTTAAAAGATCTATGTGGCACCACGTTTGAAGAAGACTTTTGTCCAGTGGTGCTATTCACATATCCCCAGCGTTTAAAAAACTCTTTTATTTTGGTTATCATGCTCCAATTTCTTTTAAAAAAACATACACAATGTCTATTGATTGATTGATTGGATGCCACTCAACTCCAAATGACTCTGCATGGCTCCCAATACACATAACTATGTTCTGTTCTTTCTCTCACACACATATTGCTTTCCTTTATATACAAAGCAGTTTTCCAACTGAAAAAATGTCATACATTTTAAACTATAACCTGCAATCCATCTATGAAAATTAATGATTAGAGTGTGTTTGTCTATTCTACAATAGATGTCAATCTTGTTAAGCTAGGTTGGTATAGGTAATGGTTTCAGACTAAAAATGGAATCGATGATTAGATTCCATCATATTTAGTCTGAAACTTTTACCTATACCCCTATCTCAACAAGATTGGTGTCTGTTGTAGGATAGACAAACACACTCTTTTTGATGCTTCATAAGATCAAATGTTATCACTTATTGTTAAATTAATTGTCTAGCTTTTTGGACCTTGAGAAATGGTTGCTATGTTTTTTTTTCCTTAGCAGAGAATGGGCTGGGTGCAATCTGTATATTTCACAGACCATGAGTAGGAACTGGATGTGTCTAGTCTCAGGTTTCCCTTAAAAGATGGGCAACTTTCCACTCATTCTTTGGCACACCATGGCAAGTACCCTTAGTAAAGTGGCAGAGTACCTCTGAAGGCATGTGGGTATGTCAGCCCGGAGGTGCTGGGGACTAAGCAGAAGATGGGGTACTGCTCCCCAGCAGATAGAAAGCTGGGCCAAAAAGAAGGGCAGTCCCACCATTGCTGTTGGAAGTCATGTCTAATATATTGATTCTGCTCCTCCCACAACTCAGCTTGTCCCATCCTTTACCAACCCTGCAAACAGTTGTTGCATAATATAGATAACTCCCAAATAAGGTTGCATTTCTGTTACAGAAACCCATAGAAAATGCCAACTTGTGCCAACTGCTTAAGCACTGCAAGTCTTCTGCTGTCTAAGGACGAAGCAGTGTCCATCTGGTGCAAAAGCAATGGCTGCATACCTAAGTGTCACAGCTGTTTTTAGAGTTTTCCTGCCTTGTGCGAATGCAGGGATGATGGGGCGAGGGTTACATTCCTATGCTCTTTGAAATTCATCACAACTAATAGACTTTTATCGAGCCATTGCTGTTCAACATTTGTATGAAACAGCATGCATGCATACATTCTCAGAACATTCTTAGAGGAGAGGCATGCATATTCCTGTAGCAGCTGAGTGTGAACTTACTGCAGGTGAAAATAAGATGATGTACATCTGTCAACACGGCTATACATGTAGGTGGTTCCATTATTATAATTTGTGAAATGCTCACAAGCTGTCTTGGTAAAGGTTTGTACATAGAATAATGTATTACGAGGCAAGATGTTCTACCTTATAATGGCAGCTACACTTGGGCAGCCGGTGCAAGCGACTGAACGTGTCATAAATAATGTTTTAAAATTATGCTGTGAAGAGCGGAGGAAAGAAACAACAAAAACAGGAAAGCCACACACAATTTTGAGTCTCAGAAGCCAGAATCTTGAAACTCCCTTGTAACAAATCCAGTGCAAATTTCTGTTGAAGGCGTGGAATAAATAACTCCCTGCAGAGGGTTTTTTTTAAAAATCAGCATCTTTGGTGTTACATAAACCTTGCATAATAAATGTACCGTATTTAAGAAAAAGCCCATTTGTCTTTTTTAGCACAATCACCTAGCAAAAGACAGGAAAACAAACACATTGGGATAGAGATGAATCTCTTCAAACTGCCAAAGAGGTTTTGTGTTTGTTCTCCACACAAGGGACCAGTTCCTTTATCATATGTAGCTTTTTAGGTGGGTCACAATACCAGCAGTGCTGCAAACTCATCTTTCTGCCTCATCTCTGGATTTTTCCACTTGAGAGGAGAAAACCTTTCCAACAGATCCCACCCACAAACTTGCCTTCTTCTTGCCTCCCATCACCCCATTGATTGATTACTCAGTTACTTCCCCTCTTCGCTCCCTTCTCCTTTATTCAGCTGAACAGGGAGTAGACAACCAAAACTGTCATGCCCCTGGTGGAGACTGACTCTGAGGGAGAAGAGGAACAGCCGACAGGGAGTGGAAGTGTGGCTCCAGAGGTTGTGGAAGAGGCTGGGAAAGGGCAGAGGCCAGCTGGGCAGTCAGAGGAGGACCCAGGCCCATCCTCTCTCCATCCTAGGGCATGCAGGGAGGAGAGGATAAGGGAGAGACATGGTCTACTGGGGAGGAGAGGGCCTTGATCCTCTTCATGGGCTGCAGCTGTGACAACTGGATAAGAGGTCGGACATGCGTATGGGTGAGTGCTGGAAACAAAGCGTGGAGATATCTCTAGTTTATTGTTCCTCTCTGAGTTTGGCATCCTTCCCAATGTGTGTTCTGATATCTGTGGACGTCTTCCAGCCCTTATCTTGCCTGGTTTGTGTTGTTTTTTTACTCTTTATAATTTAAATGGCATTTCCTCCTTTGTGTAACTGTTTGTGTGGGAATTTTTTGTCTCCAGTCAAGGATATTTGGAACTTGGAAGCAAAGTGAAGGTATAAAAGGGACTTCACCTGTTTTTTGTGACTGTGTTTATTTTGTATCCCACCCTGGGTCATCACCCAATACTACAGAACCGGGTCTCCAAACTTGGCAACTTTAAGACTTCAACTGGTAGAATTGGAAGCTGGCTGGCTGAGGAATTGTGGGAGTTGAAGTCCACAAGTCTTAAAGCTGCCAAGTTTGGAGATCCCTGCTGTAAAAAGAAGAGAAAGTATGCAGAGGTGTAAGACATAGGAAAGTAGTTCAATTTGCTCATTGCTCTAAACTGTTGCTTAATATAAAATTGTAGATTAATGTAAATTAATGATTAATTTATTTGACTTGTATTATGTGCTAAAGCATACTCCATAATGTCTTCATCACAATGGTTGAATTCATTCTGTGGGCCAAGTCAGAATCAAATCAACTGCATTATAGCTGACTATAGCATGTGAACTGAGATATAATGTTTGTAGTTCACATGTAGTATTAAGTGATAGTTTCTTTTAACAGGGTTTTATTGAATGTGGTCCACTCCCTGTCATGAGGGCCATTGAGTTGCTCTACAACTATTCCAAAGTGAGGTCAAAAAGTGGGAACAGTGTTACTGGCTTGCTTAATATAGAGTAACTTACAATACTTTCCTCCCTTAACAACCACTATTAATTTATGTAGAGGGAACAGAGATCTGATTTATGGTATTTTCTCCTTCTGTAGTTTTTCTTTACTGATTTACTACATTATTATTATTATTAAAAATATGTGTTGTTTTTCTTTTCTTTTTTAATGTAAGTATTCAAAGTTTCCCTGAAAGACATCATCTAAATTTCTTAAGGAAATAAAAATCAGAGAGCGTAATATCGTACACAATATTGTAAGCATGAAGGTGACATGGATTTATATAATGGTATTACATTTGCTCTTCTTTGCTGTTGGGGAAACCAAAAGGCAAACAAACAAAGCCCCCTGAACTGAACTAAAATTGTGTTTTCTATTCCTGCTATGAAAGCCAATTTAGAATGAGTATTTGGGAGATGACATTCAGTCTTCCATCTCAGTGGGCAAATATGATTAATACAGTCCTGGAAGTTGTGGAATAATCTACTAAAATAGCATTTTGTAGGGACAAGGACTCACATTTTTCCCTTAGTGGGAATGGGTTTAAAATTGGATTTGATTGAACCAAGTATTGCAACAGCACCAATATAAAAATTGATACTGGATTTGAAGTTCAATTACATGGTTAAATGATAAATATGAATCAGAACATTTTTTCATTCTTCATTTCTCATTTTAAAGTCTCCCTTTCTTTTCATCCTTATAGTCTTTGCATTCTACAACATTGGCTATACTAAAATTATAAATTACAGTTGTTAAATCATCAAGTCCAATTTTACCATTTCCTGCCTGCTACAAAAGAATTATAGGAATTGTCTACAGTTTATAGCCAAACAGATTCCTTGGCATTCACATTACCTTTCTATTAATCCAAGTGAAAACGCATTTCTAATTGTTTCCCACATTTTTAAAGTTTCGGATACATATATGTTTGGTTACTGTTTCCACCTATATCATTCATTTTTATTAGGTTTTTCTGCTTCTTTATTGCATTGTAATTTGCATTTTATTACTTATGTAAAATATCTTAACAATATTTTCCAGGGTCAAATTTGACTGGGAATACCTCGTTGGTCTTGGCTGAAAGCTAAGCAAGGTTTGGCTTGGAAATCAGCTGGATGTCAGGCATGAAAGATCCAATTAAACTTATTTATTGCTACTCATGCCTATGCACAGGAATATTCTCAACCAATGGTTACCTCCTGCTAGGAGTTAGATATGGGTCAACAGAATTTGGTGGGGGGGGTGGACTTAGCTTGCTTGTGGCTACATAGAGCTTCTAGGCTGATCCCACTTTTGACCCTGTCCCCAGATTTTGTCACTCTTTTCACTAGATTAGATGACGGACCATGGAGAAATTCCAGGGTTATTGGCTAGGCTGGGAATTTAGAAAACCATTCTGGAAAAAAACAATTATAATGCTGCCAAGAAAGCTGTACGGAGAAATGAGAGTTAAACCACTTTCTGATTGGAAGCATTTTTAGTACCGTTATGTCTTGACTCCAACCATCATGTCATGCAGAAGTTCAATAGACACTTCATAATAAGATATACCAAGCTAACTGCTACATTGATTAAAACAGTAATTTAACTAGTACACTAGTTTTTCTGAGTTTGAACAGCAGGTGCCACAGTAGTTGTCATGCAATTTATATTAATTGGGATTTACACTTATATAAAACTCACGGCATGGAAAATTCTTCAGTGTACAAGAAAGATATGAGTGCAATAGTCAGAAAGCAAAGACTGCAGACAGGTGTCAGTTCAAAACTTCATTGTATTCGAAAACCCAAGATAAAACTATTAAATATGTAACAATATTCTTGACCCATATCTAACAGCATTTAGGATAATCAACCTGAACTAAAAAAAAGTCTATGGTTATTAATGATTAGGGAGTAGGACTTAGTAAAATCTGCAGCTGATCATACCATTGAAATTAATATGAAAATGTAATTCCCTAGATTTCAGTTGATTTAAGTGACACAATAAAGGGTATATTTCCTCTTAAGAAGTTTTACTATTGATCATTTATGCTTAGATTTTTACTATTGAGTACTTATGTCTCGACTGAAGTCCTACACTTGTATTTCATCCAAAAGTTCAAGATGGTCTACATAATTTCTTCTTCCCTCTCATTTTATCCTCACAGCAGCCTTCTGAGCAGATTTGGAAGAGAAAGCTTAGATGATTGGCCCAAAGGTACCCACGGAATTTCAAAAGTAATTCGGGATATCAAGTCAGGTCTTCCTAATTTACTAAACAAATTAAATGCTATACCCCAATAACCACATTGGACAAGCAAGTCAGGCTGGATCAGATTACTTTAAAAGTCCACACTAATCTGTGGAGCTACTTTTAAAAAAACCACTTTTTTAGATCACACAATTAACCAGTTTGGACACTTGAGATATTATATATGTTTATAGTTGTTGATATGTACCGGGAGGTAGTATATCTCTTAATAGTAGTGTTTGATAGGGAAGCTGAAATTTCTAGAGCTGAGCTTCTGGAGAAGGTTCATTAGTAATGAAGAGTGTTGTCAAGAGAACATTCCCCGTCAGCCAAGGATGTTCTCTGGTGTTCATTTTTTCTTCACCCATGGAAATTTCCATCTTGGCTACTCTTCAAGTGGTCCACAAGGATGATGTCTCTCATTCTCTGGACATTTGGAATCTCGGAACTCTTCTTCCAATGCTAATGTATCTGTGCCAATGTTCTGAGCTGTGATAGCAAATGAGAGGAACCCTTCTTAGTTTCGAGAATGTATTACCTGATTTTACAGGTTCTTTCACTCCTATTGGCCCACGGCCCTGTTTCTGTTCCCTTCCGAAAAGAGTCCTACCAAATTTGCTGCTCTTAGCTCAGTGTCTGCTAGCCGTGAACTTTCTATAACATACAATCTTTGAGAAAGTGGAAAACGAAAAGGAAGTGTTAATAACACCACCCCATTTAAAAAAGAAATGGTGTTATCAGTTCAGTTGACAATAGAAAGTAGGGGGGCACATTTGAGTCGTCTCTCTGCCTCTCTCCCTTCCCATCCCCCACATTCCAGACTTGAATTGTGAAGGAATATCATGAGCTTTCCAAGTTTCCTCTGTGTAGCAGCACAGCTTTTGCCTCCTTTTGTTCTGCCCAGTGTGCCCATTTTTAAATATTCAAACAAAGCTCCATAAACCGCTAGTTACACCATAATACCAGCTTGTGTTTACATTTTCAGCTCTCCAGATCATGATCCCATTGAGTGCACATAGAGCGAGTGCTCGTGAGTATGCGCCCATTCACCATCAGGAGAAATCAGACTGTAAACACAAGCTGGTATTTTGGTGGGAGCGCACTAATATGGCGGCTGGGAGGGTTGGAAGTGAAAGGTCAATGATAGGTTCAGAAATTCCTTGCTTTTTTCAGGCTGAGTGATGCTGTGTGTGTAATAGCTGTTATATTTCTCTCTCCCTTCCAAATGGGAAGCAGTCATCTGTTCTGAAGCAACAAGGCCTAGTTAGAATGGTTTCCTTTTTTTAAGATGGCATGAATCTTCTATGCCACTTGAGAGCAGCATTATTTAAAATATTTAAAACAAGACCAGATCAGAATTGTTTATCTTACGAGTTAGACTAGATGACCTTCAAGTTCTTGGCCACAATTCAGAGAACCATTAAATGAAGTACCCTAATGATATCTCCTTATTTTTTTAAAAAACAACAACACATCCATCCATTCTTCTATCCATTCTTCTATCCATCCATCTATCCATCCATCCATCCATCCATTCATCCATCCACCCACCCATCCATCCATCCATCCCACATCCTAATCCACTTTTGAATCTTGAGAATCTACAAAGAAACATACTACATTAAGGTAGCTCATGCATGTTCCTCAACAAGTCATTGAGCACCTATGGAGAAGTCCTCCCTTCCTGTTTAAAAAGAAAGAAATCGCATGAAAGGTACCACACTTCCTTTCTGAATGCTAAATCGAAAAGATTTGAGCACAACTTAAAAATAATGAAATGGGAGCTACAAATAACTCTGAGAAAGCTATTTAAGTCTCAGATGAGATTTGCATTGAGCACATACTCATCTAAATAAACTAAGTATAAAGCATTTGATCCTGGAAACACTTAGCAATATATGACAGCTCTAATCAGATGTCTGTGAGGAATTTCCTAAATGGTTCTCTTCATTTAGACCATCTTTTAATAGAATTCCTTTATTTCAGATGTAAAATAATAATAATAGTAGTCTAATCAAGCTCACTAGCAGAAGCATCATTAAGAAGCAAAGAAGTAATGAGCAAGTTACAATACACGAGCTAAATATATCTTACAGAAATCTTCTGTGTATTTATATAAACAAGTCATATATGGGCAAAGATCACCAGATCTCTTTGGGAAATATTTTGACACTGGTGACTTGGAATATATATTCCCTAACTGTTGATGTTCATGAAGTTACACATAGGGTCTTGTAACAAAAAGAGTGGAAAAGAAAAGAGAGAAATGATGTATCTTTATGCAAAGAAAAAGTAAGGGACAATTTATCCATTTGATTTCAAAATTAATAATATGTTTTATTTGCAGTCACAGACCAAAATACAAGTATAATAAAAGAAGAACATGGGAAAAATAAAATCATGAACAATTGGTCACCAGAAACCTTGACTGAGGGGAATTACAGCGGGGATGGCTCTTCATACATCACTCCTCAGGCTTCCAAATTTTTTTAAGAGCTGTAACCATCAGAGGAGAACGCTGTGATTTCATAATTGAAGGCTGAGTAATCGAACTTCCACAATAAATTCCCATCTATCACATTCTCAATGAGATTTGTTTTCTTTCTTCTTGCTGATATTTTTTTTCTTGAGGGCCTGACATTAATGCTGAATCAGAGATTGTAATGCAGTTGCTGGCAAATGATAAGATTAATATTTACAATGAAATCATATGGGGAAATGTTAACAAATTATATTATAATACAGTACTGAGCTCTTCCTATGATCATGGTTGTAGAAATATAAATGAGATAGGAAATAAGTTATTCAGTTTTACTAATTTGATAGTAAAAATTTCACAGCAACTCTGAAAGAAAATCAAAGTTGAAGCTCTTTCAAACAATCGAGCTACTGTGATGTCATAAAAGGCAGGTAGGTGGGCATGAAGGCAGAAATCTGAAGGCACCACTGCAGAAGATGTTGGGAAGCCAAAAGGCTAAAGAAGCTTTTGAGACATATTTTTGATGCAAAGCAGATGGTAAAACTAGTAAGCCCTGTATTTCTGATATAAAGTAGTGCTGGAAAATGGTATCTTTGGGAATAAGTAATCATGCTATGTGTGGGCAAATTTTGCATTCCAAGTATAGGCTGTGAGAAGAGTTAGAATAATTATAGCACATTTTGGAATAAACCAGATTAGTATCTGGCTGATGGGATGTGAGCCACCATATGTTGGCTATCCAAGTTATCCCCAGATTAGAGATCCCAGCTTGTGGGAAAATAGTAGAATAGAGGTAGAGAAATGAAACCCTGCCATCTTTCTCCCAGGGTCCATCTAAGACTCCAGTAAAACCATTATCCAGCTAGCTAGTAAGTCAGATTTCTTGTTTATTTTCCCAAGAACTGACCCTACCCCAATATAAACCGTAGTACTTCTCTAGTTCACTCTCACTTTCAGTGGAGCAGCTAAAGGCATAAACACCACCTTCAGTCCTCACTAAAGGTAGAATAAACTGAGAATGACCACTGCCCTCCACATTGTCTCTCACATGAAGGAAGCTAAACAGATGTTATTGCTGCTACCTGGTCAACAATTGACACCAGGTCTCCTGCCACTGCTGCATCATTGCTCTTGCACCCCTGTACTGTACAGACATTTGATATTACATCCAATATAAAATACAATAATTAGAAGGCTTCAGTTCAAAGATAGTGCTTGCTTGGCATATAAAAGACCCAAATTCGGTTCCTGTTCCTAAATATAATGATTAGCGGTGATTATAACTGATATTACTAAGCTTCAGTGGCCCACTGGACTGATTTGGTATAAGATATCTTTTCTTTTGCATGTTCTTTTTCCTTGTGTGTCCAATCACACTTGGCCAATAAAGAATTCTATTCTAAAGAATTCTATTCTATGTTCTATTTTTCTGATTTATCTTAAATGTTTTCCAGCATTTGCATTCGCAATTTTTGTTACTTATTTCATTGATATAATTGTGATCAATATTATGATTATATTAATCACTTGGCTGCTGTTAATTCATAATTTATCATGATTACTCTATAACTGTTGTGGTCAAATCTATCTTATCTCCTTTTCACCATTTAACTGGGGGGGGGGGAACCCTACATATACAATTCTACCAATACAGAGTTTCTTCCACCTCATTTTCTCATGCTGATGACTTTTGTTTTTTCATAATTTAGTTCTTTCTTTTGATACTGATGCTGGAATGACTTTAAGCATTTTTAACCACTGCTTACAGCAATTTATAACTATTGATATTTAATTCTTGAAGGTATAAAAAAACCTTGAGATTTTGGGATATGTAGCCTTTACACTGAAGATGGATTCTGAATATTGTATTGAGTTCAACTCAATCACAGGAATATTAGATCCAGGTTACCAAATCTTCTCCTTGTTGCAATCGGATAGTTATCCAGCGTTTTGCAACTCATATCTGGTATGCCTAGGCAGTTAATCAATTTTAATAGGACTAGCATTCAGCCTTTTAAATAAGAGCCAGTGTGGTTCAGTAACTAAGGTGTTGAGCTATGATTAGGAAGACCCAAATAAAATATATATTCAGCTGTGGAAGTTTACTGGTTCATCCAATGGTGATGCATTACTGGTTAATTCTGTGACCAATCTCTGTCTCTCAGCACTGTTTATCCCACAGAAGTATTGTTACAGGAAAAGTTGAAGAACACATATCAGCTATGCTATTTTCATTTTCCATAGAATATAAATCTAACTAATAATGTCTAACTCTGGTAGAATATACAATGTATTCTTGAATTTACCTGAGGTAAATCTATGATCAAAGCTAAATAGGGAAAACAATATTTATATGTGTTCACAGGATTTTTATCATGATTCTCAGGCTAATTGGAGATTCATAAGGGATCATATCCACAATGTCATGGAAAACAATCTAAACAATAAATCAAGAGATTATATGATGTTAATTATATAATGATACAAGGATAATTGAAATAAAATATACTTTTTGGAGGCACACAGATCATTGAACAGAGTTGAGAGTTATACATATATTTGTTGGACCAATGAAGAGGTAGGTGTAAAATTTCATTATTCTACTTAAAGAATTCCCACCACTGGTGAATGCAAAAACCATGAATATCTTATATTATTTTTGTGAAGAAAGTTTACTTCAGAGGAAAATTGTTACTCAATTCTTAGGGATTAGATAAGTTGTAGAGATACAGACTTTGCCTTGAAAGGAAATTCAAGAGACACAGATAAAAGAAAAATAACAAATGCCTACCTGAGGGGAAATAAAGGATATTTCCCCCTTTTCTGAGGTGAACAAATAAAAGGAACACAAAATTCAAAATTTCTTCCTTGAAGATCACAAAAATGTTTGAGAATCATGGAGCTAGTCCGGGTCTCTGTCTTGCCTGCCCTCTGAGTGAAAAGACAGATAACCTCATCAAAAACATAATCTGTTATGTTTGCATAAAGAGTCAGATGCGAAGAGCTTCAGTGAAGAGTTTATTAAGTGACTGCAGCTCGAATGGACCCAACTTGGCTGGGCTACGGCTGCTACTTATAGCCAGCAGCCGCAGTTGCCAGCCAATCAGAGTGCAGGGTTTTCCCGCACTTTTTCAACCAATCCCATTTGACATTTTACAAGAACAATTCAAACTAAACCAATGACATTCAAACCTACATACATAACACCCCTCCCCACTAGGTTCAGTCCATACCAAACCCCAACCTATCTAATGTATTCTTTTAAATAGGTGGGGCTTTTGCGTGTACGTTGAGACCTTCGTGGTTCAGAAGTTTTAACATTCTCACCCAGTGAGAGAGGAAATGTGTCTGCTGACATTTCCCTGCTGGGACTTCCTGTGAAAGAAGACCCTGTTTGATTGTTAGAATCTGGTCTCTCCTCCCAACCCATCTCCAGCCCAATGTCAGCACCCAAGTCAGGTAGTGATGTACAATCTTCCACTTCTAAGGATGGATTTTGGCATTGTGACAGGTTTTGGAATGGTTCCTGTCGTAATGGCTCGTTACACATGGGGTTGATTCTTGCTTGCTGATTTTCCTCCTGTTCCTCCCCTTCCCCTAGAATTGACATCAGGTGAGGGAACTAGAGAGGAACAAGTGCGATGTTCCTGAGAGAACCTGGATCTAAGTTGATCAATGTGCCTGCTCCAGAGGAGTCCATCCTCTGTTTGCACCCTGTAAGAACGAGGGCCTGTGATTTGAGTTATCTCAGCAGGAATCCACAAAGGTTCACCCATAAGGTTCTTAGCATAAACAGAATCACCCACACTGAATGTGCGAACTTTGGAAGTGGAATCTAGTGGTGCGTTGGGTGCGTAAGTGGATGAAGGCGGTCAAGGGAAGACTAAGTTTCCTACCCATCAACAACTCTGCTGGGGATAAGTTATTAGATGGGTTAGAGTGATGTGCTGAACACTAAGAAGTTTTTCAACTTTCAGTGATGTCCCCAGGACCCAGTTGCTGAAGCTTCTCCTTGGTAAAACGTACCATGCGTTCAGCCCGTTAGCGAAGGGTGCCCAGGGGCAGTAAGGGCATGTCTGATACCCTGTTGTGCTAAATAGGATTCAAAAAGGTTGGATGTAAATTGAGGGCCATTGTCAGAGACAAGAACATCAGGTAACCCGTGGGTTACAAAAGTTTTTGAGCTGCTTGATGACAGCATCAGTTGTGGTGGATGCCATAGGAATTACCTCTAGCCATTTGGAATATGCATCTACTATAATAAGAAAGGTGTGCCTCTGGTAGGGCCAGAAATCAATGTGAATCCTAGACCATGGGCCCCTAGGACATTCCCATTCCTGTGTGGGGCGAGAGGTGGGGCAGGCCTGACTACCTGACAGTTGGGACAAGATGCAACCCAGTTTTCAACCATTTTGTCAATACCTGGCCACCATACATAACTCCTGGCCAATCCCTTCATCCTTACAATACCTGGATGACCCTCATGTAACATTTCCAAAACCTCTTTGCAGTTTTGCAGGAATAACCACCCTGTTACCCCACAAAATACATCCTCTTAATACAGATAATTCAGTTTGCCTGGACTTAAAAGGTTGGGCCAGGTGAGGTAGATCTTGAAGAGGCCAACCTTTCTTAATCCAGCCTATAACAGGAGCCAATAAAGTGTCTTTGGCAGTCTCTGGCAATTTCAGCAGCATGCACTGGAAGCTTGGCAACAGTTTCTAGGAAAAAGGTGTGTGTTTCAGGTTCAAAGTCCTCCTTGTGGCAAGGAAGTGGGCAACGACTCAGTGCATCAGCATGTCCAATGTCCTTGCCAGGCTTGTGGATAAGTTTGTATGAATAAGCAGCAAGAAATTCAGTCCACCTCAGCATTCTTGGTGACAGGATAGTAGGTGTAGGTTTGTCTCCTGCCACAATGCCTAACAAAGGTTTGTGATCTGTAACAATGGTAAATGTTCTCCCATACAGATATTCATGAAATTTCTTAACAGCTGCAACAATTGCCAATGCTTCCTTGTCCAATTGGCTGTAATTCCTCTCTGCTTTGGTCGAGAGTAAAATGCAATAGGGGCTTCTCTCCACTGGGAAGCCTGTGGCTCAAAACCCCCACTCCAAAAGGGGATGCATCACAAGTCAGTACAACAGGCAAATTCTCAGAGAACTGTATCAGTACAGCATCAGACGTGATTAGTCTTTTAATACTGTTAAATGCTGATTGTTCCTTCCTCCCCAGACCCAAACAGACTTTTTGTCAAGTAATCTGTGCAATGGTTCAGCAATGGTTGCCTTCTGAGGTAAGAACATGTGATAAAAGTTAATGAGTCCAAGGAAAGCTTGCAAATCTGTTTTGCATTTAGGTCTAGGGGCTTTTGATTGCTTGAACCTTGGCATCTGTAGGTGGATGCCATGCTTGTCAATCATGTAGCCCAGGAACTCAACCTTGTCAGTTTTAAGAGTGCATTTTTCTTCCTTGACTTTTAACCCCGCTTGTAAGTCCCTGGTAAGGACTTCTCTGAGTCTTTCTTGTAACTGAGTGTCATTTTCAGCAGAGATTAACACATCATCAAAGTAAGGCACTACCCCTGGCAGTCCTTGGAGCATTCTTTCCATAAGGCTTTGAAAGATGCCTGGTGCCACGCTTACTCCAAATTGTAAACTTTTACATTTGAAGGCACCTCTATGAGTCACAATGGTTTGGGCCTCTGCAGTGGCATCATCAACTGTTAGTTGTTGATATGCCTGGGCCAGATCCAATTTGGCAAAGACTGTACCCCTGCCAAGTGAATGTAACAGATGATGCACCACTGGAACTGGGTATGCGCTGCTGCAGCATGGTTCAGTGTCCCCTTATAGTCTCCACAGATTCTTACTGACCCATCAGTCTTGACTGGTGTGACTATGGGTGTCTCCCACCTGGAGTGGTCAGTGGGCTCTAAAACCCCTTGAGCTATTAATTTGCCTAATTGTGCATCAATTTTTCCTTTAAAGCAAATGGGACCCTTCTGGGCTTTAAACGAATTGGGGCACCTTGGGATCTAGGTTGAAAGTGATAGGGTCCCCATATACTTGCCCAATCCTTCGCTGAGACCTCTGGAAACTCAGACTTCAAGGCCTCCTCCCATTCAGAGTTGCTCACATGATTGATGCCAGTCACCTCGATGCCTAGTGGATTGAACCACTCAAGTCCCAGCAAGCTTGGGCCATCCTTGTCCACGATGGTCAGGGGCAAACGCTTGTGGCCTTTGAACTTCACGCTTGAATTCTCTTGTTCCAACTACTGGAATCTTGTTCCCTTGGTAGTCTTTAAGAGTCAGTGCTTGCTTCTGGAAATGTTTCTTCTGAATGTTGGGAAGTAGCTCTGTGAATATGTCCCATAGATAAATAGGAGCCTGAGTCCACTTCCATTTGGCAAGGCCTTCCTTCAATGAGTACCTTCACATGTACTTTTCTGCTTCTAAGGGTGAAGAATGACCAATGGTGACTGTTTGATGAGTTTCATTCTTCCCATTTTTGTTGCGCCCATTTTCTCACTGAAGTTGTTGGGCTTGAAATCTTTGTCAGGAAACTCTTTCTGTGTGGGGAGTTCTGGATGATTGTCTTGCTAGATGACCTCTTTTTTCACAACGAAGGCAGATGGTATCAAGAAACAGATTCAGTCACAACCTCTGCAATAAAAGTCTTGCCTTTTTCTCCCCAGGTCTTTCTTTTTCTTTTCCATTCTGAGTCTATAAATTCCTCTCCACCTCACTACAGTCTGATTCAGAATCTATCTGCTCAAGAATGAGTTGTTGTGGACTTTCCACATCAGGATGGCTTGAGGCCTTGTTAATTTTCTTCATGGCTGCCACTGAGGACTTAGGGCTCTGCTGAGGATGCCTCTTCTATGGCCTCCTTTAACGGATCTTAGGTTTTAATAATTTTGCTCTGAAGCACCTTGTCTTTGAGGCTAGAACAAACCGATCGCGCATGGCTTCCAAGCTGTTAAACTCGATGCACCCCAATGTCTCTTAAGCTTGCCATGAAGTTGTTAACGCTGCTTTCCCTTGATCCCGACGGTAAAACTCGTGTCTCTTAATGAGACATGATACTTGTGGGGCGTAATGGGCTCTTAAAGCTTTTCTAAATCAGGCCATTCCATTACCTTCACGTCTGCAGCTCCCGCCAATGCCTTCGCCATCTTGAAGGCTGCCGGACCGCAGTGCGTAAGACCGCCTCTTCCGCTTCTCGGAGATGTCGGCGAGGTTGTTTCCTTCCAAATACATTTGGAAGCGATCCACATACGATTCCCAGTCTTCTGCCGCCGGATCGAACGGGGCTGGGGTGTTCAGTGCAGCCATCTCGCTCTTCTGCTTGTCTTCCCGTTGTCTTCTTCAGGGGAATCCCACCTTCGTCTCCAGTGTTATGTTTGCATGAAGAGTCAGACGCGAAGAGCTTCAGTGAAGAGTTTATTTAGTGACTACAGCTCGAATGGACCCAACTTGGCTGGGCTATGGCTGCTTCTTATAGCCAGCAGCCGTAGTTGCCAGCCAATCAGAGTGCAGGGTTTTCCCGCACTTTTTAAACCAATCCTATTTGACATTTTACAAGAACAATTCAAACTAAACCAATGACATTCAAACCTACATACATAACATAATCCTTCAAGAAGTAGAAAGGAAATTGGGTTAGAATATAATGTACTTGTTAGAATATCTCCAGCTTTATCATCCCCTTCTGAGTTGCATGATTGTGACCAGAGTGAGACTATATTTGTATCAGAAACTGAGACTCAAATAGAAATTGTATTGAAGTGAGATGAGATGTGACAAGGATTCTAATATACTGCTATTGCTCATAGTATTTGCTTTTATTACCAGCCTGACTTCCAAGCCCTCAAGTTCTTGCTCTATTTATAGTTTAACTATGCATTTCCAGCCAGTGCCCTGTTTTTGTTGCCTGCAGTGTTGACATGCGTTAGGTGAAGCCATCAAAGGCTGCTGTTGAGGCACGTTCAAGGCCTGATCTCTTTAAAATCTTGGCTTGGCAGCTTTCTTCTTGACAGCTGTTTGTTAATCCAGTTGAATTCCTTCATTCCCTTGGGGATAAAAGCACTTCCTGCTCCAAATCCAACTCTCCATTCTCACCAAATATCCAATGCCATGTGCCACCACCAGGCTTCATTTCCACCTAAGCAGGTCTTTTAAAAGTCCATGCCAGTGGGACAAACACTGCTTGTAAAATCAATGTAAGAATATCACTGCCATCAAAAGCTGTGGCGTCTTCTCCTCTACGTTGTTTGAGCTGGGTGGTCTTATAAATCTTAAAAATATAAATACATAAATTTCAGTAAGCAAGAGTCAAGAAATAGCCAGGAATGATACAGTGGGAAAATCCAGAAAAAGATAACCAAGCAGTGGATTTGTGAGTATGTAGAAATGAATAATTACTGAAAACGTTACATAGGTTTGCTAAGAACAGATCATGCCAGATAAACCTTATTGCTTTCTTTCATAAAGTGACTAAGTTAGTGGGTCAGGGAAATGTTGTGGACATACCAGTATACTTGGATTTCAGTAAGGCATTTGACAAGGTAGACCACAGCCTATTTCTTGGTAAGATAAAACAATGTAGACAGTACCACCATCAGATAAATTGGCAGTTGGCTGATTAACCACACTTAGCATATAGTCCTCAATGGAGCTACATGGAGGGAAGCATGTAATGGGGTACCTCAAGCTTCTGATTTGGGCCTGGTGCTTTCCAACAACTTCATAAGTAATCTAGATGAGAGGATAGAAGGAACTCATCAAATTTGCTGACAACACTGAGGGGAAATTGTCAACACTTTGGAAGGTAAAACTCAAGATTCGGAAGGATCTTGACAGACTTGCACATTGGGCCTTATCCAACAAGATGCAGTTCAGTGACGAGAAGAATAAGATCCTGCATTTAGGCAGGAAAAACTTGCTAGATAAACTCATAGGTATAGGATAGGAGATACCTGGTTCCGCAGAAATAAATGAGAAGTGTCCTGGTGGATCATGACTTAAGTATGAGTCAGTAGTGTGCGGCAGTGCCAAAAAAAAAAGCCAGTGCAGTTCTATGTTGCATCAAGACATGGGGAATAGTGTCTTTGTTTTCATTTTCTCCAAGAACATACGGCACAAATGCAATTTCGAGCAGAGGGAAGTGTGCATATTACACAGGCAACCACTCTTATTTGTTTAGATACTTTTAGGGACACACTACAGAAAATTAAACTCTGCACTGAAAATTTGACAGCACCCTGGGAAACAGAAGCTTTTTTGAAAAAAAGCAAAGAAGTCAAAGTCTGTAAAATCTGTGCATTTCAATAAGCTTTTTTAAAACTTAAAACTGAGCTTTATTGTGCCATCTCTTTTTGTCTTGTTTAGAAGTCATCAATATGCTATACAGCTTCATATTCACAAATGTTTTCTTGTTACACATTCTCAGAACAATTTATTTAGAAGAGGTGTAGTGGAAAGTGAGCGGGTGCCAGCTGAGAAGAATCGACATGCATCTGGGTTTTGTTCTTTTTTTCCACATGAATAAATGACTACAAAACAAACAAATATGGCAGAAATAAGAGCCATGGTTCTTTAATGATTTTATCAGCACATGCCTGCTTAATCCAAGTGCCACAATGCAACTAAGAGAGAAAGATTCCCAAGCCCTAAATTCTATGCTTTGCCCGCTTTCTGTAAGATTCAAATCCTAGGGAACATGGGCTCTGTTTGCTTTTTTCAAAGTGTCCTTAAATTTTAGATTCAGGAAATTGTGTGTACATTTTTAGAGCACTGTATAGATCCCATTGTGCTGTTTACTTTATGTGCTTATCTCACTCTTAGTAACAGTGTGGAAAACAACAGAAGTAGCAATGATTCAGCTAGGAAATAGCACAGGTATGATAATGAAGCACAACCCTAGAGATTATTTTTACATCAAAGAAGACATTTTTAAAATATTAGCTAGATACAATAATCTATGATAATCTGAAATGTTTCAAAATTTTAAAATGTTAGATATGATAATTTATGCAAATAACCTGAAGCAACTGAGCAAGAATTCAGATTTAAACTGAATTTTCCAAATCATTACCACATTTTTTTCTTTCTTCACGTCAGTATTGTAGATAAAATGGCAACAATGCCCCATGTTTCATCTTGGTACCAATGTGCCTCCAGTCTTTTAACAGTACCAGAATAAAAATAGTCCCCCGCCCCTCCTAAATCAACACTGCCCTGCCATAGCTTCAATTTGAAGCATAAAATTTTCTTCCCCTTCCATTCAATCGTCAGTTTCCTTGGCAATATTTTTTAGAAGTACTTTGCCACTGCTTGCTTCCTGGGGCTGAGAGAAAGAGAAAGTGACTAGCCCAAGGTCAGCCAGCTGGATTTGTGCCTAAGACAGAAGTAGAACTCACAATCTTCTAGTTTCTAGCCCGATGCTTTAAACACCACACCTAGCTAGCTTATAACAACTATAGTGGCTATCTATTATTTATTGTAGCATTATCACTCTCTGGCATTTTAGTGTTTAATGACTACCGACTTCACAGTTTAAGAGTGATATTATATTATAGTTAGGTCATGCTGTGTTTTGCCCATGTGCAACTGAGAGATTGGATGCCAAATTGTGATTTTAATACCATATAGATTTTATTTATTATTTATTATTTTGTTCTAGAAGTTTTAACTGGATTTTCCTTGAGTGTTTTTAACTTGCTCTGGTCTCTGGTCTTTGATTGTAATAAACAAACATGAACTGTTATAGGTATATTATTAGATGTGTTTTTGGAGGCCTTTCCTTCTGACCACTGCCCAGGATCTACTATTATAATTTCTTTCCATGCTGTTTCCTTTCCTAGTTGATCTCCCATTTTTAAATTCAAATTCTCCCACTGTCTTCCTTCCAACCATACTGTGAGGACAGTAGAGCAAAAATCAGAGCAAAACCACAGCAAATGTAATTCTGGGGAGAATCATATGAAAGGAGAAGGTAAAGTCTCTATAGGTAGATTCTTCAACTTCTAAACAGTGTCAAGGTAGACACAGAGGCCCAGATCTACAGCATTCTGAAATTAATCCAAAAGACTGAAGTGATCTTTTACAAATAATTGTCAGTATCAATAAACTGAAAGTAAGCAAGTAAAATGCTGGATAGTCCATGGGTGTTTATTTATTTATTTATTTTGTCAATCGCTTACAAGGATAAACATAGTTGTGAATACATGAAATGAATACATATAAGAAAAATAAAAGAAATAGGACAGGGATGGATGCTATCCAGTGCCTCATTTGAAGGCAAACTCAATTACAGATAATGGGATTTGGCTGCAAGTGGCAATCTAGCACACAGTTAAGATTCTGATGGCTCTTCAAGGAAATTTCTATATGATTCAGTGTGGAAATCTTTTAATTTTTTCTGTGGTGGTAAAGGAAGGGAATCTATAATTTTCAGCAGGGCAAGGGCAAGCAGATATTTATTGATTTTTATTTCTTTGCTTAGGTAGTAAGTCAGATCTGAGTTTAAATTTTTGGGGTAAACCATGAAATGATACATATAAGAAAAATAAAAGAAACAATAGGACAGGGACGGTAGGCACATTGGTGCGCTTATGCACGCTACAGACCTCTTAGGAAAGGGTGAGGTCAATAGTAGACAGTCTAAGGTTAAAGTTTTGGGGTTTGGGGAAGAAACCACAGAGTCAGGTAGAGTATTCCAGACATTGACCACTCTGTTGCTGCACCATGTTTGGTGCAGTTTACCTTGAGTTTGTATCTATTGTGTGCTCTTGTATTGTTATGGTTGAAGCTGAAGTATTCATTGACAGGAAGGACATTGCAATGTATGATTTTATATACTATACTTAGATTGGACCAAAGGCAGTGTAGTTCTAGGTTTTCTAGGTATAGAATTTAAAGTCTGGTGGCATAAGGTATTCTGCAATGAGTAGAGGAGTGTAGAACTCTTCTTGTGAAATATTTCTGGACTTTCTCAACTGTGTTAATATCAGATAAGTGATGTGGGTTCCAGACTGATGAGCTGTATTCAACTATTGGTCTAGCAAATATTTTGTATGCCGTAGTTAGTAGTGTGATATTACCAGAGAAAAAGCTACGTAGGATTAGGTTAACAACTCTTAATGCCTTTTTGGCTATGTAGTTACAGTGGGCTCTAGCACTTAGATCATTAGAGATGAGTATTCCAAGGTCCTTGACAGCTGTTTCCTTTCCTAGTTGATCTCCCATTTTTAAATTCCAAATTCTCCCACTGTTTTCCTTCCAACCATACTGTGAAGACAGTAGAGCAAAAATCAGAGCAAAACCACAGCAAATGTAATTCTGGGGAGAATCATATGAAAGGAGAAGGTAAAGTCTCTATAGGTAGATTCTTCAACTTCTAAACAGTGTCAAGGTAGCCACAAAGGCCCAGTTCTACAGCATTCTGAAATTAATTCAAAAGTCTGAAGTGGTCTTTTACAAATAATTGTCAGTATCAATAAACTGAAAGTAAGCAAGTAAAATTGGGTTGTATCCCAAAAATTGTAAGCCTCCCTGAGTCTTCGGAGAAGGGTGGCATATAAATGTAATTTTAAAAAAATGCTGGATAGTCCATGGGTTGGTTAGTTTTAGTTTACCAACTTTATAGGATCTCCTAGGCATACATCAGAGGTTGTTATCCTTCCTCTGTAGGGCTTTTTCTGCCTTAGGTCTCCCTCTGTATGCCTAATTATAGCTGATAGAATTAGAAATTGCCTGGTGCTGCTCTCAATCAATTAAGGGATTTTATTTATTTTTTGTTGGTAGACACATGTTTATCACTAGGAGCTGTTTCCCCATATGTTTCTTCATTTCACATTACTTTAACTTCGGAGGTGCCCAAACAAGATGTGAGAGGATGAGAAGACAAATCAGTTTCTGAAAATTAAGGTGAAGTATCACAACTGCTCAGTATTCTGGTTTGTGGATATTTTCCCATTAGCTAGTGATTTGTCCAAGGGGGATAATAACAAAACCAGATGAAAAGACTAAACATCACACAAAACTACTACCGTGCCTGCCAATGAAGAGGAAGTGATTTGGCATTAAATTGCAACTGGCAATGTAGGTTTTGGATAGAGAGCTGTTGATTTTAGACCATTAATTTTGATAGCAGTTGTGGGAAAATGGTTTTTGGAGGACACAACCAGGTAACAAAGTATTCCAGGTACTTGCATGATTCATGTAAAATTAATACTGATCATATTTATCCTGCAATTGTCACAGACTAATACATTTATCCTATAAAAATAGAAATTACAGAACCATCAAATCAATCAAAATACATATGAAAAGTTCGTTCTGCAGGGGAGAAAAGCCACATCTGTATAGAAATGTCTAAAAAATTTTTATTTTTAGAGGCCTCATCTTGTTCGTTTCTCGTTAATATATTTTATGGTGACTGTTATTTATATCCTACTGAGATATTTAAATTGAACATATATGTGCATATATGTTCATACAGGCTTCACTCTTTCTGCTTTGAGTATCATCCCTCAAAGAAACTACAGTATTAGTGATACTCTTTAAAAAAATTAGTGGATGAAATTTGAAAAATAGTACTGGGTACCTGGGAAGGTACTCAAAGCATGTGCTGACCAGCTCGCAAGTGTTTTTACAAATATTTTTAACCTTTCTCTCACACAAGCCATTGTTCCATCTTGTCTCAAAACTTCCATTATTATTCCAGTTCCCAAAAAGCCCCCTTCTGATACTTTAAATGATTATAGATCAGTACCTCTCACACCCATAATTATGAAGTGTTTTGAGAGACTGGTCTTAAAATATATACAGGATTGCCTCCCATCAAACCTTGACTCATACCAATTTGCTTATCAGAATAACAGATCCACAGAGGATGCTCTGGCCATGGCTCTCCACGTTGCACTGGACCATCTGGAGCATAGTGGGAGCTATGTAAGGATGCTTTTCGCTGATTACAGCTCGGCTTTTAATACCATCATTCCGGATATACCGATTAAGAAGTTGCTGGAAATGGGCCTCTCCTCTCACATCTGCTGTTGGATGAGGGACTTTCTTACTAACAGGCCCCAAACTGTTAGGATTGGCAGCTATTTTTCCTCCACTCTTGCTCTCAGCACTGGCTCTCCACAGGACTGTGTGCTGAGCCCCCTTTTGTATTCACTCTACACCTACGACTGCACTTCCTCTTATCCCACTAACTCTATAATAAAATTTGCAGACGTTGGTGGGAGTCATATCAGGAGGAGATGAGACGGGCTATAGGTCAGAGGTTCTCAGTCTGGACTTGTGGTGCAAGAGTCATAACCTCACCCTGAACATCAAAAAGACCGAAGAATTGATTACAGACTTCAGACGATGCAAAGCAGAGCCTCTCCCACTATATATCAATGCAGACTGTGTGGAAAGAGTTCATAGTTTTAAATTTCTAGGAACTCCTATTTCCGACAACCTTACTTGGTTGGTCCACACTATGGCCACTGCAAAGAAGGCCCAACAGCGCCTGCACTTTCTGAGGCTGCTGAAAAAGAGTGGTCTGGGTGAGAAGTTGCTGGCTACTTTTTACAGTTCTACCATTGAGAGCATTTTGGCATACTGTGTAACGGTGTGGTATGCTGGATGCTCTGTAGTGGATAAGAAGATGCCCCAGAGAGTTATAAACACAGCACAAAAAATCATCGGTTGCTCTCTTTCTTCTTTGGAAGAGATTGCGAAGACCAGACTCCTCTTTAGAGGACTAAAAATCTCCACAGACTGTTCTCATCCTGGTCATTCATATTTCGAACTGTTACCATCAGGGAGATGTTATAGGTGTCTTAAAATGAGGACTAATAGACTGAGAAACAGTTTCTTTTCCAAGGCAATAATTGTCTTGAATCAAACAGTGCATTTGTGATTTAGTCCTATATATATAGTGGCATTTTAAACTATTTAACTTACTAAATGTTTTAGATAGATTTTAGACTAGGTTTTTAATTATTATTATTTTAACTATTTTAATTTTTAAATACTCTGTAGTGTGATTGTGATGTGGTGTTTGGGGCACTGTGCTGGAGTAGCTTTCAAATTTCATTGTATTTGTGGAATGCAATGACAGTAAAGGTATTCTATTGTAGAGAAAGGTAGATTTCCAATTTACTTTCTTTCCCTTTTAAATTATCTTCATTTAGAAGATTGAGATTGATTATACTTAATAAATGTACCAAGTGCTTGTTTGGGTATTACACTTCCTATTACGCTTAGAATTAATTTTTTTTAATTAAAAGTTCTGAAAATCATAGCATTTGGCAACTGAATATGCATGACACTAGAAATAAATATATTAAATATAAGTGTACACTTTGTACACTTTAAGGAAATAGTCATTAAGAGGCAAGCTGTCAAAATCTGGATGGGCTCTTTGCAAAGCAAGATTAAAGCACTCATTTTGATCCTGAAACTGATAAATGCATGCTTCAGTAGTAATCATCTCATTCAAATGCCCATTTTATTTCTGAGTCCAGTGAGGTTTTAGCTAATCACTAGAAACAGCCTTAAGATTATTTATAAATGAGTATGGTATTTCTCTGCAAATTAAACACACCAATTTCCTAGCATGCTAAGCTGTGTATCTGCTGTTCATCTATCCATCTTTTTGCCCATTCAGCTTTTCTTTTTTAATGTCACCAGAGAACCAAATTCAAAATAAAATGATTTTCCGGTTTGTTCTACTCCTTCTTCTTGACTCCCTATTCCAGTGATGGCAAACCTTTTTGGCACCGAGTGCCCAAAGCACGCATGCGTGCATACCCAAAATGCAACACGTGTGCATCCCGTGCATGTATGTGCCCCCACGTGCCTCCCGCACATGCCCTCCGCCCCCTGCGCACGTGCAGCAGAGACCAGAAGACCAGGTGGCCAGCGGGAGGCATGCACACATGCGCGATGTAGCTGAGCTGGGGTGACAGTGCGCGTGCCCAGAGAGGGCTCTGCATGCCACCTGTGGCACATTGCCACAGCCCTATTCAATTCCAGCTGGGAGACCCTGAAAACGTTTAGCCAGAGGGTGACCCATTGTGTCTTCTCCAAAAGTGGGGAAAATGGGTAAAAGACAACTACTGGTGGTGAGCTACATTGGTGGTGCAGTGGTTAGAGTGCAGTACTGCAGGCTACTTCTGCTGACTGCCAGCTGCCTGCAATTTGGCAGTTCAAATCCCACCAGGCTCAAGGGTGACTCAGCCTTCCATCCTTCCGAGGTGGGTAAAATGAGGAACCAGATTGTTGAGGGCAATACCCGCGTAGAGTAAAAGCACTGTGAAGCAGTATAGAAGTCTATGTGCTATTGCTATATTTCTAGAGAAAAGCATGTAATTCCAGCCTTGGGCACAGGTCACTTTGCAAGAAATGGAGCAAAGGAAGACCTCATTCTGCTTCATGTACGCATAGGGAACTGCTGTTCGAGGCAGAGGGGCAGGCCCAAAGCAAATTTGACAGCCTCAATTGGGGAATAAAAATAAGGCTTGTACGCTGGCCTCCTTTTCTGTTCAGTTTCAAGGTTGCTGATATGAGCACACACACACACAAACCTTGTCAGATTTCAAGTCAGAGGCAGACTCCGAATCATAGCTTATAATATTTTCTGTGCTGTGACCAGACCATGGACAGGAGCAGTGGGCATCTCCCCAGAGGCTTTCTCCTTCTGGGCAATCCAAAAGACCTGATCATTACCATCATTCAAGAGCTAAACAACTGCAGCCCCTTTCTAATCAGATTTGAGGCAGCTGCCTCTTGAGTCCCAGCAATCCCAGTTTCTATGATAGCAATGGATGCTACAATTGCGGCACATGACCTGGAAATGCCCTTTGATAAATGTGCACTACATTTGGCTAACGTCCACAAATAACATACTTATATTGTATTTGTATTTGTATAATTAGTAGAATAACTATAATAATAAACTGTGTACCAGAGCATTATTATTATGGTTAACTAATAATAGTTAATGCAACCAACCACAATGCTGTAATAATAATGCTCTGGTACCATAGGTGAAGGCATCAGGCCGTTAGTGGGAAGACTGCATTGATAGGGAGACAAATTGTATGGTGAATTCTTTTCCTTCCTTTAGACAAAAGCCATGCTAATTGGAGAGATTCCTTTCTGGAAAGCCAGCATGGCTGGGACTCTCTAGCTGGGGAACTCGGCAGGATCACAAAGATCCACCCGTGTGTGAATGAGAGCGGCCAGCAGAGAGCAGGGCGGGCCACCCTCTTTCTCCAGTGGCTCATAATTGCGTGACATTCGGATCAAGTTTGCCAGACACTGGGAAGGCTAGACGCCTTCAGGTAGCTCCTCTTTTCCTCCTCCCTTTGGGGGTAGGGAGAAATATTAAATCCCTCTCTCTCTCTTTCTTCTTCCCCCCAACCCAGAATGTTATATTATTAATTGCCAATTTGCATATGTGTGCAGCTGCTGTTTTGGCATCCGATTAGCTTGCTGGAGGTATCGCGGAGCATTTGGCAGCTTTCCTCTTTCCAAGGGAAGAAAAAGGAGAGAGAGAGAGAGAGAGAGAGAGCAAAGGAAGAAGGCGGCCTCCCCTAACTACAGAACAGCTGATAGTCTATCAGCCATAGACCCTGATGGCGTGAATTACAATTACACTACTTTTCACACTAAATCTGGGTGATAGCTAGTTGGAGAGAAGTTTCATCTTTTTTTAAAAAAACCGCAAAGTGTGTGTGTGTGTGTTGGGGAGGCGGTTTGCAGAGAAGTAAAGGGGTGGGGGGGAGAGAGCCATGGCCATGCTGTGCTTTTAAAGGCGGTATGGGTCACTTTTGTCTCTTTAACACCTCATTCCGAGGGTCCGTAGGCATCTGGGAGACGCGAACGGCGCCTAACGCGGCTCGAGCTGCTCTCTTCCCCCCGCCGCTCCGCCTCTTTAATAAATCTACCTCAAATTACATTTATTAACAAGGCGACCGGGAAGTGTGAGAGTTGTGTTAGACGCTTCATTGATTAAATAATTTGTAGGGATTTTCAGTTGTCATCTCCAGAGTCACGGGGCTGGTTGTGGCTTCACTTGTTGTATTATTACCAGTGACTTTCAAACAAGGTTCCAGCGATCTTCGCAATTCATCACCGTCGAAAGCGGGGCTCCGGCTGCCAGCCAGCTGCTAATGGGAGTGGGGGGGGCGCTAGGGGTTGGGGCTCTTTTGCAGCCCAGCCTGATTAGTTGGAGCCCCTGCTGCCCCTTACCTGGAGAGAGAGCCTCGCTGAATTGGAGGGGCCTTACCTCTGAGAAGGCGCGTGAGAAGCCAGTCATTGTGCAGAGAAAGACCAGGTTCACGTCGGTAGTTTTGTTTTCCCTTGCTGTGTCATACCTCTCCGTTGGCTGAGTTCCCACGGCACAATGAAGCCATCCAGCCAGCACACGCAATCTCCCATGGCGTGGGAATCCAGCGACGCATCTCCCGCGATTTAGGAGATGTAACGAACATTGACTGAGGAATCAAGGCCTTCCCAGGAGTGCCAAAATACGGTCTTCTGGATCATTCCCCCAAGGCAATCCTGATCTGAATAGGGGGGGGGCAGTCTCTGGCATAAAGGCGACAGAATGGCCGCCAAACGTGTGGATTCCCCTACCGCCACTAAGAAATTGCCCGAAAAGTTACTTCCGGACACAGGATGCAAGTTAGGACGCACCTGCAGTTGAAGGGTGGAGTTTTTGCAAGGCACAGGTCCACTGATTTCGGTTTCAGACTTACACCTATAACTTTCCAATTAAAGTCACTTAAGATTTCAAAGCGCTGGATTTGGCTGGGTCATTCATAGCTATTTAGTGCCTTTTGGTGGCTTAGTTAAATTTCCCACGAAGCCAACACACTGAAAAAGGCTTCCTTGGCCTTTTCCCTGCGTTTCGACAATTCTGCCTCGCAAAGTGGTTGGGGTGATGGCATCTCCCACAGGTGTTAAAAGTCAGATCCTTGGCCTAAAAAAAGTGAAAGTGTGTGCGTGTGTGCGTGTGGGGGTATCAATTATCATCTTTAACAACAGGTCTAATTCCTATCCACTCTTAATGGAAAATAAAACTCTGCAGGAATCGGATTCACGCCCCTCATGTAATCTTCAGGAGTCGGGCCTATTAGGTAACCCAGGTTGGAGAAGAGCCTTGTCCTTGAAACTTCCATCCTCCGGCTACTTTGAGAAAGGGAAAGGGATAATGGAGGAAAGTGGGCGGAAAGCTGTTATAATAAGCGGGGCAGCCCAGCGCATAAGGTGCCCTATAGCTCCGTCCCTGGATCGCAGAGGTGGCGCCTCCGGCCTGCAGAGACCTTCCTGCCACAGCTACAATCCACCCGCATAAATTGGGCCATTGGGATGTCAGAAAAAGTTTCCCCCTTTGTCACGGTAGCCGTCAGCTGAAACCTGCACCCTTCCTTCCTCTCTGCCTTCAGTAATGTGCCACCCACCCACCTTAGTCGTGTGCTTCCAGTAATGTAGAATAAAGCTATAAATTTCATATGCTTTTCGTGCATCGATAAAAATAGCCATATGCAATGTGTCTATGTGGCTCGCGCGCGCGCACACGCGGATACACACACACACACACACACACACACACACACACACAGACGTGCACTAATTTCTTGCATACGCGGTTCTAGTCCTGGCTCTGCTAACGTAAGAGAAAATAGACTGTTTTCCTTTTCTGAGTTGCTTGCATTATTAGATTTCTCACTCTCACAGATTATCCAAAAACTACCCATTGATTGATCGCCCGTAGAGCTGCATTTGGTGTAAAGAAAAACTTCACAGCTTTATTGGCTCCCAAGAGACAAAACAAACAGAACAAGATATTCGTATTAATACAAACAATGCAACAACCGAGAGAACCGTCCTGCGGAAAGCAGCGCAGTCAAGGCCGTCCAGCGCGCCACAGCCCCAGCTGACGAGAGACCCGGGAGGGCGGCTCCAGTTTGGCGGCTGGCGCTCTCAGAGAGGAGCTGTCCCTCTGGGATTGGCAATAGCGTTCACAGCCACTCTCGGAGGGATCCCGGTTCAAAGCGGGGAAGATACCGCCGGAGGAGTGGGCGAGACGAGACCAGGGCTCCTGCTGCTCAGGGACGCTTCGGTGCTACGACGGGCCCGGCTGCAAAGGGTGTCCCAGCAGCTCCGGATATCTGCTAAACACCTCCCCACCCCCCTGGTGTAATTTGAACCAGGTTTCTCGCTGGTTTGGTTTTGAACCGTCCGTGGGCCTTGTATTACAACTCCGATCTCCCGAACCTGTAGTCTCGGCCGGTTGGGATTATGGGAGTGGTAGTCCAGCGGGTGTATCTGGGAGGAACGTGATGATGACCCGACACTCCGCGTCCCACTCTAAAGTGTTTACCTGAGTATCCCGTTGCATCTTTATTCAAATTTAACATCCGCATAATTCGACAGGATTTACTCCCAGAAAACTGTCCAGAATTGCAATCTGACCCCAGGTAATTTATTTTTGCGCAGCATCGCCGTCTCAGATCGGGGGAAATGGGTAGGGATCCCAGTTCATCCAAGCGCCTTGCAGTTAGTTGCATTTCCCAACTGGAAAGGAGCCGTACATTTAGCGCCAGGCGATGCCAGCCCCGCGCCAGAAACCAGATTGTCTTTAGTTTTGCAGCTGCAGAGCTCTGCTGAATAAAACAAGATTTTCTTACTCTGTACAGTAATGATTACCGTACTTAATTTCCTGGGTACATAAAGAAGGTAACAGAGAGCATTGCTATTTGCAGTGCGAGCAACCCAGAATACGAGTTCAGCTGCACCAGGTCCCTTACGTCTCAAGGGTGACCGCGGCATATGGTCAAAAAAGTTAAGATGGAGCCCAGGAGGGCAGGGAGTAGACGAATCTCCTCCTGTTCCAATTTCCGTCAAAAACAGGCGGGTGGTCGCCATCTTGCCTTTTCTTTTTAACCATGGCTGCCGTGCACACCTGGCTTCCTTGCATTTTAACAGGTTTTAGAAAAACGCCTGCCTGCGATTCTACAGGTACAGTTTGAAGGAAGGTCGCTTTCCATGAGAGCTGTCAGATGAACAGGATCAAGCTATTAACTCTTTGAAATACTGGGGGGAGCTGACAGCACGACCTTAGGTGACTTCTTTTTGGTGCGTCTAAATCATGGTTGACTAGTGCTAACACTGCTTGGAAAAAGTCCCTGCAGTTTTCTTTGCAAGATTTCTTAAATCGTTTGCCATTACCTTCTACCTAGGGCTGTGAGAGAGGGATTGGCCCAAAGTCATTTCAGTTGGCTTTCTGCTTAAGGCAGAACTAGAACTGTCTCCCAGTTTCTGGCTTCCTGCCTTTACCACCACAATTAATATCATTACCCTTCTAGGTAGGGTCAATTTTCTGACTTTGGCTGATCTGGAAAAAAAAAATAAACAGGGTCTCACTGGATTAGAATTGGGACAGGTAAGCAGGAAACCCCAAGGTTGCAGACTAGGCAAGAAGGGAACAGCAACTGCTTACTTCCATGTAAGTTGCCATAAGTTACCAGGAGTCAAGTGGATTCAAAGGAGATTTTCCTCCCTTCTAAAGCTGCTGAAACAGGTTTGCTGGAAGAAAATAGCAACTCATTGGTATGCTGTATAAACACATTTATTTATAAATAAATAAACGTGTGTGTATTTTCCCAGGTCATGTAATAAAATTAAATCTTCCTTTTTAACTATCTGATGACACTAGTTGTAAAGAGAATCTACAAATGTAGGCCTTTGGCGCAATATTTTCTGGAAAGTGAAATCTGGGTTTTACTCTGAGGAAAACACATAGCATACTGGACCCCCCCCCAACAAATGGAAAATAGAGAGGAAGAAGACCCCCCCACCAGTGATTGCAAATGGTGGAAGCCGAAGACCAAAAAAACACTACTTGTGCCAAAGGTTTACGCACTCTTTTTTAATTGCAGATGTTTTAGTAGTTGAATCTAGTGACCCTCAAACATGTACTCTCAAAAGATGAGCAGCATGTCTTGAATTAGTGTCCATACATATATTTCGATTGCATTCAGTCATAACATGGAGAAAGTTTATCTAAAGATGCTCTGAAAGCTAAAAGATGATCCCCTAAGAGTTTGGAATCCAGAAGGGGCGTCAATTTCTAAGCAGGGTGTGTTTTATTGGAGCTCTCTCTTTAAGCATAATTTTGCTGGATTAGGAAGGCTAATGCCTTCTAGATGCTTTGCATGACAACTGAGAAAAATGACCAAGATTTGTGGGAATTGTATTTGGTTACAGCACCAACACATTATCTCTCTACTGTTTCCCCCCTATTTTTTTTTGATATTCAATCTTGTTCATTTTCTCTCTCTGGATTTGTCAAACAAAAACTGCTTCATCTTCTATTTGTGTGCATCTGCTGCTGCCAAATTAATTTGATTTTTCATTCCCTACCCACTATCCAAAATATTTTAATGTGGCCCCATGCTCTTTGCATTGAGGCCTTCAACAGCAATTGAAAGACAAGTGCTGCTCAATTTAACAAAATTGCACAGCCATTGACAGAAGAAAGTTGCATAGTCCAATTGTTGTAGGAAGCTAACTGTTGAAATCCATGGGCAAGTAGGGTTTTATAAAACATAAGTTTAATAATGAGAAAACAGTATCTGACTTCAAGATACTTTAATAAAATATTTTTCTGTAATAATTTTAAAAGCATAATAGGTTTTAGTTCACATTATTGGTTGTACAATTTTGCCTTAATACATATTTTTAGTTTTGCTTGAATATTTTATTCTACACAGTAATTCTGAAATCACTGCATTTGAGCTCAGCTTACCATTTTTAAAAAATCTCATCCCCAAATTTAGCTTTTTCATGCACCTTGACAGATGCTCCCTCTATTGCACTGAAATTCAACCATTATGAGGCTTGCAGATGCAAATCTAATTCCTGACTTTCCAAACATCATAGATGGTCATGATATCAGAAGGAGCATTGTTGAATATTTTGTATGGGGGATTAAGGAGGAGGCAGTTTTAAGTACAATATGGTGATTAGGATCTATTAAATATCCTGTGCTCACACTATATCTGCACAGCTAAGTCATCTCTATCTAATGTGTAAATCTAAAAACCTAATTAATATTAAAATAAGTAGAACTAGTTCATCTGGCCATATTTCCTGTCTGATCTACCATACCAGGATAATCTTACAAATCTAAGTGTATCTCTTCCTCCATTCCCTTTATAGCCTAAGAAAGTCGTGAGGGTCCTATTTTGCCAAGTTTCAGGCAGTAGCCAGATGTCAGAAAATGGTTCTTTTGAGGGTCAGAGTCAGAAGAGGCATACAGTACTGTGTAGGGGTTTTAGGTAATTGTGCAAAAATGCTGTAAATTAAGAAAGCTTTAAAAAATACAGTTTTAATTGTTTATTTCTTTGAGCAAACAGAAGAAAAATCTAAATCAGATCAATATTTGGTGTGACTTACCTTTTGGCTTCAAACCGGCATCCATTCTTACACTTGCACAAAGTCAGGGATTTTGTAGGATTAGAGCATCGCGGCCCACTGGGCCGGATGCATCACACACTGGCCACACCCATGCTCAATTTAGCAAAGGGGAAAGAAGTTGCGATACATCATGTGACGATGTCATGATGACACAAGTTTGACACCCCTGGATTAGAGGCAGCCATATGATTAAACCTTATACCAAGCAGGTGCCAATGACCATCAATTTCATGTGTAGGTTGAAACAATCATTAACTGAAACTGTTCTGCTTATTATGCTCTGGATGGGTATAAAGCAGACAGAGCAACTCCACAAAGCATCCATACTAAGTCTTTTTTTATTGGTTCATCAGGCATCCTGTCAACTCACATTTATGACGAGGTTCTTAATGTCCAATACTTTGCATATCTGAATTGTGGTGTAGAAATATATTAAACTCTCATCCCATAGTCATAGAGGCAGAGGTATAGCTGCTACCATGAGGCTGTGTGTTCAGGCAAGAGAGAAGAAACCTCCCCCAACCCACCAAGGGTCAATTCAGTGACCAATCAGGGTTACAGATGTGACCACATGACATGTACTACATTTCCCAGGATACCTTAACTACATTTACCATGATGCATTCCCTTAGATGGACAGCTCCCAAATCTTAACTAACTATCCCATTAACTCTAAACTGGCTGGACAGCACAGAAACAGAAAGCTGTGTAGGATAGGTGAGGAATAGCCAAACTCTGCTACTAAGGTGAGGTTGTGGGAGACAATTTCATGTCACAGATACACCACACCCATGGCAAAACTGAACACAGGAACAAGACACACGGTAATTATACTGCATCAGCAAGGTCTCTCCCAGGCAAAGATTTCAGAGTAGACTGTGGTTTCAAGATGTGCTGTTGAAGCTGTTTTGCAGAAGTGAAATGATATGGGCAATGTTGAGGACCATGAATGCAGTAGTCAGAAACTTAATGCAGCAGATGAAAGACACATCATGCTTAATGCCCTTTGACATCAGAAGTGTCCAGCAGTGCTGCCACCACAGTGAGACCCAGGTACAGCCATCTACTATCTAGACTAGACTATCTGACTAGAAGTGGTCTTTATGGAAGAATTATGGCCAAAAAGCCATACTGCCAATGTGGAAACAAGGCAAAGCAGCTCAACTATGCATGAAAACATAGGAACTGGAGTGCAGAAAAATGACAACAGGTGTTCTAGGCTGATGATTCAACATTTGAAATATTTGGCTGTAGTAGGAGGCAGTTTGTTCGCTGAAGGGCTGGAGAAACTGTACAATAATGAGTGTCTGCAGGTAACAGTGAAACATGGTGAAGGTTCCTTGCAAGTTTGGGGCTGCATTTCTGCAAGTGGAGTTGGAGATTTGATCAGGATCAGTGGTATCCTCAATGCTGAGAAATACCAGAAGATATTTGCCCTTCATGCCATACCATCAGGGAGGTGGGTGATTGGTCCAAAATTTATTCCCTAGAAGGATAATTATTATTATTTATTGGATTTCTATGCCGCCCCATCTCCCGAAGGACTCGGGGTGGCGTACAATCATAAAAACAATATAAATATAAATACTATACAATTTAAAAAGCGCTTAAACATGAAACCCAATAATCTGAATTAAAATAACACTATTCAATTAAAACTCCCATCCCGCTCCTCAGTCCAGGTCGGCAAGTTGGAACAACTATGTTTTTAGGCCCCGCCAGAACGACCGGAGGTCAGGAGCCACCTGAAGCTCCAGGGGCAGCTGGTTCCATAGGGTGGGTGTTCCCACAGAGAAGGCCCTACCCCTGGGGATCGCCAGCCGACATTGTCTGGCCGACGGCACCCCAAGGAAGCCCTGTCTGTGAGAGCACATGGGATGTTGGGAAGCCGTTATTGGCAGCAGGGTCTCCCTCAAGTATCCCGGTCCTAAGCCATGCAGGGCTTTATAGGTCAGCACCAGCACCTTGAATCTCACCCGGAGGGCAACTGATAACCAATGCAGTATGCGCAGGAAGGGTGTAACATAGGAGTATCGGGATACTCCCATCACAACCTGCGCCGCCGCATTCTGCACAAGTTGAAGCCTCTGGGTGGTCCTCAAGGGCAGCTCCATGTAGAGAGCATTACAGTAGTCCAGCCAGGAAATGACGAGCGCATGAGTGACCATGCGTAGGGCATCTTGATCCAGATAGGGGCGCAACTGATGCAACAGGCAAACCTGGGCGAATGCCCCCCTGGCCACACCTCCCACCTGCTCCTCCAAACTGAGCCGTGCATCCAGGAGGACACCCAAATTGCGAGCCCTATCTATGGGGGGCAACATCTCTCCCCCATAGCCAAAGATGGAATATCCTGGATAACTCAAGATGCCGGTACAAACAGCCACTCGGTCTTGTCCAGGTTGAGCCGGAGCCTGTTCCTCCCCATCCAGACTCGCACCGCCTCCAAGTTTGCCAAACATACAGCCCCCAAACATACAGCCAATGTCATTAAGAACTATCTTCAACATAAAGAACAAAAAGTCCTGGAAGTGATGGTTGGGCACCACAGAGCCCTGATCCCAACATCTTCTATGTCTTTGGGATTACATGAAGAGACAGAAGGATTTGAGGTAGCCTACATCCACAGAAGATCTGTGGTTCTCCAAGATGTTTGGAACAACCTTGCAGAGTTCCTTCAAAAACTCTGTGCAAGTTTTGTAGAAGGATTGATACTGTTTTGAAAGCAAAGGATAGTCATACCAAAATTGTTTTGATTTGGATTTCTCTTTTATTTTCTTTTGTTAATTGATAAAAATAAACAGATACTTCTATTTCTGAAAGCATTTTTAATTTACAGCATTTTTGCACAGTATTGTATATGAATTGATGCCCAGGCCTAGCATTAAAGAACTTGTCGAATAAACACTGATTAGTTTCAATCTTTCAAGCCACACCCACTGTTTTGCATTTGGCCAATTGCAAAGGGGCAACAAATACAGGTAACCCTCAACAATTGAGCCCAAAATTTCTGTTGCTAAGTGAGACATTTTGTTAAGTGAATTTTGCCCCATTTTATGATCTTTCTTGCCACAGAAAAGTGAACGACTGCAGTTAAGTTAGTAAATATGGTTAAGTGAATCTGGCTTTCCCATTGACTTTGCTTGTCAGGTCACAAAAGAGGATCACATGATCCTGGAACACTGCAATTGTCATGAGTCCCTTGCCAAGCATCTGAATTTTGATCACATGACTATGGGTATGCTACAAAAGTTGTAAGTGTGAAAAAATGGTTATAAGTCACTTTTTCAGTGTTTTGTAAGTTTGAATGGTCACTAAATGTTGTAAGTTGAGGACTATCTGTATTGAAGCCCTACTAAGACTGTCCTAGTCTTAAAGCTGATAGGGTATCTGATAGAAGTGGAGGAAATGAATATTTTATATTCCTCCCGCCCAATAATGAATATTGAAATAGCTACTGTGATTGAGTATTGCCAGCAGAAAGGATCCTTGAATTAGTGATTGTCCAGGTTGCTTAAATCAAATATTAAGATTCTCAGTCTGTTTTAATACTGATGTCACAGCAATGTATTTAGATAAATATGTATGGAACATAGCATATCAATTTAGTGTCTAACAATTGTGGAAAACATTGCCCACTGAAAATACTGTGATCGCTTCCAATCACTAAATTGCAAAAGAGATTTCAGCATAGTCAAGTAGATGACAATAAGAAGCACATGACTGGATTGGCTTCACATACTTTTATTCTGTAATCCTATCTTGCAATTCTGCATGATGCAAGAAAGTATGAACTGCTATCAAACTGCTGATAAAGTTTTCTAGGTTAAAATGTGACTGGCTAGTTTCTTTCCTATGAATACACCCAATATGTTACCCTTCCATGTCCCATGCCTGGACCTGTCCCCTAATCATTGTGGTTAGTGGTCTCAGTCAATAAAAGTGAAGTCACATCCTGATAAAGACTTAAGATTTGTCAATTAGCACCCAACAAAAATCTAGCTTGTGAAAAGAGTCCTGGCTTCTTTCTCCACTCCTGATTTTCAGCACTGATTTTTTTTCTTCCACACCTTTACTCAGTAGAATCTCAACATTAAGTCCTGTTGCCTTGTAAGTCAACAGAGTTTTTGCAAGATGACCTGAAAAGGGAAATTTGGATGCTGCAGCAGATTTAAAAAAAACCAGGAGCCAACAAGCAAACCATCCTATGGGTTTGTAAATTGTGTAAACTCAATCCTAGAAGAGACAGGAAGGGAAACACAAACATTGTGTCCCATAGCTGCTGCCTTGCATGTAGTCATCACACTAAACCATAGGGGTGTTTTGTTTTGATTGGTCAGTTGTATATCCAAACCCACTGTGGCTTTATTATTTTTTTAATCAGTACTCCTTGGGTACTCAGAAAATAACTAAATGTATTAACCAAAGCCCTGATTTGTATTTCCGGTTGCAAAGAGATGAAAAGTAAAACATTGGGTGGCCCTTCAATTGCAAAATGGACCTGGAAGAGTCCCACAGCAGCTGGGGATTCACACACGGGATGCTTAAGTGAAGCCAAGAGAAACCAGGCTGGTGGTTCCTCCTTCCAGGTGGAGAACAAGCGACAACTCTGCGGCCCCATTTCTGCGTGTCAACAATGGTGCGGCCACATGGCTTCAAGCAGCCTCTTTTGGAAAACACCTCACTGCTGCCTGCAGGCAGGCCACACATCTAGTGGAAGACTGGGGGCTCCCCTTTTTATTGCCCTCACCCTTTAATATGGAGGCTACTGTCAAGAAGTGCCAATATACTGTCTTGGGCAAAGGAGCTGCAGCGTTCTGGGGTGCCCTCCCCAGGACTTTGCCATTAAGGCTGGTCCCCAGGGACTTCCTTTTTGTTTAACAGACATACCACACAGAAATACCTACGCTGATTAAGAGCATAGCATGTTAATAATCTCTTTGGCCCCTTTGCTTCTCTCCATTGCTTAATGTTAATATAACACCTGGCTTTTTAAATATCCTTCACTGCATTGAAGGACAATTAGTTTTCTCGCCAATGTGTTTTCAAAGACTGGATGCGCAGGAAGCGCTTGGCTAAAACCTTGTGGGCCAAATGGTTACTTCAGGATGTTTGTACCAATTGAGGGAGTTCATTGCGATTCAGGAATGTGTCACATTGTAGTATTATCCATGGAGATGGGTCAAGTTTAAGGGTCCCCAAGACGATTGAGTGGTCTTTTCAAAATCAAAAGGGGTGTGAAGTTACCTCCCCATTTAATCAGTGTTTAATCAGAAGACAGGCTCACTGTTCACTGAGCGATCTGGATCCACCACCTGCGCTGAAGTCCACATTATAATAGGAAATGAGACAGTTGACTTTGGCTTGCATAGAACTGCCCCTTCTTAGTTTTAGCTCTTTCTCGTGGATTTGGGGAGGGGGAGGTTACACTGCTGCCTCAGTGAAAGATAGGTGGTGCCACCTGCGGAAAATCATGCCTTGTCAGGTGGGAGGAAACCCACAAAGAGTCCACTGGTTTTCAGCTGGATGGATGGAGCTACTTGGGGCCTCCAAGAGGGATAAGCAGTTCTTCCACATGGCTCTCGAAGGAGGACAGCCTCTTCAGAGGAGTAGGAGTGTTTTCTCCTTCAGTCCTGCTATTCTTTTATCCTTAATTAGCAGTTATTGTTTTTAGTTGTAGCTGTCCAGCAGCGACACCTGAGGTTGTATGTCAGTTAGACAACAACTAAAAGGCTGTTCCTGACTCAAAGGTTAAGTATTTGACATTCCCCAAACACTGATCCCTGCTATCGATTTAAACTAGCCAGAATCCTAATCCACAAAATGGTGGGAAGTTTCCCTTCTAGTTCTCCATTCAGTGTCATTAAGCTAGTTCTATTGTGCTTTGTGGACAAATGAGTCCCCTCCCCCACAATCTATGAAATGGGAATAATTGTCCAGTCAGTCCAGCCATAACCTTGCCTTTTATGCTGGAATGTATTCTTGGAACACCCAGACTTAAAAAAATATTTTACTGCAATTTAAGGATATGATTTAATAAAGAGGCATTGTTTCATTTGTGTAATATTTAAATATATAGTGGCAATAATTAAATTTTATGTATGTTATTGGAAAAATTACTAATTTCAAACATTTTCGAATATGGGGAATGTCATTTAATGACATTTTGGATGCCATTCAATACGTCTTTTTGAATATTGTGTATCTCATCAACTCAGTTGGCAGAATTTGTTTAAAAAGGGACCCAAATTGCAACTGAGATTGGATTGTATCAAAACACAGGAGTGATTTTTTAGACTACTCAAAATTGGTCAAGGAGCATTTTGTGTACTGTGCATGGCATGCATTCTATGGGAAAAGTTTCATCACTTGGACTTCTATTTGTCAGACTGTTAATAGTAATTTTGGTGGGAAGACAAGTTTATACCTTGAATTACAACAAAAGTCATTGTGAGCATGTTAAACCTACTCAGAAGCAAAATACAGTTTTGGGCTGTGTGAACAAGTGAAAGAAACACATTTTTTGGAAAATCATAACTGCTGGGTGGTAGATGGAAGGGTTTACTTTATTCCAAGTCCTGCTTTCCTGTCTGACTGTAGACAGGAAAGCAGGACTTGGAATAAAGTAAAGCCCTTCCACCTACCACCCAGCAGTTATGATTTTTTTAAAAAGTGTTTTTTTCACTTCTGGTTGGCACAGCCCAAAACTGTATTTTGCTTCTGAGCAAGTTTACAACAACCTACAATCAGTAGGTTTTCTGCCTTGGAAGCTGTCTGGTGCATTAGCATGAAAGTGTGGAAATAAATGTTTTAAAAAGTTATGAGTACCATGAAGACTAACAGAACTTTTAAGTCCTTAAATTTCAAGAAGGATTAAGTCTGAAAATCTATATACAAGGACTTGAGAGAAAGCCATATGGAACTCAGTAGGGGGTATTTGTGAGCAAACTATTCCTAAAATCAGGTTTGCTCTTTGCTGCTAAAATCAGTGGACTATGTAGCCTGGACCTTTATCAAAGGATTTAGTGATTCCTGTAAACAACAAATCCAGTGCAGTTTGCTTCTACCTAAATACACCTGTTTCTTCAGCAAAAAGCACACATTGTATGTGAAATTGCTGTGACATGCTTTGGTTTCTTTTACTGTAGTCTTGCAGTGCACATAGCTTGATGCAGAAGCAAATCCCACCGAGTTTACGCCCCGGATAAGTTATCTTAAGCTTGCAAATTTCAGGAGTCTTTTGTGCTTACAAAAAATGGGGTTTAAAGCAAGAGTGTTGCCTCCATCCCTGTCATTATCTTCAGCCCTCTATGGAGGAAAATTATCTTCTCAGACCCAACACCTGGGACTGCAAGTAAAACCAGAAAGAACAATAGAGCGGATAAACTTATTTGGGAGAGGGGAAAAAAAACACCCTGCCCCATTTTTCATCTTGTCCAATTGATCAATGGAAGGTAAGGCTGCTCATTCTTATTCCGCCTCTTTTCCACTTCCTAGAGAAGGAAATTACCTAAACTTAATGAAAATATCCCCAAAGAGCCCAGGAGGACTTTCAGATTCTAAAACTTATTTCTCGGCATCAGATTTGGTGGACTGTATAGTCCACTTCACCCGCTCTCCTGAATGACATCACTTTCGGACACATGCAGAAAGTGCTTGGTAGAATTCCCTGTCCGGATCCCGTCTGGAAACACTTTCGGAGGCGTCTCAAATCGCTCCGTTTCGAGGTTAATTGCACCGCAGTTTTAAACACGCTGTTTTCCCGCGCGCTTCACCAGGCCTAACTACGCGAGGGAACGAAGTGACGTCCCTGGCAGGCGGCTGCGGATCTGTCTCCCCTCAGTTATTTCTCTCTGTGTGTGTTCCTCTGTCCCCCGGAGCATAATGTGGTGGGATCTCAGAAAAACCGTGGACAGACGATCCAGAGGCACCAACAACAGTGATATCCAGAGCCATCTGGTCGGGGAACCGCACCGGAGTAAAATGCCTCATGTCCCCCTTCTGTCCCCTTTCTGAACAACGAGGAGCCAGCGACTCGGGAACAAGCTCGACGACCTCGCTCTTTTCGACAGAGGGTCCAAGAGACCACAGTATCTTCCAGACCCTTTCTGTAGCTCTCCCCCCACCCTGGTTTTTTTGCAGCCTTCTGGATCCCTGGCCGCCTTCTTGCAAAAGGCTCGGGCGCCTCTCTGAAAGTATTCTTCCACAAGTAAAAGACTGAGGATCTCCAGGATAAATAATCCACCAACTAAAACCACTGGATCCCTTCCTTTTTTAACACTTGCGGGACCCAGGGTAGAATGGACGGAACGGGAACTCAAACCAAGGAAAGTGTGCGAATTTTTTAAAGGGAGGTAAATGCCCACAATCTTTCCCAACCTCCCGTGGCCGGTTGCATAAATGTTGGCAGGCCGGGCCGAGCCTAACCGTCTCGCTTCCCCAAGGGCGCCGGCTTGGGGGGCTTCCCTTTCAAATTATCCCGGGGAACGCGCGGCTCTCAAGCGTTTCGCTCCTGACTATTAATGGGGATCCTTCTCCAGCACGCACGCCTCAATATGTTGCTCTCTTCACATTAAAAACAGCCGTGCCGTTTGTGTAAATCTGTAATAAATAATATTTTAATGTTAAAAGAGAAGTGTATAGTAATCAAAATCTTTAGGGGCAGGATGGAATGGAAACTGAGAAGGATTTGACAGTAAACAATCCAACGCTCATTCCTCTGCCTCGCAAGACGAGTAAAAGGCATCGGGTGCTTCCAGTTGCCATGGAGGAAGTATATGGCTTTAAAAAAAAAGAAGAAACGCTAAAACATCAGGTATACAGGGATAGAGTCCAAGCCTTGAAGGTGAGACCAGGGGTTGAAAGAGGAACTCGGGCTGCTTTGGAGAAGTGGGGTGCTAGTGCAAGCATGGTAACTGCACCATACCCACAAGGTTTGATTCTCAGCTAGATTGCCACCGTTGTTGTGTTTTCATTGTTCTGCGGATTTATCTGAGTCCTCTGTCATATTAAGCTGCAATTCTGAACCCATGGATTAGAGATCTATTCTGAACGGAGGAATTTATCAGTCGAAGACATTTTGGTGCTTGATCTGGAGGAACTGCAAACCCCACCCCAACTTAATCTAAGGTACAGGAGCCAAAACTATCAAAATTATTTTGGCAGAAAATTTTACAAGCCTTTTCTTTCTTTGGCAGTTCAAACTGAATAATGACAGATCAAACAACTGTTTGCTGCCCTTTTCTGACACTTGGAACCAGGCGTTTGAGCCGGTAGAGTGGCACCTTCATGCTACAGCTGTTTTCATACCGTATAATAACTCAGTTGAAACATAGTTGACTAAATTAGTCTTAACTACCTGGATTTGGATGAACATTGAGCCATAAATGATAGGTAGAATTAACTTAATACAGTGTTCTCCATGGTCTGGAAGTTTTCTTAGTAAGCCTGGCTGCATTTTCTAGGAATATTCATTTATTCCTTTTTTCCCTGAGTTCCAGCAATGCACACTCTGCTAGATTTAAAGTGTATGTAACCAGTTGGTGGCTCTTTGTACCATAGTAAGAACACAGCCACTGAACCATACAGTAACCAACCATATTTTAGCCTACCATACTGTATTGTGTGAGCTCATTGCCCTGTGTTTGGAGACAGTAATATTTAAGGTAGTGCTTCTTCCAATATGACCTGTAAGGTTGGATAGTACCTAAAATGCTATTATTGATTTAAACATATTTCCCTGGAACTGGGAAATCTTCATTCCATTTTTCCTAGAACTAATACAAAGTGGTCTACCATATCCTTCCATAATTTAATTTTACAATTTGTATTTGTGTATTCATAGCAAATTCAACATTTTTAACTTCTCAGTTTAGTTCACAATCACGGCATGTCTTATGCTGCTGGGAATGCTGCACTTTCATTATGCAAAGTGATTTATTATGCAAAACACCATTTACACTTCTGATATGGGCAATTCTGTGTGGTCTGAAGTTTCAAACTATACTGAAAGTAGCCATGGGCCTTGTAGTTCTCAATGGAGAGAAATCATACTTACCACCGCCACAGACACAATCCTTTTGTTGAGTTTGTGGAACACATCAACCACAAATAGATCAAGGTCAATTTCATTTAGAATGTTGTGTCAAAACCAGTCTGTGGTCTACAGATTGCATAATGCAGCCTTTCCTAACACTTTTCCATCAGCACCAGAATATGCTAGCACTTCCAATGTTTTCATTTGATGGTATACGGTATATGGCTGATCTGTGTCAGAATGTGTCTTATTCTCTAGAAAGCAACTAGTTATTCCTGCTTAACTTAACAAGGTCTTTCCACGCAACAAAGTGTACATCATTCCATAGGGCTTCACTAGCCTTTTCAGGAAAGGGAGGTCATATGGAAAGCTGTGGTCAGTGTCTTCCCTATGTGACAGGGAGAATACTTTACTCATGTCACTGGCCTGAAAAAGTTAGAACTTCAGATAGCATGACAATTATGGATTGGAATAACTAGGTTGCAACTGGTAGTCATCGACATGATCACAATTGAGCCCATAATTTCCATTACTAAACAAGACTGTCGTTCAGTGGGTTTTGCCCCATTTTATGATCTTTACTGCCACAGTTAAGTGAATCACTGCAGTTAAGTTAGTAAAACAGGTAAGTGAATCTGGTTTCCCCATTGATTTTGCTCATCAGAAGGTTGCAAAAGGTGATCACATGACCCTGGGACACTGCAACTGTTACCCATACATGCCAGTTGCCAAGTGCCCAAATTTTGATCACATGACCATGGGGATGCTGCAATGGTCATGTGAAAAATGGTCATAACTCACTTTTTCAGTGCCATGGTAACTTCAAATAGTCATGAAATGAATGGTTCTAAGGACTACCTGTATCAACCCAAAATAAAAGGTGCAATCTGGTGAATTCTATTGCAGCAGCTTCTTTTATTGGCACAAGGGTTGGTTGGGTTTTTTTAAGCCACTGTTTAAAGGACCTTTGTTGTCAAGCTCAGAACAGAAATAGTTTCTAAAGCTGAAATAAGATACAGTGGGGACAGCATGTACAAATGCTAATAAAGTAATAAGCAGTCATGCTAATGGGGGGAAAGTTAAAACTGATGTATTCCATCATCTTAATTTATAGTTGCATTCATATAACAGTATAGGCCAAAATATGGCTATTTTAGGGCAGTCTTAACACTGAATCTATAGGGTTAATGTATTGTAACCTGTAATCAATTATTTGAAGAGAAACATCTACATCAAGAATTGGTTCCTGAAGAATTTGTTCCCAAACATTCACAAGAAAAGAAAGTGTGATGCTATCTGCTAAATTAGATTTCATTTTCACGTAGGTATTTCTGCCATGGTCTGGAGCAAAGGTTCAAACTTGCAGTACTAGTTTAGGCAATTTATTCAGAAGTAAATCCAATTGAATAGGATTTGTACTGTTATTGAAGGAAAACAAATCTTATATTTGGTGTGGGAAGGAGTAGTGGTTTCTTGGATTTCGAATTGATTTTAAGTTGGCCAGTTGTGTTTTTATTTTACTTCAAGCTGGATTATTTAAGACATTTTTGAGAAGCATGAGGGACCTGCAGAGTGCAAACCAGGACAGAAAGAAATAATTCATTAGTAAAATCAATTCTATTAATGTTTTATTTGGAAGTGAGCCAACTGAGTTTTTACTTGTTTTAAAAGTAGGCAGTTTGCGCTTCAAAGCCAGGTTTTCTGTGAAACAGAGGGCTTTCAAGTAAAGGACTCAATCCCAAAGGCAGATAATAACATCTTATATACCAGTTCGTCCAAAACTGCTTGCATCAAAAGATGCATCTTGCCCTTGTGGGGCCAAGTTCCCACCCAATAGCCCCAGCTGTTGATTTAGCCACGTCCAGGTCACAATCGCCCCATCAGAAAAAGGTTCAGCAAGCAGGAATTCTTGACTCGGGCGCATGCAAGGTCCGTAGACCAGGCTTGCTTCTTTCCCTAGTTAAAGAAGGTGCTCAGTAAATAACGGGGCGCCAGCCGGTTGAAAGTCGGCCTAATTGGTCTGTGGAAGATCAAGCCATTAAACGCTCGTTCTCCCCCCCTCCCCACCCATGGCCCTTCTCGCCCCCCTCCTCCGCCTCGCGTAATTAGGGACGCTGGTGGCGACGGCTGGGTTAAAGGCAACGGGGGATTTCCCCCCCCCAAATGAGTTTTGGAGAAGCGAGGACCGTGCCCCCTCCCCGCCCCCGATTCATGGAAGCGAGCGTGGGCATATGTGCGGGATGCACCTGAGCACGGAAGCGTCGGCGATGAGCTTCACTCTCCGGCCCAGGAGTAAGTAGCAGGGAAGGCGGGATCGCGTCGAGCCGAGCGAAAAGGAAGGAAGGAAGCAAGGAAGGAAGGAAGGAGGCCCGGCTGATTAGCATGCAGCAGCGCTCCCGAGCCCGGCTCCATTGTTTTAACACCTCCCCTCTCCTCCGCGCCAATCTGTCACCGTTCAGCAGGCGAACGCTGCTGCTTCGAACGCTGCTGCCTCAAATGAGACGGATAATTAGCTGCCCCGCACGAATGGCGCACTCTTCTCACCCCTGATTGCTATCACCTTCTTGCTCCTGGCAGTTTTGACACCTCGTAATCAGCCTGCTGCTTTTTCTCTTTTCTTTCTCCGTTTCTGATCTCCCCCCCACCCCACGCTCCCTCTTTTCCTTCAGATTTTCCTTTTCTTTTTTTTTAATAAATGCAATGCCAGTTGCCATTTGGATTGAGTCTTCTCTGTTGAGTTAACCTTGCATGAATTGCAAAGGGAGGAAGACTTGGGGGGTGGGGTGGGGGTGGAAATGCGAGCTTACCAAAGCTTCCGACAAATAGGTGGGTTAGTAAGTGGGGTGGCGGCGGAGGGAGGGGGGGAGAAGAACGTCTGAGCTCCGCCGCGGGCGAAAGGAAGCGCTTCAGTCGGTCGCCGGCTTCCCCTGGCGAGCATTCCCGGGCCGGTGGGGGTGGCAGTTCTAGCACGCCCCCTTTAGCTCACGGCAGATCGTTGCAAAGGGAGGCCCCGCGGCCCGGCCAAGCTGCAATGGTGGATTGGCTCAGATCTGGCGCTTCTTGGCGGGCTGGAAGGCGAAAGGAAAGAAAGTCTAGCTGAGTGTGGCGATAAACAAACTACGGAGGGAACCTCCACAAAAAGGACAGAGCTGAGACCTCAAATTAATATACTAAATTTCCCTTCGAAAATCGCACCCCCTCGATGAACTAGTGGAATCTGTCACAAGAGCGTTTCCCGCTCGCCTCTAACGAGCGGTGACAGCCTAATTACGGGAACGGCATTGCAAGAAGCAGCTGGCGAGGTAGCCGGGAGAGAGCCAGGGAAGAAAGGTGCGCGGCGGTGCATAGGGGACGGGCGCTGAGGAAAGGAATCCAAGGCAAAAGCCGGACGAGCTTCCTCGCCCCTCGGTGCCTTTCTCTGGTTGATGCGTTTTGTTGGAAGTTGCCCCCCCCACCCACGCTCGCCTGCCCGAGCGTGGAAAACGGGCCCTTCCGTAGATTGTTTATGCGGTACGGGAGGAGAGAATGGCAATAGCGCCTTATCCGAGGTGGGGTAGCATAGAAGGGACCTCTCACTTTCCTCAACTATTGCTTCCTTCCATGACTGCGCGCTAAAAACAAGCTGGGCCTCTGCTGAATGCAGTCGTTTCTGCTGATCTAAGGCCGCTTTTACTCAGTCTTGCCGTCTGAGGTAACAGAAGAGGTAACAGAAGGGGATGGCTGTCCTCCCCACCTCAAAAAAAAAAAAGCTCCGGGCGGAACACATTTATCCTTCATTGTTTCCTACCCACCCCTGGCTAAATAGAGTAGCCTAATCTGGGAGAGCAAAACCATGTATGCTATATATTCCCAAATCCCGATGTGAGTTTTTGCTTATCAGTAGTTACTTTCTGCTATGCTCGGATCTGAATATACAGTGGCATCCTGTTAGATAGATAGGCCTTGGCAGAATTTTGCTTTCAAGACAATGGCCTCCACTTAACGATGGGAGATACTGAGAGGTTAATATACAATATACTCTTTGGCTTTGCTTCTGTGGTGTGCCACAGACTGAAAACCATTGATGATTGCCTTATCTGTAAACTATATTCTGTCCTAGAATCCCAGTACAGGATTTCTTTACCCTTTAAGGAACAAAGTAATTGTCAGGCAGCACTGTACTCTATGTACTGTACCATCACTCATCTTGGTTGGCTGGAAATTGCTGGAGGGAAAAATCTTGTATTTAACCTGTGGTGCATTCTGTAGATTGTATTCTTGTATTTTCTGTTTCATAAAAAAACAAATTTAGGACTACATACAGTTTCCTCTTAATTCAGAAGTAGGGAATCTCAGGTGTTGCTGATCCATAACTGGATCCTTGACTATTGGTCACGCTGGCTTGAAACTTTTGGAAGTTGTAGTTCAGCATCTAGAGCAGGATCTCCAAACTGACCCCCGGTCCATGGACTGGCACCGGTCCACCGCATGCCAGCAACAGGTCTGCGCAAACAAGTGAAGCGCTATCTGTGGGATGCAGGCAACATGCAAAACCATGCCCTCTCCAGTCTGCGAAAAACCCTTTCTCCATGGAACCAGTCCCTGAGGCCCAAAAGGTTGGAGGCCGCTGATCTAGAAGTTTCAAACTTCATCTATCATATCCTACAATTATTAGACTAGGCCTTAATATAATTATTTCCTTGTTTTTTGTCTTGATTCCAGTTTTAAGATTAGTCATAATACCAGTCAGAGAAAGACGAAAATAACCTAGACTGGAATCATTGGCCTAGTTCAGTGATGGCTAACCTTTTCGGCACCAAGTGTCCAAAGTGCAAGCGTGCACCCCCAAAATGCAAGGCGCATGTGCGCCCTGCATACCCCCATGCATGCACATATAACCCCACATGCGTGCCCTGTGCATGCGAGCCCCTGCGCATGCACCCCACCCCTTGCGTGTGACCCCCGCATGTGTGCCCTGCCCCTGCGCATGCACACACGACCCCGTGCATGCGTCCCCCACACATGCGTGGCAGAGACCTGAAGATCAGCTGGCTGGCGGAAGGTGTGTGCATGCATGCACGGCAGAGCTGAGCTTGGCCGACAGCTTGTGTGCCCAGAGGGCTCTGAGTACCACTTCTGGCACACATGCCAGAGTCACGGGCCTAGTCAGTCCTCAGTTTACAAGAAAACTTGTAAACTGATGACTGATTAGACCAGTGTTTCTCAACCTTAGTAACTTTTAAGATATGGACTTCAACTCCCAGAATATTCCAAACAATACTTTTTTGAAGTTGCTGAGATTAAAAAAAACTAGACCAGACTATTAGAAACTTTGAATATGAACAGTGTACCAGGAAGAATCATTTAGAGAAGGAATTTTGTTCCTCTCCTAAGATTGAACAATTGACTATATTTATGTGCTTATATATAAGGGATCTTATACCGAATTGGATACAGTAGTCCTTGGCTTACAACAATTCATTTAGTGACTGTTCAAAGTTACAGTGGCACTGAAAAAAGTGATCTATGATCATTTTTCACCTTTGCGATTATTGCAACATCCCCGTGATCATGTGATCAAAATTCAGATGCTTGGCAACTGACTCATGATCTGTGATGACCCAGGTCGTGGCACAAAGGCAACACAGTCAGATAAGCAATAAGAGTCCTTTTATTATCTCCAACTTTGCCCCCAATGTCCAGGTTACCTTCTGGCTGGAGAAAAACTCTCCCAGGAACAGCCTTTGACTGCAGAAAATTAAGTCCAAAATATGAGCAACACAAAGTGTAACTTAAAGTCCAAACAAACCAAAATGAAGTAATTAGTTTGGCAGGGCAGAAGCAAGAATCTCAGGCTTAAAGGCACAGCAAAACTCACACGGTTGGGAAGACGCCGGGAACACAGATAAGCCACGACAACACAGGATAAAATCACTTTGCTTCCAGTAGCCTGCCTCACGCAGCCTGCCTTTCTTATCAACTGTCTTCCTAGCTGTGGCTAATGAAGGGAATCAGGGCCCTGTCCTCCCTCGTAAGCCACGCAACCCACGTTGCTCTCTTCTCCGTTTCTCCCTGCGTGCCCTAGGATGAAGAGGGGGTGGGCCTGGTTCTTCCTCTGAACTCCCTCTCCCTTGTTCTATCTCTCCCCTGCTCTGCCCAGCCAGACTTTGCCCTTCCCCAGCTTCCTCCACAGTCAATGGAGCCACACTCCCACTCCCTGTCAGCTGTCCGGCTTCCCGCAGGGATTCAGACTCCAACAGGGGCATGACATGACCATTGCAGTGTGCCAAGGTCATGTGATCACCTTTTGCAACGTTCTGATAAGCAAAGTCAATGGGGAAGGCAGATTCACTTAGCAACCAATTTACTAACTTAACCACAGTGATTTTTTTTTAATTCATATTTATATCCCGCCCTTCTCCGGAGACTCAGGGCGGCTTACAATTTTTGGGATACAACCCAATGCGCTCAGCAATAGCCTTCCTTCCATTGTATATGCCTGCTTATTACGAAGCGGCATTTTTACAAAGTCAGCTTATTGCCCCCAACAATCTTGGGTCCTCAGTTTACCTACCCCGAGAGGATGGAAGGCTGAGTCAACCTTGAGCCTGGTGGGATTCGAGCCTGCAATAATTACAGGCAGCTGGAACTAAGTGCTAGGCTATTAACAGCCTGCACCACCAAGGCCCTTGCAATTCACTTAACTGTGATAAGGAAAGTAGTAAAATGGGGCAAAATTCACTGAACAAATGTTTCGCTTAGCAACATAAATTTTGGGCTCAATTGTGGTTGTAAGTTGAGGACCATCTGTACTTGATCTCTTTTGCTCAGTGTTATCTGTATTGTCTTGTAATGGCTCTCCATGTCTCCAGCTCTGGTAATGATGGGGACTGAATCTCAGTGATTCTGTGTGCAAAGCTTTAATTTCACCTGCCAAGGAACTAGTATATTTCCCATATATTTACTGTAATATGTGTATGCCATTTAGTTAAAAAAAGAGAAAGCCTCAAGTTGAGCTGGATTCCTAGTAATTTTCATAGATATGGCTGCACGTCCCCTACCCAAGTACAAACCTTGACCCTGCTTTGCCTCATCTCGGTCTGAACAAAGTCAGCAAAGTCCTGGATATTTATTAAATATGTTTTTATGGAGGGCAGTCCAATCAGAAAAACATTATTGCACATTGGTTATAAATTTATAAAACAGACTGAATAGTAGATGACAGAATCCTTCGCCTTCAATGGCTTTAGTTAAGCACATAGCAGGGTATTAATTGCAGGATAAGGCTGTTGCGACATAGCCATTACCTTCTTCCTTCTTCACGGGCAGTCCATGATTCTGTTCAAGATTAGATATAAGAAGCTAAGTACTAAATCTCAGTCCAAATTGATCATGCCACATTGACTTTGAACAATGGGCTTTTTTAAGTATGGAAAGTCCTACTTCTAGTCGTACTGTAGTAGAGGTAAAAGTATTCCCTGTATTTAAATAGTAGCTGATTGTCACTTTCTGTTACCAAGTCAACAACATTACAAAGTTCTAAATAATTTTTTTTGACTAGGAATAAAATAAATTGATATAGGGCCATAGAATAAAGCATTCATACCTGCATACATGTTCCATGCATACTTATATGTAAATCCATTTATGGTTTATTTTGATATTAATATACCACTGATAAGTAGGTAAAACTTGTGGGTCATTGGTTTATTACAGAAGGGGCAATATAAGAAGTTCACTTTAATAAATTGTTCACAGTTAAATGCCTAATATAAGGGTCAGTGTGTACTTGTAAGCACTAAATTGCATAACACTTATTTTCATGTATCTCTTAACTACAATGCCAAATGTTAAAAAAAGTATACTAATAAATAAATGTTATTTAGAAATACAAAGGATGATACACACTTACCAGTTCTATATACAAAATACGGTCCCATTTTTTATTTGTTACATACCGGATTAGGTCATAATATTCAGCATCCCTCTGCAACTACAGTTTTAACTCAAGACATGTTGATTCAAAAGGAGTTTCGGTATATTAATTTTAGGGCTTTGTACTGATTTTAATTATATTAACATTCGCCATGAAACTCGACAGATTGTTATAAATGCCACCTTATATTCTGAAATTTGTATATCTGTTGGGATCAAGATCAAAGACAGCATCCACAAATTAAATAAAATTGGTCTGTTTTCCACTGATGCTAAGACTTCAAGTTGAAATGTGAATTCAGATGCCTCAGAAAATCCTCTCTGGATGTACGAGATGGTGGGAACACTTTCTGACAGAATTCACATATTCCTGACTGTCTGAGTTCCGAGTCTTCAGAAGGAGGTGCCCGTAAGGCAGTATCTTGAGTGCAGTAAGATTTCCACAGAGGCTGTAAGAAGCAGGGGGGAAAAGGAGTAAATGCTTTCTGCATAATAATGTTGTATTCTTACTGATAATGGTTTAGTACTAGTTAGTTTCCTTAAATATGTAGCATTTTACTAAAGAATAAGCTTTGATTTTCTCTAAAACAATCCACATATTTTAAAAGACGCCACAGTTGAAACATTGGTCTAAAGTCTGAAGTATGTAAAATATTTTATTTCTTTTTAATTTTAGAACTGATAAATTAACTAGCAATTTGGTCAGTAGTTCTAGCATGATAAATATAGGCATTATATTATGCTTCTGTAAGTATAATGCTAAGGCACTGGTATTCACATTATGTAAGAATTTTGATCATCAGCACTTCATACTTTTAAAACAACCGAAATATGTGAATATTAAACTCTTAAATAAAAAGTTCATTGATTATGGCACACAAGCTAGAATAATTTTGGTAAGCAAATATTCATTTAGTGTTTCAAGACTGGGCTTCTTTTTAAAGATAATATGTATTTTGAATATGTGATTATGCAATAACAAAATGGTAAGGGCACAAAGCCCAGGATATATTTCTAGAAGTACTTTGTGTTATTTTATTACGTAAGAACATGTCATTTGAATCTTCATGTTTTCTTTGATATTTAAATACACTATACAAAATTACATACATATGTACTCCTAACCATGTCCTCATGAATTTTGAAATACAGTAGTTAATTTAAAGGGGATGGGGAACAGAGAAGTAGCTACTGTTTCTCTTAGGAGTTAATGCTTTGTCTAAACAATACTTAAGATTTGTCACAGGGCCTTTGCAGATTTATTTTGTAAATCTTGTACTGTGGTCAGTCATCAATCCTTCCAGGCTAATTAGGTATAATTACATCAAGTTCTAACAAACACTACTTTTTTGTTGGTGTAAATTGCTTTGGAAACCTGTCTAAGCATTGATGCGTGTTTTAAGTATCACTATGGAAGTGTGCTTTTAATTACTTATTTGCAACTCCACCTTCATTTAAACTGGCAGTTTTAATAACTGTAACAGGAAGCATTTCATGCTTTTTTGGTAATATTTGATCATATATACACCAGCTCTTCTCTTGAGAATTTTTATTTACTGGCCTGGTTAACACTTGACACTAAGCCACAATGTGATTTGTTTGGTTTTTGGGTAAGTATGATGTGTGAATTCACCCGTTATGTCTTAGTATTCTGTACAGAGTAGGTCACTGTAGCTTGTTTAACAAACCATAATGAAAAACAAGTTGTGTGAAACCTTCAGTTGAGTTTTGTCTTGCAACTTGATTTAATATGCAGTTTTATTTATTTATGAACAAGTTTTCACTGAATACAATCAAACTTGCTTTTGACTAGACATCTAGAATTCTCTTAAAATCTCCCCTTAACAACTTCACTTAACATTTAATGAAATCAACATTGCCCAAGAAAGCATTTCTTTGGATTAAATTTCCACTGTAGAAGAAATTAAGATATCTGGGTAGGTTTTATTTTGGGTTGCTGCTGATGGTGTCCTTTTTATGTTATGTTGTTATGAATGTTTGCAATAATTTTAATATTGCAATTAATTAGTCACCTTTTAATGATTAATGAAATATATTTTTTCATTTCCATAATTTCAACATGCAGATGTTTGAAATATTTAAAAAGACAATTAAAATTCAGTAACTACTGCTGCCACTTCATGTTAAAAGGAAAAACTTTACTTAATGTGTTTATTTCAGTTGCAAACAAGAATCCAAAGAGAATTAACAATAAACAAAGGTGACCTTAGCTTGCAGCCCATTGGTTAAAATAAATGAATTAGCATTTTAATTGCTGTAACCTACTTTATGCATGCTCCTTGCTAATGTAGCTTTTAGTTAGAGAAACTGAATGGCCTCCTGAAAGGCTCATGCAGACGGTTAAACATCATGTATTTGTATAAGTATTGGGATATGTATTTCTAAATGGTATACATCTAAGCATATTGTAAAGTACTTTACTTAATAGGTGTGGCACACCCTTTACATTTGCTTTTCTCAAAATAGGGAGCAATCCATTCTGAACTAAAGACTCCTAAATGAGCCACAGTACAGGGAAGCACAACATTCCTAACTGTTCAATTCAGTCTACATTCTTGTTTTCATTATTACAGTTTTCAATCCAGGTGTTTAAGAAACTGCAATACACTAAGAAGGCAGACTCAAGTTTTTATATTTAGTCTGCAAGGAAGAGCTAAATTTATTACATCAACTGAGAGCCACAGTTCTAACGACTTATGGTTGCCAATTACACTGCATTTAAGTTTCCCCTCCTCATCTTTACTTGTTAACACATGTACTAAATACATGACAGAAATTCTTGTCTACTGAAGAAGAAAAAAAAGGATGGGGGAATCAAGTGTGTAAATCAGCAATATTAGGATGTCAGCAAGGTTAATCCTGTATACAAGGATCCAAACATTTTAAATGCATTTTCATACTGTCTACGTTTACTCTGCAGGCAAGATAATGAGGTGCCTCAAGCTATCTTCAGCTGACTCACAGAGTGAATCTACCTACTGTTATCAGGAGAGTACAGTCTCATTGAATGCATCTCAAATCAGGCCAACTTTATTTGTCATTAAAGTGAAGAACCCTGCCTTCACTTTAATGCCAGCTTGCCAGAGCCATGTTAGCATGCTGAAGGAATTGGGGGCATTTTTTTTTTTTAGCAAAACTGAACTTTCATATTTCCCCCTGTTGCTAAAAAGGACCGTGCATTTAAGCTTTTCCTGCCTATAATTGAGCGGTGATTTTGATCAGTTACAAACAAATTATAAAAACAAATTTATATTTAAAAGGAATGCACAAATTTAAGGATAAGTAACAAAATATTTAAGCAAATATATGTGTCTGTATCTTTAATGAAGTCTAAAGTAGCATTGGCTTCTTATGCCTACTTTTCTGGATAAGATACATAATTTTAATCAAAGGCCTTATGTTCTACATTCCTTCCTGGATACAACTAACAAATATTGGAACTATTTTCTGTCGCCAGTTGTCTTTCCAAATGTAAACACTTAAGATATCAAGACATCCTGGCTATCACTGAATTATAGTACAGTATTGGCTATTCAGAATTTAAAAATGCATGTGCTTATTTTTTAAAAACAAAAATCTTAGCCTAATATCTTTAACATTGTGACACATTAACTTCTATTCGCCTGTCTGTTTTAAACTGCATAATTCTCTATCAACTTAGAATCCCATACCAGCTGTTTCACATGCTTTACTATTCAATGCAGGGTGCCATCTATTGAGAAATGAATACACAGTCTAACTAGTTAAAAGAACAAGCAGGAGACATATTGGAGAAAAGGGAAAGTAAGAAGTAATAGAACGGATGCTTTGTAACGCCACAGGAATCTTTATAGTAATAGAAAAAATAGTTTAATTTGTTTTATACCAACTCAGTTCAGGGTTTGATGCAATGAAAAGCAAAAACTGGTTAGTCATCAAATAATGTAGGTGAAAAGCTAAAACCCAGTGAAGGAAGCAAACAGTTTGGGGTGTGTGCATGTGTGTATGTGTGTGTGTATATATATATATGTATATGTAGGTCTTGGTGTATTTGAGTCTTGTCCCGTGTAAGATTGAGAATACCTTGGCAACGTTTCGATGAAATCTCATCCGTCATCTTCAGGCTGGTGTCTTCAGCTTCGTTCTTCTGGGAGAAGAAGCTGAAGACACCAGCCTGAAGATGACGGATGAGATTTCGTCGAAACGTTGCCAAGGTATTCTCAATCTTACACGGACAAGACCCGAATATACCAAGACCTACATACCTTTACCCGTGAAAATCTACGAAAACAAATATATATATGTGTGTGTGTGTGTGTGTGTGTGTATGGTGTATAATAAAGTACTCCCATCGAAATAGTTTTCACATGAATTTTGTTCTAGAAGACATTGTCTTTTAGATGTTTTCTTTTGATACTCATTTGAAAACTAGAAAGAGCAGAGTAGACATGGTTATTATATGCTTTTATGATGGAAAAAAATAGTTACTGCAAGACTGGGTGGATACCCGTTCTCTGATACAAATGATACAAATTGGAGTCATCCCTCAATATTAGAACAAACATTACAGAACTTGAAGGAAATCTAGACTGCGTGTATTTACATAACATTAATATGTCTTGCTTAGAACACAGCTGATAAACGCTTTTATCAGCTTTTATTCTCCATAAAATAAACAGGCATTGTAAAAATTTCATCTTATTGTGTGAAAAATTCAAACACTTTGGGAATGTTAAGTTGTAAAATTCTCTTAATAGGTAAAGGTGTACGTATGTAATCTTTAACAATTTAAAGATGAGAAGCTACTGTTCATGAAAACGGTGATTTTATTTAAATCGCATCTGAACCCCTGTGCACAGTACAATCTGGTGTGAATTTACTCAGATGGCAGCTGCATTAAATTCAAGGGGATCATGGGGTGTGTTTAGGTTTGCAGCCTAATAGAAGCCCAATCTGCTACCAGTATATAGGAACAGGGCAGCAACAATATGGCACAGCAGTACACTAAGACAGTGCAGAGACAGAAAAGAAGTGGGGCAGCTTGGGAAAAACAAATCAGGGCTGAGCCAGTGAGTGGATGGAGAATCTTAAGACTCACTGTAATGTTATCTGAAAAAAAGGTTTAAATATCTTGGAGTCACTTCAGAAGTAAAGTTGTAAATCTTCCGTGCATTATAAATAAATTACTTTCCAGCATATTCACCTTTAGGGATTGCAAGAATTGAAACTAGGCTATCTATAAGCAACACTGCTCTTTAATCAGTGATGGGATTCAAAAAATTTTTTTACTACTGGTTCTGTGGGCGTGGCTTGGTGGGCGTGGCTTGGTGGGTGTGGCAGGGGAAGGATAGTGTAAAATCTCCATTCCCACCCCACTCCAAGGAAAGGATACTGCAAAATCCCCAATCCCACCCCACTCCACTAACTTGCTTTCCAGCTCCATTCTCCTGTACAGGGCAACAAAAGAAGACCCAACCAATCAGCTAGGACTCAGGAGGCAGAGAATAGATGGGGGCGGGGCCAGTCAGATGGTATTCCGAACTACTCAAAATTTCTGCTACCGGTTCTCCAGAACTGGTCAGAACCTGCTGAATACCACCTGTCTCTAATACGGGGCTACAGAAGGATAAAAATGGGGAGAAGGAGTGGAATCAAGGATATCGTACTAAGTTCCAAAAGCAGACTTCCTGTGATCGGACTTCCAGATGCATTGGGCTTCACTGAGCCATCTCTGAAGCGCTACACATCTGGAATACATAAAATAAAGGAAGACTACCCTAGGAGTAAAGAAGAATAAAACTTTAATAAAGAATAAATGAGGTTTTCTTATTGCTGCCTGTTGTAAGGCAACTCCATGCATACATCATGACCAGAGAGTTTCTCGAACAGGTCAGGAAAAAGAAACCTGAATTATCTGAATGCATGCAACATGAGGCCCTTCAGTAAATGAAGAACAACGTATAATAAAGGAATCACTTATTTGCAATCATTCGCACATCATGGGTAAACTTGCCTAAAATTAATGTCCATTTTAATTTAAAAACATGCATTATCATCATGTGATTTTTTTAAAAGTTATTTTACTGTTTTAAAATATTTTTAGTATTTTTAATTGTAATAGATGTTTAAATTGTAAGCCACCAAGAACTACAAGACAGAGATGGGCGGCTATAGTAATTGAATAAATAAGTTAAATAAATAAATACCAGTGGAGAACACTAGTTGTTCCATAGCAAAATTTTAAAGACCATTCAAATACTAATATATCATGCTGTTATACATTGAGTATAATAGAAGCGCAGGCAAATTTTGGGGGATTGGGAGTACATTGTGAGCATGTGATCCTGAAAAGGCTGCTATGAGAGACTTGCCTATTCAGTAAATTGGCCAGGTCTAGGCACAAAATATGCATTATCAGAAAGCAAATCAGTTCCAGGCTGGCAATGTCTTACTACTACATTGGGATCTTGGTGGACCCAACAGTACTTGCAGGAATAAAAATTATGGTAAAGAGTGGTACTTGGAGGCATGTCAATTTCTGGTTTCATTTGTTTTTTCAAACGTAAAAAATAAATCAGGTGGATAGAGTGCTTGGCAGATACCAACGCAGATGTTTCAAAGCTTATTGGTACCTACAGACCCTATGTTGCTGGACTAATGCAGATATTTTTGATTAGGACATCAAGCAGTAAGTTTTGCCTTGGAAATATATAGCAGAAAGAAACTGAAGTCCCTACACAATCTTACAGATCAATCATAAGTAAAAATAAAAGTATATATTTTAAAAGATTGATACCAGCTGAGGTGCCCCAACATTTCTCTCATTAGCTTCTGAAGAGGGAAAATTAAATTTAGAGATATTCTATTTATTATAGTCTCTTGTTCCAGACTTATAAAGAAACATGTTTTTATATAACATGGAGCTTTGTTCAAAAGAGTCTGGATGAGCACATTTGGGTGAGTTGAAGGTTGGGTAAACTTACCTTTGATCTGTTTTGCATCACTGAAGTAGTACAGTGATTGCTTGTACTCCTCCAGATAGAATTCATCTTATTGAAACTCACCTCCTGGTCCCTAAGGTCCATGTTAAATGGCTGATTTGGGAGCACATTTTCAGTCATCAGAGTGTTTAGAATTGGAATAGTCTCTGGAGAGCTCTCCAAGAATTCAGTATCACTATCTGTAGGTGGGAACTTGACATTAAGCTTAGAAAGGGATTCCACAGAGTTTTCTTCCTCGTCTGGTCCCATTCCTCTTGATGCAATAGATGGGAAAAGAGATACATCTCTGTTAGTATCCTTCTTAGCCCAGGGATTACAAAGGTCATCTGTTTGTTCATCAGTGCACTGGATAGGCTTGGAGAAAGGAATTTCTGGTAAAAAAGACACAAAGGAAAAGATGAAAAGATATCCCAAAGACCAGATTAAAATATATCATTCAGTTATACAAATTCCTAACACATTCCACCACCCAGAGTCACTCTGTGAGGGAGATGGGCAGTCTCCAAATTTAACATATATATATATATATAAATAAATCCCCCCCAATGCACTATGGCAGATTTCAGCTTTTTTTTGAAACAGCATTATTCCCTTCATTGCCTCATTTGACACAGCAGGCTGATATCGGTGTTTCTCCATTTCAAACCGATAATTTCTTTCTTCAGGTATAAACATGTTAGAATTCTTGCTTGGAACTAAATTAAAATATTACACAATTGCTTTTATGTCTCAAAGCTTTCTTGATTAGTAGCCTAGCAATTAGACAGACTATCAGGTCTTTTTTCCAAGGGCTCATTACTTACATATAAATATCTTTATTTTCTATATTAAATTAAATTACTTTTCTATCTATAACTACATCTGTTCTTTCAATTCAGCTTGGTTTCATTCAAACCAGTCTCATTTCTTTCAGTGCTCTAACACAGATTTCAGCTGTTTCACTCCACAGAGAAGGGGCATTTCTTCCTCCTTTCCCTCAAGATTTTCCCCTTTCATTCTGTAGACCCTTTGGGGGGAGTCCTTGGAGGAAGAATGCATTGAAAAAGGTCACTAACTATTCCTTCTTCCATGGTTTTAAATCCTAGCTCAGAGAGATACTACTGGATGAGAAACTATAAGGCATCCTTTTAGCACATCAGGTCGTATCATTTCAGCAGAATTTGCTAAAACAACTACATATCTGCACTTACTAGAGACTAAGTTAATCCCATATTTGTCTCCGGTAAAATACAGACAATTCTGGCAGCTTAAAAGCCATGTATGAATTAGCTTACCCTATAGCTTATTCACGGAAATGACTGGCTCTGTCCAGACTTAACTTACTCCAATATATGTTATACTGTGAAGCACTTACATCAGCTATTCCTAAGCTGCCCAAACTCTGGAAGTTGGCTATAAATCAGTCAAGCCTAGCAATCAGATGCAGCTATTATTAGAGAACAAAGAATGTCGAAAATTGGGTTATAAGCACATATACTTTGCAGGAGCATCTGATCGGCCCCTGTTGGCTGTCATAGATTAGACAGATTTTGGTTTGATCTAGCAAAGATGGTTTTTACAACTGAGGTGAGGAAAGGGCTTTCAGTGGGGGGTGTGCAAATGTTTCAAATTTCAACTGTTTTAAATTCAAAACCTGAAACAAGTTTGCATTTTAAAAAGGCTCTTTCAATCACTCGGAAGTGCTCCGAGCTTGAAACAGTGTGTTTTGAACTCAAAAATGGAGTTATCAGAGTGAAAAATACTTGCAAAATTGATCTGTTTTGAATGCAAAATAGCTTTCAATTTGAAATAGAGTATTTATTTGCTGAAACCTGAATGCTTTGCCTGTCAGTAGCTTTTAGACATTCACATTAAACGGCTTATCTCTAGAAAAAAATTAAGTCACAGTTTGCCACTTTTTCAGTCCGCTCAAAATGTTACCAGCAGCCCAATCCCTAGAAATACATGTGAGTTATAGATAAATCCTTTTGTGCCACTCGTTTTTTTAAAAAAAGAAATCAGGTATCTTAGCTTGTGGATTAAATCCATGAAATTATACTTCTGGATATGTCAAGTGATAAGATAGATTGATAGATGTATACATTAAACATACATTAAATCAAGCCTGTACAGTATGTATCCTTTCCATATATCATGCAACAATCTGCAAATTCATACCTGTTCAAATAACTTGAGCAGCCTCACATGAGGCTTGTGTTGCACTGAGATATTAAAACAAACAAACCCTGATTCAGTATTGCATCAAGGGGAAATAAGGACCTCACTTTCCAGCCCAATCACCTTAATTTAAGAGTCCCCACCGTCAGTGAACATGTCTGCTGCAAAGATGTAAATGTATTCATTGGAATGTGGCTGCAAACCTAATTGACCAAGATTCCTAAATCTAGTGGCTTTATGCCAAATGAGGTCATAGCAGGCTTTTGCTAGCAATATATGGTGGTTAGGAAGGAGTGAGGTAAACCAGACACTGTTGCCTTTCTCCTTCTACATAGTCTATTTTTGGAGTGACCAAAAGTCTTTATTTTGCCAGTAAACCCATCAAGACAATCACTGCAAAATGGAATTCGTGCACTCACAGTAAAGTGAGCTGTCAAATCACACGCCATAAATGAAGATGCCCTTGTATTTTCCCCAAAACCCAAGGGTTATTGCTATATCAAATAAATGCATTGTATTATGCACAACAAAAAGGTATGGATAATCTTAAAGTGAATCTCTACACAGTCAATGCAAAGAGTTAGAAGGCAGTAAAGCATAGTTTTCAGAAGAAAGTACTGCAATAAAATGATACCAGTTGTAGGTTCTCTCCTTAGGTTACATTTATTCAGCTGGTCGCTCTGTGCTCTTGCCAGTGCACGTATTCGACTGAATTCTTCCTTCATGCCCCAGAAAACACTTTCCAGTTCATCCCTAAAGATTAATGATTTCAGATGTAAAGTATCATCCTGTGCTTTTTCTGTTTCCTTTAACCCAACAAGCATATCGTTAAAAACACCAGCACCATCTGTGTTTGCCACCCTGACTTGAGGCCAGAAACTATGGGAGGGGATCCATGATCCCACCTTCAAGAAATTTTGATAAAACGGTAACTTCGTAAGGTAACTGATGGGAAGGAGAGATTCTCAAAGTGGCTGAAACAATACCACACAGAAATGTGATTAAACCTCCCCTCTCCTCCCCACAAACTAAATGATTCTTATTTCTTACTTATTACAGCCCCCATTAGAGAATACAAAAAGATAGGCACACTATGGGAATTTTGTATCTGTCCTTCTGGCTTCCAACAAAATTAATACTGGAGCATGAGGGGGTTATACAGGGGGAAAGTGTGAGAAATTAAAATAACTGAAGTAACTTATGGCATAAAGATACCGGCGTTTTTCCCTGCTACGTAGGTTGTTGTTTTTTAAGTAGAGAGATCTAGCATGAACCAATATAATATCTTTATTTTGGTATCCAGGATGAAAGCTAAATAAATTTGAGCATATTCCTGCCATTTATCCTTGAATGGTATGTAGAAAACAACCCTTATTGATACCATCCATGGATAAAATGCCTCCCTATTTGCAGTGTTTAAGCATATTCGGATAGTGAAGGTTCTCTTGGAGAAGTCTGAATTCAGAAGAAGTTGAGTGAGGATCCAGAACTGTTTGGAGAGAGGAATATGTCCTAAAAGATGCAGAATAGTGAGTATAATGAAAGGTGAAATAATCACTTTGTTCTTTTCTCTTCTTGAAGATCATAATCCTGACTTTGCAGACAGTGTGTTCCAGCCTGATTCTTTTTCCCAATTCAGATCCAGAATTTTTGAAAAATGATCCAGGCTTCAAGTATCATTAAATTGATCCATGTGTAATCCAGCAAGTGAAGGTTTTAATTCATAGGCATACCCATTTGCTCTTCTGCTTGGACCAAGCCTTTCCTTTCTGTTAATTAAGGCACCAGGTGTCCACTGCAGCTTTTATGTTATTAATTGTTCAGTTTAGAGCACTGGATTCACACATCATTCTAAGCCGTGATTTTATTAATCACGACTTAGTGGATAAGCTTGGCTTATTTGCAGGTGCCTCTGTACTTATATTGCCTAAGTCCTAAATTGCAAAGCAAAAGCCAAAACCAAGCAAATCATATTAGCTGTGATTTGTCAACCCAGCCTAAAAGTAGTTCTAGACATCTTCCTCAGAAGTGGGACGGGAGAAGACAAGAAGTAAGGGGGAAAAATCTTTTAAAACCAGAGAGCAAGGATAAACAATTATAGGAGGGGAAAAAAACTCAGTTCCATACCTTTCACAGACAGATGCAGAAGAAACCCCTGATGATAATTCCTGTCTAGACGAAGGATGTTTTTCACTCCTTGCCTTTTGAAGGTGATCAGAAGTAGGAAAAAAAAGAAAATACTTGAATTATAACATTGTTGCAAGAATCACCCCTATAAATTAACAGAACCATAAAGTACTAATATATTTGTTAATGGTATCTTGCCTTTTTATGCAAAAAAATAAAATCCATAAATCATTGTTTAGAAATACGTATGCCGGAAATCTACTATGGATTATATCCTCATTATTTTTAGATGCTAGAATGCGCCTGAAGTATTTTGGACAGCTGAGTTAACCAAGAAGTGCTGTTCACCCTGGTTCTGCACTTATACCTCAGAAATAATTAATTTAGCTAAATAAGAGGGACACATTGAATGCTCATTCTTTTTTTTATTAAAGGCTTTCCCATAATTCAGTCATTTCCATACAAAAAGAATTCATACAAAATATTCTTCCACGTAGAATGTTCTCCACATAATGAAACTGGGCAGGGATTACTAAGTCCATACATATTTATGCATCAGTCTTTGTACATTAACATGCATCATAAAACTATCAGGAAAAACTCCACTTTGCTTTTTATTAAAGCTGATCCAGGGCTAATATAACATGTTTTCTCAAGTAAGGAGAGAAGTTATTATATTTTACTACCACCTTGTGGATTAGCCCTGTATTACATGGGCGTTTTATTTCAAAGCCTATTAACTAAGTGCTCCAAGGCCAGTTCGACTTTGGAAACTTCATGGGCATATCCTTAAAGCTTTCTTGACAGTTGTAAAAAAATGGTGTTCCACTGTTGTTTTTTAAAATCAGTTTACCCTACAGCCCATTTTTTTTTCCAGAGCATTCCCACCCATGCCCTAACAGGACCCATCTTGCTTATCTTTAGAACCCCATTAAGGTTGGCCAAGGGTTGCCACATGCTGCTAATCTATCTTTTACATAGCTTTCAGAGTTTAGAAAAGGTCTTCCTGGGTAAATGAAGCCAGTATAGTAGGTTCTTTCAAGTAAAATTAGGTATACAAAGGAATGACAGACTTTTAAAATCTTTTTTAATTTTAAATTTTAAAATTTTTAAAATCTGCTTTTGACTCCATAAGACAGAGGAAATTAATCTGATTATTTTTTTAAATAATAAATAATAGTATTCTGAGTACTTTGTTTACAGAAGAGTACACTGCATTTAGTTTTTGGCTTATGAAATTAGTTTCAGTTCTACAGTATCTGAATTTTCTTACCTCTTTTTCGTATCTTGATACCTGTATGCAATTTTGTGCTTCATTTATTTCTTTCAGCTGCTTTTTTAGATTCCTTATTTCATCTTCTTTGGCAGTGATAATAGATTCAAATTTCTTTTCCTTTAAATTACTATCTTCTTCAGCTTTTTTTAATTTTACACTCTCACTTTCCAATTGTTCCTTTAAAAAAAAAACCACATACACACACACAGAAAGAGAGAGCACAGTTGGTTAATTTTCAAGCTCTGAGGAATGTCATTATAGAATAGATTGTTATAGGCTAAATTAAGTCTTAGCAATCTGTGAAAAAGCTGTGAAAAGGCGAATTCCATGTTAGAGATCATTAGGAAAAAGATTGAAAAATAAAACTGACAATATCATCATGCCTTTATACAAATCTATGGTGTGACCACACTTGGAATATGGCACACAGTTTTAGTAGCTGTATTTAAAAAAAAATATTATGTGATGGAGTTGGAAAAGAGTCAGAAAAGGAGCAATTAAAATGATCAAGGAATTTTTCTATGAAGAAAATAGAAATGGTAAGTTAAGAGAGGTACAACGTAAGAGTATATAATATGCCACAATGTAAGTGGATAATGTATAGATAAGTTTCTTCATCATTCATTGGAATAAGTTTCTTCATTCATTAGAATCCTCCATTGGAACTGAAAGATGGGATTTGTATGACATTCACCATTGAACAATGACTGACAATATCAGGAAAATCCAGGATGTTGGTACTGATCAGTGATTATACTAAGATAGCTAAATATCCATGGTCCAAGATAGTATGGCTCTTTTTAATGGCACCTGCTTAGCAACTGAGTGGGAAATCCTATTGTCTTCAAACAAGTTGTGGGCTTCTCAAAAGTAATGTGGTTAAGGGACCAGATAGGCCTTTGATCTGATCAGGACTCCTTTTCTGCTCCTGTATGAAATCAGATTTGAGTAAAGCACCATTAGGTTAAGATGAAATAATTATAATTCATTTACTTATATATAACATGCAGTTGATTTTCTTGTGGACAATTATTCAAAACAATTGTGCTGTATTTTAAACACATACATAAAAGGAGTCATACCACCACTATGCATATTAGTGCTTAGAAATGCAAGAAATGTTGTCTTATTCCATTTATATAGTCTGTTCACTAATATTTAATTAGTTTCAGCATGTGCTGGAATCAAGATAAAATATATTTAAACAAAGTGACAATAGTCTTCAAGGCTCTTAATTTCTGGAACAGTTAAAATGTAGCTATTTAGCACTTAGGATTTTGCAAGATTCAAGATATTATGCTTCAAAAATAAGCTTAATAGTCTACTTTTAAATAGTCTACTTTTCTCCGGCATCATTAGTATATAATCTATTAATTCTCTGCATATAATGACAGTCTATACTGGAAACGGGAAAATCTCAGCAAGAAAAAAGAAGAAAAACACAAAGCTATGCTGCAGCAGTGACAACAACATTGTGTTTTCCTGAAGATCAAAATCTCCAGCTCTGATGGATGCATGACTTTTGTCAATTTACTATGAAGGACAGTAATTCAATTGTAATCATGTTACACGTTGCATGTGTGTGTTTTGAGAAATGGCAGTCCAGAGTCAAAACTGGAAAACAGAGTCTCAGAAGTAGGAACATGGTGAAAATGATGAGTAGCTAAAGCCTTAGTTGGTTCCATCTGGTCAATCTGTTTAACAAATGACAAGCAAAACGACCAAAATACATTTGCTTTTGTTCCCATTTTGAATGGGGAAAGAAGAAAAGTGCAGTCTTATTATCTTAGTGGCTCATCCATAAGATTTACTTCTGGATAGATATTGGGTTGCAAAATGCTGTTATGAAAGTAAGTATTTCCTCAAACTGAAAAGAGGAAAAATTGCTGCAGTGGTAAAAACTCACCTGTGTAGAATACATTTTTAATTCCCCAGTTGAAATGCCAAAGATTCTATTTATGTGTGACTGTAAAAATATATTTTATGTATTTATGGTTTTATTTCGACACAGCAAGCCTCTCAGAGTTGCCTTGCAGCGAGATAGGGGGCAAACAAATTTAATTAATGAATTTTTAAAAAAGGAAACGGAAAATAAGGTGGATAACTACCAGTACTTTAACCACTATTGTCTGGGTTCTGTATTTTATTCTTTTCTTTTTGTAAGCCACCTAGAGAACATTTGGTGCTATTAGCTGCCTGCGTAAATGTAAATAATAAAATAAATTTGTGGACGTGTTTGATGGAAAGGTTTTAGAAGGATGAAATCTATTTTTCTATTTCTGGATGGGTGGGAAAAGCTATTAGCACCACATTTTGCTCAGAGAGGAGGCAAGGAAGATGGTAATAAATAATAGGAGAGAAACAACAGAAGAAGAAACAAATGAAAAATGTGAAAAGTACCGAGACAGTGACAGGTTTCTAAAAACAGCAACAAGCAAGCTGACCTTTCTAAGGAATATACGATTTTTAAAAGAAAAAAATGTTTAAAATGTAATAGAAAGCAATACAATGGAATGAGGGCTTTCTAAAACTTCACATGATAAACTGAAGGAAGTTGGAATGGACCTGGAGAAGGTGCATAACTATATCTATTTATGAGACTAAGAATATTTGAACCCACTTTTTATTTCTAAAAATAAACCCTAAAAGCGCAAAACAACTAAACAACACATTAAAAATGCTTAAAGCGGAGATTGACAGTCTATAACTCCCAATATTATTTTGTTTCTAGTCTTGTTCCTGGGGCTCATTTATGAACCTCTGGAAGGTCGTAAATCTTTGATTTTCAAAGTGAAAAGAATGCTGGAAGAATTTTTTTTTTATAAAAGTCACAAAACAAGGTTAACATTTATTCAGTTAACTTGTTCCTTCCCACCGAACTCCATTTCCTTGCTGTTCCTTTGGACATAGCCCAGGAAGTGGGGTGAATCCTTGGAAGTAAAAGTAACCCTAGGTATATTTTTTCCTTTCTGCTTCTGTACTGTTAAATTTTAGACTGAAGGCTTCTCACTACATGTGACTGAAAAAGGACTTCATTGACCCTAGCAAATAATTGAGGGGACACCAGGAAATTCCCAGCTGTAAGTTCTACTGGGAATTTAAATAAACAAACCCATGTTCCTCCCCTCCAATAAAAACTTGAAACCTCCAATGACAAATTACTTCTGTAGTGTTGGTTAAACAGCTATACCTCCCTGGAGTTACCATGAGAAGAGTGTGATTTGAAGGAGATTTAATGTTTTATGTAAACAAACAACAGCATCACACTTATTCAAGAGAACACAGGAGAATCAAGCATAAATGTAACAATGGAGAAAAAGAAGACAAAATAGGAAGCATTATTTTCCTATTATTGGCTTGCAGCCTTAAATTTCACATGTATGAAGAGCCTAATTCAAATTACTTAGCCGCACCAACAAAACCACGTGCACAATCAATAGGAATCCTGACTATTACCATCTGACAAGTGGGACTAAGACCTTGGTGGTTGCTTTCACAATTTATGGTTAGGTGTATAGCAGGGAAAATGCTTATTTTTTCCGACTTCTACCCTGCTCTTTCTTTGTGTTTCCCAATAGACCTATTCCTTTTCTGATCTGGAGGTGACATGAAGACTTCAAGGAGTGTCCTCCTGGTACAATTGTTTCTTTAATAAGCATGTTGCTACCTGTTTTACTGAGGTATTCTTTTTCTCTTCGCTTTTGTTTAGATAAAACAGGAAATACCTTTTTCCTCCTGACTTTCAAGTATGATGAACCCCCTCTCCTTTTGATATATATACTGAAAATAATAGTACATCATTTAAAAAACAATAATGATATTTGTACTTCATATAACATTTGAGTTTCAAAGCGTTTGCCATCTTTTATTTTTCCAATTTGTGCGACCCTCTTCTAAAGTAGGTTTAGTGTTACCACAGGTAAAAAACTGAAGGCTTGATTAAGGAAAGAAGGCTTGATTAAGGTTACTTTGTGAACACAATATTAGTCAGACATCTGCATGTTGTCACAATGCAAATATCGCTTGAACACAAGTAAGCAAATATACTGAGGATATTTTTGTAGGGGCAATGATGATGGCTATATCCATATTTGCAGCCTGTAAATATAGGTACTATGTTGTTACCAGAAGAATGTAATTTTTCTTTTTGTTTCCAATTCCAAATTTTTGAAGCAGAAATTACAAAGCTTGCTTAAAGAGAAAGGAGAAAAGAGAGAATGAGAGATTCTGAAATTAGATTTCTCTAACATAATTATCAAGTGTCACTAATTTGACAAAATAGGTATTCTTTATTAACAAATTAACACATATGATTAAAATATGCTTAGTTGACAGAAATACAAGTCCCTAGCTCATTATCTGCAAGCTAAAAAATGAGCTTTCATAAAAGAGTTCGATATTAGGAATTGAGAAAAGCTGACTTAATTCACATCAGAAGATTCATTTAGCCAAGTACTAATCTTTTTGCGCTTTCCAAGATTCTAGGCTGAGTTTTTCTCATTACATACTAATTCTCTTATGTCAGCTAGTGATGGCAGAAACTGGCCAAAAACCCAAGCTAGCACTACATGTAAACCACATACTATTTAACTGAGGTAAGATCTCATCTACTGCTTAATGCAAACAGACTTGGGGAACCTACTAGACTTCATAAATCATGTATAATCTCTAGGACAAGGTTGTCAAACTCCTGGCCCATGAGCTGGATGTGTCACACACTGGCCACGCCCACGCCCGGTTTAACGATGGTGAAAAAAGTCCTGATACATCACATGGCGCTGCCGTGAGAATGTGAGTTTGACACTCCTGCTCTAGGAAGACAAAAAGCAAAAGAAGTGTAAATAATACTGGAGACAACCTGCAGGCCTCCAGCTACCTGCTCAACTACAATTCTTAGCATCCATCACCATTTGACATGCTGGCTAAGGCTGCTGGCAATAATAATTCAGCAGCACCAGAAAATTCCTTGTCACTAGTTTACTGTGACCAATACAGTCATAAAGGAGAGGATCGAAGTTTTCCATTTTTAATTGGACCTATATTGTGGTGACTCTTAATTTTGGCTAGTTGAAGAGTGTCAAATGATTCCAAGCAGGCTTGTCTATGTAGCTCATCTACATTTTGACAGGCTTTGACAAGAAACAACATGCTGCAATGGATCAAAAACATAGGTGAAATATTTCCGCTAAGGGCAGCAGGAAAGTGATGATGTCTTCAAGTTCATTCCCATTAAATGGGCTTTTCCTAACATTCATAATATACTCTTACAAATTATTTTTTTCTCTTTCAAATTTTTAGAGCCACTATGTATCTTAAAGAAAGTGTCCTACCTTCAAAAGCTTTTCCTTTTGCATTGCCAATTTCAGCTTTTCATGGAGCTGATCAAAATCTGAGTTCAACAAGGTACCATTTCTTCTCATTTCGTTGTCTTCATGGACTGGAACTTGACTTTGTGTGTTGACTATAAAAGAAAGTATTGTTTTGAATTAAAATATTTAGGTGGGGTGTGGAAAAAATGTAGAATACATTGTGTTTTATTTCACAGATAAATCCCAGTTTGAATTAAAAAAATACAATACATAAAATTTCCTATTCCACCATCACATGGATAAAACAATACACACATTCTAAATAAAACCCTTTTTCGTAGATATAAAAAGAAAACCATAAAAAGATTGTATAAATTTTAAAATAGCGTTTTATTGCGAGTTAATGATACTGCAAAACAATGCAAAATCTGTTAATTAAATTGTTTAAAACAGAATGGATACTCCACTGAACAATAAGCAACACAATGCAACAAACAGTTACTTATTTCTGGCTAAAAGTCATAATGAACCAAAGCTTATTTCTTTAGGAGTATATACTTAATCCAACTTGGGGTTCACAAAGAGGGATAATGTCAGCGACTAAACTGAAAGGTTCTTTCAGAGGAAGCAGAAAGCTTGCTAACTTTCCCCTAAGAACCTTACCTTAATCATCTGCTGCTTCACAAATGCTGGAGGTGTCAGTTCTTACTTTAAATACTGGCTTATCTAGATTTCAGCTGCTCTTTTGAGTGAACATTTGGGAAAGAGCATCCCTTGAAGTCAAGTTTCTAAGATCCAGTTTACAACCTATTGGAATGTCTCAGAATGCTTGTACCTAATTTATATCTCTATACCATAAAACACCACACACACACACACACACACACAACTGTCATATACTCTTTTTAAATCTATTTCAGTGTGCATATCAAGACAGGGACACAAAATGCATGTATGCATTCACCTGCTCCCTTCAAATAAGCCAGTGGGTGAGTGCTTGAGTGTTGCATAAAATGAGATAATTAAATGAGATAATCTAGGAACAGAACAATGCCATATGACTGAGCACTGCAATGGAAGGGCCTTTCTTGAAAATCTAGTTCAACCTACTGGTCATTACAGGAAACCATTAAATTACTCCTGCTCTACATCCAGTACGGGAATGGCTTACTGTCAGGAAATTCCCTATAATGTTCTTTTTTTAAAAAAAAATTCAGCTCACTGATCTTTGACCTGCCTTCCCTTTTAACAGAGAATGAGTCTGCACCTTCTTGCAAGTTATATTAATACCCTATCATAAAATTTACTCTCAGTCTTCTTTTGCAAGAGAAATCACTTTTCTGTTTTCCTACTAAAATACCCAAAGCTTTTATTTTTCCTCATTATTTCCTCATTAAAACAAATTATTTCCTTATTTGTTTTCTACACTTTATTTTTAGGCTTTTTCACTTCCCTTTTCACTCTGTGTCCCATTCTGTCTCCCAACCCCTCTGTAGCATCTGCAAGCAGAACAATAGGACTTTTCAGAACATGTTCCCAATCGAAGTACTATACATATAAAGGGATGGCATTTCAAGAAGAAAACCTGTCAATCTATCAACACCAGAAGGTGGTGCAGTGATTAGAATGCAGTATTGCAGGCTAACTCTGTCCACAGCCAAGAGTTCAATCCTGATGGAGCTCAAGGTTGACTCAGCCTTCCATCCTTCCAAGGTCAGTAAAATCAGGGTCCAGATTGTTGGGAGCAATACGCTATCGTTAGAAGACAACTCAAGAAAGCCAGCTACTTGAGGCAAGAGATGTTGCTTCTTCTATAGCACAAGGAAATGAGCATTTTAGGCATGGGGAGTATCAGGGATGACCTTATTGTCCACTGTCTCAGTTTGCCACTTGGAGTACTGGCTCCCCTTTAGCTAAAGGTAGAGCTAGCCCAGATAAGCTACACTCATTTATTGCCAGTATGTCAACAGCTCTATCCCAGGTAGCACATCTGGCTTTATAGAAGAAAGTGGTCAGAAAGACATTGGAGGAGGATATTCAGATGTCAATTCTGTTTCATGTTTCACAAATACTATTCAGATTATGTCAAATGTAAAATATACCATTTTTAAAAAAAACCATATTAAGTCATAGCCAACCATGTCCACATTATGCTAAAACACAAGGATAAGCTCTTACATAACTCTGTGTCAAAATCAAAAATCAAACAGACCACATAAGGACTTAGTGAATCTGGGACAGACACTTGCTATAGATTACTTAAATATGAATCCTATTTTTTAGCTGTTATCCGTGGCTTCCAAAGTTAGTTTTACGTTTTTAAAATGCTTTCCATTAATTACAAAATAGCATAGAGAAAGTTTGTTTTTCAATGTACGGCAGCATGTTATTAGCAATTTTAAAGGGCAAGATCCAAAAAGGTGATCAAATGATGAGGCTGAAAAGTTGAGTACTTTCAAGACTGGATGGAAGGTGCCAACTAGAAGAAGTGGAAATAAAGTCCAGAATGGGCTGCCAAAAATATTGTTGATCCACTCACACAGTTTTCCTTCACTTCCTCCACTTTTAGGATTTTACTAGCTAACCCATGACTCCTTGGGTCATCCTTCAATTTCCTTACCAGATTCCTCAATGCCTCAGAGACATATCTGCTTGAAAATAGCTTGCACTGAACTGTATATAGCACAGTCAAACAATACACGGGAAATGCCAAAGGTGCTTTTTCAAGAGGCAACTGAACTTTCTTGTTTTTCTTTGAAGACATTTTGCTTCTCTTCTAAGAAGCTTCTTCAGCTCTGACTGGATGGTGGGGAACAGGGGTGGGATCTGACCGGTGTAACTACCGGTTCGATGATTTACGTTTTACTGCTGCGCGTGTGAAACATCGTCAGCTTGCTGCCTGGACAGCTGAGCAGCGCTGAGCGTGGGTGCACAGCATTTGAAAAAGCACTTTTTTCCTACTTTTTCAACCACAGCTGTGCCGCGCAAAGCAGCTGAGGTTGAAAAAGCAGGAAATAAAGGTCAGGTAAGAGCCCGGGTGGGTGGATGGGCCAAAACAGCAGCAGACACAGAACTGGTTCTGTGTCTGCTCCTCTTCAGAGCTACCAGTTCTACAGAGCCAGACAGAACTGGTAGAATCCCACCCCTGGTGGGGAATGGAAGGATTTATATTCCTTTCAGACTGCTAGTCATTTGCATTCTTTTAGAGAGTCATTGAGGCCACTTTGGAGTTTCTTCTGTGTCCTCAGGGAAACCTGAATAGTGAAAATGGGTGTGGTGCCTTCTTGAAACTGCTGGGTTGTGGAGCTGTGCTTTCTGCAAGATGTTTTCTGCTCTCTGTCCCTTCACTGTTGAACGCAGGTGCAGGCTATTGGGGATGAGTCTGTGTTGTTTGTATCTCAAACTGAAGCACAAATGGTTCCTGTAGTCTGCAATTCTTATGGAAATTCATTCATATTCCCGCACCATGTCTACGGAGATTCTCAGTCATGGTTGTCCCAGATGTTTATGTCATGTTTTACAAAATTTGCCAAATGTGAATTCCATGGGAGTTAATGGGTCCTGGAGTTTAGACATATTTTGTAAATGATATTTGAAGTATCTTGGTTGAAAAAATTTTGCCGTTTGGCATACGATTTCGCCCAGTTAAAATCAGTCCTTGAGTTTTACTCATCCCAATTTCTTGTTTAATATTCATACATCAACCTTTTATACTATAAAATGGTGACCAGAAATTCTTTCTGTACCACAATTCTGAATGGAGGCAAATCAGCTTTTAAGAGACTGCCTGTTTTTTTTTAAAGTTTTTAATGTAGGTATTTCCAGTACTAAGAGGATCATGTGAAAAGAACTAGAATCCTGTGACATCATACACACAAGACAGACACACAAACACACAGATACGCAAGGATGGCAAGAGACACAAACAGGGAGATAAGTCGGTAAAAAGCAGGTTGAAAGCTACCTACCTCTGTTGGCAGTCATAGAAGCCAACTGTGATTTGAGTTGTGCAACAATGTTCATTAGAAGTTGGTTTTTTTCTTGCTGTTCATGTATCTGCTTCTCATAGCTGTCTGTCTGTAATGATAGTGTAATTGGAAGCAATCATTTTATGTTGATGAATAGGTTTTACCTCAGGCAGGCACAAAGAATGGCTACGCCATGGCATTAGCGCTTAGATTTACTGCCTCAAACTCTAAACACCATAGCTTAATTTTATACTTAAGGAGCTAGAAATGCCTTTGTATCTTGTTTCCCTTCTGTTTATTTATTATATTCCCATTTGATTGTTCTGAAGAACCAGGGTGGAATATAAGGCTTTGTTTAACACACACCACCACCATTTACTTCACAATAATCTGATAAAGAAAGGTGTGGCTGCAAAACAGTGACTTGTCAAAAGTACCAATATCATATTCATGGCTGTACTCAAATTTATCTAGCATCCTGTACTATACTGCCATTTTAAAAGTAGTTCTGGATTTCCCTCCACTTTTGACAAGACAATTATGGACAAGAAAACAATCAGCTTTCTGGCACAGACAGATGAGTTATTTGGTTGAACAATAGCAGTGCCACAATTTCATTTTTTTTTCATTCTTCCACTCCTGAAAACCATAGCTTTGAGCAGGCAACGGAAAGGATACAACTATCTCAAAAGACAACAAGAGCTCAGCAGATAGCAATAGCTGCATCATAAGTCCATTAAAAGGCAAAGAGGTCACTATACTTGAGCAGCCAGGATGACCTCAGGAAGCAGAAGGAAGAGGAAAAAGTCATTAAGACCCAAATTGAAAATGTACAACAGCAATGTCTTGTCAACACTTCTGTACAGAGCACACTCATGACAGCTAAAACAGACAGAAGAAAAGATGCTTTTGACAGCCAGCGTGCACAAGTGATTCTTTTAGAGTCAGATGGTAGCAACAAGTTAGTAACTACAAGATATACTTGACAACCAAATATCCATCTGTATTGAGGACCATCTGGCCATGATGACTCCGGCTTCTATGCATTTGACACAGCTTTGATCTGCAGAGTCTAGCAAAACAAGTGGCCAACCAGAACCCACCACCAGCCATAAACTGACAGGTGCTCCAACCAGTCCCTGAGACCACAGAGTAAAAAGGAGGAGGGTCACCAGAACAAAAGCCTCTTCTTGAAGTCGCCCCAAGTTAAACAGGAGACACTCCTAAGTTGACAAACTTTAAGCAATTGCCTTATACTTTGCCCTTGGGAATTTAAGTAGAGAAAACTTCAAACCAATGAACTAAATTAAGGAAAGGGAGAATCCAAATGGCATTTGACACCCACAATCTATTTATTTTGTTAATGTATTAAATGGTAATCAGGATATCACAGAGGCGCAGAAGCATATAGGGACAGAGCCTGCACCGGTGGGATCACTAAACTGAGGTCTGCTAAATTGTTTATTGTATCATGTAGAATCCCTTCATTCAGACTAAGAAAAAGAACCACTTGACTGTTCAGTAAATGAACTTATCTAGGCAAAAATTTTCTCTGGAAAACATTTACAAATAACCAAAACAGCCAGCAATAAATTTAAAAGTTAACAAATGACATTGATAAGCAATGGGTAGACCACTGCTTGAATACTTCTTATATCTCCTCAAATAGAAGGAAGACAAACCCCAGTTCAATGGTGTTTTGATTGAAAAGTGAAAATCCAGAAGGGTGTCAGCAACAACACAAAGGCTTCTTGCATAGCTGCAGAACTGTAGATGAGACTGACCTAGAGCCAACCCAGTAAAGGACAGTACAGGTAATCCTTGTTTAGGGACTACAATTGTGACTGACAACTCAGTCGTTAAGTGAAGTGATCGCTAAGTGAATTTATGTCTGTGTTTATGATCTTACTTCAGCTTTCCTAGGACTTATTATTGGATTTTGTTTGATGGTTTTTACATAAAGGTGCCAATGATTGAATAAGAAGCCTTCTACATGCAGAACTATAGTATATCCCTGAGATGACCCAGTGCGTGACACAAAAATAACAAAGTCACAAAAGTAGAATAAATTCCCTTTAATGCCTCCAACTTGGCCCCAATGTCCAATTATCCTCAGCTGGGCAACAAACTCTTCAAAAAACAGGCTACAGAGGGCAGAAATGTAGTCCAAACCCAAAGTAAAGATAATTAGAAATTTAAAAAAACCAACACAAACCACACTGAAGTAATTAACACGGCAGGCCAGGATGATAAATTGTAGACTTTCAAAGGATAACGCAGCACCCACAGTTGAGAGGACGCCAAAACCCAGATAAGGCTCGACCAAGATAATGCACGTTTTGCTTCCAGCAAGGAGCCGTGTGCAAACGCCCCACTTATATCCTGTTCTCCAAGCTGCAACTAATGAAAGGGATCAGGGCAGTGGTGGGATTCAAATTTTTTTACTACCATTCTCTGGGTGTGGCTTGGTGGGCATGGCAGGGGAAGGATAGTGTAAAATCTCCAGTCAGACGTGGTATTTGCTGGTTCTCTGAACTACTCAAAAATTTCCGCTACCGGTTCGCCAGGACTGGTCAGAACCTGCTGAATACCACCTCTGGATCAGGGCCATCTCGTAAGCCGCATTGCTCCCTTCTCCGTTCCTCCCTGCTTGCCCTTGGATGAAGAGGGGATTGCCCTAGGTTTTCCTCTGAATGCCCAGCCGGACTGTGCTCTTCCCCCATTTCTTTCACAGCCACCGGAGCCACACTCCCACTCCCTGTCAGCTGTTCAATCTCCCCCTCAGAATCAGAGTCCAACAAGGGCATGACAATTCCTGTACTGAGCTATAGTATATTCCTCTTATCCCTCTTAAGAACTCATCTCCCTATAATGTTTCTAGACCAGTAATTCTCAGATAGTGTGCTGCAGCATATAGGTGTGCCGTCTGTCTGTCTATCTAATCCATATATTTAGTGCAGTGCAGATATTTTTTTAAAGTTCCTTCAAACTATGTGTTACATATTTAAAAATTCATATATATGATTAATAATTTTGTGGTGTGCCACAGAACTACTGTTCTATATTCAATATTGTGTCATGGCCTTCTCTGTGGGAGCACCCGCCCTGTGGAACCAACTCCACGTGGACCTCCACTTGGCCCCCGATCTCCGCTTCTTCCGCCGGGACCTGAAGACCTGGCTGTTTCAACAGGCCAGTCTGGACTGACCTTGCGGGGTGCGGGTTGGTTTTTAGTATTTGTTTTAATTAATTTTAGATTTTGTATAATATTGATTAGGCTTGTATTTGTTTAATGGTTTTTTATTGTAATTTGTACTGGGTTTCTTTTACTGTTCGCCGCCCTGAGTCCTTAGGGACAGAGGGCGGCATACAAGTCTAATAAAATAAATAAATAAATAAACAATGGATTGAAATAGGTTGAGAAACAGCACACTGGACTATATTTTAAAATTGAAAGCTACTTTATAGTTCATTTCATCTTTATCTTCTGTAATACAAAGCACTGGGGGGGGGAAACATTTCACATGCTGTTTCCTCATGCAAATGTGGAAGACTTCTTTCCTTCCTATCAACCTCCTGACTGTCTCCCTCCTTGCATGCACAGCATCCTTTGACAAAGGCGATCCTAGAGGCAACTGGTGGTACATGTCAAAACTGCCTAAGAGTTAAAAGAGAAAGGCAAACTATCCTTGATGGATACGAAATTCAATTTCATAAACAGACAAACAATATCTTTATCATGACACAGCTTCATAACCGTGATGGCATGATTTTGGCAGATAATTAACATAGCATTATTGAACTACACAATATTTCTGTTGTGTGAGAAATCTGAGTTTCCCCCCCGCTTTTTTTTTAGAAACAACCGTTAAAGGAAGTCTTAACTTGTAGGGTTAGATACTAAAAACATAACGTACCTTTTGCTTTAGTTCTTTTCTAGCAAAATCTCTCTCCATACACGCCTGTCGAAACACTTCATATGTCTTATTAAGCTGCTCTGCAATATTTTTATCCATACTTCCCAGCAATATTTCATCACTGAAGAGATTATGAATGCAGCAGGTCTGGTTAAATTACTTTAAAATAAAAGGAAAAATATTGGTTATTGTAGATTATTTTTTGCTGCTTCACATTTGTCCAGAGAAAGGAGCAAATTAATGAACCAATGTGGTGAAACCCCATCCGACACTACTAGGAATTATTTTCCTAGGACAAGGGCTGTTCCCCTCCCCATTTTTGAGAATCTCTTTTTTAATATTGACGCACTGATACTTCAGGTACAAGTAGTCCTTGACTTATGACCATAATTGAGTCCAAAATTTCTTTTGCTGAGTGAATTTTGTTCCATTTTATGAACATTTCTTGCCACAGCAGTAAAATGGATCCCTGCAGTTGTTAAGTTAGTAACACGGTTGTTAAGTGAATCTGGCTTCCCCTTTGACTTTGCTTGTCAGAAGGTTGCAAAAGAGACACTGCACCCATCATAAATGTGAGTCAGTTGTCAAGCAGCAGAATGTAAACCACATGACCATGGGGATGCTGAAATGGTCAGGTGTGAAAAAGGGTCATAAACCACTTTTTTTCAGTGCCACTGTATCTTTGAACAGTTACTAAGTCGAGGTCTACCTGTAATGCATGAAACGAAACACACAGCTACTATGAATTCAGTAACCAAAGATAATGCTTTTAAATGAATTTGGATTCTATAAATTATAAATGCATGTCCCATGTAGATGCAAGTACTTATTCAAGCTAGCTCACTCCAAGAGTTCAGTTCTGAGCGGCTCAAGGTTAACTCAGCCTTCCATCCTTCCAAGGTGGGTAAAATGAGAACCCAGATTGTTGGGGGCAATAGGCTGACTCTATAAACCGCTTAGAGAGGGCTGTAAAGCACTGTGAAGTGGTATATAAGTCTAAGTTCTACTGCTATTACTATGTACTATAAAGTAAGCTTTCTGGCAACCCACTAAAACAGTCCAAAAGGCAGTAGCATCTCCCCTTGTCCAATCATCCCTGCTTCCCTCCAGAAAGAAATAAAAAAGCTACAAACAAGCCATCTATATTATTTGTTAACCTGTATTTCCTTATTGTGTGAGGATGCTCTTTATGCATGCTTACAGAAGCGATAGCGTTCTCCCGTTTTGCTGCTAGGAGTTAGCAGGAAGTGGTGGATGTGTGTATGCAGGTGAGACTGGCCACTCAGGTGAACATCCGCTTGCATGCATCATGGGAGTTTCCAGATGAGTGAAGGGGAGATCCTGGTAGTGTGGGATCAAGTGGATGGAGTTGTGGCAACCCCTATGCTATTGCCATATGACTGGCCTCTCATCCCACAGTGAGAAAAGAGGCTAGAACAGTGATGGCGAATCTTTTTGGCACAGAGTGCCAAAAGCGTGCGCGCATACCCAAAATGCACACCGCCCGCATGCTCGGCCTGCATGTGCATGTGCCCTGCTCCCGCACAGCAGAGGACCAAAGACCAGCTGGTCGTCGGGAGGCACCCACGCATGCGTGGTGGAGCTGAGCTGGAGCAATGGTGCATGTGCCCAAAGAGAGGGCTCTGAGTGCCACTTGTGGCATGCGTGCCATAGGTTCGTCACCATGCGGCTTAAAGAAGCTGCTAGTACATTGCTGAGAGCTGAGATGTCCCATGGTGATGGGAGAAAGAAAAATTAAGAGGTTGGAATGTAAGGGATGTGTGGGAAGTCCTGGTAGAGTAGCTAAAAAGAGCAAAACACTGAACAATTGGAGACCCCATGGTAGTTACAGGGTCGTGAAATGGAATGAGTGAAGAGCTTGGGCACGTTCGTGAGGGAAGGAATTATGGGCTATGGACTATAACCGAAGAGATTCTTGAGTCCAGCGTAGGGGATAGCATGAGAAAGAAGGTGACTCCATCTTAATTATACTAGGTATAAATTTAATTTAATTTAATAATGGGATTTATATGCCACCCTATCTCCTGAAGGACTCAGGGCGGCTCACAACAGTAAAAACATACAATACAAAAATTTAAAATTTAAAAGATATTAAATAAGAATCCCAATAGTTATAATTAAAAAACGACAATAACCAATACAAAACCATTAAAATCCCCCTCAGTCCAGGTCGACCTGTTGGAAGAGCCATGTCTTCAGGTCGCGACGGAAGGATCGAAGGTCAGGAGCCATCCGAAGCTCCAAGGACAGCAGATTCCACAGGGTGGACGCACCCACAGAGAAGGCTCTCCCCCTGGGGGTCGCCAGCCGACACTGTCTGGCCGATGGCACCCTGAGGAGGCCCTGTCTGTGGGAGCGCACAGGGCGCTGGGAAGTTGTTGCTGGCAGTAGATGGTCCCGCAAATACCCCGGCCCTAAGCCATGTAGGTTGGAGCCAAACTGAGTTGGAGAATTGCTTTGGCAGGCTTTTATGATTTTGTTACATTTATTCTACAACCAATAAAGTTATTTCCAGGTTCTTTTTCCTGAGCTTGCCATCCTCACAGGGCCGGACAGGTTCTTAGGGGATGGGAGTATCCATGGGCAGCTTACAGGTATCACAACCAGAAATAATGCCAGGAATGTTACCATGGTGGGCAGCCATGCATACACTAGGTATCCTGGGAGGGACAGAAATACTGCCGCTGGCCAGGAGGAAGGAAGGAAGAAAGAATCAGGCTAAACAGCCTAATGTTATTCCTCTCAATCTTCCTATTAGACCAGCCAGTATCTCTGTCTTATCTTGTCCCAAATAGTATTTATAGAAGATCTTTGTGAATGCTTTTCATTTCATTTCATTTCATTTTGTTTTGCATGTTTCCCATCGTCCCGTGTGCTCTCACAGAGTGGGCCTCCTTGGGGTTCCGTCAGCCAGACAATGTCGGCTGGCGACCCTTAGGGGCAGGGCCTTCTCTGTGGGAGCACCCACCCTGTGGAACCAGCTCCCCCTGGAGCTTCGGGTGGCCCCTGACCTCCGCTCCTTCCGCCAGGGCCTCAAAACCTGGTTGTTCCAACATGCTGACCTGGGCTGAGGGTGGGGAGGGGAGTTTTAGATGATGGTTTTATTGTTTTTAGCTTTTAATTGGGTTTCTTATTTAATATTTTTTAATTGCATATTTTGTATTGTTTTATAATTGTATGCCGCCCCGAGTCCTTCGGGAGATGGAGTGGGTTAGAAATCCAATAAATAAATAAATAAATGCCCTCTAATAATTCCACAGCCCCCAAGGAGTCCATGGCCCACATTTTGGGAACAATCACAAGTATTTAAGGCTAAAAGCATCATCTATTTTTCTGGAAGATCAGCAGGCATTATTTATTGCTTAAGCCAGTGGTCCCCAACTTTCTGGCACCAGGAACCAGTTTTGTGGTAAACAATTTTTCCTCAGACTGGGTGTGTGTGTGAGGAAGGTTTTATATGCAACACAGATCCCACATATGCGCAGATGAAGCTTTGCTCATTCACCTGCTGCTTTCGTGGCCCAATTCTTAATAGGCTTTGGACTTGTATCAGCCCACGGCCCGGGTATTGGGGACTGCTGGTTTAAGCCATAAAGGTAAGTGTTGCAGTTTGGGTATAGTAGTTTGTGTGAACACAGCCTTTTATGGTTTATTTAAGACACCACAATTAAGCAAACCCTGGTTTACAGGTCAGAGGGATGCAAGACTTGCAAGAGTTTGAATCCAGAATGTGCACATATTCCTTTTCTGGAAAACAAAGATGAAAAGGTTTGATATGCATTCTGACCCTATGGACACTGCTGTACCTTTCTTTTAAAAAGCTGAAGTGGTAAGTTACTGCTAGAAGCATTATAGGAAGAGAGCAAGAAAAAGGAAAAAGCAGATAATTTATCCCAAAGGAAACAGGAAGATCCTTTTTCTTTAATTAAAAGGTCCATCGAGCCCAGCAATTTGTTTTCTAATGGTGATTAATAAGAGTTAACACTTGAAGTTATGAACGAAGGAAAAACCCAACATCAGATTGTCATATGTGCACTGCCCTTCCTTCACCAGTCTTCAATGTTTAGACTTAGCAATCTATATATAGATTATTTATTAAAAAGTTAATTTTCTTTTGAAAATGGTATTCAGAGAGTAATGTAATTATACAGTTTAATTAAATTAAAAGTATTAAAAATCAATAAAAAAGAGAATGACCTGATTAAAACTCTCTTCAACAATCTAATAAATATTTAAATTAATAGAAACACTTCTATTAACAGAGAAAGAAATAGACCAATCTTGGAGACACAAGTTCAAGACTTGGGAAAAACTATTAAAAAGGTCTTTCTTAATTTTCTCACTAAGTGTGACTTTAAAAAGTCAGTGGAGGAAAAAAATATGTTTTCCAAAAAATCTTAACATCTAGATAAATTCATGACATGAAAAAGTATTTCAAGTTAATTTAATCCAAATTACATATGCCTTAAAAGTTACAATGAGGGTACCTTATAAACAGACTGACAAATACTGAAACTGGGCTATCCAAGAAGCCATCTGTAATTTGCAACTTACAAAATCCTTTGTTATTACAATGGGCTGTCTTTCAAAATACTGAATGTTGAGACAATTTAACCTGCTAACTAAAAGCAGTCAAATATAATTTCCCATTTAATATTACCCTATTAGTAAAACTGTAATGCAATAAAAATAGTTAAAAATCAAAGTGTTATTTTAAACCTAAACGATCAGTGGACAAAGCATTTAAGAGATTTATCTATTTAGCTAAGCCTGTTTGCAGCACACTACCATGTGACAACACAAATACAAGATGTAGTGTGAATATGTAAGGAAAATATTCAAGTTGCCATTATAATTCCTTTAAAATATGAGACCATCTAATGCAATACCAGTAATGAAGGTTACTACGGACTGGAACACTCCTTATTCCCTGTTTAGACCAAAATGTTGCAGTTCTCTTTAACCACAGATTTAATGCTAGTTGAAAAACCAAAACCAATTATCTTTCCTCAGATTTCATACCAAACAAACAAGAACAGCTTCCAGAACATAATTAATTAAATGTGACAAATTTCTAATTTAAACAGAGTCAACTTTGGCACCAGCATTCTTTTGCTTCCCTATTTATCATTGAGGAAAAACTATTTTTTAAGGAGCCCTTACTCATTCCTGCTCAGATCCTTTGCATTCAATTTAGCTGCAACATAATGGTTTATAGATTTCTAACAGTGCATTCCCAAGCCGGTTAACTCATAAGTGTCACCAAACTCAAGGAATTTACTGCAATGTGTAGGCTCAGAGTGGTTGCTAAAGAGATTTGAGTTTCCAGCTTTTAATTGCTTATCTGAACAGATGCTTGATGGAACTCAAAGAGGCCAAAGAGCAATTCCAGGCGACTCCATCCATTGTGCAACCATCCTGAAGGAGTGAGATCTGAATGAAAGGCCAAAAATTACGCAGTATTTTTGCAGAGGTCTAGTCAAATGCTTCGCTTGGTTGGGCTAAAACGAACTCTTCCCTCTTGTAAGACTGAGAAGGCATATTGGCCTTACTGCCGACGTCTCCTCTTTCCATGCTTTTTCATGGTCCAGCAATGCTCATGTTAACTCAGAAGTGAGCCCCATTGAATCCTTTGTGAAAAAGGTACAGGATTAGAGCCCCAGGGAACTATTAATTCTATATTTATGACAACTGTTACCATGGTGTTATGCTTCTACAATTGCTCAGCTTTCCAACCCAACAGTAGCCAAATGTGTCAGAGTTTGATAAATGTCACAAATTGGCATCCACACCACAGTGGGGGGACTATAAAGACATTTGCGTTGTTCTGCCAAATGTTGTGTCTTCAAAATGGGAATGAGAGCATCTTCTTGATAATTAATGCATCAGGTCACTCAACCAGGCAGGACTAGATCTAGGGAGAGAAACGGTAGTTGCTTTGCTGGACTTACAGGTTAGGTACCGGTACCTCTTTTTTAAAGTTTTTTTTTTGAAATAAAGAAGCATAAAATACACTCTTTGGAAGAAAAATAGAAAAAAAATGTTTTTTACAGAATGTGCAAATATAGTACAGGTAATCCTTGACTTACAACAGTTTATTTAGTGACTGTTTAGTGACCGTTTGGCATTGAAAAAAGTGACTTACGACCGTTATACACACAACCATCACAGCTTCCCCATGGTCATGTGATCAAAATTCAGACATTTGGCAACTGGCTCATATTTATGATGGTTGCCATGTCCCAGGGTCACGTGATCACCTTTTGTGACCTTCTGACAAGCAAAGTCAATGGGGAAGACAGATTCACTGAACAATCGTGTTACTAATTTAACAACTGCAGTGATTCACTTAACTGTGGCAAGAAAAGTCGTAAAACGGGGCAAAATTCATTTTTTAGAACTGTCTCGCTTAGCAACAGAAATTTGGGCTCAACTGCGGTTATAAGTTGAGGGCTACCTGTACACAATCCGTGGGCATTTTCTCTCCTTGAAAGCATCCGAACTTATACTTTGTCACAGGAATCAACATTGGGGGTAAAGGAGGGGGAGGATTTAGGGGGTCTAAAGATCGCAGTGAGAGGCCATAGCTTTCAGATTGCCATCCCATCCTTTTGAGGGAAACAACCTATCCCAATGCAGAGATTAAAAAGACCAAGAATGATTGTTAGGACAGGCAGCTCCCCAATATAAATTCTATCATCTTCTTTTAACAACCCCATAATCCCTTGCGGGGTGAAGTCTGGGTAACTAAACGGAGCTGAGTGTTTACTGGCCAGATGCCCTTCCTGTCACCAATTTGGAGTTACATTCAGCAGATATATTCTCAACATGCCCAGAGAGAGGAATATCTGCCACTACCTAGGATCAAACTCACAGCCTCCTGATTGTGAGGCGAGAGCTCCACATCTAGGCCATCGCACCACTCCCAAATATAAATTCTATATGCATAGGAAATAAATTGCATATCTGTCTAGAAATACAAATCTCAAAGCACTATGCGTGTGATGGGTTAAATTTATACTATATGAAAGGAAGCTGAAGGTGCAGGGTTGTATCTGCCCACCCCCTAGAAAATAATGTTCGAGCCCTGCTCACAGAATGCCCAAATGGGTTTGGAAACTTTTCCATGGAACCTTAAGGTTCTTCAAGAACTTGATGAGGTTCTGGGAGAATTTATAGACAAACCAAACGCTCAAACACAACCAGGGACACCCATACATTTTCCGTCAAGAATAGCAATCATATCCCAATTACTGAACTTTGATTTGCTTGGCTGAAACATCAGCCTCCTATTGTGTAACTAGAATTGTGTAATTCTAGTTTTAATTTTTGTATGCTGAAACCTTTAATTTTCCATTTTAAATAACAGTGTTTCTCAACCTTGGCAACTTCAAGATGTGTAGCCTTTAACTTCCATAATTCTCCAGCCAGCGTGCTTAAGTCACTCATCTTAAAACTGCCACGGTTGAGAAACATTGACTTAGAACAATGGACAGACTTTGTGGGACAGTAATTATTGGTACATCCAAGTTTGTGAAATTCATAAATTTGCATAAATAATTTATAGTGAACAAACTTTAATTTTATTCCCAATTTTCTAACATTAGAGCTTTTTAATCAGGGATTTTGGGATTCTTAATCAGGGATTTTGGGATTCCTTTTTTCTTAACTAACTGGTCCCATAGCCTGTAAAAGTTTAAAAATCCCTGTTGTAATGTCCCAAAGGTTCTTTTTCAAGAGGCAACTGGACTTCCTTTGTTTTTCCTTGAACATGTTCTGCTTCTCATCCAAGAGCTAATGTAATTGACTTAAAACTTGGCTGGAAGTGGAAGAAAATTGGGTTTAGATGCCATATCTAAATGTTGCAATTCAATACAAATGAATCAAATGGGGAAAAAAGTTACCTAGGACTTATTCCCACCGACCTCAGAGATTAGTAAGCAAGTGTGAGATGGCAGTGGAAGCCTTTAAAACAGTTTTTCCAAACAGGATACTTTCTGGTTGTGTTGGAGTTCAATTTTCATAATTCTCAGCTGGCATTAGCAAAAGATGATGTTAGCTATAAATGGCAGAAATCAAAGTCCCATCCCTCTGGAGGGTGCCCACAGTTGAGAAAGGTTGCTTTGAAAACCATCTAAAATTAAGTCAATGAAGAACCTCAGTTATCCAGGTAGAGTTGTCTGGAGGTTGAGTCGTGGCCACTGGACCTAGACTGAAGAAGCTACTTGGATAAGCAGCAAAGCAAAGAAGTCCAGTGGCCATGACTCAACTTTCAGACATCTAAAGTTAAATCATTATGCAGGAAAATCAGAAGCAGAGCCAAAACAGTTATCCACGACAATTAAAAGTTGGAAAGGAAGCCTCCTTGTGCACCAGATACAAAAACTCACTTCTCTTAATCACTAATCGCTTACCCCTGTAGAATTATCACTATACAGCATTCAGATAACGGGAACAATAGAAAGATTGTAGCTATGCTGCATTAACTTGAATGGTCAGGAAATGTTATTGAAGAGTAACTGAAAGAAATGAAATCAATAAGACTGGATTCTTTTCTAAATTTATTGCTTCACTGAAGCTTCCTTTAAAGAAAATGCTAGGCAACTGTGCCAATACAGCTTTTTAAGTAGGTAAGGCCATCAGAAATAGAACTGGAAGACAGTTCTTCAAAATAATAATCCAAATTAGACTTAGTGAGATCCTGGTGAAACATTTCTCATTTTTAAACCTCATTTTTCCCCACTCTTCTTTCAAAGGTACAACAGTAATTTAAAAAGAAACAAAAATGGCTGATTTTTTAATGTTTCATGCCATAAACTGAATATTATTTGGGTCACATCTGTCCACTTAAAGTATGCTATTTAATGTGAAATCTGCCGATAAACATAGTTTATTGTTTGCATTGATGCCTGTAATGCTGTTTTGAAGTTGCCTCACAATTATCTTAAAAATATGTACTATGTACTGCTTGGCAAATTATTGCAAGTTGTCTTGAAGAAATAAAAAGAAGCAATTCTTACCACAAGCTACTGAAAACCTAGATAGGATATTCCCCTCCACTCTCAGTTATAACAGATAAGATAAATATATAAAAGTAATGGGTGCATTGCAAAATAATGCTTTTCATTGTTTTATTTTTAACATGCATCCTTAAGGACACTCTTTTTAAAAAAAACATCATCTTTGAAATATGCTATATTGCAAGATAGGTACATTGCTTGCAACAAAAATCAAAGTCAACATAAACCAGAGATTCAGCCATCTGGAAAAGAAATATGGAGGATTTTTCCATACTGTCACAGCTTTTTAACATGCTTGGACCGTAAGCATCAACATGTCATCTCATTCCCAGAAAATTGCCCCAAATCTTGCAAGTTCACTAAAACCTGCATGATGTTTTTTAGAATTACATTTATATGCCGCCCTTCTCCGAAGACTCAGGGCTGACTTACAATTTGGGATACAACCCAATGCGCTCAGCAATAGCCTTCATTCCATTGTATATGCCTGCTTATTACTAAGTGGCATTTTTACAAAGTCAGCTTATTGCCCCCAACAATCTTGGGTCCTCAATTTACCTACCCCGAGAGGATGGAAGGCTGAGTCAACCTTGAGCCTGGTGGGATTCGAGCCTGCATTAATTGCAGGCAGCTGGAACTAAGTGCTAGGCATTTAACAGCCTGCACCACCAAGGCTCTTTATTAAGCAAAACTACTAAAACTACAAAAGAAATCGAATGAAATTTCAGCATCCTCACTTGAGAGTTTGGCAATGTTTAGAAAATGTTTTTAAATTCATTGTTAGGGTTTCTGGAAGTTTTTTTTGTGTGTGTGAGAAATGCGTATTCTGGAATATGCTATGCAAAGTTGCCATTCTGGGGTCAGCCTTTTTCCCCTTGAAACATGAGTATTCTTTTAAGAAAAGAAAATCCACAACTTTAACTTGTCCCATTGGCCAGCAAAGAAAAATGTATCTCTTTCTTTAAAGAAATGGAAGATTTGTCCAGTCAGAATCTCTGCTCCCGAGCTGCTTAGGAGTAGCTTTTGTGTGTGTGTGTGTGTGTGTTCAAGACAATAACGTAAAAATACAAATATTTTTATTTATATCAAAGAATATAAGGAATGTGCAGCATACCAAAAGCTCACCAACCAAAGAGAAGTACATAAAATAGGGAGAAATATTTCAGTGGATTCATCAGCTCATTGAACCAGAGGAAAAGATATCTGAAAATCAAAGTAGTTCACTGAAGATGCAAAACTGACAGAGGAAAAAAACACACCAATGCAAAGAAGTATGGAGAGAAGAATGGCAGGTGCAGAAAAAGCAAACAAACTAAATGTCACTGTTAAGAGCAGTCTAGTAGTCAAAATACACATAAACGGTCTACAAATGCTGGACATGCAGCTTGATTCCGATTCTCTATTATTCTCTATTATTCTCTTTTAGTCATGAAATTCACAGCTGATTCTGAGCAAGTCAGAATCTCTTAGCTCAGAGATGCACAGCTCAAACTCCCTGAACTGTATTATTCTTTTAAAACCTCTAAAACCTAACATGTGAACTAACTGCCACATAATCTCAACAGTTATCAAATTGTATGACTGAAGGGTGAAATTGTTCATTGAGAGACTAGAGGATAATAATGACATTAAAATGCATGAGAATGAAATCAGAGTTAGTCTTCATTCTATCCATCATTTTTTGCAACGTGACTGTCAAATCTGCCATTTTAAAGGCAAGAAGAAGTTCCTAAGGGGACAATCATAAAGGCTACCTAGTACCACATGGAAATTGGAGCAACGGTTGTATTAATTAGCTTAAAGCGTGTTCTACATCATATAATATATTCCATCTTTTTCTTTGCAGGAATTATGAAATAGAAACCTTGTTTAAAAAGATGTTATTTTCTAGCATGCATATATGTGTGTGATGAATTTCTTTTCTAAAATATCTAATATGATCATACTTAACTGAAATTCTTTAATTTTGCATAAAACTAATTATTATAATTAGGAGAGCAAGCTACAGCCCTTCTCTTTTGTTCATTGCTGAAAGTAATTCTGACATGTTTTGATAGAATTTAATCCTAGCATCAGAATACAAGCAGGTTTTTACACTCATACACGCCTTACTCATCAGTGTAGTTGAAGTGATAGAATAAAAATCTCACATAAATTTTTAACTCTTCCTCTATGGAGTTTTCAGCCATTTCAACATTATTATGACAAATGCTTAAGTGGTTTAACCGTTTAAACAGATACTTTCAATGACCATTTTTTGGAGGAGACATATTGAATTGGGCTGGATTCAAAATCACTTAAAGCTTAGCTTGCTTAAAATGGCAGCTGAACAAGCACATAATATATACTAATCTGAAACTAAGCATCCTTGATTATAGCTGAGAATGATATGCCAGTTCTGTCAGTACCTTTCAGCCCAATCATCATCTTTTAATGACCTCATAATCCCTTGCGAGGTGGAATCTGGGCAACTGAATGGACCTAGCAGTGTTTAATGGCTGGATGCCCTTCCTGCCACCAATGTGGAGTTATATTCAGCAGATATGTGCAGCAAATATATATTGGTTGAGAGTGGTGTGGTGGCCTAGCAGTGGAGCTCTTGCCTCACAATCAAGAGGCGGTGAGTTTGATCCTAGATCCTAAGTAGAGGCAGATATTCCTCTCTCTGGGCACAATGAAATCTGCTGAACAAAGCTCTGTATTGGCAACCTTTCAGCCCTATCTTTTTTCTAATTCCAGATCTGGAGAAAAAAATGGACTTTTTTCAAATAACATAATTTAGGATTTGTCAGTATGTACATCAAGGTTGTTAAATAAGCTGGTGTAGTTTGCATATCATCTGATGCACACAATCTGCTGCAATCTTTTCTTTGCCTGAGCCACCTGTGGCTTTTGTATGTACAGATTCAGCTCTTTTCCCAGACCCAGCTTCTAAAGTTGCCAGGCTCTACATGTAGTTCTTGATTTATGACTGTAATTGAGCCTGGAATTATGGACACAGGTGTGGGCCGAGCTGCTCATAAATCGTGATCACATGACCAAGAGATGCAGCAAACAGCCATAAATGTGGGCCTCTTTTCAAGCGCCCAAAATGTGATCGACCTGATTGCGGTGGGCAAACCATTCCAAAATCTTGCCATGAAAACTGCAGAAATTTGTACAGACAGTTGCCAGAAATCAATACTACATGGAAGGCACCATACGTACATTAAAAAAAGTAAGTTGATTGTAGACTTTAGAAGGAAATCTAAAATCATTTGCATCTTGAGAAGCGGACTAATGTTCTTGAAGCCAAAGAGAGGGGGGACAGGTACTCTTGTATATCACATTCAATCAGAGCATATTTTACCCTGCTTTTCACATGAATCTAACTAAAATGGATTCCCATCACTTTAAAGGAGTTTTCTTCTAAATTAATGTGCACAAGAATACAGAGATCTGGACCTAGCTCTTTTAGTTAAAACCTATGCATGCGATTAAAAAAACAATTCCCACCATTTCAACCAAACCATATTTGTTTAGCTACGGCTTCTTCAAAAAACAAAAACAAACCCCCATAATTGACCACACTCATATAACATAATAAATAGTATACAAAATGTATGGCTGGATTCACAGAACACACTAACTCTAAACAAGCACTCTGACTTAATTAGACTTAGTTCTGTTACTTTCAGGAAATAGTGCCCATTGGATGTTTATGAAAAGGTTTCATTAAGGTAATTTCCACCTCTCTTGACACTATAAAGATGGAAACTTTTCATTAAGGGAAACTGGAGGAGGAGCTTCACACCCTTCAGGGTTTCTATTCCAGTCGCAATCCTTTCTAGGAAGAAAGAGCAGATTGGTTTCCCAAATACTCGTCCTTTGGAATTTTATTTCTCGGAGGTGTACTTTCCCAATTTAAAAAAAACAAAACCATTTTCATGGTCTGGGTTCAAGGATCCCGGAACAGGAAGTTTTCTCCGGTCCTCGGCCCTTCCGCAATTGGGTCGTAAACAGCCAGAGGCTACGAGACACCCAAATGTGTTTGTGTGTTACTTATAAGAGGAAACGAACCGGCGATTTCTTTGCTCCAGGTAGAACCGGTTTTAGACAAAGCAGCCACCCAGCCTCCTCTCCCTTTGAGCCTCCGAGTACTTTTCCTCCTTCGGCGCTTCCGCCTTTTGTGAGAAAAATCTGCTGAATGACAGGACGCGCGGAAATCCACAACCCTTTGCTGTGACCCCAAAGGCCCTGGCCAACAATGTCAAAACCGGCCCAGGAAAACGCAGGTTAAGCTGCATCTCTTCTGCCCAACACCTCAAATCGGGAGACGCTCGCTACCCGGATAAGGGGAGGCGGAACCAGAAAGAAAGCTTGTTTACAACCGCACGGTTAGAAGTCAACAAGGCAGCTTTCAAAATGCACAGAGGTAAAGTTTTCACTGTGTGAAGAGACTGCCCACCGAAAGCTAAGAAGTCCCGGGCAGGGCTTAAAATGGCAAGAAAAACGGAAGCAGAATTTCTAGTTAAGCTACAAAGAAGAAACTTACGAAGCCCCCACCGTGATCAGCTACGTGGTCCGAGCGCCTCGGAGCAAGACCGAAACTCCGACGCGCCACCCAGGAACAGAGCGAACTTCCTGCTGAGCCTCCGCCGCCACCGCCGCCATGTGATCCGCCGCGCACAAGCCCTGCCAGCTCTCGGCAGCTGGGCTAAGCAGGGACGCGGATCTCGGCCTTGCCGCCCTCCCCTGGTTCCCCGACGGGTTCCTTTCTGACCGTCCTGGTCGGAGAAAGGGGCAGATGGGCTCTTCTGGCAGCTTTCCCTCGCCCGTCTTCTTGCCTCTGGCTGGGCAGCGCGGTGCGGGGAAACTTTTCCCGCCCGTCCCCTCCGGAAACAAAGTGGCAGGAAGAACCTCTGCCCGCGGTTTGCCCGCTTGCCCACCCGCAGCTAACCCCACTGGGAGAACTGGGCTGTTGCTGGACTCCGTCCCGGTCGCTGCACCGCCTAGCGAGAGGTTGAAGCTGACGACAGGAAGGTCGTCGGCTTGCGCTCCTCCTTACGGCTGCCGTCTCAGTTTCCCCTATGAGAGAAACTGGTAATTCTCCCTTCGGCCTCTAGGAGTACAAGGTCGGGGGACCACCCGGAAATCCTCCAATCTTTCCCTGGGCAATATCAAGCAATCGGAAAAAACACCCTGTAAGAAAGCACAGCATTATATAACATTATTGTATGCTATGCAACTATTCGGGAAAAGTCCAGCATTTTAGCTGAACTGAGGCCACTTTATCATCCAGCTGGGAAGAGCGCAGCTTAACCCTGTTCCATATCCAAAGAACAGCAGGAGGCAGCGATCCAAGTGTGCGAATCAAGCAGTACCCTAGTTACTAATTTCTAAAGTAAGTTGCAGTGAAGTTCCCACTGTAATGGACATCTAGAACCGTGCATATGTAGAGGTTGTTGCTTACCCTGACAGTTATTTGCTCCACCTATCCTATCTGAGCTATAAAAATCTGGATGAGTACCGGATAGCAGACAATGGGTAGATATTTCTGTTATCTCTGCTACCCTTGAACAGTTCTTGGAATATTTGCAGCCTGAACACATGTCCTTGCCTCAGTTTTATGGATTTGGACCTCCTATTGAACTAAAAGTTGATACCAAACATACTGAACCCCTTTGGAAGTAGGGGTTGTACATCACACTAGATTTAAGATGTGGCTGACTGTGATTTAGTGGGTTCTGCAGATGCAGTTTCAAAGATGGAACATTTACGACTCAAAACTATTCACATTTTCAGTATTTTCCATTAACTAACTAGTTTGGTGGCTGATAGTGGCTTGTTATACTTTCATAAACATTTGGACAGTGTCTTGTATAAAGCTTTTTTTATTATGTTGGTGGCTAAATATTTGGCTTCTACAACAGATATGTAAAAAAATAAATGAATCTGTGATCACCAGTAAAGCTAATAATGCAGTATTTGCAGGAAGGAGGAAAACAGATGGATCACAGACAGATTTCAGTTGGAAATAAGGGAAACTGTGCTCAACTTCCATATATGTTTGCAGCCTACCTTGCTTGCTGCAACAGAATCCCGAGAAAATTAAGCCCATCTTGATTGGCAGATCCTATGGTGGGCTAAAGTGGAACAATTCTGCTCTTCTGTGATCTAAAACCATTACTCCTGTTTTACTGAAGAAAACAGGAGATTATAGTTGATGCCATTAGAACAAACAAGACCATATATAGATTTTGGAAATAATTCTTAAGAGAGATACCACAATTTTTACCACAGAAAAAACTATCCTCTATCAAAGTGTGTGGATGTGTATTTTGCAAAAAAGAATTTGGTGTGTTATCACAGAGCTGCGATGCCTGGTACATTATATATAATTATGCACTGATATAATGATTATGTATATTACTGTACAAATGTTAAAGGCACTAAAATGTAGCCTGGAAAAAAAATCAAAAGAATTTTAGAATGTATGAACTAACTATGTAACAGGTCCATTTTGGGAAAAAAAGCAACCAACAGATTATGTGAACATTAAAAGCAGATTACTTGCTTTTTAATTTAGACACTTTTAGACATAGAGAATGAGAGAACTTTCAAAGCCAGAATTCATTCTTATCCCTTACCAACATGGGACACTTCTAGATGAGCCTTTTCTTGTACCCTATCTTAAACACAAAATTGCTTTAGCAAAACTTGTGATATTGTCCAAATTAATGGGTGGGAGACTTCATTCTGCTGAGATGGAAAAATCATATTCCCTTAGTAATAATTGAAAACCGGCCTGGTTGTTCCACATGCTTTAGACATTCACTTATATCAGCATGAAAGAACTTTCCTATTGTATCATTCTTTGAAACACTCTCTGCTTTAGAAATTGAGCACGTGCCAACTTTGCTATGGTTGAATAGCAATTGCTGTGAAATGAAAATCTGTTTATTTACCCCCAGCATTTGAGAGCTCATGATGGCGTAGCTGAACTAGTTAACAGCCATTGTTTTATTATTCTTGCATTATTTTGATGGGCTTAACCATGTTTCTTAAGATTTTCTTCAGTACCAGAAGAAGCACAAAAGGTAACAATATTTAAAATACATTTTTAAAAAGCTGATTGCTGGTTTCACAGAACTTCCCTGTTTGTGGATGGTACTCCTCTTACCGTAGTTTTTTTTAGTGCTACTCGGGGGTACGTTCCTCTGTTCAGGGAAGTATAATTTCCAAGTTACATTTAGGGGTGACTGCAGGTTAATTTTTTTCTAACTCTATCTGTTCCTGTCCATGCCCATCTTGTTTTTCATGTAGCAAAACAAAAAATGTTTACTGTGGGTGACAACTAGATTAAATCTTTACTTGAGTATAATTTAATACTGGGAAGTTTTCTAAGGAAACAAATTTGAGTAGCACGAGAAATGTTTCTGCTTCTAATGGGCTGAGCCTATTGTATTTACCATATATTGATGTGGTCAATATTGAAATACAGTTTCCTCACAGATAAAACTGTCACCATTATAAAATGTTTACAGTTTGTTGTGCCCAGCTTGATAATGTCTGAATAACAACAACAACAACAACAACAATAAGGCAGCTTTCTTTGAAACAGCTTACATCTTGCAATGATATCTATATAACACTATCAAGCATCCACATTTGCCTATCCCAGATCCTTGGAAAGGTCTCAGTAGGTAGACAAAAATGCCAAATCCAATCTGAACATCTGGCTGACTGTGTGACAAATCATAAATTAATAATCTATTAGTTTATGTGTTTCAGATTAGTAAATGTTTGCAACTCGATTTAAGGGAAGAAGCTGAGAAAATTCCTGTTACAACTGGAAGATAGCTAGGAAAAGGAATTGGTATCCTCATGAACAGAAATACAGTTTTAAAAACATGTATTAATGTTAGCATTTTGGTTTGTTTTAACAAGTTGTGATGCTTTTATTTTGGGGGATGTTGTTAAAGAACAGTCACATGTTTTTATTAGTAATTCCAATTGCAGAGTTAATACTTTTATTGCTTATAAAATTATGAAAGGACAGAATAATCTCAGATAGCCCAACTATAATTATTCACACGGAAGCATGTAGAGGAAGTAGATGCTAAATGTAAAGTGAATTATAAAACCCACACCCTTTTTTAATACATGGATTTGATGCAGAGTACATACCTTCTATCTTAGCATCAGCGTCTTTGCTTTCCAGAATATTCAAATCATTTGGCAACACAGCTTTTTAGTCTGCTTCCATGCCTGTTTTATTATCAGAAAGTTTTCTCAACAGGAGCTTAGAAGTACAGTACTATCTTGTTCAGCTAATGACTGATGTTAGCTGGGAACTTCCACTGAAAAATCCCCCACATGATACTTCCTTGTACATAGCCACAGAGAGCTGATCATTATAATTTGTACTCTCACTAAATCAGAATTTAAAGTGAAAACAAAATGGAAACTAGCTGTAGAACTCTAATATCCTGTCAATAATGCCATGTACTACAGTAAAACTTCTGCTCTGTGGATGTGAATTGAAAGATGGAGGTGTTGAATGATTTTTAATTAGGAGAGACTCAGGAGTATTTTGTAAGGCTTATTTTGACCAAATGTATAGATTATGAAAAATAATCACAAACGTTTTCTGGAGGAAGATGCACAGTTTGTTCAGATTTGGGAGGCTAGGTGTATTTTTGTTGATAAAAGTTTTGTGCTGAAAGGAGTTGCCATTTTCCATTTTGAAAAATGGTGTTGCACGCTCTGAGCCATCTTTTTGGTGGAATTTGAGCCACTATGTAGCTGTAAATCAGGTGGAAAATTTGAATGGTGCATGTTCTGGATAATTGGAATTTTCTGTAGCAAAGTACTGTATGAACTTTTAAATTGGTTATATGGTAGCAAATGAGTAGTTGTTACTGCTTAGCTTAAAGCCTTTGCAATTTTCCAGAGTAAAAATGCTGATATATAACACTGATGTGTACCCTTTTGCAGAACAACATTAGAATGTAAAATACAAATCCAGTTACAAATTTAAAATAACAGTTACTCAAATTATAAACAGATAATCCAGTAGATTTACCCTAAAGCAAAATCTCAAACAACTATTTTAAGAATAGCTTTTTGTGTGAATTTGAGCAGCAGCAATTAAAACAATAGAGCTACTGTTTGTATTTTTATTATGTTGGCCAATAAGAAAACTGTTTTTTTCTAGAAAAGACTTCTTGGTTGTATGAGTTGGAATGACTTAAGAAACTTAGTACAAGTTTCCAGAACAAAGGACAGAATTAAAGATTACAGGGAAAGTTTATTAACGGCAGGGATCCACAAATACACAGCCTGTACCAACTATATCAGTTGTACCATCCATCATCATGGTAGACATAATTCATAAACAGATGGCTGTAAAAGTTTGTCTACACTTAGCCAAATGTGGAATGATGATACAGTCTTATTTTATATAAGTTGAACCATTCAGAGAAAGTAAATTTAAAGTCATCAGCAAAGCTGATAGTGTTTGGTCAAACAGTCTTGAAGATGAGTGCCAGACAAAAATATAGGAGACACAGAAATAGAATTACAGTTTTAAAAGCCGCCGAGAGTTTTTAAAAAAACTTTGATCTTTGGTATTTATTAGTGTAAGATAGGAATAGATCCTTCTTTTCATTTTCCCAATTAACTGATGATTTGGAGGACTTAGGCAAGAATACAGTGTGTGGAGGATAATACAAATTCTATTGCGTGAGCAGAAATCCTTTTGCACACTGTTGAATAGGAAGCTATATTTGTAATATTACTGTCTTATTTTTATACCAAACAGGAAACATAAGATTTTAAGATCATATAGCGAATAGATGTAAAATTGTAGGGATTTGATTTCCAGCTTCTCCATAGCAGATTTGGGGTAATTGGGGGCGGGACAGGGGATGGCCCCTGTAGTCCAGAAGATTTTTGAAGATATTTGCTGGAATGAATTAATGGAACCATAAATTGGATCAGATTGCTTAACTAGGTAATCCTTGACTTGCAGACACAATTGAGCCCAAAATTTCTGTTGTTAAGTGAGAGATTTGTTAAGTGAGTTTAGCTCCACTTTATAACCTTACTTGCCACAATTATTGAGTCACTGCTGTTAGTAACCCAGTTGTTAAGTGAATCTGGCTTCCCCATTGTCTTCGCTTGTCAGAAGGTTGTGAAAGGGGACCTGACTTCTCCCACAAGGACACAGCAGTGGTCATTAATGTGAATCAGTTGCCAAGCACCTGAATTTTAGTCACGTGGCCATAGGGATGCTGCAATGGTTGTAATTGTGAAAAACAGTCATAGCTCACTTCTTTCAGTGCCGTTGTAACTTTAAACGGTCACTAACAAAATGAAGTGTTGTAAGTCGAGGATTACCTGTATACAGTAGTCCTATCAGTTCTAACTTTGGGGAATGCCTCTCTGAACCTGCTTAATGAAACTTCTTCTTCTTCAGACTTTCTGGATTGTTCTTGGCAGCATATTGCATAGAAAACATAATACTAAATACTTAAATGCAATGAATAATTTCCTGCAAATAATTTGTGGAGAAATTAAACCTTGTGTCATTGCAATGGAAAAAGAGCTGATCTGAGTGGATGGACACTGCAAGAGATCTCTGCATTCCAAACGCAAATCCAATCTCCTCAGTTCCTTCCAGACATTGTGGCAAAGTAGTATCTTTTGTTATGGCTGAAAAAATAAGCTTTGGGCATTTTGACAACAGGAAGAATACAATGAAATGGATAAATTATGTTTATTATTTTATAGTCAAAAGCTACCTTGCACCCCAACATTTCTTGGTTTGCATGTTTGTTTGTGCTTTATTGTAGTTCATGGATGAATGCACATCTTTTGATTTCTTTGTACTTGAAGCCAGTTCATAATTTATTGATTTATATTTACTTCTATGTCAGATTTGTTTCTCACCTGTTATTCAGGAATTTGAGCAATGTAGAAGGGGATTTTCCTTCATTTTAGCTCACAACATTAAGTAGGGCTAAAGTATCACCCAGATACTTTCTATGACTATAGTCTTCCTCACTCTAGTTCAACCACCTAGCCATTAGACCAACTTGTATCTGGAACACCTTCAATAGCAATAGCACTTAGACTTATATACCACTTTACAGTGATTTACAGCCCTCTCTAAGTGGTTTACAGAGTCAGCCTATTGCCCCCAACAATCTAGGTCCTCATTTTACCCACCTCGGAAGATGGAAGGCTGAGTCAACCTTGAGCCTGGTGAGATTTGAACTGCCAAATTGCAGTCACCCGGCAGTCAGCAGAACTAGCCTGCAGTACTGGTTAAACACTGCACAACCGTGGCTCAAATAGGGGATTTAAACAGTTTTGAATCAACATATCTCAAATGGGCTAACTTCAGAGGTGGTATTCAGCAGGTTCTGACCAGAGGTAGTATTCAGCAAATTCTGGCCAGTTCTGGAGAAGCGGTAGCGGAAATTTTGAGTAGTTCGGAGAACCGGCAAATGCCACATCTGACTGGAGATTTTACAGTATCCTTCCCCTGCCATACCCACCAAGTCACACCCACAGAACCGGTAGTAAAAAAAAATGGAATCCCACCACTGGTTCTGACCAGTTCTGGAGAACAGGTAGCGGAAATTTTGAGTAGTTTGGAGAACCGGGAAATACCATGTCTGACTGGCCCCGCCCCTATCTGTACTTTGCCTCCCAAGTCCCAGCTGATCGGCTGCGTCTTCTTTGGTTGCCCTGCACAGGAGAACAGAGCTGGAAAGCAGGTTAGTGGGGTGGGGAGGGAATGGGGATTTTGCAGTAACCTTCCCCCAGGAGTGGGAAGGGAATGGAGATTTTACAGTATCCTTCCCCTGCCATACCCACCAAGTCACACCCACAGAACCGGTAGTAAAAAAAAATGGAATCCCACCACTGGTTCTGACCAGTTCTGGAGAACCGGTAGCGGAAATTTTGAGTAGTTTGGAGAACCGGGAAATACCATGTCTGACTGGCCCCGCCCCCATCTGTACTTTGCCTCCCAAGTCCCAGCTGATCGGCTGCGTCTTCTTTGGTTGCCCTGCACAGGAGAACAGAGCTGGAAAGCAGGTTAGTGGGTGGGGAGGGAATGGGGATTTTGCAGTAACCTTCCCCCAGGAGTGGGAAGGGAATGGAGATTTTACAGTATCCTTCCCCTGCCATACCCACCAAGTCACACCCACAGAACCGGTAGTAAAAAAAAATGGAATCCCACCACTGGTTCTGACCAGTTCTGGAGAACGGTGCGGAAATTTTGAGTAGTTTGGAGAACCGGAAATACCATGTCTGACTGGCCCCGGCCCCATCTGTACTTTGCCTCCCAAGTCCCAGCTGATCGGCTGCGTCTTCTTTGGTTGCCCTGCACAGGAGAACAGAGCTGGAAAGCAGGTTAGTGGGGTGGGGAGGGAATGGGGATTTTGCAGTAACCTTCCCCCAGGCGTGGGAAGGGAATGGAGATTTTACAGTATCCTTCCCCCACCACGCCCACCAAGCCACGCCCACCAAACCACGCCACACCCACCAAGCCACACCCACAGAACTGGTAGTAAAAAAATTTTGAATCCCACTACTGGCTAACTTACATAATAGATTCAAACCCATGACTCCTTTGAATTGTATCACAACTGAGTTGTGGCCGCTTCAGTGTAAGCAGCAGCGGTTATGTGATTGTCATTTCCAGTGCTCCCTGCCATCTTCCCACAAGAAAAGTCAATAGAGAAGCCAGCAAGAACTCAGACTTATCCCCCCTTCTCCACTGCTTTTTTTTGTCTATCGGTGGTCATTCTGTTTGGGTAAGGAAATATCTCTGAAATGGTCCAGTGGGTCATGGGTTGTGTAGTTAGATTTATACTGATTCTTTCACAGCTATTTCTTGAGTTGTGGCATAGAAGGGAAGAATATGAATATAACATTATAACACAGTGGATGAGGTATTTCAACAAGCATTGGGGGTGGGTGAGTGACAGATTTTAAATTAAAGCTTTGGAAGGGCATTCTTCCTCCACCTATCTGTCCCTTTGTTGATAAAAAAATAAAACCCAAAAGAGATGGGAAGAAATCGGCATTGTTCTACAAAAGCACCTGAAAGCAACTCCTATCAGATAACAGTTCTTGGATTTATTTAACATTGTTGGTGATGTTTCAAAGCAATACATTACTCCTGCTCTTTATATTGATGGGTGTAGAACAAGCCCTCTTTTGAAATTGTTTAAACATGAAAAATCTGTTTCTTCAAAATTTTTGAGTGGTTACTGCTTTTTTCTGTCTATTTGATTTGCAACCGGATCATCGGGCTTACTGGCAATTGTTTAAGTTGGCAGGCAGCCCAATGTTGCAGTTCTTGTGAGGATTTAGGGTCTAGAAAATAGCAATATTTGGCTCTTTAGTGATAGGTCTCCAGAATAAAGATTTTTCTACCCCTGCCTCTGGTAATTCTGCAAGAGAATGTGCTGCTGCAACAATGCCAAGACTGTAAACTTTCAAAGGAGCACTAAAGATACAAAACTGTTTAGGCCACAGAGAGATCCTGATTTATGATCTATACAGTCAGATGTAGTGGCAGCAATACAGTCCAAGGTCAAATCTGAAGAGTGACATTAGAGATGGACACTGTCTTCTCCATACCTTGCTTCCATCTCTGGAAAAGCTCACAGTAATACCTTCAAGAGGTGACAGTAGGCTGATCCAAAGTATTTTCTGTACTTTTAAGAGCTTTTTAAAGGAAGATTTTCATTTCTTTGAGCTGGAGCTCAAGATAAGATCTGCATTGTCTAGAACAGTGGTCGCCAACCAGTGGGCCGGGGATGCTTTGGGGGTGACATTTCTCTGCGGACCACCAAAATTTTCTTGTAGACCAACCAGTGGGCCAGGGACCACTGGTGGTCTGCGAGGAAATTTTGGTGGTCCGCAGAGAAATGTCACCCGCAAAGCGCCCCCCCAAAGCAATTAATCCAGGCTGCGTGGGAACACAAGGCTTGCGTCGCTTGCATTGAGAACAACACGAGGTAGTGAGGGGAGGGGGGAAAGGGCAGAGGGGGGAAACTTGCCCCAATTGCTCCACGTGCCTCGCTTGGCCACCGGGCTGCTTCTTTCCGCTTCTTTCTTCTTCTGCTTTTGGCTGCACACAAGGAAAGCAGCAACGGTCTTTCTTTCTCTCCCCCAAACTCCACCAGAAATGAGTCTTTGGGACCCTGCAAGGCCTCCTGCTCCAAGAGGCTGTGCCAGCATGACAGGTCTCACAAAGACTCATTTCTGGTGGAGTTTGGGGGAGAGAAAGAAAGACTTCTGCTGCTTCTGCTGCTTTCCTTGCATGAAGCCAAAAGTCTCTCCCCCCCGCCCCGAGAACGGAGCTGGAGACAGTATCCTGCAATCCCAAATAAAGAATGATCAATCGGTAGGAAAACAGAGTGGGGAATTTTCCTGCAGACTTTTTTTGGGATTTTCCCAGGGTCTCTGGTCCGCGGGATTTAAATTTATGAGTTTGGTGGTCCCTGAGGTCCAAAAGGTTGGCAGCCCCTGGTCTAGAATGCATACTGGTAGCCCTTGACTTATGCCCACAATTGACCCCAGAGTTTATGTTGCTAAGTGAGAAATTAATTAAGTGAGTTCTGCCTCATTTTCCAACTTTTCTTGCCACATTTGTTAAGTGAATCACTGCAGTTGTTAAATTAGTAACATGGTTGTTAAGGGAATCTGGGTTCCCCATTGACTTTGCTTGTCAGTAGGTTGCAAAAGAGGATCACATCACCCTGGGACACTGTAACCATTATAAGTATGAACCAATTGTCAAGCATGCGAACGTAAATCATGTGACCATGGGGATGCTGCAAGAGTCATAAGGGTGAAAAATGGTCATGAGACACTTTTTTCAGTGCTGTTGTAGCTTTGAACGGTCACTAAATGAACTGTTGTAAGTCAAGGACTACCTGTATTAAATGTCAAGATGGCTGCCTTTCACAGTCTCTCTGGCACAATAGACAAGAGCACCAGATGCCTTTAATATCACAATCATGGAGGAAAAACATTTTTAGTGTATGTGGAAGAGATGGCAACATGAAGGAAACTGATATAAAATGAAAGCAGAACCCAATTGGTGGTGCAGGCTGTTAATCACCTAGAGCTTAGCTCCAGCTGCCTGCAATTAGTGCAGGCTCGAATCCCACCAGGCTCAAGGTTGACTCAGCCTTCCATCCTCTCGGGGTAGGTAAATTGAGGACCCAAGATTGTTGGGGCAATAAGCTGACTTTGTAAAAATGCCGCTTAGTAATAAGCAGGCATATACAATGGAATGAAGGCTATTGCTGAGCACTTTGGATTGCGCTCCAAAGATTGTAAGCTGCCCCGAGTCTCGGAGAAGGGCGCATATAAATGTGAATTAAAAAAAATGTTTATAATTATTATTTATTAAAACATCTGCTTTACAGCTCTACCAAATATTTACAAAATTGCTAACAACACACAAACAAATATCCAATACCATAATAAAATCTGTGGTAAATTGAAAACAAACCAATCAAAACATAATTTACTGACCTAAACCCATTATAAAGGCTTCTGGCTTTCTTAGTCACTTTGTGATCTCACAGAAAACAACAACTACTTCATATTGTCATGAATAATTGCTTTGAGCATATTTGCATACGAGTTCCAATGGAATCAGCTTGTTGAATAAGCCTCAACTTGTATTTCTTGAGCAAATTTCTTTTGATTTGGAACATGTCTTTGCAGGGGTGTAGTCAGGCTGAACCACAGAATAACTTTAAAAGAGTTTCTTTGCAAATGAAATGTCACTAGTGCATGTTTTTTTTCAGTTGCTTGTTATAATGGTTGGAAAGAAAGAAAAATATCTGAAGCATTTCAGATTTTCTGAAAGACACATAGTGTAATTTGCACATTTAATTCTTAGATCAACTAAAAAGAGAGTGGGGCTTATCTAGAATTAGGTGATTCTGGACAGCAGGTGTTGGGAACGTCCACCTTATGTTCGCTGCACAGCAGGGCCATTGCAGCTTTGAAATTCCCCATCATACCAGCTGCAATTTTACAGAGCCAAGACTAGAAAAACAGTTATGATTTGTGTCACTGCAACTGTGAGGAGGCTAGGAAAAGGTGGCTTATTGGGATGGGATGTGCCATCTTTTACCATCCCTGAAATATGCCAAATCAAAACAAAACTGGCAAACTCATCTCCATTCAGCTGCTTGGCTGTTCACTGGCCCCACCCATCAGAATCCTAATTATGCCATGGCAATCTGGAAAGTGGAGTCAGATCATTGGAGATCTGTGGAGAGACAGTTTGGTATTTAAAGAGGTTCACTGGTTGTTGCCAGGTTTTTGAGCACAGTTCAAGGTGTTGATGTTGAGCTTTAAAGGTCTCACGTCATGGCAATCAATGAACTTGTGGGATGGCTTTGGGCTTGCCCCCCCCTTTCTTAGCACAATCTATTGCACAGAGGTATTGTAGGAATAAAGTGAATGCTAATTAACTTCAGCTTTCGTATAGATCGGGATGGGGGAGCTATGACAGCTTTGACCTGTGGATTCAATCCAGAATTCCTGAGCCAGCAATGCTGGTTCAGGAATTCTGGGAGTTGAAGTCCACAAGTTTTTTTTTATTGATTGATTGATTGATTGATTTGATTTGATTTGTCAGTCGCTTACAAGATAATAGGTATAAGTATAAACATAGTTATGAATACATGCAGTGGATACATATAAGAAAAATAAAAAGAATCAATAGGACAGGGACAGTAGGCACGTTGGTGCGCTTATGCATGCCCCCTACAGTTGTACAGTTGTAGTTGTAGTTGGCATAGTTGTCTACCCTTGATATAGGTGATGATTGTAGCAATCAGGGGACAGGTCTTTTCCTGGATGGCATTTGACATATCAAAAAAGTTAAGGGGAGTTTTAATGCAGTGTTGCCTCTGAGTGCAAGAATCCAAAATAAAACCAACATGGGACATAAATGAGACCCTGTGGGATGTAGAGGTTGAGGAGTGTTAGACTAAAAGCAAGATAACTGAGGTTTCAATCTGCTCTCGGCTGACTTTGAGTGACTTTGAACCAGGCAATCTAGGTCAGCCCAAACTATTTGACAGGGAAGTTGTGGTGGGGAAATAGGAGAGCGTGCCATTTATGATACCTGGAGCTTCTGAATGATTGATACACAGAATATAAATCAAATAAGTAAAAATAGGAATAAAAAAGTGGGAAGATTAAAATTATTTTTCTGCCCTGATCCAGTTCATACTTATTGGACTAATGGGCAAATTGAAATGTATGATATTTTGGGTTTCATTCTTTTCTGAATTTTACACAAATGTTCTTTGCTCAAAACATCCATTAAAACCCATGATTTACTAAAAAAAAATTCATTTAGAGATGTATAGATTTTGATGAAGTATGTTTAGAAAGTCATTCTGTATGTGAAAATATACTTTATTATTTATTTATTTATTGTTTGACTTATATGCGCCCTATCTCCGAAGGACTCAGGGCTGGCTCACATCAATAAAAACACACAATACAAAATTTAAAATTAAATTAAAAATTATTAAATCACGGCCAAACAATATCTAAAACCCATAACAAGAATAAACATAAAACCATAAAAACCCACCCCCTCAGTCCAGGCCGGTCTGTTGGGAAAAAAACCACGTCTTCAGATCGGGACGGAAGGAACGGAGGTCAGGGGCCAACTGCAGCTCCAAGGGCAACTGGTTCCACAGGGTGGGCGCTCCCACTGAGAAGGCCCTACCCCTGGGGGTCGCCAGCTGAAACTGTCTAGCCGGCGGCACTCCAAGGAGGCCCTGTCTGTGAGAGCGCACAGGGCGATGGGCAGTCGTTGCTGGCAAGAGATGTTCCCGCAAATACCCCGGCCCTAAGCCATGTAGGGCTTTATATAAAGGTGTGTTCAAAATAAACATAAATGCATTTGCATATACATTTGAAATTTGATACATTCCCATGTACAGGTAAAAGTATCCATTCCTACATAAAAGAATTACTGTTCTATTACATAATTTCCAATGACCCAATCATTGCTAGTATTGCTAATACTTTTAATTAAAATTTGATGATGTGTGATTGACTTTTGCATTAATTATCCTTTCATTTCTTGGTGGTGAATAAGTCTGCCGTTGCACCTGTTCCTTGTAAAGTGTGTTGTCCTTATCTCTGCTAGTCCAAATAATAGATGAGATTAAAGTTTGGTACAGATGAAAAAAAAAATCCCAAAGAGTGAATGAGGTCCAAATCAAGAGGCTAATTGCTACGGATTAATTGCAATAGTTTTTCCACTACTATTTCCGGTTTAAACCAGCCATAGGGAAGATGCCATCTGGACAAGCCCTTAGTAAATGAAAAACGTGTGTGCACGCTCTCTCTTCTCTCACACACACACCAGTTTGCTTTGGCACAAGTTCAATTTCTTTTATTCACCAGCTGCTAAGTCATTTTCATATATCTTATGCGTTTTTTCAAATGAAAACACACCTGTTCTTCTAACACTGTACCCATTTTCTGTTGGCTGCCTGCTCATAAGAAATCCAAGCTAATTTTTATAAGAGGATTGTCTTGACAATTTCTGAATTTGTTACCATTTAAAAAGAGCTTTGTGTTGAAATTTTGTGGGTGGTATGTGGGGGAAAGCAAGAAAGGTATAACTTTAGCTTGTTCAGTTTAGTCTGCAGACCCAACCTGAAAGTAAATAAGAATTTCAGGAATGCTTGTTTGAAGGTGCAATGTAAATTAAGGAGTTGAAAACTGTCCCCCCACTCAAGAATTGGTAGTTGTTTTGCTGATGGTGTAATCTTAAGCTGTACCTGAAGTATGTTTCCCACTCATAAGACATACTTCCAAGTAAAAACTGGGATAATCAGATGAAACTCTTCTATATGAAAGTAAACTTAGCATTATTCATACTGACTTACATAAACAAATTCTATTGGCATATGAAATTATAGAAATTATATTCTGAAAGAAAATCTTTTAGAGCATAAGCAGGGCAACTGGTAATAAAATGGCCACTGATAGAGCACATGTAAAAGCACCACTTAGTTTCTTCTCTGTACACACACCCACACACACACAGAGTTAGATGACACAGAACACCAAACAATGAGAAAAGCGAAGACACAATTGTGTAGAAAGTGCTCTGGATATGTGATTCTTAAAATAATGATTTGAATGGAAGCAGAAAAACCAAATTCCCATCCAAAACGTCTTAGTAGATACACTACACCTTACAATTTGCAAGGTAGTTTATGAAATTTTAAAAATACCTTAAGTCACTCATATTGCAACCTTCGATGGGTGGGTGGGTGAGCCAGGCAGTAATAACTATGAATATATAAAAATTGAATAAATAATTTCAGCCAATGTTCATTGGCCATTTGCTCAGACAGGACCCAAGAATAATTCCTCTTCTTCAGGGTAAAGCTGTTGTTTTGAACTTTCTGCCTGGCATTGCTGGGGTGGTGGCTTGTATTGCTCCTGGCTGTCTCTTCAGGTGGCAAAGGGGGCAGGAGAATACCATTTTTTTTCTTTTGCATGATTTTCAGCAGGATGACATAAAAATACCCACCCACTCTGTCTTTATATAACTTTGAGCTCCATTTGGCAGCACCACTTCTTAAGGGTGATACAAGCACCTGATTGTATCTGTTAGAAAGGAGAAGCTGCTCTCTGCTAGCCACAATATTGATCCTCAATTCTCTCAGTGTTCAGTTTCCCAGAATTTTGCACTAAAATTGGGGGAGAGGCCACCCACCCCAAAGTGTGAGATATCACAATGCTGTGAAGTCAGGGACTGCTGCATACAAGAAGAAAAGTATTATGTGGGGGTGGGGTGGGGTAGAGGTATGGGGCTTGTTATGTATGCAGAGTTTGAATTAATTGGTTGTTCTTGTAAAGTGTTTAAAAGCATTGGTTAAAAAGTGCGGGAAAACCCTGCACTCTGATTGGCTGTCAGCCGAGGCAGCCGGCTATATATAGCTGCCTCGGCTAAGCCAAATTGGGTCCGTTTTGATCTGAAGTCACTAATAAACTTTAGAGCTGAAGCACTCCGCGTCTGCCTCTTCATGCAAACTTAACACTGGCACGGGTGGGATTCCCTGAAGAGAAGGCAACATGGAACAGAAGAAGAAGATGGTTGCTGAACACTCCACCCCCCAGCCCGTTCATCCGACGGCAGAAGACTGGGAGTGTATGCAGATCGTTTCCAAATGTATCTGGAGGGAAACGATCTTGCCGCCATTTCCGAGCAGCGGAAGAGGCGGTCTTTCTTACGTACTGCGGTCCGGCAGTTTTCAAGATGGCGAAGGCACTCGCAGGAGCAGCAGACGCGGAAGGTAATGGCTTGGCCTGATCTGGAAAGGCTGTTAAGAGCCCATTACGCCGCCACAAGTATTGCCTCATTAAGAGACACGAGTTTTACCGTCGTGATCAGGGGAAAACAAAAGCATAAACGACTTGTGGCAAGTTTAAGAGACATTGGGGGTGCATGGAATTCAACAGTTTAGAGGAGGCCATGCGCGCGATCGTTTTGTTTTGGGCCTTAAAGACAAGGTGTTACAGAGCAAGTTATTAATGAAACCTAAGATCACGCTGAAAGAAGCAATAGAAGAAGCCTCTTCAGCAGAAGCTACCAAGTCCTCAGCAGCAGCCATGAGGAAGATGAACAGGGCCACGAGCCATTCTGATCGGGAAAAGTCCACCACAAATCATTGTGAGGAACTAGATTCTGAGTCAGATTGCAGTGAGGAGGAAGGAATTTACAGACTCAGAATGGAGCGGAAAAAGAAAGACCTGGGAAGAAAGAGGCAAGATTTTACTGCAGAGGTTGTGGGGAAGCCACCCCCGCACTGAATGCAAGTTTCTAGACACCATTTGCCTCCGTTAGAAAAGAGGGCACCTAGCAAGAGTCTGCAAATCATCCAGAACTCCACCCAACAGAAGGAAGTTTGCTGCAAACAAAGACAAAGAATTCAAGCCAAACAACCTCAGTGAGAAAATGGGTGCAGCACAGAAGCAAATGGGAAGAATGAAACTCATCAGACAGTAACTATTGGTCATTCATCTCCTTAAAAAACAGAAAAGTGCATGTCAAGGTACTTATTGAAGGAAGGCCTTGCCAAATGGAAGTGGACTCAGGCTCATACCATCTATGGTGTCATGGGACACTATTCAAAGACTGTTACCAAATATTCAGAAGACTCACTTCAAGAAGCAGGCATTGACTTAAAGACTACCAAGGAACAAGATTCCAGTAGTTGGAACAAGAGAATTCAACGTGAAGTTCAAGGCCACACCAAGCGCCTACCCCTGACCATCAGAGACAAGGATCGCCCAAGTCTGCTGGGACTTGAATGGTTCAACCCGCTGGGCATCGAGGTGACTGGCATCAATCACGTGAGCAACACTGAGTGGGAAGAGGCCTTGAAGTCTGAGTTTCCAGAGGTCTTCAGCGATGGATTAGGCAAGTACTTGGGGACCCCTATCACCTTTAACCTAGATCCCAAGGTACAACCAATCCGTTTAAAACCCAGAAGGGTTCCATTTGCCTTAAAGGAAAAAATTGATGCACAATTAGATAAACTAATAGCTCAAGGGGTTTTAGAGCCCACTGACCACTCCAGGTGGGAGACACCCATAGTCACACCAGTCAAGGCTGATGGGTCTGTGAGAATCTGCGGAGACTACAAGGGGACATTGAACCATGCGCTACAACAGAGCATATCCAGTTCCAGTAGTGCATCATTTATTACATTCTCTTGGCGGGGCACAGTTTTGCCAAATTGGACCTGGCCCAGGCATATCAACAGTTAACAGTTGATGATGCCACTGCAGAAGCCCAAACCATTGTAACCCATAGAGGTGCTTTCAAATGCAAAAGGTTGCAATTTGGAGTAAGTGTGGCACCAGGCATCTTCCAAAGCCTTATGGAAAGGATGCTACAAGGGTTGCCAGGGGTGGTGCCTTATTTTGATGACGTTTTAATTTCTGCTGAAAATGACACTCAGTTACACGAGAGACTCAGAGAAGTCCTAACCAGATTCAAAAAAGCGGGGTTAAAAGTCAAAGAAGAAAAATGCACACTTAGAACAGAAAGTGGAATTCTTGGGTTACATGATTGATAAACATGGCATCCACCCCACAGAGGCCAAAGTTCAGGCAATCAAAGAAGCCCCCAGGCCAAAATGCAAAACAGATTTGCAAGCATTCTTGGGACTCATTAACTTCTATCATATGTTTCTACCTCAGAAGGCAACCATTGCAGAACCCTACATAGATTACTGGACAAAAATCTGCATGGGTCTGGGGCAGAAAGGACAAGCTGCATTTAACAATATTAAGAGACAAATCACTTCTGATTCTGTACTGATACAGTTCTCTGAGAATTTGCCTGTTGTACTGACTTGTGATGCATCCCCTTTGGAGTGGGGGGGGTGTTGAGCCACATGCTTCCCAGTGGAAGGGAAGCCCTATTGCATTTTACTCTCGACCTTGACTAAAGCAGAGAGAAACTACAGCCAACTGGACAAGGAAGCTTTGGCAATTGTAGCAGCTGTCAAGAAATTCCATGAGTATCTATATGGGAGAACATTTACTATTGTCACAGATCACAAACCTCTTTTAGGCATTGTGGCAGGGGACAAACCAACCCACGATCCTGTCACCAAGAATGCTGAGATGGACTGAATTTCTTGCTGCTTATTCATACAAACTGATCCACAGACCTGGTAAAGACATTGGGCATGCAGATGCTTTGAGTCGCTGCCCACTTCCTTCACACATTGAGGACCCTGCTCCTGAGACTCACACCTTTTTTCTAGAAACTGTTGCCAAGCTTCCAGTACATGCTGCTGAAATTGCCAGAGAGACTGCCAAAGACACTTTATTGGCTCCTGTTATAGGCTGGATTAAGAAAGGTTGGCCACTTCAAGATCTACTCAACTTGCCCAACCTTTAAATCCAGGCAAACTGAATTATCTGTATTAAGAGGATGTATTTTGTGGGGTAACAGGGTGGTTATTCCTGCAAAACTACAGAAAGAGGTTTTGGAAATGTTACATGAGGGTCATCCGGGAATTGTCAGAATGAAGGGATTGGCCAGGAGTTATGTATGGTGGCCAGGTATTGACAAAATGGTTGAAAACTGGGTTGCATCCTGTCCCAACTGTCAGATAGTCAGGCCTGCCCCACCTCTCACCCCCAAACAGGAATGGGAATGTCCTAGGGCCCATGGTCCAGGATTCACATTGATTTTGCTGGCCCTACCAGAGGGCACACTTTCCTTATTATAGTAGATGCATATTCCAAATGGCTAGAGGTTATCCCTATGGC